>JAQJZF010000025.1:4292500-4892500 GCA_028537955.1 Microtus californicus | reverse complement strand
CTCCCCCTCCCCCATCAAGTCCCCCTCCCTTATTAGCTCGAAGAGCAATCAGGGTTCCCTGACCTGTGGGAAGCCCAAGGGCCACCCACCTCTATCCAGGTCTAGTAAGGTGAGCATTCAAACTGCCTAGTCTCCCCCAAAGCCAGTACGTGCAGTAGGGTCAAAAACCCACTGCCATTGTTCTTGAGTTCTTAGTATTCGTCATTGTCCACTATATTCAGCTAGTCCGGAGTTATCCCATGCTTTTTCAGACCCAGGCCAGCTGGCCTTGGTGAGATCCCGATAGAACATCCCCTATGTCTCAGTGTGTGGGAGCACCCCTCGCGGTCCTGAGTTCCATGCTCGTGCTCCTGTGTGGTGTCTGAAGAACTGGAATTTCAACCATGTTTAGTATGTTGGATAACCAAGGGAAATGGTAATACCATTTTCAGTTTTGGAGACCTTGGGATTCACCTTTGCCAATAAATCACAATGAGATATCTGATCCTTCTACTGGAATTTTCATTTAACAACCAATGTCTTTTGAAGTGACATTGTCCATCTATGTAGTGCAATTTCGTTTTAGTTCTTATTTTAAAGTTATATTTTTAAGTTAACAGCTCAACTTTAGTCAAACTAAGTAGATTATATCAGACTCCATTTTGAAGTGTTGTATTAAAATTATATTACATGGTATATTTTGTTTTAGTACATAAAACTAATTTTGTACTATTAAAAGGTAGAAATTACTCTTTCTATATTCATGTTTATTTTATATGCAGATTATGTAGAACTGTTTTTTAATAGAGTACACTTATTTGTAGGTGATCTCAGATTATATTTGACATTTGTTAGCTGCATGATTTAATGTACAATATAAAATTTCTTTGAACAATAATGCTTCATTTGTAAACAATAATAAAAATTTTAAGGCCAAAGGAGAATGAAGCTAAAAATTCATAATTTTATTCTCAAAAAGAAAAAAAATATATTGATAAAAGGGTTTGTAATGACATTCTGCTCTACTCGTAGACTAGTGTTAGCTTTTTCACCTCTCATCAGAGAAACTTCCTCCTATAGTATACGGGAGCAATCACAGAGAGTAAGAGACCTTGAAGCATTCATTCCTTACATGGGATGGCCTCCATCAAATCCTTCTCCTCAGAGTACAGGCAACCATGGGAAGAGAAGGCAGAAAGAATGTAAGAACCAGAGGGTGTAGAAGACACCAAAAAAGGGCCCTCTAAGTCAACAAGACCAAAACTCCTATGAACTCAGAGACTGAAGCTCCACACACAGGGCCTTTACAGGTCTGAACCAGGTCTTCTGATTATATTTTATGGCTTCCACCTTAGTGTGTTTTTATGGGATTTCTGAGTGTATGAGTGAGTGGGTTTTGGTTCCTTCTCTTGGACCTATTTCATTCTGTTGGTTTGTCTTTTCCTACTTCAATGTGATAGTTTTATTCTATTATATTAAAAAAAGAATGAAAACCTAGCTACTATTGTAAAGGTTAACCACTGAACTGTCCCTTATACTCATGTTAACCACTGAACTGTTCCCATACCTGTGTTAACTATTGTAATGTCCCCATACCTGTGTTAATCACTGAACTGTGCCCTATGCACATGTAACCACCGAACTGACCCCTATACCAATGTTAACCACTGAACTGATGATCCCTATACCCATGTTAACCACTGAACTGTGTTTTATACCCACATTAACCACCAAACTGTCCCCATACCAAAGCTAATCACTGAACTGTACCTTATACCCGCTGGAGAGGGAAAATCAGTTTTCTCCAATAGTGACACTAGGTATATTAACCAATTTAGTACTCATATAAAGGCTCCATATAAAGGAGTAGTTGACCAACTTATAATGGATTATACTTTTGTGTGTGTGTGGTTTTATTTAGTTATGGTTTCTTTTTTTGGGGGGAATCGGTGATGTATGTGGTTTTATTGACTTTTTTTCTGTTGATATAGTGAAGTTTTGTTTTTGAGAAAGAACTTAAAGTTTGGGTGGGTAGAGAGAGGAGAGGATCTGGAAGAACTTGGGAGAAGGAAATAATGTAATCAAAACATATTTAATCTTAAAATTGTTTTTAGTAATAAAAATACAGTCGTCAGAATAAATAGTAACTATGATAAATTATAACCCCAAATTAATTAATTAATTAGTTAATTCTCTTTGAAAGCAAAACAAAAGAATTGCTACAGCTATTTTTGAAGTCTGAATGTAACATACTTATGAAGAAATTTTTTTAAAAAATAATTTCATTTAATTTTCAAAAATTCTCTTGTAATTATAATTCAATTTTCAACAATTAATTGAAGATTAACAGAATTAAAACCCTAGAAATCCCATTAATGCTTATTTGTACTTTCATTCTTGGTCTCCCCAATTCAGAACTTATATTTTATTTATCTTTTAATGAAAATAGATTTATTAATTAATTATACCATGATAATGTTTTTCCGTCTTTCATCTCTCCCAGATCCTCTCCTCTCCCCATCCACCTAACTTCAGGACTTCTTTTTCTTTCTGTTAGAAAACAAACAGGTTAGAACCCAATTATGAGTGAGTACATCCCTTGTTCATCTTTTTGGGTCTGGGTTACCTCACTCAGGATAGTATTTTCTATTTCCATCCATTTGCATGCAAAATTCGAGAAGTCATTGTTTTTTACCGCTGAGTAGTACTCTAATGTTTATATATTCCACACTTTCTTCATCCATTCTTCCATTGACGGACATCTAGGTTGTTTCCAGGTTCTGGCTATTACAAACAATGCTGCTATGAACATAGATGAACAAATGCCCTTGTCATATGATCGGGCATCTCTTGGGTATATTCCCAAGAGTGGCATTGCTGGGTCCAGGGTTAGGTTGATCCCAAATTTCCTGAGAAATCGAAACACTGCTTTCCAAAGTGGTTGCACAAGTTTGCATTCCCACCAGCAATGGATGAGGGTACCCTTTCCTCCACAACCTCTCCAGCAGAGGCTATCATTGGTGTTTTTGATTTTAGCCAATCTGACAGGTGTAAGATGATATCTCAAAGTTGTTTTGATTTGCATATCCCTGATCGCTAAGGAGGTTGAGCATGACCTAAAGTGTCTTTTGGCCATTTGAACTTCTTCTTTTGTGAATTCTCTGTTCAGATCAGTGCCCCATTTTTTAATTGGGTTAATTCGCCTTTTACGGTCTAGTTTCTTGAGTTCTTTATATATTTTGGAGATCAGATCTTTGTCTGTTGTGGGGTTGGTGAAGATCTTTTCCCAGTCAGTGGGCTGCCTTTGTGTCTTAGTGACAGTGTCCTTTGCTTTACAGAAGCTTCTCAGTTTCAGTAGGTCCCATTTATTCAATGTTGCCCTTAATGTCTGTGCTGCTGGGGTTGTACCTAGGAAGCGATCGCCTGTGCCCATCTGTTGTAGGGAACCTTCATCTGGCGATGGATGGAGATAGAGACAGAGACCCACACTGGAGCACTGGAATGAACTCCCAACGTCCCAATGAGGAACAGAAGGAGGGTGAACATGAGCAAAGGAGTCAGGACCACAAGGGGTGCACCCACCCACGGAGACAGTGGGGCTGATCTATTGAGAGCTCACCAAGGCCAGCTGGACTGTGACTGAAAAAGCAGAGAATTAAACCGGACTCTCTGAATATGGCGGACAATGAGGCCTGCTGAGAAGCCAGGGACAATGGCACTGGGTTTTGATCCTGCATAATGGTCTGACTTTGAGGGTGCCTAGCCAGTTTGGATGTTCACCTTCCTAGACCAGGATGGAGGGACAAGGACTTTGGACTTTCCACAGGGCAGGGAACCCTAGCTGCTCTTCAGACTGCAGAGGGAGGGGGAGAGAAGTGAGGGGAGGGGGAGAGGAGCGGAGATAGGGGGAGTGGAGTGGGGGAGGGGGAAGAGTGGGGGGAGGAGTTGGAGGATGGGAGGAGGCGGAAAATTTTTTCTCAATTAAAAAAAAGAAAACAAACAGGTAATTAAATAAACAAATCAGAATAGAATAATACAAACAAATAGGAAAAAACCCAAAGAAGTAAAACAAGATACACACACAGACATCCACAAACAGACACATTCACTCAGATAAACGGATAATACGCATACATAAAAACACAAAATTAGAAACCATACTACTTAAACAGAAGAGCAGTGAGGTTAAAAAGTACACAGACAAAGCATTAGGAGTCAAAATATCTCCAAAAATACTACTGGGTTCATTTTGTGTTGGCCCTTAACTGCATGTGGTTCGTTCCTTTTTAAATGTTGTTTGTATACTCAAAGAGACACCGTTGGAAAAAAATATTTTTTTCCTATGTGTGTGGTTGTCAAGTAGAGACATCTTCTTGGTTAGAGATGAGAGATCATATCCACTTTCCCCCTTCAGTGCTGGTCTCTATCTGGCGTAGCCTTGCGCAGGCCCTGTGCATGTAGCCACTGTCTCCGTGAATTTATATATGTGTCAGTTCTGTTCTGTCTGGAAGGCATTATTTCATTGGTGTCTTCCATCCTCACTGGCTCTTATAATCTTTCTGCCTCCTCTTCCGTAGGGTTCTCTGAGCTCAAAGGAAGTTTATTGGAGACAGCTCATTTAGGATTGAATGTTCCAAGGTCTCTCACTCTCTGCCCTTTGTTCATTTGTGTGTCTCTGCATTTGTTCCTATATACTAAAGGTAGAAGCTTCTCTTATGATGGCTGAGCAAGACACTATTCTGTGGGTACAGAAGAATGTTATTAGGAGTCATTACATTGCTGCAATCATTTCACAGAGCAGTAGTATTTGGTTTTCTCCTAGGTCCAAGGCCTATCTAGCTCCAGGTTCTTGGGCAGCTAGACAGTGTCAATCGTGAGTTCCATTCTGTGCAGTGGGCCTTGAATCCAACCAGATAGTGGTTGGTTGCTCCCACATTATCGGGCCACTATTGCACCAGCACATCATCCAGGCAGGTGACCAATGTAGACCAAAGGGTTTATGTCTCTTTACCTTTTCTTCTGGTGGCATGCAGAGTACTTTCTAGTACCATGAGCAGTAGTGCGTAGGGATGAAGGCAGTAGTCCGTAGGGATGGAGGCTCTAGTTAGGCACCAGTCCAACCTCTCTGCATTCAAAGGTTGTGTAGGTGCTTTCTTCAGCAATAGAGCCTTACAATCAGTTTGTGAAGAACAACCGATAGCAAAGCCCTTATGCTTCTTGAATGTTATTATTTATTAATTTCTTATAATGTTGGATGTAGTGGTCTCTCTTTTTTAAAAGATTTGTTTCTATACACACTGGTAATAACCAGTTATTACAATCATCATTATTAATGTTAATTAATTCAAAACTCATATTTTTCCTAGGAGATTTTGTGCAAATAATCATGAATAATAGAGAAAAGAAATTATAATGAAATAAATCTTTTAATCATTTATTAGCTTCTGAGGAGTCTTTCTTTCAATATGTCAGTAAAAATTCTTAAGAGAACCCTAGCTTGATGAACCAGCTCTGGAATACCTGAATGTTTCTAGATTTTTCAAAAGATACAAAGTTTTATATTTTATATACATATTTTAGGGTCTCCAATGCAATCAAGGCTTTACTTCCACAGTTTCACAAACAGTCTCTTAGGGCCTTCAATTGCTGTACATAGCCTGGACACATTGGCTCTCTGGCCAAACTTGGTAAGGAACATGGGCTCCTGGGATCACATTTACAGCAGTTTTGGTTGTCTTCCTTTTTAGGGTTAGTAAATTCTCAAGCATTTTCCTTACACAAGTTGGAAGCTTAGATGGATGGGGTCTTTATTCCAGTGCAAATCAGGCCTCCCCTTAATCTCTTTATCTCTCTCATCATAAGCCTTGCCTACAATATTGTTTCCTGGTGCTCCTTTTCTCTTTAAACTGTACATTTTTGTATTTATTTCTCCATTATTTGACCTTTTTTCACTGTTGCCCTGCTTATGAGTGGCCATTAGTAACCAGCTATTGGGTGTAGTGTTGGAGTCCCTAAGCATAATTAGATAGGATAGAGACATAGGATTTCTGCCAAGAAATTTGTAGGCAATGGGTGATGTCAACCCAACAGAAAATCTACATGGGATCCAGATGGTGATGCAGTAGTGACTGAGTTTCTAAAATCTTTAGGTCTCACATCATGCCACCACCTGCTCTCAATGTTACCAAGATATTGGTCACAAGATTAAATGTTTGTTCTTTTGGGCTCAGTCTTGCTTTCTATTCCCATTTTTCCATTTTGTTTATGTATGTATTTATTTGTATACAATGTGCATGTGTTTAAACAGTTGTGAAATCTTCCATGTTTGACTGAGAACTTTAACTTTGTGCTACTGTATATCAGATATAGGCAATATCTCATAGTTAAAAATTTTTAAAATTCAAAACTTTGGTGAAATGGACAAATTTCTTATGATACATTCAAGAAAATTCCATGACAGAAATAGTTATTTACATACCACTACATTTGATAAAGAGTTTGAGTGTGTTCGAAGACCTCATAAAAATAAAAAACTTTAGGTTCAGAGAGTATCACAGTTTAATGATACCAAATTTTCAATAAAAAATTAAACAAGATTTGAACACCTCTTCCATAAAATGGAGTAGTGAGAGTATTAAAACCCTAAAAATGATTAGCCCGTGGCTCCTCGGGAAAAACTAGGCCTCTCAATCCTTGATCCTATACTTGTCTTGAGTTGTTACCCACAGTGGCTGTGATTTCATGCATGCATTTTTGCAAAGCTAACATGCAATACTAATCTATGAAGAGATTTAAGTGATTTAAAGTTATGCTGCTGTGTGCCAGCAGAGAAAGGATGTGCAAGTGAAATGTAGATCTAACCCTAATCTTAACTAACAATGAAATTAATAAATTATGTGCAATCTCCTTGGATATCCATGAAATGTTACAAAAGAATAGAGTTGTTTTCTATATAACTCGACCAGGAATGATATCCACTGCTCAGTGTTAACTGAAAAAGAAGACAAAATCATTGAACATTTTGTTTAATAAGATTTCATAATATCTGTTTTGTGAAATGTAATAAAGTACATAGAATAATATCTGAGTTTGTAATTGTTTTTATAACACGTAAAACAATTTGATATAATATAGTATATTTTATTTTGAATAATGAAAAGATTTGAAATAAATGCATGGCTGGTAGGGTAAGGCTGGTTCTCTGTAACATTGTTGTGGTTTGGGATCTAATAGCATGAAGCACATATTAATTTTGAAATTAAAAAATAAAAAACAAGGATAAAGTACCACCCAACCTTTTGAAGATTTTAAAAATTAATTTTAGTTTACCTATTCTGCTCTGCACTGACAGAACTTAGTAATTAGTAAACTATCACTAAGTGTGTCAAGGAGGAACCCATTGTAGGACAGGTTAGTCTTGAGTTTAATCCCACGTGAATAGAGAAAGAATCATCCCCTGAGCATAGACTGAGTCCATGGTCTTATTAGGAAAATTGCTTGGCCAAAGGGAAGACAGGTCGAATGTTATCAGTTAGTTGGTACACTTTTTCTAGGTTTCTCTATAGTGTTTAGTTTTCAAGAAAGAGGCGTCATGACATCACCACACATGTCTTGAGCTTCTGTGTGCATCCTTCTGTTCTTTAGCTGAGTATATCAGGGATTTATACTCTGGCCAGAGAAGGTAAGGCTGTATTTATGCTTGTGCAGATTTCAATCTTTATCCAGAGACCTTCAACACTCTCTACCCTCTACTGTCTTAAAACAGTATCACTTTCTCCGTGTTCTTAAAGAATTGCAGGGATGACAATAGTATGTCTGGTAGCACACTCAGTTTCCGTGAAACAATAAAAGAGACCAAAGATGCATTTATTTTCATTTGTAAGTGAGGCTGTTAGCAATCTCACAAGCAATTCAGCTTGTGTCACTGAATTAAATGTCACTGAAGTTTTTAATGTGATAGTCTTCGGTGTAATAAACAGAGTGAAGAGCAACCTGGATGCGAAAAACTTCTGGAGAATATTATTAAATATGTCTGATTTTGTGTTTTAAGTGGAAGAAATTAAGTCATGGCTGAAGACTGTAGTGTTTTATATCTACCTGGTATTATCACACACACCAAACTGTGCTTGACATTTGTGAAGAAAGAATTTTCATCTATCGTCGGAAAATTTATTTTAATGGGAAAATGCAAGGTCCCCAAATTATCAAGTAAATACATTTATTATTATTAATTTTACATTTTACTATATTTTAACTATCATGTAAGCCACAAAACAGTTACTTTTCAGCGTTGATTTCATAATGATGAAAAATATATTTATATTCCTAAAGAGAAAAACCACAGAGACTCAGAAGTCAAGAGTGAAAAAGTCGGACAGTGCCCATTTTCAGCTTTGGTATTTATCCCTTGCTGACTGCCTGCCTAGAAAGTAGCCCATCACACTGTGATAACCACACATGCTGTGCTGTCTGTTAGCTCTAAGGAGAGTGTAGGAGATTACAGTGTAGAGGATGTGATTTAATGAAGTGAATCCTATAGAAAGTTTTATTTATTCTAAAGATTCTTTGAGAAGGAGAGCACTATTATGCTTTGAGATAAAAGATTTTCTTCATGAGGTTCTGTTTGTCCTCAAGAATGTTTAAAGATAAGATTACAAAGTGAACTTAGTAAAAAGAAGATGTTGAAATGCTGTAAGTGGCTTAGAATTCACAGAAAGTAGTTATTGACCCCCTGGCTCTGTTTAAATTATTTTCTCGGGTTTCTGTTTTAATTCCCACAAATTAAGAACTTGGTTATTTTTATAACTTAAGAACATCTTGCCTTATTTATCTCTTGGCAAATACTTTTATTTCTTGGCCATTTTAAACAGCACACATATTAAGGTTGAAAATAACTATGATATTCGGGAGGTGGTGGCACACTCTTTAATCCCAGCATTCGGGAGGCAGAGGCAGGAGGATCTCTGTGAGTTTGAGGCCAGCCTGGTGTACAATAGCTAGTTCCAGGACAGACTCCAAAGGTGCAGAGATATTCTGTCTTGAATAACCAAGAAATAAAGAAAAAATAAAGAAAAGAGAAACAGCTTTTAGGTTTAGTAAATATATTTGGGTGCTCTTTGTACCTCTAAAGTACAGGAGTTTGGAAATATTATTAGAATTGAAGTTAATGTGACAGAATTCAGTGTAATGAAAAGAGTCAAGCATGAGCTGAATGAGAAAAACTTCTAGAGAATATTATTAATATGTTTATTTTATGTTATAAATGGCAGAAATTAAGTCATGGATATAGACTGTAGGGTTTTATATCTAACTATTATTATCACATACACCAAACTGTTTTTTATATTTGTGAAGAAATTAATTTTTATCTATCGTTGGAAGATTTACTATAGTGGGAAAATGCAAGGATCCCCAAATTATCTGTTAAATACAATTATTACTATTAAATTTTACATTTTACTCTATTTTAGCTACCATGTAAACCACAAAATAGTTACCTCTTAGGTTTGCTGACATAATGATTAAAAATATATGTCTATTCCTAAAGAGAAAAACCAGAGACTCAGAGGACTAAGACATAAAAAGATGGACAGTGGCCATGTTCAGGTTTACTGCTTATCCCTTGCTGACTCCCTGCCTAGAAAGTAGCCCATCACACTGTGATTACCACACACGCTGTGCTGTCTGTTAGCTCTCAGGAGATCGTAGGACTGATGGGAGATTAGTGTGTGAAGAATGTGGTTTGATGAAGTAAATCCTATAGAAAATTTTATTTATTCTGTTGATTCTTTGAGAAGGGAGGCACTATTATGCTTTGACATCTTCTGTATGAGTTCCTATTTGGCCTCAAGAAAGTTTAAAGATAAGATTACAAGGTAAACTTAGTAAAAAGAAGATGTCGAAATGCTGTAAGTGGCTTAGAATTCACAGAAAGTAGTTATTGACCCCTGGCTCTGCTTAAATTATTTTCTCTAGCTCCTGTTTTAATTCCCACAAATTAAGAACTTGGTTATTTTTATAACTAAAGAAAATCTTGCCTTATTTCTCTTTTGGCAAATACATTTATTTCTCTGCCTTTTTAAACAACCCACATATTAAGTTTGAAAATAACCATGACATCCTGGTAGCCTACCCCTTTATCCCAGCACTTGGGAGGCTGAGGCACATGGATCACTATGAGTTCGAGGCCAACCTGGCTTACAAGAGCTAATTCCAGAACAGACTCCAAAGCTACAGAGAAACCCTATCTCAAAAACCCAAAAAAAGGTAGAAAAAAAAGAAAGAAAAGGAAGAACTGTTTTTAGGTTTAGTGCTCACTTTGTACCTCTAAACTACAGAAGTTTTAAAATAGTATTAAAATTGAAGTTAAATATTATATATTCAGTCTTGAAAGCATACACTATGTGAAACCAGAAAATAATCTTGCATATTAAAATGATGATACTATTAAAATGTGGTTACACAAAGGTATCGTACTCACATAGAAATTATGACTGTATGTAGAATTTCTGTGCACAATTGCTGAAGCAGATTTAAAGTCCCGTTACTAAGATATTTTTTTCAACAAGGTGTTTTTCGTTTAAGAGGAATTAGCAGAGATTAGAAAATCTTAGTAAAACTGCCCCATGGCTTCATTTCATCGGATATAGTAATAACAGTATTTAAACAGTTGTTTCTTTTACACTGAATTTACACCTTTATTTCTTTTTTATCTGTAGATTCTTTTTACTAGGATCAGTATGAGAAACCACTCTGTGATTACTGAGTTTGTACTGTTGGGCATTTCAGATGACCCAGAGCTTCAGGTTGTAATTTTTTTCTTTTTATTCATTGCTTACATATTAAGTGTGTGTGGAAACCTAACCATCATCACTCTCACCTTGCTTGACTCTCGCTTAAAGACTCCTATGTATTTCTTCCTCCGGAATTTCTCCTTCTTAGAAATTATGTTCACCAGTGTTTCTGTCCCTAGATTTCTGTGGTCAATAATTATGAAAGTTAAGAGCATTTCCTACAACAACTGTTTGGCTCAGTTATTTTTCTTCATCTCCATGGGAGTGTCTGAGTTCTTTCTGCTAACTGCTATGTCTTATGATCGCTATGTGGCCATCTGCAAGCCACTGCATTACACCGTCATCATGAGTCAGAAAGTCTGTGCCCTTCTCGTCCTCACCTCGTGGCTGGCAGGATTTCTAATCATTTTCCCATTAGTCATACTTATTCTCAAGTTAGATTTCTGTGCCTCAAACATCATCGATCACTTCTCCTGTGATTACTTCCCCATTTTACAACTGTCATGCTCAGATACAAGGCTTTCAGAGGCACTTGGCCTTTATGTTGCCTCCTTCACTCTGCTGTTCACATTGGCACTAGTGATCTTGTCATACATCTGCATCATCAACACCATTCTGAAGTTCCCATCTGCCAGCCAGAGGAAAAAGGCTTTCTCTACTTGCTCCTCCCACATGATTGTCATCTCCATCTCATATGGAAGCTGCATCTTCATGTACGTCAAACCTTCTGCCAATGAACGGGCATCGCTGACCAAAGGGGTGGCTGTTCTCAATACTTCAATTGCTCCCATGTTGAACCCTTTTATTTATACATTGAGAAATCAACAAGTAAACCAAGTGTTCAAGGATTTGATTAATAAAGGAATGTTTTATAGAAACAAATGAAGGCATTTTTTAGCATGAATATCATTGTACCTTTTCAAAATAGGAGGGATGAAACTTTACAGTGTGAGCTAATTGGTTCCATAATTTAAACTAACTATGTATGGGTGTTTTGCTTGTCTGTATATCTGTGTGCCTGTTGCAAGCCTGGTACCCCTAGAGACCAGATGATGGCACTGGTTTCCCTAGAAGTAGAGTTACAGATGGTTGTGAGCTACCATGTGGTTCTGGGAATTGCACCAATGGACTCGGAAAGGACAGCAAGCCCTTTTTTACTGTAGACCCATATCTCCATTCCCTCTACCTTCTTTTTAATTTTAAAGTTACTATGTCCTGTTTTCCATTAAACCTGTGTGGGTATTGTCCAACATTTCATCTGCCTTGGAACATTCAACCCTGGAGGAGGTGGAATCGCTGAAAAAGGTTATGGAACATTTGATAGTAATGATTATTGTGGAATAAGAACCTGTGTTTTGCTGCTGAATCTGTCAACAAAAGATGGCGCTAATGGTAAAGTGCATTCACACTTGGTGTTATTTCTTCCTCTTTATATTCTTCTTAATTTCATTGGGCGAAGTTTTTTGATCTTCCTTTTCTTACCTTGATATAAATATGTATTATCTTTATATTCTTTTAGATTTTATATATATATATATATATATATATATATATATATATATATATTCTCTCATGGCTATTCTTTTTTGTGCATGTATTTGGGGTGTTTTGCATATGTAGGAGTTTGTGTGCATATGTGTGAATGTGCATGCCTGTGTATATGGATTCTAGAAGACAGTATTGAGTGATAGATAGTAAGAGTGTCTATCACCCTTGCCTTTTCCATTGAGGCAGGATCTCTTACTGAACCTGGAGTTCAGCTGGGCTCACCACAGACAAGCCACAGTGACCCACTTACTTCTGTTCCCTTCAGTTCCTGGGACACAGGCATGCACCGGCGTGTGCTCAGATTTTAAACTGGACGTTGGGAGCTCAGTCCACTGCTCCAATGTGGGTCTCTGTCTCTATCTCCATCCGTGACTGGACAAAGGTTCTATGGTTATATTCAAGAGAGTCATCAGTCTGACTATGGGACAAGGCCAATTCAGGCACCCTCTGCCCCACTGCCCAGAGTCCTAGCTGGGGTCATCCCTGTGGACTCCTGGGAACCCCTCCAGATCCAAGCCTCTTGCCGACCTCAAAATGCCTCCGTCAATTAAGATATCTCCTTCCCTACTCCCAAATTTGTCCTTCCTCCATCTCAATCATCACACTTCCCCAAGCTCTCCCCAACCCTCCCCTTCTCCCATCTCTCCCCCTCTCCCCTTCCCCCACCCCGCCCCCACCCCCATGCTCCCAACTTTTGCCTGGCGATCTTGTCTGCTTCCAATTTCCAGGATATTTATATATGTTTATTTTTGGGTTCACGTTATTACTTAGCTTCTCTAGGATCATGAACTATAGGCTCAATGTCCTTCGGTTATGTCTAGAATCCACTAATGAGTGAGTACATACCATATTTATATATTTGGGTCTGGGTTATCTCATTGAGGATAGTGTTTTCTATTTCCATCAATTTGCATGCAAAATTCAAAATTTCATTTTTTTACTGCTATTACTCTAATGTGTAATTGTGCCACACTTTCTTTATCCATTCTTTGGTTGAGGGGCATCTATGTTGTTTCCAGGTTCTGGCTATTACAAACAAAGCTGCTATGAACACAGTTGTATTTTTCTCTGCTCCACTCCCTTCCCCCTTCTACCCCTTCTCATGGTTCTAATGCTCCCAGTTTACTCAGGACATCTTGTCTTTTTCTACTTCTCATGTAGGTTAGATCCATGTATGTCTCTCTTATGATCCTCTTTGTTGTCTAGGTTCTCAGGGATTGTGAATTTTAGGCTTTTTTGTTATGTCTAAAAGCCATTTATGAGTGATTAAATATGATATTTGTCATTCTGGGTCTGGGTTACCTCACTCAATATGTTTTCTAGATCCCCGCAATTTTCAAGATGTCATTATCTTTTTTTGACTGTGTAGTACTCCATTGTGTAAGTGTACCACATTTTCCTTAACCATTCTTCCATTGAGGGGCATTTAGGTTGTTTCCAGGTTCTGACTATGACACAATGCTACTATGAACATAGTTGAGTACATGTCCTTGTAGTGTGATTGAGCATCCTTTGGGTATATACGTAAAGTTGTGTCTTGAGGTAGGTTGTTTCCTAATTATTTTAGAAATTGCCATACTGAAATCTAAAATGGCTGTACCAGTTGCCCTTCCAACAGCAATGGAGGAATGTTTCCTTTTCCCCACATCATCTCCAGCATAAATTGTCATCAGTGTATTTGATGTTGGCCATTCTTACAGGTGTAAGATGGAATCTCAGCGTTGTTTTGATTTGCATTTCTCTGATGGCTAATGATGTTGAACATTTCCTTAAGTGTCTTTCAGCCATTTTAGTTTTCTGTGTTGAGAGTTTTCTGTTTAGGTCTGGACCCCATTCATTTATTGGATTATTCGTTCTTTTGATGATCAATTTCTTGATTCATTTCTAAGTTTTGGAGATTAGTCTATTGTAAGAAAGACTGCTTGTTTGTTTCCTGGCTGCTCAGCAGCTCAGACCTGAATTAATCACACAGAAACCATATCATTTGCAATACTGCCATTCTCTATGTTATAAAATTGTATGAATTTTGGTAGTTATATATATCTTTGTATCAATATAGAAGATTGTGGGTAATTCTGATTTCACATTGATTTATTAGCTAATTTTTCATGTTTTAGCATTTAGTACATGAATATATCTACCCCTAGTTTCTCCCTTACAACTCATCCCCTGCCAAATTCATGTTTTTTTTCTTTTCTTCAAGACAGAGTTCTCTGTGTAGCCTTGAAGCCTGTCCTGGAACTCTCTCTGTTGACCAGACTGGCCTCAAACCTACCTCTGCCTCCCAAGTAATGAGATTAAAGTTGTATGCCAACTCTGCCTGGCTCCAATATCATGCTCTTGTTTCTCTTTGTTCACAAGTCACTCCATATGTCCATGAATGTGAAGTCAAATTCTGGAGCATAGGGAACCTACCAATTGGTTGTTAAATAAAAATTCCAATAACAGATTCAGATATCTCATTGTGATTTATTGGCAAAGGTGGGTCTCAAGGTCTCCAAAACTGAAAATGTCTTTTGGAGTGACATTGTCCATCTATGTAGTGAAATTTCATTTTAGTTTTTATTTTAAAGTTATATTTTATCTTAGCAGCACAACTTTAGTCAAACTAAGTAGTTTATATCAGACTACATTTTGAAGTGTTGTATTAAAATTATATTACATGGTATATTTTGTTTTAGTACATAAAACTAATTTAGTACTATTAAAAGGTAGAAATTACTCTTTCTGTATTCATGTTTATTTTATTTTTTTATTTAAAAAAACTATTTCTGCCTCCTCACACTCCTCTCTCCCTCCACCCACTCCTCTCCCCCTCCCCCCACTCCTCTCCCCCTCCCCCGACTACTCTCCCCCTCCCTATCCAGTCTGAAGAGCAGCCAGGGTTCCCTGCCCTGTGGAAAGTCCAAAGTACTCACCCCTCCACCCTGGTCTAGGAAGGTGAAAATCCAAGCTGGCTAGGCTCCTACAAAGCCAGAACATGATGTAGGATCAAAACCCAGTTCCATTGTCCTTGGCTTCTCAGTAGCCCTCATTGTCCGCCATAATCAGAGAGTCCGGTTTAATCCCCTGCGTTTTCAGTCACAGTCCAGCTGGCCTTGGTGAGCTCCCAATAGATCCGCCGCACTGTCTCCGTGGGTGGGTGCACCCCTTGTGGTCCTGACTTCTTTGCTCATGTTCTCCCTCCTTTTGTTCCTCATTGGGACTTTGGTAGCTCAGTCCAGTGCTCCAGTGTGGGTCTCTGTCTCTATCTCCATCCATCGCCAGATAAAGGTTCTATGGTGATATGCAAGATATTCATTAGTATGGCCATAGGATAGGGTTATTTCAGGTTCCCTATCCTCAACTGCCCCAGGAACTAACTGGGGACCTCGCCTTGTGCATCTGGAAGCACCTCTAGGTCCAAGTCTCTTGCCAACCCTAAGATGGCTCCCTTAATTAAGATATGTGCTTCCCTGCTCCCCTATCCAAACTTCCTTTATCCCAATCATCGCATTTCCCCAAGTTCTCCCCATCCTACCCTTCTCACTTTTCTCTCCCCATCTCCCCTTACCCCCCTCCCACACCACCCCCAAGATCCCGATTTTTTGCCCAGCAATCTTGTCTACTTCCCATACCCAGGAGGATAGCTCTATGTTTTTCTAGGGTTCACCTTCTTATCTAGCTTCTTTAGGTTAACAAATTATAGACTCACTGACCTTTATTTATGGCTAGAACCCAAATATGAGTGAGTACATCCCTTGTTCATCTTTTTGGGTCTGGGTTACCTCACTCAGGATAGTATTTTCTATTTCAATCCATTTGCATGCAAAATTCGAGAAGTCATTGTTTTTTACCGCTGAGTAGTACTCTAATGTGTATATATTCCACACTTTCTTCATCCATTCTTCGATTGACGGACATCTAGGTTGTTTCCAGGTTCTGGCTATTACAAACAATGCTGCTATGAACATAGTTGAACAAATGCCCTTGTCATATGATAGGACATCTCTTGGGTATATTCCCAAGAGTGGTATTGCTGGGTCCGGGGGTAGGTTGATCCCGAATTTCCTGAGAAACCTAAACACTGCTTTCCAAAGTGGTTGCACAAGTTTGCATTCCCACCAGCAATGGATGAGGGTACCCCTTCCTCCACAACCTCTCCAGCAGAGGCTATCATTGGTGTTTTTGATTTTAGCCAATCTGACAGGTGTAAGATGATATCTCAAAGTTGTTTTGATTTGCATTTCCCTGATCGCTAAGGAGGTTGAGCATGACCTTAAGTGTCTTTTGGCCATTTGAACTTCTTCTGTTGAGAATTCTCTGTTCAGATCAGTGCCCCATTTTTTAATTGGGTTAATTAGCATTTTAAAGTCTAGTTTCTTGAGATCTTTATATATTTTGGAGATCAGACCTTTGTCTGTTGTGGGGTTGGTGAAGATCTTCTCCCAGTCAGTGGGTTGCCTTTGTGTCTTAGTGACAGTGTCCTTTGCTTTACAGAAGCTTCTCAGTTTCAGTAGGTCCCATTTATTCAATGTTGCCCTTAATGTCTGTGCTGCTGGGGTTATACCTAAGAAGCGATCGCCTGTGCCCATCTGTTGTAGGGTACTTCCCACTTTCTCTTCTATCAGGTTCAGTGTGTCCAGACTGATATTGAGGTCTTTGATCCATTTGGACTTGAGTTTTGTGCATGGTGATAGATATGGGTCAATTTTCATACTTCTACAGTTTGGCATACAGTTGTGTCAGCACCATTTGTTGAAGATGCTTTCTTTCTTCCATTGTATACTTTTAGCTCCTTTATCGAAAATGAGGTGTTCATAGGTTTGTGGGTTAAACTCTGGGTCTTCTATATGATTCCATTGGTCGACTTCTCTGTTTTTATGCCAATACCACACTGTTTTCTTTACTGTGGCTCTGTAATAAAGTTTGAAATCAGGGATGGTAATGCCTCCAGAAGTTCCTTTATTATATAAGACTGTTTTTGCTATCTTTTGTTTTTTGTTTTTCCATATAAAGTTGATTATTGTCCTCTCAAGATCTGTGAAGAATTTTGATGGGACCTTGATGGGGATTGCATTGAATCTATAAATTGCCTTTGGTAGAATTGCCATTTTTACTATGTTGATCCTCCCAATCCAAGAGCAAGGGAGATCCTTCCACTTTCTGGTATCCTCTTCAATTTCTTTCTTCCATTCCTTAAAGTTCTTGTCAAATAGATCTTTCACTTCCTTGGTAACTGTTACCCCAAGATATTTTATGTTATTTGTGGCTATCGTGAAAGGTGATGCTTCTCTGATTTCCCTCTCTGCTTCCATATCCTTTGTGTATAGGAGGGCGACTGATTTTTTGGAATTGATCTTGTATCCTGCCACATTACTAAAGGTGTTTATTAGCTTTAGCAGTACTTTGGCGGAGTTTTTGGGGTCACTTATGTACACTATCATATCATCTGCAAATAATGAAAGTTTAACCTCTTCCTTCCCAATTCGAATCCCCTTAATCCCCTTATGTTGTCTTATTGCTATTGCTAAAACTTCAAGCACTATATTGAAGAGGTATGGAGAGAGTGGACAGCCTTGCCGTGTTCATGATTTTAGTGGGATGGATTTGAGTTTCTCTCCGTTTAGTTTGATGTTAGCTGTCAGTTTGCTGTAAATAGCTTTTATTATATTTATGTATGGCCCTTGTATCCCTAATCTCTCCAAGACTTTTATCATGAAGGGATGTTGAATTTTGTCAAATGCTTTTTCAGCATCTAATGAAATGATCATATGGTTTTTTTCTTTCAGTTTATTTATATGGTGGATTACATTGATAGATTTTCTTATGTTGAAACAGCCCTGCATCTCTGGGATCAAGTCTACTTGATCATAATGAATAATTTTTCTAATTTGTTCTTGGATACGGTTTGCCAGTATTTTGTTGAGGATTTTTGCGTCGATGTTCATGAGTGAGATTGGCCTGTAATTCTCTTTCTTGGTTGAGTCTTTGTGTGCTTTTGGTATCAGAGTGACTGTAACTTCATAAAAGGTATTTGGCAATGACTCTTCTGTTTCTATATTGTGAAATACATTAACGAGTATAGGTATTAGCTCTTCTTGGAAGTTCTGGTAGAATTCCGCATTGAAACCATCTGGTCCTGGGCTTTTTTTGGTAGGGAGGTTTTTGATCACAGCTTCTAATTCTTCGCGACTAACAGGTCTATTTAGATTGTTCACCTGGTCCTGGTTTAACTTTGGTAAATGGTATTTATCTAAAAACATGTCCATTTCTATTACATTTTCCAGTTTTGTGGCATACAGGCTTTTGTAGTAAGATCTAATGATTCTTTGAATTTCCTCTGTGTCTGTGGTTATGTCCCCCTTTTCATTTCTGATCTTATTAATTGCATATTCTCTCTCTGCCTTTTGATTAGTTTGGATAGGAGCTTATCAATCTTGTTGATTTTCTCCAGGAACCAGCTTTTTGTTTCATTGATTCTTTGGATTGTTTTCTGTGTTTCTATTTTGTTGATTTCAGCCCTCAGTTTGATTATTTCCAGTCTTCTGCTCCTCCTAGGTGAATCTGCTTCTTTTTTTCTAGAGCTTTCAGGTGGGCTGTTAAGTCTCCAGTGTGTGCTTTCTCTGTTTTCTTTAAGTGGGCACTTAGTGCTATGAACTTTCCTCTCAGGACTGCTTTCATAGTGTCCCATAAGTTTGAGTAGGTTGTTTCTTTATTTTCATTGAATTCAAGGAAGACTTTGATTTCTTTCTTTATTTCTTCCTTGATCCAGGTATGGTTCAGTAGTTGACTGTTCAGTTTCCATGAGTTTGTAGGCTTTCTGGTGGTAGCATTGTTGTTGAATTCCAACTTCAATCCATGGTGATCTGATAAGACGCAGGAGGTTACGAATATTTTTTTGTAACTGTGCAAATTTGCTTTGTTACCGAGTATGTGGTCAATTTTCGAGAAGGTTCCATGAGCTGCAGAGAAGAAGGTATATTCTTTCCTATTTGGGTGGAATGTTCTATAGATGTCTGCTAAGTCCATTTGATTCATTACCTCCATTAATTCTCTTATTTCTCTGTTCGGTTTCTGTCTGATTGACCTGTCCATTGGTGAGAGAGGAGTGTTGAAGTCTCCTACTATTAGTGTGTGCCGTTTGATGGCAGCCTTGAGTTTTAGTAATGTTTCTTTTACGTACGTGGGTGCTTTTATATTAGGGGCATAGATATTCAGGATTGAGACTTCATCCTGATGAATTGTTCCCGTTATGAGTATAAAATGTCCCTCTCTATCTTTTCTGATTGATTTAAGTTTGAAGTCTACTTTGTTAGAAATTAGTACGGCCACACCTGCTTGTTTCTTAGGTCCATTTGCTTGATAAACCTTTTCCCAGCCCTTTACTCTGAGTAGGTGCCTGTCTTTGTGGTTGAGGTGAGGTGTGTTTTTGTAAACAGCAGAATGTTGGATCCTGTTTTCGTATCAAGTCTCTTAGCCTGTGCCTTTTTATAGGTGAGTTGAGTCCATTGACATTAAGTGATATTAATGACCAGTGGTTGTTAACTCCGGTCACTTTTTTAGTAGTAGAGTTTGTGTGTTTCCCTCCTTGAGTTGTGTTGATGAGGGGTCTCTAGATGTCTGAGTTATTGTGGTCATTGTTGGACTCCTTGGTTTGTGATTTTTCTTCTATTATTTTCTGTAAGGCTGGATTTGTGGCTACGTATTGTTTAAATTTGTTTTTATCCTGAAAAATTTTATTTTCTCCATTTATAGTGAACGAAAGCTTGGCTGGGTATAGCAGTCTGGGCTTGCATCCATGGTCTCTTAGTTTCTGAAGTACATCTATCCAGGACCTTCTGGCTTTCATAGTTTCCATGGAGAAGTCAGGTGTAAGTCTGATAGGTTTACCTTTATAAGTAAGTTGACCCTTTTTCTTTGCAGCTCTTAATATTCTTTCTTTATTCTGTATGTTTTGTGTTTTGATTATTATATGGCGAGGAGATGTTTTTTTTAGGTCCAGTCTATTCAGTGTTCTGTATGCTTCTTGAACCTTCAAAGGAATATCTTTATTTAGGTTGGGAAAGTTTTCTTCTATAATTTTATTAAATATATTTTCTGGACCGTTGAGCTGTATTTCTCCTTCTTCTATCCCAATTATTCTTAGGTTTGGTCTTTTTATTGTGTCCCAGATTTACTGAATGTTTTGTGATGAGAATTTTTTGGTTTTGCTGTTTTCTTTGATCAGTGTGTTTATTTTCTCTATGGTATCTTCAGTGTCTGCCATTCTTTCTTCTATTTCTTGTAATCTGTTTTTAGTACTTGTCTCTGTAGCCCTGTTCGTTTACCCAGATTTTCCATCTCCATCCTTCCCTCGGTTTGTGTTTTCTTCATTGCTTCCATTTCATTCTTCAAGTCTTGAACTGCTTCCCTTACCTGTTTGATTGCTTTTTCTTGTTTCTCTTGGTTTTCTTGGGTGTCTTTGAGCGATTTATTCATTTCCTCTACCTTATTGTTTGTAATCTCTAATTGTTTATGGCAGTTTTTCACCTCCTGTTTAAGGTCTTCTATTATTTTCATATAGTTCACTTTTGAGTTGATTTCTTCTAATTCTTCTGGAGTAGGGTGTACAATTCTTCTTATTTCGGGATCCCTGGATTCTGGTGATTTCATATTGCCTTTCAGGTTGTTGAGGGAATTCTTGCATTGGCGCCTTCCCATCTCTTCCTTCAAATGGAGCCAGGAGAGGCCTGGTGTCTTGGTCCAGTCTTTGCTGTGATTGACTCTCTGGGTGTATCTCTTCACTGTAGAAGCAGGAACCGTTCCCGTCCAGATGGAACTCCTCAGCACCAAAGCATGGATGCCTGGTAGTCCAATGACCCAAGGACAAATGGGGGAAATTCGGGGGCAGGGTGGGGACAAGTAGAACACAGGACACCCTGCCGCACAAGCTGAAGGTGAATGTGCTCCCTTTCCGGGGGTCCTTGAGGCCTGCCCTGTAGGTAGGCTCTCACCACTCTGGGTGGGTAGCCTTAGTGTAGGAGCAGAAAACTGTTCCTGAGCAAAGGACCTTGCAGAAAACAAAGACTTGGGGGGCGGGGGTTGTGTGTACGAAAGACAGCCCTGCAGAAGGAGCTGGGGGAGAGGGGTTTGTGCTCTCTTCCGGGACAATCCGCCCCTGGATAGCACACACTCACCCGTCCAGATTGGATTCCTTAGCACCTAATCAGGGCCGCCTGGTAGCAGAATGATCCGGGGATAAATGGATGAACGGAGCAGGGTAGGGCGGTATCCAGAAGAGCACAGGAGAGCCTGGTGCACGAGCTGAAGGTTCCCGGGCTCCCTTACAGGGGACCCTGAGGCCTTCCCGGTAGGCAGGCACTCACTGCTCTGGGTGGGTAGCCTCTCATGTTTATTTCATATGCAGATTATGTCCAACTGTTTTTTAATAGAGTACACTTATTTGTAGGTGATCTTAGATTATATTTGACATTTGTTAGCTATATGATTTAATGCATAATATACATTTTCTCTGAACAATAATGCTTCATTTATAAATAATAATAAAAATTTTAAGGCCTTTGCTACTCATTTGGACCTTGGAAGCTCAGTCCGGTGCTACAATGTGGTCTCTATCTCTATCTCCTTTCATTGCCAGATGAAGGTTCTATGATTATATGCAAGATATTCATCAGTATGACTAAAGGATAGGGCCATTTCAGGCTCCCTCTCCTCAACTGCCCAAGGAACTAGCTGAGTACATCTCCCTGGCCCTCTAGGGTGAAGTCTCTTGCCAAATTTAAAATTGGCTCCCTTAATTAAGATATATACTTCCCTGCTCCCATATCCACCCTTCCTTTATCCCAACCATCCCATCCCTCAAGCTCCCCCATCCTCCCCTTCTCACTTCTCTCTCCCTATCTCCCTTTTCCCCCTCCCACCCCAACCCCAGGTCCCAGTTTTTGCCTGGCAATCTTGTATACTTAAAATATCCAAGAGTGGTGTGCTATCCAGGGGCGGATTGTCCCGGAAGAGAGCACAAACCCCCCTCCTGCAGGGCTGTCTTTCTTAGGCAGGACCCAGCCCCCAGCACCCCTCCCCATCCTTGCCCTGCTGCATGCTAGGACCAGTGCTCAAGATCAGTTTTAAGCTCCTACACTAAGGTTACCCACCCAGAGTGGTGAGTGCCTGCCTACTGGGCAGGCCTCAGGGTCCCCTGTAAGGGAGCCGGCACCTTCAGCCTGTGCACCAGCCGCTCCTCTGGTCTTCTGGATACCACCCATCCCTGCTCCGTTCACCCTTTCATCCCCGGATCATTGGGCTACCAGGCGGCCCTGTTTAGTTGCTGAGGAATCCCATCTGGATGGGTGAGTGTGTGCTATCCAGGAGCGGATTGTCCCAGAAGAGAGCACAAACCCCCTCCCTCAGCTCCTTCTGCAGGGCTGTCTTTCTTACACAGGACCCCCCCCCAAGCCTGTGTTTTCTGCAAGGTCCTTTGCTGAGGAACAGTTTTCTGCTCCTACAATAAGGCTACCCACCCAGGCAATTTGTGATGTCAACCCAACAGAAAATCTACATGGGATCCAGATGGTGATGCAGTAGTGACTGAGTTTCTAAAATCTTTAGGTCTTACATCATGCCACCACCTTCTCTCAATGTTACCAAGATATTAATCAAAAGATTAAATGTTTGTACTTTTGGGCTCAGTCTTGCTTTCTATCCCCACTCTTTCATTTTATTTATGTATGTATTTATTTGTATACAGTGTGTATGTGTTTAAACAGTTGTGAAATCTTCCATGTTTGACTGAGAACTTGAACATTGTGCTATTGTATGTCAGATATAGGCAATATCTCATAGTTAAAAAATTTTAAAATTGGAGTTTCTGACCCCGCGGCGGTAGCCTGGGACAGGGAACTCAGAAGTTCCTCAACCTCCTATCCTTCTTGGGCTCTCTGCAGGGCCTCTAAGCCCTGCATACTGCCTCTTTCTTCCTATCCCACCCAGCTTGCATCTCTCCCCACCTCAGCACCCTTGCCGACTTTGGGCACATAACATCACCCAGCTCACCCTGTCTGGGCACTGGTTCCCCTCCAAATCCTTAGGACAACCCAGCAGGCGAGAGTTCCTTTGTTTCACTAGCCTGCCTGCCCCAAGCAAGGTAGGCACTTTGTTTACGAGCTACCCAACCAGCATGGAGACCTGATCTCGGTGTCAGGAGACCCAAGATTGGGCACGGAGACCTGATCTCTGTGCCAGGAGAGCCAGCATTGGGGAGAGCCATCATTGGGCACGGAGATCTGATCTCGGCTCCAGGAGAGCCATCACTGGCAAGAGCCATCACTGGGAAGGTACATCAATAGGCAAGGAGACCAGATCCTGTAAAAGAAGATCCATAGGGAAGCATTCGGAGGAAATGATGGGCAGGCGCCAATGCAAGAATTCACCCAACAATCTGAAAACCAACATGAAGCCACCAGAAACCAGCGACCTCACAACGGGGGGACATGAACAACTTAATCAAGAAGAAATAGAAAAGATTGACTTCATGAAATTGATTGACGCCCTTAAACAGCATGTAAAGAACGCCCTTATAGAAATGGATGAGAAATATAACAGAAAATTTGAAGAATTGAATAAATCAGTGAATGATACCCTAGAAAACCAAAGAAACAATCAAACAGATAATGGAAGCAGTTCAAGACTTGAAAACTGAAATGGAGGCAAAGAAGAAAACACAAACAGAGGGCTGGCTAGACATGGATAATTTAAGTAAACAAACAGAGACAACAGAAACAAGCATAACCAACAGAATACAAGAGATAGAAGAAAGAATCTCAGATTCTGAAGACTCTATAGAGAAAATAAACACACTGATCAAAGAAAACAGCAAGTAAAACAAACTTTCATCACAAAAACATTCAGGAAATCTGGGACACAATAAAAAGACAAAACCTAAGAATAATAGGAGTAGAAGAAGGAGAAGAAGTGCAGCTCAATGGTCCAGAAAATATTTTAATAAAATTATAGAAGAAAACTTTCCCAACCTAAAGAAAGATATACCTATGAAGGTTCAAGAAGCATACAGAACACCGAAAAGGCTGGATCAAAAAAAAAATCCCCTCACCATATAATAATCAAAACACAAAGCAAACAGAATAAAGAAAGAATAAGAGCTGCAAAGGAAAAAGCTCAAGTTACTTATAAAGGTAAACTTATCAGACTTACACCTGACTTCTCCATGGAAACCATAAAAGCCAGAAGGTCCTGGATAGATGTACTGCAGAAATTGAGAGACCATGGATGCAAGCCCAGACTATTATACCCAGCCAAGCTTTCGTTCACTATAAATGGAGAAAATAAAATTTTTCAGAATAAAAACAAATTTAAACAATATGTAGCCACAAATCCAGACTTACGGAAAATAATAGAAGGAAAATCACAAACCAAGGAGTCCAACAATGACCACAATATCTCAGACATCTAGAGACCCCTCATCAACACAACTCAAAGAAGGGAAACACACAAACTCTATGTCTAAAAAAATGACCGGAGTTAACAACCACTGGTCATTAATATCACTTAATTTCAATGGATTCAACTCACCTATAAAAAGGCACAGGCTAAGAGATTGAATAAGAAAACAGGATCCAACATTCTGCTGCTTACAAGAAACACACCTCAACCACAAAGACAGGCACCTACTCAAAGTACAGGACTGGGACATGGCTTATCAAGCAAATGGACCTAAGAAACAGGCAGGTCTGGCCATACTAATTTCTAACAAAGTTGATTCCAAACTTAAATCAATCAGAAGAGATGGAGAGGGAAATTTTATACTCATAACAGGAACAATTCATCAGGATGTAGTCTCAATACTGAATATCTATGCCCCTAATATAAAAGCACCCACGTACGTAAAAGAAACATTACTAAAACTCAAGGCAGCCATCAAACCGCACACACTAATAGTAGGAGACATCAACACTCCTCTCTCACCATTGGACAGGTCAATCAGAGAGAAACCTAACAGAGAAATTAGAGAATTAATGGAGGTAATGAATCAAATGGACTTAACAGACATCTATTGAACATTCCACCCAAAGAGGAAAAAATATACCTTCTTCTCTGCAGCTCATGGAACCTTCTCGAAAATTGATCACATACTAGGTAAAAAAGCTAACTTGCACAGTTACAAAAAAAATATTCGTAACCTCCTGTGTCTTATCAGATCACCATGGATTAAAGTTAGAATTCAACAACAATGCTACACCCAGAAAACCTGCAAACTCATGGAAACTGAACAGTCAACTACTGAACCATACATGAATAAAGGAAGAAATAAAGAACGAAATTAAAGTCTTCCTTGAATTCAATGAAAATAAAGAAACTACATACTCAAACTTATGGGAAACTATGAAAGCAGTCCTGAGAGGAAAGTTCATAGCACTAAGTGCCCACTTACAGAAAACAGAGAAAGCACATATTGGAGACTTAACAGCCCACCTGAAAGCTCTAGAAAAAAAAGAAGCAGACTCACCTACGAGGAGTAGAAGACTGGAAATAATCAAACTGAGGGCTGAAATCAACAAAATAGACACACAGAAAACAATCAATCCAAAGAATCAGTGAAACAAAAAGTTGGTTCCTGGAGAAAATCAACAAGATTGACAAACCCCTATCCAAACTAATCAAATGGCAGAGAAAGAATTTGGAAATTAATAAGATCAGAAATGAAAAGGGGGTCATAACCACAGACACAGAGGAAATTCAGAGAATCATTAGATCTTACTACAAAAGCCTGTATGCCACAAAACTGGAAAATGTAACAGAAATGGACACTTTTTTTAGATAAATACCATATACCAAAGTTAAACCAGGACCAGGTGAACAATCTAAATAGACCTGTTAGTTGTCAAGAATTAGAAGCTGTGATCAAAAACCTCCCTACCAAAAAAAGCCCAGGACCAGATGGATTCATTGCAGAATTCTACCAGAACTTCCAAGAAGAGCTAATACCTATACTCGTTAATGTATTTCACAATATAGAAACAGAAGAGGCATTGCCAAATTCTTTCTATGAAGCTATCATTACTTTGATACCAAAACCGCACAAACACTCAACCAAGAAAGAGAATTATAGGCCAATCTCACTCATGAACATCGACACAAAAATCCTCAACAAAATACTGGCAAACCGAATCCAAGAACACATTAGAAAAATTATTCATTATGATCAAGTAGGCTTCATCCCAGAGATGCAGGGCTGGTTCAACATATGAAATTCTATCAATGTAACTCATTATATAAAAAAACTGAAGGAAAAAAAGCCATATGATCCTTTCATTAGATGCTGAAAAAGCATTTGACAAAATTCAACATCCCTTTATGTTAAAAGTCTTGGAGAGATTAGGGATACAAGGGTCATACCGAAATATATTAAAAACTATATACAGCAAGCAGACAGCCAACATCAAATTAAACGGAGAGAAACTCAAAGCCATCCTACTAAACTCAGGAACACGACAAGGCTGTCCACTCTCGCCATACCTCTTCAATATAGTGCTTGAAGTTCTAGCAATAGCAATAAGACAACATAAGGGGATCAAGGGGATTCGAATTGGAAAGGAAGTAGTGAAACTTTCGTTATTTGCAGATGATATGATAGTGTACATAAGCGACCCCCAAAACTCCACCAAAGAACTCCTAAAGCTGATAAACACCTTTAGTAATGTGGCAGGATACAAGATCAACTTCAAAAAATCAGTCGCCCTCTTATACACAAGGGATATGGAAGCAGAGAGGGAAATCAGAGAAGCATCACCTTTCACGATAGCCACAAACAGCATAAAATATCTTGGGGTAACTCTAACCAAGGAAGTGAAAGATCTATTTGACAAGAACTTTAAGGAATTGAAGAAAGAAATTGAGGAAGATACCAGGAAGTAGAGGGACCTCCCTTGCTCTTGGATTGGGAGGATCAACATAGTAAAAATGGCAATTCTACCAAAGGCAATTTATCGATTCAATGCAATCCCCATCAAGGTCTCATCAAAATTCTTCACAGATCTTGAGAAGACAATAATCAACTTTATATGGAAAAACAAAAAAACCCAGGATAGCCAAAACAATCCTATACAATAAAGGATCTTCTGGAGGCATTACCATCCCTGACTTCAAACTCTATTACAGAGCTGCAGTAATGAAAACACTGTGATACTGGCATGAAAACAGAGAAGTCGACCAATGGAATCCTATAGAAGACCCGAATTTTACCCACAAACCTATGATCACCTCATTTTCGATAAAGGAGCTAAAAGTATACAATGGAAGAAAGAGAGCATCTTCAACAAATGGTGCTGGCACAACTGGATTTCAACCTGTAGAAGAATGAAAATAGACCCATATCTATCACCATGCACAAAACTCAAGTACAAATGGAATAAAGACCTCAATATCAATCCGAACACACTGAACATGATAGAAGAGAAATTGGGAAGTACCCTACAACAGATGGGCACAGGAGATCGCTTCCTATGTATAACCCCTGCAGCACATACATTAAGGACAACATTGAACAAATGGGACCTACTGAAACTGAGAAGCTTCTGTAAAGCTAAGGACACTGTCACTAAGACAAAAAGGCAACCTACTGACTGGGAGAAGATCTTCACCAACCCCGCAACAGACAAATGTCTGATCTCCGAAATATATAGAGAACTCTAGAAACTAGACTTTAAAAGGCTAATTTGATCCCCAATTAAAAAATGGGGCACTGAACCGAACAGAGAATTCTCAACATAAGAAGTTCAAATGGCCAAAAGATACTTATTTTCATGCTCAACCTCCTTAGCGATCAGGTAAATGCAAATCAAAACCAACTTTGAGATATCATCTTACACCTGCCAGAATGTCTAAAATCAAAAACTCCAATGAAAGCCTTTGCTGGAGAGGCTGTGGAGGAAGTGGTACCCCCATCCATTGCTGGTGGGAATGCAATCTTGTGCAACCACTTTGGAAATCAGTGTTTCGGTTTCTTAGGAAATTCGCGATAAACCTATCCCTGGACCCACCAATACCACTCTTGGGAAGATACCCAAGAGATGCCCTATCATATGACAAGAGCATTTGTTCAACCATGTTCATAGCAATATTATTTGTAATAGCTGGAACCTGGAAACAACCTAGATGCCCTTCAATGGAAGAATGGATGAAGAAAGTGTGGAATATATACACATTAGAGTACTACGCTGCGGTAAAAAACAATGACTTCTCGAATTTTGCATGCAAATGGATGGAAATAGAAAACACTATACTGAGTGAGGTAACCCAGACCCAAGAATATGAACATGGGATGTACTCACTCATAATTGGTTTCTAGCCATAAATAAGGGTCACGGAGCCTACAATTGGTGAACCTAAAGATTCTAAGTAAGAAGGTGAACCCAATGAAAAACATATAGTTATCCTCTGGGCTATGGGAAGTAGACAAAAGTGCCAGGGAGAAAATTGTGATCCTGGGGATGGGGTTGGATGGGGGTAAGGGGAGATGGGGAGAGAAAAATGATAAGGGGAGAATGGGGGGAACTTGGGGAAAAAGGATGATTGGGATAAAGGAAGGTTGGATAGGGGAACAGGGAAGCACAATTCTTAGTTAAGGGAGCCACTTTAGGGTTGGCAAGAGACGTGAACCTAGAGTGGCTCCCAGAAGCCGAAGGCGATGTCCCCAGTTAGTTCCCTGGGCAGCTGAGGATAGGGAACCTGAAATGACCCTATCCTATAATAATACTGACGAATATCTTGCGTATCACCATAGAACCTTCATCTGGTGATGGGTGGAGATAGAGACAGAGACCCACACTGGAGCACTTGACTGAGCTTCCAAAGTCCCAATGAGGAGCAAAAGGAGGGAGAACATGAGCAAGGAAGTCAGGACCACGAGGGGTGCACCCACCCACTGAGACAGTGAGGCTGATCTATTGGGAGCTCACCAAGGCCAGCTGGACTGTGACTGAAAAAGCATGGGATAAAACCGGAATCTCTGATTATGGCGAACAATGAGGGCTGATGAGAAACCAAGGACGATGGCAAGGGGTTTTGATCCTACATAATGTTCTGGCTTTGTGGGAACCTAGCCATTTGGAAGTTCACTTTACTAGATATGGACGGAGGGGGGAGGTCCTTGGACTTTCTACTGGGAAGGGAACCCTGATTGCTCTTGGGACTGGAGAGGGAGGGGGAGAGGAGTGGGGGAGGCGGAGAAGGTTGGGAGGAGGGGGAGGGGATTGGGAGGCTGGGAGGAGGCAGAAAGTTTTTTTTTCCTTTTTTTCAATAAAAACAAAGAAAAAAATTTAAAATTAAAAACTTTGTCCACTATATTCAGCTAGTCCGGATTTATCCCATGCTTTTTCAGACCCAATGACGAATACTGAGAACTCAAGAACAATGGCAGTGGGTTTTTGACCCTACTGCACGTACTGGCTTTGGGGGAGCCTAGGCAGTTTGAATGCTCACCTTACTAGACCTGGATAGAGGTGGGCGGCCCTTGGGCTTCCCACAGGTCAGGGAACCCTGATTGCTCTTCGAGCTAATAAGGGAGGGGGACTTGATGGGGGAGGGGGAGGGAAATGGGAGACAGTTGCGGGGAGGAGGCAGAATTCCTTAATAAATAAATAAATTTTAAAAAAATCAGGAAAAAAAATTAAAAACTTTGGTGAAATGGACAAAATTCTTACGATACATCCAAGAAAGTTCCATGACAGAAATAGTTATTTACATCCACTACATTTGATAAAGAATTTGTGTGTGTAGGAAGACCTCATAAAAATAAAAAACTCTAGGTTCATATAGTATCACAGTTTAATGATACCAAATTTTTAATAAAACAATTAAACAAGATGTGAACAACTCTTCCATTAAATGGAGTAGTGAGAGTATTAAAACCTGAAAAATGAGCAGCTCGTTGTTCCTCAGGAAAAGCTATGCCTCTCAAGTCTTGAGTTGTCATGCATAGCTGCTGTGGTATCATGAATGCATTTGTGCAAAGCTAATATATAATACTAATTTATGAAGATATTTAAGTGTTTAAAGATATGCTGTTGTGTGCTACCAGAGAATGAATGTAGTGAGTAAAATGTGGATCTAACCCTAATCTTAACTAACAATGAAATTAATAAATTATGTGAAAGTCTCTTTGATTATTCCATGCAAATGTTACAAAAGAATAAACTTGTTTTTTAGATAACTCAACCAGGAATGGCATTTACTACTCAGTGTTACCTGAAAGAGAAGATAGAAATGTTGAACATTTTGTGTAATCAATTTCCTATCTGTTTTGTAAAATGTAATAAAGTACATAGAACATTATCTGAGTTTGTGATTGTTTGTATAGTATAAAAAACAATTTGATATAATGTATATTTTATTTTGAATACTCATATATTTGAAATATGTGCATGGCTGCTAGGGTAATGATAGTTCTCTGTAACACTGCATGGTGCACATATCAATTTTTGAAATTAAAAAATAAAAAACAAGGGCAAAGTACCACCCAAAGTTTTGAAGATTTAAAAATTAATTTTAGGTTACCTATTCTGCTCTGCACTTGAAGAATTTACTAATTAGTAAACTATCACTAAGTGTGTCAAGGAGGAACCCATTGTAGGACAGGTTAGTCTTGAGTTTAACTAATCCCAAATGAATTGAGAAAGAATCATCCCCTGAGCATAGACTGAGTCCATGCCCTAATTAGGAAAATTGCTTGACCAAAGGGAAGCCAAGTCGAATGTTTTCAGTTAGTTGGTACACTTTTTCTAGGTCTCTCTGTATTGTTTGGTTTCCAAGAAAGACGATTCCTGACACCACTACACACACGTCTTGAACTTCTGTGTGCATCCTTCTGTTCTTTAGCTGAGTATATCAGGGATTTATACTCTGGCCAGAGAAGGTAAGGCTGTATTTATGCTTGTGCAGATTTCAATCTTTATCTTATCCAGAGTCCTTCAACAAGCTCCACCCTCCACTGTCTTAAAACAGTATCACTTTCTCCGTGTTCTTAAAGAATTGCAGGGATGACAATAGTATGTCTGGTAGCACACTCAGTTTCCGTGAAACAATAAAAGAGACCAAAGATGCATTTATTTTCATTTGTAAGTGAGGCTGTTAGCAATCTCACAAGCAATTCAGCTTGTGTCACTGAATTAAATGTCACTGAAGTTTTTAATGTGACAGTCTTCGGTGTAATGAACAGAGTGAAGAGCAACCTGGATGCGAAAAACTTCTGGAGAATATTATTAAATATGTCTGATTTTGTGTTTTAAGTGGAAGAAATTAAGTCATGGCTGAAGACTGTAGTGTTTTATATCTACCTGGTATTATCACATACACCAAACTGTGCTTGACATTTGTGAAGAAATGAATTTTCATCTATCGTTGGAAAATTTAGTTTAATGGGAAAATGCAAGGTCCCCAAATCATCAAGTAAATACATTTATTATTATTAATTTTACATTTTACTATATTTTAACTATCGTGTAAACCACAAAACAGTTACTTTTCAGCGTTGATTTCATAATGATGAAAAATATATTTATATTCCTAAAGAGAAAAACCACAGAGACTCAGAAGTCAAGAGTAAAAGAGCCGGACAGTGCCCATTTTCAGCTTTGGTATTTATCCCTTGCTGACTGCCTGCCTAGAAAGTAGCCCATCACACTGTGATAACCACACATGCTGTGCTGTCTGTTAGCTCTAAGGAGAGTGTAGGAGATTACAGTGTAGAGGATGTGATTTAATGAAGTGAATCCTATAGAAAGTTTTATTTATTCTAAAGATTCTTTGAGAAGGAGGGCACTATTATGCTTTGAGATAAAAGATTTTCTTCATGAGGTTCTGTTTGTCCTCAAGAATATTTAAAGATAAGATCACAAAGTGAACTTAGTAAAAAGAAGATGTTGAAATGCTGTAAGTGGCTTAGAATTCACAGAAAGTAGTTATTGACCCCCTGGCTCTGTTTAAATAATTTTCTCTGGCTTCTGTTTTAATTCCCACAAATTAAGAACTTGGTTATTTTTATAACTTAAGAACATCTTGCCTTATTTATCTCTTGGCAAATACATTTATTTCTTGGCCATTTTAAACAGCACACATATTAAGGTTGAAAATAACTATGATATTTGGAAGGTGGTGGCACACTCCTTTAATCCCAGCATTCGGGAGGCAGAGGCAGGAGGATCTCTGTGAGTTTGAGGCCAGCCTGGTGTACAATAGCTAGTTCCAGGACAGACTCCAAAGGTGCAGAGATATTCTGTCTTGAATAACCAAGAAATAAAGTAAAGAGAAATAGCTTTTAGGTTTAGTAAATATATTTGGGTGCTCTTTGTACCTCTAAAGTACATAAGTTTGGAAATATTATTAGAATTGAAGTTAAATGTTATATATTTGGTCTTGAAAGCATACACTATGTGAAACCAGAAAATATTTTGCATATTAGAAATGAAGATACTATTAAAATATGGTTACACAGAGGTATCATACTGACATACAAATTATGACTGTATGTAGAATTTCTGTGCATAATTGCTGAAGCAGATTTAAAGTCCCGTTACTAAGATATTTTTTTTCAACAAGGTGTTTTTCGTTTAAGAGGAATTAGCAGAGATTAGAAAATCTTAGTAAAACTGCCCCATGGCTTCATTCCATTGGATATAGTAATAACAGTATTTAAACAGTTGTTTCTTATATGCTGAATTTACACCTTTATTTCTTTTTTATCTGTAGATTCTTTTTACTAGGAATCAGCATGAGTAACCACTCTGTGATTACCGAGTTTGTATTGTTGGGCATTTCAGATGACCCAGAGCTTCAGGTTGTAATTTTTTTCTTTTTATTCATTGCTTACATATTAAGTGTGTGTGGAAACCTAACCATCATCACCCTCACCTTGCTTGACTCTCGCTTAAAGACTCCTATGTATTTCTTCCTCCGGAATTTCTCCTTCTTAGAAATTATGTTCACCAGTGTTTCTGTCCCTAGATTTCTGTGGTCAATAATTACTAAAGTTAAGACCATTTCCTACAACAACTGCTTGGCTCAGTTATTTTTCTTCATCTCCATGGGAGTGTCTGAGTTCTTTCTGCTAACTGCTATGTCTTATGATCGCTATGTTGCCATCTGCAAGCCACTGCATTACACAGTTATCATGAGTCAGAAAGTCTGTGCCTTTCTTGTCCTTACCTCGTGGCTGGCAGGATTTCTAATCATTTTCCCATTAGTCATACTTATCTTCAAGTTAGATTTCTGTGCCTCAAACATCATCGATCACTTCTCCTGTGACTACTTCCCCATTTTACAACTGTCATGCTCAGATACAAGGATTTCAGAGGCACTTGGCCTTTATGTTGCCTCCTTCACTCTGCTCTTCACACTGGCTCTAGTGATTCTGTCATACATCTGCATCATCAACACCATTCTGAAGTTCCCATCTGCCAGCCAGAGGAAAAAGGCTTTCTCTACTTGCTCCTCCCACATGATTGTCATCTCCATCTCATATGGATGCTGCATTTTTGTTTACATCAAACCTTCTGCCAATGAACGGGCATCACTGACCAAAGGGGTGGCTGTTCTCAACACTTCAATTGCTCCCATGTTGAACCCTTTTATTTACACATTGAGAAATCAACAAGTCAAACAAGTCTTCCAGGATTTGATTAATAAAGCAATGCTTCATAGAATCAAATGAAAGCAATTATTAACATGAATAACATTGTACTTTTCAAAATAGGAGGAATGAAACTTTTTAGTATGAGCTTATTGGTTTCAGGTTTTTTACAAAAGTGTTTTGTGTGTATGGATGCTTTTCCTGCATGTACACCTGTGTACATTTCTTTTTATACTGCATGGCTGGTACCCATAGAGACCAGAGGCGGGCACTGGGTTCCCTGGAAATAGAGTTATATATGGTAATCAACCATCATGTGGGTAGTGGGAATTGCACCAGTGTACTCGGAAAGAACAGCAAGTCCTTTTAACTCCAATTCATCTGCTCAGTACCTCAACTTTCTTATAAATTTTAAAGTTACTATGTTATGCTTTCCATTAATCTTCTGTAGGTATTATTTAGCGTTTTCTCTGCATTGAAATTTTCCATCCTGTAGGCATTGAGGATCAGTGTCAAATGTTATGGAACAGTTGATAGATATTAATATTGTGGAATATTAACTTGTGTTTAGTTACAATCTTTGTCTCTAATATATGATGCTAATTGTAAAATGCATTTGCTTGTTATCATTTTCTTCTTCATTTCATTGGGCAGAGTTTCTCAATCTTCCTTTTGTAACCTTGATACAAATATGTTTTGTGTTTATATTCCTTTAGATTTTTTGTATATTCTGTCATGGCTCTTCCTTTTTGTGTGTATTTGGGGTGGTGTGCATATGGAGGAGTTTGTGTACATATGTGTGAATGTGCATGCCTGTGTATATGGATTCCAGAAGACAGCATTGAGTGATAGCCAGTAAGAGTGTCTATCACTCTTGCCTTTTCTTTTGAGGCAGGATTTCTCACTGAAACTGGAGTTCAGCTAGGCTCACCAGAGACAAGCCACGGGGACCCACTTGCTTCTGTTCCTTTCAATTCCTGTGTCACAGGCATGCATGGGACTGTGCTCAGATTTACTGTCACTACTGATACCCAAACTTTGCTCCTCTCGATTGTGTAGCAAGCACTCTTGACCACTGAGCCATCTCTTCTTGCCCAGTCTACTGCAATATCATTGCAATAAATTAGTCACTTCAGCTGGTGGCATAGAAGAGATTATACATTAAGCATCTTATGCTGCAGAAAGTGAACATACAAATATGTCAAATAATTTAAAAATGCCTCTGCCTGAAAATATTCCTTTTGTAAGCTATATTATTACCTGTCTTCAGTCAAATTAATACATACACAGTCTATAAAATGGTAAAGCTAAGACCCAAAGTCTTTTCAGTGAGAGGGAAATGTTCTTATAAATGCTAATTTGTCTAAATAAGATCACTGTCAAAAGTTTAAATTGTCACTATCCCTTCTATTCTGGTTGTTATAAAATTGTATGAGAATTGGTGGTAATAAATCTTTGTATTAATATAGAAAATGGTGGAAATTTCTGATTTCAGCATTGATGCATTAGCTAGTAGCCAATAACAATTTTTATGTTTTAGAATTCTACCTGTTTACAATGAAATATATCAATTCCTAGTTTCCCCTTTTCAGCCCATTCCCTTCTAGCCTCATGACATTTTCCTCTTTGTTCATCCAAAAGTCACTTAGTGCTGCCCATATGTTCATGGATGTGAGGCCACCTTCTGGAACATGGGGAACCTACCAGTGGCTGCAAGACAGTTAAGGAAACCTTAGTCATCAGAGGAATGCAAATCAAAACAACTCTGAGATTTAATCTTACACCTGTCAGAATAGCCAAGATCAAAAATACTGATGACAACTTATGCTGAAGAGGATGTGGGATAAGGGGAACCCTCTTCCATCGCTGGTGGGAGTCAAACTTGTACAACCACTTTGGAAATCAGTATGTCAATTTCTTAGAAAATTAGGAAACAGTCTACCTCAAGACCCAGCAGGCCTTGGTGAGCTCCCAATAGATCAGCTGGTCTATGACTGAAAAAGCATGGGATAAAACCGGACTCTCTGAACATGGCGAACAATGAGGGCTGATGAGAAGCCAAGGACAATGGCATGGGGTTTTGATCCTACTTCATGTTCTGGCTTTGTGGGAACCTAGCCAGTTTGGATGTTCACCTTCCTAGACATGGACGGAGGGGGGAGGACCTTGGACTTTCCACAGGGCAGGGAACCCTGACTGCTCTTTGGACTGGAGAGGGAGGGAGAGAGGAGTGGGGGAGGGGGAGAAGGGTGGGAGGAGGGGGAGGGAAATGGGAGACTGGGAGGAGGGGGAAACTTTTTTTTCCTTTTCTCAATAAAAAAAAGACCCAGCAATACCACTGTTCAGTGTATATACCCAAAGGATGCTCAATTATACCACATGAACATGTGCTTAACTATGCTTATAGCAGCATTATTTGTAATAGCCAGGAGCTGGAAAAAACCTAGATGTCCTTCAACTGAAGAATGGATAAAGTAATGTGATACTTTTACACAATAGAGTACTATACATTAGTAAAAATAATGATATCTTGATATTTGCAGGCAAATGAATGGGTCTAGAAAAAAATCATGTTGAGTGAGGTAGCCCAGACTGAAAAAGACAAGTGTAATATGTACTCACTCATAAGTAACTTCTATACAAAGCAAAGGAAAACCAACCTACAGTCCACAACCACAGAGAACCTAGACAACAAAGAGGACCCTAAGAAAGGCATAACAGGGATCTACATAGGAAGGAGAAAAAGATAAGATCTCCTGAGTAAATTGGAAGCATGGAGGTCATGGAAGAGGGTAGAAAGGGAGGGGGAAGTAGGGGAAGGGAGCAGAGAAAATGTATAGCTCAATAAAAATAAAAAATGGAAAGATTAAAAAATAGCAGTATTCTCCATCTTCTGCTTCCTTTTTTTAAATTAATCTCATTGAGCTATAGATGTTTCTCTGCTTCCCTCCCTGCCTCTCCCCTCCCCTTCAACCCTCTCCTGTGGTCCCCATGCTCCCAATTTACTCAAGAGATCTTGACTTTTACTACTTCCCGTGTACATTAGATCCATGTATGTCTTTCTTAGGGTCCTCATTGTTGTCTATATTCTCTGGGATTGTGATTTGTAGGCTGCTTTTCTTTGCTTTATGTCTAAAAATCACTTAAGAGTGAGTACATTTGATAATTGTCTTTCCAGGACTGGGTTACCTCACTCACGCACGCAAATTTCAAGATGTTGTTAATTACTTTCTGCTGTGTAGTACTCCATTGTGTAATGGTTCCCTGAGTGACTTGATACTGATTTCTATACTTCCTGCAGTCATATGTGAGTTGCCTTCAGGACTGGTGTTCTTACTGTGTGTTATGCTGGATGACCAAGGACTATGGTAATATGCTGAAGTTTCACCGCAGCCCAGATTCAGGGGAAGGGTATCAGTGGAAGAAGAATTTTCTTACCACCAGATGAGTTTCACATAAGTGGCTGGTCCTGAACTGCTTGCCATCTTTATTTATACTTCAAAAACACACATGCTTTCCCCATCCTCCAGTATTGACCTCCAACAAACAGAAATATGTCAAATATGTTACCCTTCCAACTTTTACATTAAAACAACCTTTAAACTGAAAACAATGCTCAGCATTTTGCTAGCTTGACTAATAATCAAGCCCTGCACATCTTGTCCTTACAAAGTTAAAAGGCGATAAAAATAGGTACACATTTTTAAGAACTACAGTATCATTCAAAACTTAACAAATCATATTTACAGAAATAGGAGCGATTTGTCATAAGCTTATTGCATACAATTAGCTTTAATTCTTTAGCTGCTCATTAACTTTCATTGTCTCTGATCCCTTTAGCTGTGAGTCAGAACAATTCCCAGGATCTGCAGTGACAGCTGGTGTTTCCAGATAGGAAACCAGAGAAGCATCAGTTTCCAAAGAATTTTAGAGGAAAATATTGGAGAAAAAAAATGGGGTTTCTGGGAACAATCTCGTCTGTCCTATGCGAGACTTACAAAGTGGAACCATAAACTACCAAGAGACTCATTAATATCATGAGTGAGAAGAGAGTGTAGAGGCCATGTGGTCCCAGTTGCATTCTGTACTGCCCCAAAGTCCAGGGGATCTTGCCGAGTAAGAGACTGTCTCTACAGGTTTTGCCTTGCAGAGACCTGTTGGACAAGAACTCACATACTGATCTGAAACTAGGCCTCAAGCTCCCAACAGCAATAGCTTGTGTAGTTTTGCAGATCTTGAGGCTCACCCTGCCCACAGACCATGGGTAGATACCTGATGCCTTCTTATTCAACCTTCATTTAACAACCAATATCTTCTGGGAGTGACATTGTCCACCCATGGAGCATTAATTCCATTTTTCTCATATTTACAGCTGTATTTCAAAATTGGCAGTTCAACTTTAGTCAAACTAAGCAGATCACAGGAGGCTGTATTTTGAAATGATATATTAAAATTATATTAAATGGGATATTTTTAGTATATGAACTAATTTTATATAAATTAAAAGGTGGAAATTATTCTTTCTATGTTTGTTTTTATTTCAAATATGGGCTATGTTGGATTGTGTTTAAGGAAATGTACTTCTTCATAGGTAATCTAAATTTCATTTGACATTTGCTAGCTACATGAATTAATATATTACACGATCTCTCTGAACCATAATGCTTCATTTGTAAAGAATAATAAAAGGCCATTTGAAATTAAAGGCAAAAGTTTACAGTGATTCAAATAAATGTTACCTTTTAAAATTACAGCTACTATGAATATTGTTTTCCAAGAGAAGAATAAATTTCATCTGAAAGAAAAAATGCTGTGGGATAATGATTTTACACACTGTAAAAATTTGTCATAAACAAGCATTCTGGGTTAATTTAATTTGTAAGAACTAGTTAATAATAAGCCTGAGCTAATAGACCAAACAGTTCCAAAACACCACTGAGTTCATTTTGTTTTTGTTATCTACTGCAGGGTATGGGCCCTGTCCCTAAATGTGGTTTGTATCCCTAATGAGATTCCATTTGAGAAAACTAATTTTTCCTTTGTTAACATTTGCCAATTGGTGATAGCTTCTTTGTTAGGGATGGAAAATTTATGTTACTTGCCCATCTCAGTGCTGACATCCACCCCTGCCCTCTGAATCTTGCATAGCTGTGTACAGGCTCTGTGCATGGTTCTACAGTGTGTGTGAGTTGATATGTATGTCAGCCTGTTGTGTCTGGAAGGCATCATTTCCCTTGTGTCTTCCATCCTCACTGGCTCTTGTAATCTTTCTTTACCCTCTTCTGCAGAGTTCCCTAAGCCCTCAAGGAAGTGGTTTGATGGAGACATCTTGTTTAGAACTGAGTGATCCAAAGTATCTCACTCTCTGTACATTGTTCAGTTGTGGGTTTGTAGGTAGAGACTGCTCATTTGTTCCTGGCCTCCCAGACCCAAATGATCACATGGAAACTACATTAATTACCATACTGCTTGGCCTATTTGCTCAGGCTTCTTATTAACTAACTCTTTCATCTTAAATTAAGCCTTTTCTATTAATCTGTGTATCACCATGTGTCCTACCAGTAAGGATCTGGTGGGTGTCTTTCTACTTCAGCAAATACATGGATCTTCCTGACTCTGCCTACTCTCTATCTCTATCCCTTCTAGCTTGGTTATATTCTGCCCTCTCATAGGCCAAAGCAGCTTTAGTCATTAACCAATAAAAGCAACACATATACAGAACGACATCCCACATCATGGGTCTCTGTATTTGTTACCTTCTACTGCAGAAGAAAGCTTCTTCAATGATGGCTGAGCAAGACAGTTTCTATGGGTGTAGTAAAATATTATGAGTCATTATATTGGTACAACCATTAAGCGGAATAATAGTATTTGGCTTTTCCTATGCTTATGGTCCATCTAGTGTCAGGTTCATAGCCACGCTGACAATATTAGGCATGGGTTCCATTTGTGGTATGCATCTTAAACCCAATTAGATAGCTGGCCTCTGTTATAGGAGCCAAAAACATCTGTAACTCGACAGGTATTGGCCCTGATGAACAATCTACTGCTATTACTGTTTTAACTTGGCCTAGAATGACACTGACTCCCAGTGACTTATCACTGTACTCAAAGATGAACGAAAAATCAACTATCATCAGAACAGCCTCATTAGTTGGTAGCAGTAAATGGACACACAGTTGGTCAAGAAGCAGGGGTCAAGAGACTTCAGAATGTTAAGCTGTAAACCGGCATCTGTGTCACAGCCTGTGTGAGCCTATGTAAAGAAGCTGTGGACTCAGTGTCAAATCTGGATGGGACAGTGTAAGCCAAGGCTGCTCTTTCATTTCTCAGCTGCCGAGATGTGAAATACTCATGCAGGAACTGTACTAATTAAAACCTTGCTTGGCCTTTTAGATTATGCATATTTGTAGCTAGCTCTTACATCTTAAATTAACCTATCTCTATTACTCTGTGCATCACCACAAGGTTGTTGCCAACAGACAAATTTCTAGCGGGCTCTGGCGGGTGTCTTTCTCCTTTGGCAGCTACATGGTGTCTCTCTGAGTCCACTTGCTTTCTCCCAGGATTCAGTTTAGTTTTCCTATATAGCTCTATTTTGCCCTACCTAGGCCCAAACTTCTTTATTCCTTAACCAATAAAAACAACACATATACAGAAGGGCTTCCCATATCAGGACAGAGCACAGAATGTTTTTAGAAAGAATTACACAATTTATGATAAATGAGTGCATTCAAAAGCAAGGCCATGAACAGAATCTCCGTGGAAAAGGCAAAGACTTGGGAGGAATATTCTGTCTCTTTGCACATTATCAAAGATGATAAGCTGTAACACTGGGTGTCTTCCCTCTCTATGATTTTATTTTTTTAAAGATAACTGTAAAGGTCACCTTTTGTTTTGCTTGCCTTAATAACAAAACTGAGACGCGTTTTGCACTACTTGTGAACTCTAATGGTTGGCGGCCTTGGTTACTCCACTGCTATTTTGGTACATCCTTCAATCTGTAAAGATTTCACCTTGATGGCCAGGGTGAGTTGACAACAGCCCCACTTTCAAGGCTAAGGTATCATTGTGGAAGGGGAGAGGAAAGACTGTAAGAGCAAGAAGTGATGAGTTGACAAAAGGTAAGAGGGTATTTCAAATACAGCAGATCAGTGGTCCATATAAACTCACAGTGATTGTGGTTGTAACAGCATGCACAAGATTTGTTCAAGGAGTCAGAGAAATTCTCATGTGGAGATGGGAGGCAGACAAGATTTTAACTCCTGTCTGAGTGGCTATTTGCAATTTATGAACGCTAGGAGAGGGAAAGTTCATTTTCTTTAAAGAGTATGGCCCCTGGGAGGTGACCCATACTCCAGGGAAAAGACACATATCCACGAGTGTATGGGTAGCACAAACTGTAGTTGATGGTTTTAAAAAAGAACACACAAAATTGGGTGGATTAGGAAGAGGGTATGAATTATTGAGGAGTTGGGGTAGGGATTAGTGTAATAAAATATGATACAAAATCTTGAAAGAACTAGTAACATGAGGAGAAAATACCATAGTATATTTTATAAATTTTCCTTGATTTTTAATTATTTTATGAATAAACAATAAATTTATCAGCACTAAATAGTCCTCCACAGATGTAACACCTAGAAACCAGAGCAATTACCAACATAGCAAGATATTTCTAAAGAAGCCAGCATTAGTGGAAGTAGTAGAACTTACATAATGGTTGTAACCAAGAACTATCTAATCAGTTTGAGTAAGATAATGTCGGTTACTGGAAATCTAGTGCACTACCTAGGGTTAGTAAGGCCGTGGGCCCTAGAGGGGACTCTAGGTGATACCTGCTATCAGCAGTTGACTAGACCAGCACAATTCCTAGCTGCATTTCATATATCTTCCCTATATTCACTGGTAAGTGTAGCTTTTACCACTTTTTAAGGAAACTTCTCTTTGTAGCATGTGGATATCATTGTAGAAACCCACAGCTGGTCAAAATGCAGAGATCAAGCTACTGTGAGGTGCCCGGCAACAGTGGATTCATTTATAATGCAACTCCTGCTCCCAAGGTTCAGGAAGCAATGAGGAATAGGGAACAGGAAGAGCGTAAGGGCAGGAATTCGACTATGAGATGGTGTCTCTTATAACGACAAGAGATCTGCAGCCATGATACCTCAACAGTTTGGTTGCCTAAACAAGACCTGGACATGGAAGGATTAGGAGAAGCAATTATGGGATGGGTTAGAGAGAGGAAAGGGAAATTGGGGGAATGATGTAACTGTATTATAATTTAAATGAGAAGACCCTTTTATTATCTTATATGTATGAGTATTTTGCCTGAGTGTTATGCCTGTGCCCCATGTTTGTGGCTAGTTCCTGAAGCCAGAAGAATGTCAGAGATCATGGACCTGGAGTTACAGATGGCTATGAGCTGTCAGGCTGGTGCTGAGAATCAAATCTGGGTCTTCTGGAAGAGCAGCCAGTCCTATTAAGTGATGAGCCATCTCTCCAACCCCCACAATTTTCTTTTAAACTCATTTAAAAAAAGTTTTCACTAATGAATTAATATTTATATTGTGTATCCATAGTTTTCTGAAACTATACTTTAGGATATCTTTATGCTAGAAGTATTTTAGTAAGGTGTCAAACAGTATTAAACACAAGATGAAACATCATTTATTTTTATTATTGCAAATTATAAAAGTATTAGAATTATATAACAACCATGGCTACTGTAGTACAAAGATGAAACTATTAAGGACATTTAAACCAAATTTAATTAGTATCTGTAATATTAAATCTGTTGTTCTAAACACATTCTTTTTTCTTAGTCTATTACTTAGAGTAAACAATAAAGTGCGAGGGGTCCCTCCAATCACATAGGTTATGCATGGGTCAATCAAAAGGTGGGAAACATTTGAACAAAATTTGCATATATAGTGCACATGCCCAACCCGTGGTTATAATTCTCTAAACACTGTAAGTATTTACATAGAATTTATCCTAACACTTTCATTAATAGAGATGATTTAATGCATACAGGAGGATGTTCATTTTATATGGAAATACTGAGCCAGTTAATGCAAGGCACTAGTGCATACATTTCAGCACCCTCATGGGGGTTCCTAAACCAATTCCCTGAGGATACTCAGAGTAGACAGAACATGGTGCCTGGAGCCAAGGTCCTCATGAAAGCTGGATTTAGACAATACATAAAATTATTCATTGAGATTGCTTTAAAATTTGTTTGTTTTAATATTTTTTGGTGTGAAGGCATATTTTTATTTCCTGGAAGTGTTTCATACATAATTAAGAAATTTAAAGCAATCATGAGGTTAGTGAGAAACCTGGTGTTAGGGATATTCCCAGTATCTATAAGGATGACCCCATTTAATACTCCTAGCAATAGTGGAGAGGGTGCCTGAACTTTCTTTCCTTATAATCAGGTTAGTGACTATCTTAACTGTCATCATAGATCCTACATCCAGTAACTGATGGAAACAGATGCAGTGAACCATGGACAATGCTGGACTGAGCTCCTGGAGTTCAGCTGAAGAGAGGGAGGAGAGATCATGTGAGCATGGGCTGGGGTTCAAGGTCATGATGGGGAAAACTAGACACAGCTGACCTGAGCTCGTGGGAACTCACAGACTCTGCACTGACAACTGGGGACCTTCCTTGTACCATAGGACCAAACCAGGCCTTCTGATTGTGGGAGACAGATATGTGGCTTTATCTGTTGGCAGGTTGTGGGGCATCCTTGCCAGTGGGACCAGGACTTATCCCCTGTGCATAAACTGGCTTTTAAAAGCCCATTCACTATGGTGGGATACATTGCCCAGCCTTGATCCTGGGCGGGGAAGGGCTTTGTCCTGTTTCAACTTTCATGCCAGACTTAGTTGACTCCTCAAGGGAGGCCTTATGCCTTTGAGGAAGTGGATGGGGATAACATAGGGCAGGAGAAGGGGAGGAAGAGGAAACTGCCGTTGTTATGTAAAATAAAATTTTATTTGAATAAAAGAAAAAAAAAATAAATGCAGTAAAGTTTCTCAGTGAGAAAGCTAAAGATAAAAAATTTTTGGAGCCCATTCCCTATGGTGGGATACAGCGGAGAGGGGCTTGGTTCTACTTCAATTTGGCATGTCAAATTTTGTTGACTCTTCAAGGGAGGCCTTACCCCTCTGAGGTAGTGGAAAGGGGGTGAGACAGGGGAAGTAAGAAGGCAGAAGAAGGGGAGGGAGGGGGAACTGTGGTTGTTATGTAAAATAAAAACATTTATTTTGAATAAAAGAAAAAATAAATGCAATAAATTTTCTCAGTGAGAAAGTTAAGATAAAAATTTTAAAGATAAGCCGGGCGGTGGTGGCGCACGCCTTTAATCCCAGCACTCGGGAGGCAGAGGCAGGGGATCTCTGTGTGTTCGAGACCAGCCTGGTCTACAAGAGCTAGTTCCAGGACAGGCTCCAAAGCTGCAAAGAAACCCTGTCTCAAAAAACCAAAAAAAAAAAATTTTAAAGATATATTTAATGGATGGCATATATTTTTAATGAAAAATTGACTCTTTAGAGTAGCAGATTTCTCTACTTCTTGAAGAGCAGTGTGATTCTTTTAACTGAGTCATGGAAGGCCTGTTTGACTTGCTTGTTCCTCAAGGTGTAAATGAAGGGGTTCAGCATGGGGGCGATGGAAGTGGTCAGTACTATCACACCCTTGTTGACAGCCACTGAGTCCTTTGCTGATGGTTTGACGTAGATGAAGATGCAGCTGCCATAAGTGATGGACACCACAATCATGTGGGAAGAGCAGGTAGAAAAGGCCTTTTTCCTCTGCTGGGCAGAAGGGAAGTTGATGACGGTCCTGATTATGTATGCATAGGAAAAAACTACACACACAAGGGTCATGATAAATGTCAGCACCGCACAAACTATCACTATCTGCTCTATGAGCCACGTGTCTGTGCATGAGATCTTCAGGAGAGGGTATGCATCGCAGACAAAGTGGTCAATAGCATTAGAGTCACAGAATTCCAGATTGAGACCCAGGCTAAGTGGTGGCAGGATCACCAACAAGCCAGCTGCCCAGCAACAGAAGATAAGCCTTTTACAGATCTTGCTGTTCATGATGGTGACATAATGCAAGGGTTTGCAGATGGCTACATACCTGTCATAGGACATAACAGCCAGCAGAAAAAATTCTGTCACACCAAAAAGATCAGTGAAAAATAATTGAGAGACACAGTTGTTATATGTAATTGTCCTGTCACCTGTTGAGATGTTGTATAGGTATCTGGGAATGCAAGCAGTTGTAAATGAGATTTCTAAAAAGGCAAAATTTTGCAGGAAAAAGTACATGGCAGTTTTTAGGTATGAATCTATAAAGATGAGAAAGATGATTGTGAGATTTCCAGTTATACTCAGCAGATAGGTGAGAACCAGACAGAAGAAGATCAGAATTTTCAGCTTTGGGTCATCAGTCAGTCCCAGGAGGACGAATGTTGTTACTGTGTGGTTTCTCATAATTGAATTGTTCCCTCTATCCAGTCTGCATTGAAAATTCAGAGTTATCTGTTCAGGAGTAGCATTTAAAGGAGAATTATTATGAAACCCTACTCATATGTGTGTAGTAATAAGAGCGGCGGGGCTGCATCCCCAGCACCCCGGTCACCTGCTAGCTTATGCCCTGAAATAACAACACAAACTGTACTCATTTAAACACTGCTTGGCCCATTAACTCTAATCCTTACAGGCTAATTCTCATATCCCGATCAACCCATCTCTAATAATCTGTGTAGCATCAGTCTTACTGGGAAAGATTCAGCATGTCTGACCTGGCAGCTTGCTTCATCGCATGTGTCTGCCCAGGAGAGGGGAGCATGGCCTCTCTGAGCTCAGTACCTCTTCCTCCCAGCATTCTGTTCTGTTTACTCCTCCCACCTATGTTTTAACCTATAGGGCCAAGCATTTTCTTTATTACTTAACCAATGACCTTCCTCCATCAATATGCATTCATTCATTCTGTTTCCAGACAGAAACACGCTTAGGTCCTACAAATAGGTAGTTTGGTCCTACAAATAGGGTAGAGTTAGAAAATCAATTTGCCTTATTTACACCACATTTCAAAATGTTATGGGTACTTTCTTCTCTATGCATCTGATTCTTAATTTATCATTTTTTAAAATTGTCCTTTGAGTTTATGTATTTCCAAGCAGTTTGTGTTGGATGCTAATGCTTCACGAGACTTAGTTACTTCTCAGAGGCTGAATCCTGAAGTCAAATCTCATCCTTTCTTTGTCCTGTTCATGTATTTCTTGAGGTTTTGTTATTTATAAAAATCGCACATAGTTTCAAGTATGTTCTTATAGGCTTTTTATTTCTGTCGGACATACTGGAGACTAGTATTATAGTCACCAACTTTCATGTTTTCTTTAAACAATCCCTTCCTTAGTTATTACCCTATCTCTTCCTCTTAATTTTTCAGGTTAAAATTACATTATTATCCTATCATGGAATAAAAGAAAGGAAATATTTTGAGGACAGGCTTATTGTATTATATGATAAGTTATATATAAAATATATTTGATTAGATCACCTCTATTACTTTTTAATTTTTAAATGCACTGAAAATATCATTATCTATACTATTAAGTAAAAATGCCATATTGAACTGTTAAGCCTGTTTTTAAAGATATCTCAATTTCACTGTCACTTAGTTTATTATGCAAATAATAATACTATTCATACATATTTTAAGCTGAAACACTAAAAATGAGGTGCTTGTGAGAAGCAGACACATTTGAACTACTTCAGCATCCTGATCCATGATGCTTTTTTTTGTTAACATGTTCAGCTTTCAGTATACCAAAGTCACATTTTGTCCATTACTGATACTGAACAATCTTTAGCAAAATTAATCAAACACTATGAAAATTTTGTTTGAATTTATGGACTTTGTGAGTCGAGTGAGTATTTTTAACCACATAACATTCATACTATTCTTTCATAGCTTACCTTTGTGGCCTCATGTGTGTTTTTTCACCTTCCTTCTTTGTAGTTTTGAGACATTTGTTTTTCTTTCTGATGCCTTTATGTAGCCCATTGTGCTTTATTATTTGTTAACATAACTCTCTGTTTTCTTGAACTTTTAATCTCCAAGAATAATTACTCCTCATATCAGTCATACAGCAGAGTATACCTGGAACACAAGTCCAAAATGAAATGTTTGATGTCCATACCTGTATTCTATTTTACTTTGTATCTTTAAGTCAAACTAGTATGTTATGATCATTAAACTTTTACAATATGTTACCTACTGAACTTTTACAATCGGTTACATACTGAATCTTTACAATAAGTCACATACTTACATTCTTCCTTAACCTTTACAATAGGTTACATACTCACCAAACCTTTATTAGATTACGTACTTACTGAATCTTTACAATAGGTTGCATATTTACATACTTACTAAACCATTACAATAGGTTACATACTTAGCTAACTTTCATCGCCTGTTATCCAGCCTCTAGTAACACAGGGCTCAAAGAGAATCCATACTATATGACGGAGTAAGTGGAAAGAATCTCTCTCTCTCTCTCTCTCTCTCTCTCTCTCTCTCTCTCTGTCTCTCTGTCTCTCTGTCTCTCTGTCTCTCTGTCTCTCTCTCTCTGTTGATAGTTTAGTCCTTTATACTTCTGTATTCTCTATTCTTGTTTTCCAGGTGGTTTCTTTCTTTCATTCTGGATGTTTTACTTCTAACTCTATTTTTATTCTTGATGTTTTATGTCTAATTTTATCTTTGTGCTTTCTTATTCTCTCATTCCTGATGTTTTCCTTCTAACTCTATCTTTGTTTTTGTCCTTACAACTTAAATACCCCAGCAAAAATTTTACACAATATAATGACTACAATGTGGTTATATTCTGTTTTTCAAGTGAATGATGACACATCATTCTTATTTTTTCCATGAGTGAACATTTTACATATTACAGGGGAAAAATTGTCCTCAAGAAACCACATGCATTCATACACAAGCAACTTGTCATAGAGTAACAGAGTAAAAGCAAGCAAGCTATTTTTCTCTGTCAGGTCTTTTACTGGCAGTTTAAATTTCACAGTTCCAAAGAAAGGACCAACCACTTTATTCATTATTTTGAAAGGTAATCTTATAAAGAATCTTAAAAGAATCACAAATATACACTTTTATAAATGGAAAACAACCACTCAACTTTACTTTAAGTCTTTAGGGTGCATACCCATTCATCAATAATTTTTAAATCAGGAGTTTGAGGGGAGAAATGGGTATAAGGAATAAACTATCACTTTTGGCCATCAACCAATCCTAACAAGAAAGACATATCCTCTAATGATAGTTGGGATGTGAAGTCAGTTCTCATTGTTGCTTAATATAACCTTATTAATGCCTATACCTATCCAATATCAAACACTCTGAAATGCCATTTAAATTGGGACTACATTAGAGTCCCCATTCTGAATTTTAATATGGTCTGTGAAAATTTTAAATAGAGATATATGGGATCCAAATCTCAAAAAAGAACCAGTAATTGAAAGCACAGAATTCATCCTATTCAAACTTCTGGCAATTATTCATAGCCTCGTTCCTCTCTTAGTTATTTAACCACAATGATTCTTCTAAATATGATTTGAAAATTGTTATTTCTGGTGATCACTGACTAAATCTATTCATGTCTACAAAAAGAGCAGTCTGGGAATGCATAGGGATTTAAATTTTCTGTTTTTAATCAATTGCATCAACTTTCCAATTAAGAATGCAGTACCGTCATAAGAAAGTAATTTTCTTTCTTCTTCTATCCCTGAAAAATAGTTTCAAAGGAATGTCTGGAAGTTTGTGAAGAGCTGATGTTCTGAACCCTTTTTCTCAGAGAGAGGGTTTTCTAATATCAAGCTTGATACTTATTAATGTACTATATCTACAGCAAATAAAAAGAGTCCTCAGTGGCTCAGACTCAGAAATAATGAATTATCTATGGGAGCAGGGCCTATGGAGATTCGATGAAACATCAAAATCACTTAAAAAAAACTGCAAGGGAAATGTAGAATCTAATTAAAAGAAAACCAAGCTCAGTTTCTAATAATCAATTAATTCTTGTTACGCCAGGTAAAAAATATTTTGGTTTCATTTTCTGTATTATCAATTTGTTATGCAGTGAATAAATTGCATAGGTTTAAAATATCACTATTTTTATTTAATGAAAAAATTTTAATTTTATTTTTAAAAGTTAATTAATCAATAAATATCAATCTGTATATGTGTACATGATGTGTGTGCCGCAGTAATGTGTGGATTCTGAGGCCAAGTTTGTGGAGCTGTTTCTCTCCTTTCACTATTACATGGATTCAGGGGATCAGATTTAGGTTTCCAGGCCTATATAAGTGTCTGTTCCATGAAGAATCTGGATGGTTTCCTGTGAATTATTTTTGCAAGTCAAACTATGGGGCTGAGGAGATGGCTCAGTGCCAAGAGTAAAGTGCTTGATGTGAAAATACGAGGACCTGAATTCTAATTCTAATTCCCGGAACCCATTTGATGCTGGTTACAATAGTATGACCCTCTAATCACACTTCTCCTATGAAAACTGGGAAGTGAAGGCAGGAGAATCCACAGAAGCTTATAGGCCTGAGATCCTGGTGATCAACAAAAGGGTGACATTATTACAAATAATGTAGAATGTGCTGTGGGACAATGATCTTGTACATGGCAATGATTTGTTGCTTGTGTTGGTTTAATGAAATGCTGATAGGCCAGTAGCCAGGCAGGAAGTTTAGGCAGTGCAACCAGACTAGGAGAAATCTGGGAAGAGGAAAGACACAGACACAATCACCAGCCAAACATAGAGGAAGCAAGATATGAATGCTTCACTGAGAAAAGGTACCAAGCCACATGTCTAAACACAGACAAGAATTCTGGGTTAATTTAAGTTCTAACAGCTAGTTAATAAGCCTGAGCTAATAGGCCAAACAGTTTATAATTAATATTAGACTCTGTTTATTTCTTTAGTATTAAAAGGCTGCAGGACCAGGTGGTACATTTACAAGAATGCTAAGAGCAACACTAGAGATTGTTGTCTGATCTCCACAAGTGTGTCACGACATGTGCTGCTGTATGAACTGCATAGTCAAAATGACTATTAAACATTTGCTGTTTTAACAACTGCAAGTATTTTAAAAGAACTCAGAAATATAAATTTTATTTTATGGAGTAACATATCTAATATTTAAAGTCATACAGCATTTTATTATCTAAGAATCTCTATGGGTCCAAATCCATTGAGTGTTCACAAAATTTGAAACTTGTTCTTTTTTATTTTTAAAACAATCTTATTTTACATACCAATCCCAGTTCCCTCTTTCTCCCATCCTATTGTTCCACCCTTCTACTCCCCACCCCACCCCATTCACTTCTTAGAGAAGATGAGATCTCCCATAGAGAGTCAACAAAATCTGTCACAGCACTTGAGGCAGGACCAAGACCCCTCTCCCTCTATACTGGGGAAGTTATCCCTCCAAGAGAGGAAAAGAAAGGAAAGTGATACCTTGAAAAGGGGGGCTATTATTGGGTTACCGAGAAACAGGCACTAGGGAAATCCCCATGAATCCTCCAGGATGACCCCCAGCTAAGAAAGTTGCTCTTGCTCCAATAAGCATTGATGTACCAAGTTGTCTTTGTGGTTTGCTTAGATCCTTCTATTTTGTTGGTGGATTCCTATAGTAGACAGATTGCATGGTAGTTCTGTTGCTTGAGTAACCTTCGTATTACTTTTATTTACAGTGGTAGTGACTAAGAGAATCCCCTGTCCTATTCCTGTGTCTGTGTTTGGATTAGTTGTATTTTGAATTAAAAGTTATGACCGGGATGAGGTGGAATCTCAGTGTGGTTCAGATTTGTTTTCCCCAGATACCTATAGTGGTATAATGGCTAGAATTTGCATTTCCACAATTGCTGCTTTTGATATTGAACATTTAAAACATATGTGTATTGATCATTTATATTTTTTTTCTGATGAGAATTTACAGTGTAATTAATTTGTCTTTCTATTGATTGGGTGATATATCTGGTGTCTTTTGAGTTCCGTAGATATTTGAGACATTAGTCAGATCTGTAGCTGTCTAAGTGTTGTAATATGAACGGCGGGCTATGTTCCTGGCACCCAGCCGCCCACACGGCTAGTTTTACCCGAAATAATTACACGGAAACTGTATTCTTTTAAACACCGCTTGGCACATTATATCTAGCCTTTTCTCGGCTAACTCTCGCACCTGGACTAGCCCATTTTTAATGATGTGTATAGCCCACGAAGTGGCTTACCAGAGAAGATCTTAACCTGCGTCTGTCTGGAGTGGGAGAATCATGGCGACTCCTTGATTCAGCTTCTTTCTCCCAGCATTCTGCTCGGTTTACTCAGCCTATCTAAATTCTACCCTATCAGAGGCCAAGCAGTTTCTTTATTACTTAACCAATGAAACAACAGATAGAAAGATGACCCTCCTCCATCATCTAAGATTTCTTCACATTCTTCTGGTGATATTTTTAATTTCATAATTGTTTCCTTTTTATGAAGAAACTTTGAAATTTCATGCAATCCCATTTTTCCACTCTTATGAGTTTTTCCAGAAGTACTGGAATAATTTTCCAAATTCTTTAAAAAGTCTTTACCTATGTTTTCAATAAAATTTCCTGTAGCTATTTCAAAACTTCAGGTCTTACATTAAAGTCAACTATGTGAACTAGTTTCTGTGCAGGGTGAGAGATATAGTACTAGATTCATTTATCTATGCCCATTTCTATAGCATGGTTTGTTGAAGAGATAACCTTTATCTATGCCCATTTCTATAGCATGGCTTGTTGAAGAGATAACCTTTATCTATGCCCATTTCTATAGCATGGCTTGTTGAAGAGATAACCTTTATCTATGCCCATTTCTATAGCATGGCTTGTTGAAGAGATAACCTTTATCTATGCCCATTTCTATAGCATGGTTTGTTGAAGAGATAACCTTTATCTATGCCCATTTCTATAGCATGGTTTGTTGAAGAGATAACCTTTATCTATGCCCATTTCTATAGCATGGCTTGTTGAAGAGATAACCTTTATCTATGCCCATTTCTATAGCATGGTTTGTTGAAGAGATAACCTTTATCTATGCCCATTTCTATAGCATGGTTTGTTGAAGAGATAACCTTTTTTCACTGTATACTTCTGGTACCTTTGTTGGAAATCAGGTGGCTTCTGTTGAATGTATTTATATCTGTGTTCTATATTCCATTCCATTGATTTATATGTCTGTCCTTAGTCTTTTTTTTTGTGCCAGTGACATGCTCTTTGGTTCTGTTGGCTCAGTACAATTAGAAATCAGGTATTCTGATACTGGATAAATGTTCTTTTGTTTTAATTTTTTTTATTTTTTCTTTTTTTATTTGTTTTTTTTTAATTTTTTTATCTTATTTTGTTCTTTTGTTTTAGAATACTTTTGTTGTTTGGAATCTTTTGTTCTTCCATATGAACTTTAGTGGTTTAAAAATTTGTATGAAGAATGGCATTGAATTTTTTAATGGAAATGCATTAAATCCGTATATTGTTTTCAGTCACATACCCATTTCCACATTATTTCTCCCTACCCATGAAGATGGAAGGTCTTCCCATTGTGTAGTGTTTACCTCAAGTTCTATTTTTTCACTTTCTTGTAGTTTTCTTTGTAGAGAAAAATCTACTTTCTTATCTAGACTTGTAGAAGGTTTTCTTTCAGGTCCTCTATTATTTTGACACTGTTACAAATAGTATCATTTTTAGATGTTTGCTGCAGCCAGCCATTCCCGATGGTGAACAGGTCCCAGAAGAGGGTGTAAGGAGTTGGTGAGGGAAGGAAGTGAGCCAGGCCAAGATGATTGGGAGAGTCTTGCAGCCTGACTGACTAGCAGCCAGAGTGCTTCTTTATTTATACAGAATTTAGTGAGTATGTATACATTCATGTTGTTCAAAAACATAGATTATATCATTTTTGTTTTTGAATATGTTTCACTTCCTTTTGCTCATCTTTTAGTCATTGTTAATAAACTGACAGAACAGTTATCATTTCCAATCATTTCCCCTCAAGTTTTTATGTCATTGATAAAGAGAATTTTCATTTTTATTCACTAACCCCATAACACATTTTATAAAGGATTCTATAAGAATATGGCAAGTTGTTCTCAGGCTAGTTGCTTCTTTGGCTACAAGGACATTTGACCAAAACAATCTTGAAGCCATCCTGGCAATGCTGCCATGTCTCGAGCAATGCATTATTAACTCTTATTGGTCAGAGCACCCAAGAAATATGCTCAGGCCAAAGCTGCTGCAGTTATTATTTAAATTCTGGCATAATACAATGTTTAAATTTTATGTCGTAGTAGATATAAAATATATTAAGCTAGAAAAGACTTCTTACGAAATTTCTAGCACAATGGTTACTCATGTTTTACGAGTTTATTCAAACTTTCCATTCTGTAGGCATTGAGGATCAGTGTAAAATTTTTTGGAACAGTTGATAGACTTTGATACTGTGGAATATTAACCTGTGTTTAGTTACAATCTTTGTCTCTAAAAGTATGATGCTAATGGTAAAATGTATTTGCTTGTTATCATTTTCTTCTTCATTTTATTGGGCACTGTCTGTCAATCTTCCTTTTCTAATCTTGATACCAATTTGTATTATGTTTATATTCCTTTAGATTTTATGTGTATTCTATTATGGCTATTCCTTTTTGTGCATGTAGTTGGGTTGTTGTGCATATGGAGGAGTTTGTGTACATATGTGTGAATGTGCATGCCTGTGTATATGGATTCCAGAAGACAGTATTGAGTGATAGACAGGAAGAGTGTCTATCACTCTTGCCTTTTTGTTTGAGGCAGAATCTCTCACTGAACCTGGAGTTCAGCTAGGCTCACCACAGACAAGCCACAGTGAGCCCCTTGCTTCTGTTTCCTTCAGTTCCTGGGTCACAGGCATGCATGGGGCCTGTGCTCAGATTTTCTGTGGCTACTGATGCCAAAACTTTGCTCCTTCCAATTGTGTAGCAAGCACTCTTGACCACTGAGCCATCTCTTATTGCCCAGTCCACTGCAATATCATTGCAATAAATTAGTCCCTTCAGCTGGTGGTAAAGAAGAGAGGGAAATGTTTTTATGAATGCTAATTTCTCGAAATCAGATCATTGTCATAAGTTGAAATTGACACTATCCCATCCATTCTGGTTGTTATAAAATTGTATGAGAATTGGTGGTAAATATATATCTTTGTATCAATATAGAAGATAGTGGAAATTTCTGATTTCAGCATTGATTCATTAGCTGGTAGATAATAATAATTTTTTATGTTTAAGAATTTCACATGTTTATGATGAAATATATCTATCCATAGTTTCTCCTGGAGTTCACTCTCTTCTAACCTCATGATGTTTTTCTCCTTCTTCATTCAAAAGTCAATTAGTGCTGCCACATGTTCATGGATGTGAGGTCACCTTCTGGAAAAACAGCAACCTACCAGTGGCCCCAGACTCAAAAGCAATGAATCTCTCTTTTCCACAAACTGTACACTGCCAATAGCTCCCCAGTAAGGGGTGGGGTCTGGAGATCATCTGCCATCTCTGTGTTGGGATTTTGGTTGGCTTGCACTTGTACAGGTCTTGTGCAGGTAACACAGCTACTGTGACATCATGAGTACTATAGCTGTACCATTTCCAGGAGAAATGTTACCTCCTGAAACTGAGACGCTTCTGTAAAGCAAAGGACACAGTCAACAGGACAAGACAGCTGCCTACAGATTGGGAAAAGATAGGCCTAAACAGAGAACTCTCAATAGATGAATCTCAAATGGCTGAAAGACACTTAAGGAAAGGTCCAACGTCCTTAGTCGTCAGAGAAATCCAAATCAAAACAGCTCTGAGATTTAATCTTCACCTGTCAGAATGGACAATATCTAAGACATTGATGACAGCTTATGCTGGAGAGGATGTGGGGTAAGGGTAACCCTTTTCCATTGCTGGTGGGAGTAGAAACTTGTACAGCTACTTTGGAAATCGATATGGCAATTTCATAGAAAATTTGGAAACAATCTACCTCAAGACCCAGCAATACCACTGTTGTGTATATATACCTGAAGGATGCTCAATCATACCACAAGTACATAGGCTTAACTATGTTTTTACCAGCATTATTTGTAATAGTAAGAACCTGGAAATAATCTATATGTCCTTCAAGTGAAAAATAGCTAAAGAAAATGTAACACTTTTACACAATAGAGTACTATACAGTGGTAAAAAATGATAACAATATCTTGAAATTTGCAGGCAAATGGATGGATTTAGAAAAAAACCATACTGAGTGATGTAATCCAGACTAAAAAATACAAATATAATATGTACTCCCTCACAAGTGACTTTTATACAAGCAAAGTGAAGCCAGCCTGCAGTCTACAACTCCAGAGAACCTAGACAACAAATAGGATCCTAAGAAAGACATACATGGATCTTATAGGAAGGAGAAAAAGAAATGATCTCCTGAGAAAATTGGAAGCATGGGAATCATTGAAGAGGGAAGAAGTGAGGGGGAGAAAAGGAAGGGATCAGAGAAAAATGTATAGGTTAATAAAAATAATAAAAAATGGAACAATTAGAAAATAGCAGTATTCTCCAACTTCTTCTCTCCCTGCTCCTCCACTTGCCTTCAGTCCTCTCCCATGGTTTCTGCTCACCTTTTACTCAGAAGATCTTGTCTTTTGCTACTTCTCATGTAGATTAGACACATGTTTGTCTCTTATAGGATTCTCATTGTTGTCTAGGTTCTCTGGGATTGTGATTTGTAGGATGGTTTTCTTTGCTTTCTGTTTAAAAACTACTTATGAGTGAGTACATATGATAATTGTCTTTCCAGAACTGGGTTACCTAATTCAATATGATGTTTTCTAGCTCCATCCATTTGCCTGCAATTTTCAAAATGTCGTTGTTTTTTTCTGCTGTGTAATACTCCATATGTACCACATTTTCCTCATCCATTCATTGGTTGACAAGCATTTAGGTTGACTACTTATGCTGGAGAGGTTGTGGGGTAAATGGAACACTCCTGAATTGCTGGGGGGAAATTCCAATGTGGAGATGGGAGGCAGACAAGACTTATGACTTCTAGGAGAGGGAGAGTTCATTTTCTTTAAAGAGTATGGCCCCTGGGAGGTGACCCATACTCCAGGGAAAAGACACATATCCCCGAGTGTATGGGTAGCACAAACTGTAGTTGATGGCTTTAAAAAAGAATGCACAAAATTGGGTGGATTGGGAAGAGGGTATGAATTATTGAGGACTTGGGGTAGGGATTAGTGTAATAAAATATCATACAAATTTATAAAAGAACTAGTAACATGAGGAGATAATACCATTGTATATTTTATATATTTTCCTTGATTTTTAATTATTTTATGAATAAACAATAAATTTGTTAGCACTAAATATCATCCACAGATGTAACACCTAGAAACCAGAGCAATTACCAACATAGCAAGATATTTCTAAAGAAGCCAGCATTAGTGGAAGTAGTAGAACTTACATAATGGTTGTAACCAAGAACTATCTAATCAGTTTGAGTAAGAGGATGTCGGTTTTGATCCTGCATCATGTTCTGGCTTTGAGGGTGCCTAGCCAGTTTGGATGTTCACCTTCCTAGACCAGGATGGATGTCAAGGACTTTAGACTTTCCACAGGGCAGGGAACCCTGGCTGCTCTTCAGACTGCAGAGGGAGGGGGAGAGGAGTGGGGGGAGGGGGGAGGAGTGGGAGTAGGGGGGGAGGATGGGATGAGGCGGAAATTTTTTCCTCAATAAAAAAAATAAAATAAAAAAAAAGATCATGTCGGTTACTGGAAATCTAGTGCACTACCTAGGGTTAATAAGGCCGTGGGCTCTAGAGGGGACTCTAGGTGATACCTGCTATCAGCAGTTGACTAGACCAGCACAATTCCTAGCTGCATTTCATATATCTTCCCTATATTCACTGGTAAGTGTAGCTTTTACCACTTTTTAAGGAAACTTCTCTTTGTAGCATGTGGAGATCATTGTAGAAACCCACAGCTGGTCAAAATGCAGAGATCAAGCTACTGTGGGGTGCCTGGCAACAGTGGATTCGTTTATAATGCAACTCCTGCCCCCAAGGTTCAGGAAGCAATGAGGAATAGGGAACAGGGAGAGTGTAAGGGCAGGAATTCGACTATGAGATGGTGTTTCTTATAAAGACAGGAGATCCGCAGTCATAATACCTCAACAGTTTGGTTGCCTAAACAAGACCTGGACACGGAAGAATTAGAGGAAGGGATCATGGGATGGGTTGGAGAATGGAAATGGAAACTGGGGGGAATGATGTAATTGTTTTATAATTAAAAATGAAAATAATTTTTATTATTTTATATGTATGGATATTTTGTCTGACTATATTTGTGCTCAAGTTTGTGTCTTGTTCCTGAAGCCAGAAGAAGTCAGAGATCATGGACCTGGAGTTACAGATGGCTCTGAGCTGTCAGACTGGTGCTGAGAATCAAACCTGGTTCTTCTGGAAGAGCAGCCAGTGCTTTTAACTGCTGATCCATTTCTCTAGTCCCCACAGTTTTTAAAACTCATTTTTGATAAATTTTCACTTATGAGTTAATATTCTTATTGGGGGTCTATAGTTTTCTGAAACTATACTTTAGGATATCTTTATGCTAGAAGTATTTTAGTAAGGCATCAACAGTGTATTAAACACAAGATGAAACATCATTTATGCTTATTATTGCAAATCATAAAAGTAATAGAGTTATATAATAACCATTGCTACTGTAGTGCAAAGATGAAACTATTAACAACATTTAAACCAAGACTTAAATATCTGTAATATAAAATCTGTTGTTCTAAACTCATTCTTTTTTCTTAGTCTATTATTTAGAGTAAACAATAAAAGACCAGGGGTCCCTCCATACACACATGTTATGCAGGAGTCAATCAAATGATGGAAAAATTTGAACAAAAATTTGCGTATATAGCCTTCATGCTCAACATGTGAAATTAATTCCCTAAACACTGTAACTAATAACATAGAATTTAGCCTATGTTCAACACTTTCAGTAATCGAGATGATTTAAAGTATACAAGAGGAGCACAGAGACCTGATCTCGGTGCCAGAAGGGCCAATATTGGGGTGAGTTTCTGACCCTGCAGCAGCAGCCTGGGACAGGGAACTCAAAAGTTCCTCAACCCCCTATCCTTCCTGGGCTCTCTGCAGGGCCTCTACTCCCTGCATACTGCCTCTTTCTTCCTATCCCACCCAGCTTGCATCCAGAACCCTCCCCCTTTTGAACCCCTGCTCCCTTTGGGCACAAAACATCACCCAGCTCAGCCTGTCTGGGCACTGGGTCCGAATCCTCAGGGCAACCAGGCGGGCAGGAGTTCCTTTGTTTCAAAAGGCTGCCTGCAAAATTCAAGAAGTCCTTGTTTTTTACTGCTGAGTAATATTCTAATATGTATATATTCCATACTTTCATCATCCATTTTTTCATTGAAGGGCATCTAGATTGTTTCCAGGTTCTGGCTATTACAAACAATGCTGCTATGAACATAGTTGAGCATATACTTTAGTGGTATGATAGGGCCTCTCTTGAGTATATTCCAAAGAGTGGTATTGCTGGGTCCAGGGGTAGGTTGATCCTGAATTTCCTGAGAAACCGCCACACTGCTTTTCAGAGTGGTTGCACAAGTTTGCATTCCCACCAGCAATAGATGAGTGTACCCCTTTCTCCACAAGCTCTCCAGCAAAGGCTATCATTGGTGTTTTTGATTTTAGCCATTCTGACAGGTGTAAGATGGTATCTTAAAGTTGTCTTGATTTGCATTTCCCTGATGGCTAAGGAAGTTGAGCATGACGTTAAGTGTCTTTTGGCCATTTGAAGTTCTTCTTTTGAGAATTCTCTGTTCAGCTCAGTGCCCCATTTTATAATTGGGTTGATTAGCCTTTTACGGTCTAGTTTCTTGAGTTCTTTATATATTTTGGAAATCAGACCTTTGTCAGTTGCGGGGTTGGTGAAGATCTTCTTCCAGTCAGTGGGTTGCCTTTCTGTCTTAGCGACAGTGTCCTTTGTTTTACAGAAGCTTCTCAGTCTCAGGAGGTCCCATTTATTCAATGAGGTCCTTAATGTCTGTGCTGCTGGGGTTATAAGTAGGAAGTGGTCTCCTGTGCCCATGTGTTGTAGAGTACTTCCCACTTTCTCTCCTATCAGGTTCAGTGTGTTCAGACTGATATTGAGGTCTTTAATCCATTTTGACTTGAGTTTTGTGCATGGTGATTGATATGGATCTATTTTCATTCTTCTACAGGTTGACATCCTGTTTTGCCAGCACAATTTGTTGAAGATGCTCTCTTTTTTCCATTGTATACTTTTAGCTCCTTTATCAAAAATCAGGTGTTCATAGGTTTGTGGGTTAATGTCACTGTCTTTTTTCGATTCCATTGGTCGACTTCTCTGTTTTTATGCCAATACCAGGCTGTTTTCAATACTGTAGCTCTGTAGTAGAGTTTGAAGTCAGGGATGGTAATTCCTCCAGATGATCCTTTGTTGTATAAGATTGTTTTGGCTATCCTGGGTTTTTTGTTTTTCCATATAAAGTTGATTATTGTCTTCTCCAGATCTGTGTAGAATTTTGATGTGATGACTTCTTGAATTTTGCATACAAATGGATGGAAATTGAAAACACTATCCTGAGTGAGGTAAGCCAGACCCAAAAAGAGGAACATGGGATGTACTCACTCATATTTGGTTTCTAGCCATAAATAAAGGTCATTGAGCTCATAATTCGTGATCCTAGAGAAGCTAAATAAGAAGGTGAATCCAAAGACAAACATATAGGCATCCTCCTGGATATTAACCTTCATCAGGCGATGAAAGGAGATAGAGACCCACATTGGAGCACGGGACAGAAATCTCAAGGTCCAAATCAGGAGCAGAAGGAGAGAGAGCACAAGCAAGGAACTCAGGTCCACGAGGGGTGCACCCACACACTGAGACAATGGGGATGTTCTATAGGGAACCCACTAAGGCCAGCTGGCCTGGGTCCGTTAATGCATGGGATAAAACTAGACTTGCTGAACATAGTGGACAATGAGGACTACTGAGAACTCAAGAACAATGGCAATGGGTTTTTGATCCTACTGCACGTACTGACTTTGGGGGAGCCTAGGCAGTTTGGATGCTCACCTTACTAGACCTGGATGGAGGTGGGTGGTCCTTGGACTTCCCACATGTCAGGGAACCCTGAATGCTCTTCGAGCTGATGAGGGAAGGGACTTGATCGAGAGGGGGGAGGAAAATGGGAGGCGGTGGCGGGGAGGAGGCAGAAATCTTTAATAAATAAATAAAAAAACAAAAACAAAAAAATAAAGACGTATGCCACCACAAAAAAATGATCAAGGTAAATAAAAAATAAAGAAGTTGTTCTGACCAGTTTTGAAGATAGCACTATTTGTGGGGATAAACACAAATATTTAGAGGTCTACTAGACCTGCTCATTTAGCAAAACGACAGGAGCAGCTTCCCCACCTAGGGTCCGCGATCTCTTTATAGTCATACCACATTTGCATTACCAGGCATAAATTTTTGCCAGTAGGGAGCGTCTCAAATCCAATTGGAAAATAATTGGTTACTCCTGTAGCTTACGTGACTTTATTGCACCAGTCAGTATATCTTGCATGGATATCAATATTATTTAGCATAGAAGGCTCACTGGTGGGTAGAAAATTGATATCTTTCCCCCTAGCACCCTGCATGGCATCTTCTGGTACAAGGAAAGCTAGCCAGCAGGGAGGAAGTTTCCAGCTCAGTTCCAGGCTGATCCTATGTCATATAACCAAACCATGTGGTGTCTTCAACAATAAGATTATATCATCTAGTTCTCTTTGTCAGCCAAGAGCAGGGGCAATATCCTGTACTGTTTTGGAGGTCTTTGGAGTTTTCCTAATAAAAAGACATAGGGAGGTACCCCATGTCTGGCATTGTAATTTTCATTTCATATCTTGTAGCTTCTGGGAACAGTATAACTCCCACCCCTGCCATTTAGATTACATGTGTTCTAACTCCTTTAAAAATATTTTTAACTGCTTACTAAATAGTGGTTTCCATAATGCTTTTTACACATCATTGTTATTAACCCTCCTCTCATGATCTCCTCTCCTCTAGCCCCAGTCCCTATTCTCACTTAAGCAGCCATCATACTACTGATCACCTCTATTTTCTTTTTTTGACTCTCATTATAAATCTTATCTATCTGTCTATCTATCTATTTATCTATCCATTATGAACAGTATTCTGTCTGCATGTATGCCTGCATGCCAGAAGAAGGCACCAGATTTCTTTACAATCTCATGGTTGTGAGCCACCATGTGGTTGCTGGGAATTGAACTTAGGACCTCTGGAAGACCAAGCCAGTGTTCTTAACCTCTGAGCCATCTCTCCAGCTTCATCACTTTTGTTTTTATATCACATGTGTTCTGCTGTTCTCAAAAATTATTGAGAAAGTTCATCCAAATGCAGATCCAATCAAGAAGAGACAAACATGTATGAACCTTAATGGTTTATTATTAATTAATATTTTATTTCTATATTTGATCTTTCTTTTTCTTCATTGAGATCATGGCAAATTTTTTGAAGGAATCACTGAAGGCTTGTCTCACTTGCTTATTTCTCAGAGTATAAATGAAAGGGTTTAACATGGGAGCAATTGATGTCATTAAAACTGTGACACCCTTATTGATGGCCACAGATTCCTTTGCTGAAGGGTTGATGTAAATGAAAATACAGCTTCCATAAGAGATTGAAACAACAATCATGTGAGAAGAACAGGTGGAAAAGGCCTTTTTCCTTTGCTGGGCAGAGGGGAATCTCAGAATGGTCTTGATGATGTGTCCGTAGGACAGAACAACACACACGAGGGTCAGAATGAAGGTCAGCACTGCACAGACAATCACCAGCTGCTCTAGGAGCCAAGTGTCTGAGCATGAGATCTTCAAGATAGGAGATGCATCACAGAAAAAATAATCAATAATATTTGAGTCACAGAATCTCAAATTTAGGAACAGGGTCAGTGGTGGGAGTATGATTAGCAGGCCAGCCAGCCAGCAGCAGAGGACAAGCTTCTGACACACCTTGCTGCTCATTATGGTTACATAATGCAGGGGTTTGCAGATGGCCACATAGCGATCATAGGACATAATGGCCAGAAGAAAAAATTCAGTTACTCCAAAAACATCAGTAAAAAACACTTGAATGACACAAATATTGTAAGTGATGGACCTGTCTCCTGTTGCTATGTTGTACAAATATCTAGGGATACATGCAGATGTAAATGAAATTTCTAATATGGAGAAATTTTGTAGAAAAAAGTACATGGGTGTTTTAAGGTGGGAATCTAATATAGTGAGGGATATGATTGTCAGATTCCCAGTTACACTCAACATGTAGGCAAAAAATAGAAGCACAAAAATTGGAACCTGAAGTTGAGGGTCATCTGTTAGTCCCAAGAGAATGAAGGTGGTTATCGTGTTGTTTTTCATCACTGACTACTGAATTATTCAGTCTTCATGAAAGATATAGAGATGTCTCACTTGAAAAGTAGCAAAGCCAGAAAACAGTGAGCAGAGAGTGTTCTAGTAAACTTATTCATGTGTACTTTCTTCTGTAAATAGTAGCTGATACTGTCAATATTCCTGTGAGCTTAGTTATTCAACAACTTACTTTAGTCAATTGGTTTGGCAGTTTGTGATACATTTTTAAAGAAAAATAAATAACTGTTGCAACATTAATATTCTTCATTTTTATGTTTGTAGTCTGTATCTAACTGGATCTTCCTCTGTATGGTGTTCTATTTGAATCACAATGTGTTCTGATTCAATGAAAGCATTGTCTTCGTATGTCTATTTCTTCTGAATTTGAAAGGTTCCTAATCAAATGCAATCATGCCTTTCCTAGAATATTTGATCCTCGATAAAATGTGAACATATAACAACTCATCTGGATTCCACGAACAGGCTGTGTTGCTTTAACTGTAACTTGTATTTTATATTTTGTCGTGATGATTAAGCATGCATTTGTGATGTTTGCTTTCTGTTTTAAGTTGAAATTTCTTCATTGGTCTATAATGTCTCTGATTATTTATATATTTCTTCATTAGTGTGGATTTGATGCTCATTGTTTACTGGAATACACAATCAACTATATATAGAAAATGTTTCTTCTAAGCTGAGAAAAAACATATATCGTTTATGCTTTCAGTGTATTGAGTATGGAAAATACTTTAAAAACTTATCACTACTATCGAGTTCAAAATCAAGTTTAAAATACTACAAGGCTTTCTATGTGCTGATTCTGAATAACTACTTACTTTTGACATTTAGTTTGAATGTCACTTTACTAAGAGCAGCCTAAAGGTCCGTTGTATGCATTGCTCATTTGTCTCTTGTGTCTACTTTGCACTCTCTCTGAGAAAGCAAACATACTGAGATCAGGGATAGTTCTTTTTTTAAACCAGGATGGCAACCAACACAGTTCTAGGTAGTAATCTAGGTGTAAGAAATAGTTCAACAGCATATACATTATACCATGGGCTTGCATAATGAAGGGGGCATTATCCTCTTTCTGGGCTTCATCATCAAACTGGTTGGTGACTGACTTAAACTTTTCTTTGTGTGTTTGGTGTGTGCACATGTGTGTATTTGCATGTGTTCAGGTGTTTATCTGAATGCACATGTGTGTATTTTCAGGTGTTCAGGTGTTTATCTGAATGCACATGCATCTGGAGGCCACAGGTCCACACCAGGTACCTCCTCTATTGCTCTCCAACTTATTTTCCGAGACAAGCTCTTTCACAGAACTGGGGCTTGCAGATTTGGCAGAGCTAGCTGGCAGGTGAACTCCAGGCGACTTCCTAAGGATTGCAGGCACATACCACAGCACTAGCTACTTATGTAGTTGATGGGAATCTGCACTTGGGTCCTCACTGACAGAGCCATTAACTCAGCCCTTGTCATGGAGTGCACTTTTAAAATTTTGTATTTTTCTATATTTGCATTTGTTATTTTCTTTTTGCAATTGTACCAAGAGACTTTGTTCCTAGTGAATAAAGCTGCTTCCCATGCTGTTCAAAGTGCTACGTAGCCTCTCCTCCCTACATAAGCTGTCATTATAACTTTGTTACTGGCAAGTTAATAGTTTTCTTGAGACATCTGCCAGTAATATATTCAAATCAGAAGTCAAGGAATTCACATACCTTAATACATAATTCTCACATGCTATTTACATAGTGATATGGAGCAAATATTTTTACATCTCCATAAATGCACTTAAGTGCATTTAACTTACCACACTCTACATTCGTGTTAAAAGTTAAGAACTCTCTCTAGTTTTATAAACTGTTAGCATTTCAAAGTTTCCCCTGTACTAAAAACAACATGAATGTTTGCCAGCCTTTAAAACAACTTCCTATAAGCTGTTACTTATCTCTTTATTTTCTATGACTGTTAAAATGTCTGCAAAGTGTATTTACATTTTTGTACAGTTTCCCAATTCTTGGAAATGTAGCCTTTATGAACAAAAACTTTATTTGTATAGTGCCTTTGTGTACCAGGATTTTGTCTTCCAATGAACTTTACATAATGTTTTCTTGACCCTTCAGTGTGGCCTTCTCACATAATAGTGCTCGAATCACCACAGTACATATGTTTAAAATACCTTTTTTCAATATTCATTTTTTAAACAATCTCATTATGAATGTCTGACTGGACTGGAACTCACTATATATGTAGGCTGGACTGGCCTCAAACTCACAGAGATCTGCTGGCTTCTGTCTCCTTTGTTCTGGGGTTAATGGTGTATACTACCATGTCTGTTTTGTTTTCCTCTTTAAAATTTTTTGAGAAGATCTTCACCAACCCCTCAACAGACAAAGATCTGATCTCCAAAATATATAAAGAACTCAAGAAACTAGACCGTAAAAGGCTAATCAACCCAATTATAAAATGGGGCACTGAGCTGAACAGAGAATTCTCAACAGAAGAACTTCAAATGGCCAAAAGACACTTAAGGTCATGCTCAACCTCCTTAGCGATCAGGGAAATGCAAATCAAAACAACTTTGAGATATCATCTTACACCTGTCAGAATGGCTAAAATAAAAAACACCAATGATAGCCTTTGCTGGAGAGGCTGTGGAGGAAGGGGTACCCTCATCCATTGCTGGTGGGAATGCAAACTTGTGCAACCACTTTGGAAATCAGTGTGGCGATTTCTCAGGAAATTCGGGATCAACCTACCCCTGGACCAAGCAATGCCACTCTTGGGAATATACCCAAGAGATGCCCGATCATATGACAAAGGCATTTGTTCAACTATGTTCATAACAGCATTATTTGTAATAGCCAGAACCTGGAAACAACCTAGATGTCCTTCAATGGAAGAATGGATGAAGAAAGTGTGAAATATATACACATTAGAATACTACTCAGCGTTAAAAAAACAATGACTTCTCAAATTTTGCATGCAAATGGATGGAAATAGAAAACACTATCCTGAGTGAGGTAACCCAGACCCAAAAAGATGAACATGGGATGTACTCACTCATAATTGGGTTCTAGCCACAAATAAAGGTCAGTGAGTCTATAATTTGTTATCCTAAAGAAGCTAAATAAGAAGGTGAACCCAAAGAAAAACATATAGCTATCCTCCTGGTTATAGGAAGTAGACAAGATTGCCGGGCAAAAAATTGAGATCTTGGGAGTGGGGTGGGAGGGGGTAAGGGGAGATGGGGAGAGAAAAGTGAGAAGGGGAGGATGGGGGGAACTTGGGGAAATGGAATGATTGGGATAAAGGAAGGTTGGATAGGGGAGCAGGGAAGCACATATCTTAATTAAGGGAGCCATCTTAGGTTTGGCAAGAGACTTGGACCTAGAGGGACTCCCAGGTGCCCAGGGCGATGTCCCCAGTTAGTTCCTGGGGCAGCTGTGGATAGTGAACCTGAAATGACCCTATCCTATAGCCCTACTGATGAATATCTTGCATATCACCAAAGAATCTCCATCTGGCGATGGATGGAGATAGAGACAGAGACCCACACTGGAGCACCAGACTGAGCTCCCAATGTCCCAATGAGGAGCAGACGGAGAGAGAACATGAGCAAAGAAGTCAGAACCACAAGGGCTTGCACCCACCCACGGAGACAGTGGGGCTGATCTATTGGGAGCTCACCAAGGCCAGCTGGACTGTGACTGACAAAGCATGGGATAAAACCGGACTCTCTGAATATGGCAGACAATGAGGGTTGATGAGAAGCCAAGGACAATAGCAGGGGGTTTTGTTCCTACTTCATGTTCTGGCTTTGTGGGAGCCTAGCCAGTTTAGATGTTCACCTTCCTAGACCAGGATGGAGGGGGGAGGACTTTGGACTTTCTGCAGGGCAGGGAACCCTGACTGCTCTTCAGACTGGAGAGGGAGGGGGAGAGCAGTAGGGGGAGGGGGAGAGGAGGGGGAGGAGGGGAAGGGATATGGAAGGCTGGGAGGAGGCAGAAATTTTTTTTTCAATAAAAAGAAAAAAGAAAAAAAGTTTTTTTTTTTTGGTTTTCTTTGAAATAGGTTCTGGCCTATCAGGTTTTCATTCAGGAAATTATGTCGTGGAACAGTTAGCATTTTAGTTTCCATTTAAGGATTTCACTACTATTTCTTCCCTTACATTTTTCTGTTTATGTTTATTTAGTGGATATTTCAATGATGTATGAAAATAAGAGTTACATACTCCCTAAGTTTTGATTTAAAGTAACAGCTGAGCTATTGTTTTTCTCAGGTGACACTTTGTATCAGCAACACAGTTAACGCAGTGTATTTTGATGTTTGAATGATCATCTGCAGTGTTTGAGTTACTCTTGAAAACAAAGCAATTTTGTTTCCATTTTCCTAATGAAATAGCATGCTCTGTGAACAGTTGCTTTAAACCAGTCTCTGCATCTGGAAATGAGGGCTACATCTCCTCTTAATTTTATGGCCGGTTTACTGTCACCAGCAATGGGACCCAGAGTCAACAGTGGCTTTTGAAGATCTGTGACATTCCTGGGAACTATAGAGACTGGATGATGTTGGTCAACGGAATGCATTTTTTTCAGCCTCCCTTAGCTGCCAACCAAGATCCCCTAGTGTCTACTCCTGGAGTTAGTTTGTGGTAACTCGCTTATTCCTCTACTGCTATGTGAGAGCCCTGGCTACAAAACGACCTTGATTTATTCTATTACAGCAATAATCCTAGCTTCAAGAGGCAAAGTCTTTAAAAAATTGCATTTCCCAAAGATATTTTTTTATTAAAAATTTCCAGAGAACCAACTTTGTTCACATCAGGATAAGTTATCATGCTGGGTGATTTTTTTTTAATGCTTACACATTTCCCCTTAAAACATGAGAGTGAGGTTATGACCATCTGTAAATTCACATTATATTCAGGTTTTGATGAAAATCAGCACCCGAAAACACAACCCAGAACTATCTGTGCATTTTTATGTAACAATTTATATAAATATTTACAGTTGATTTTGGTCGATTTGTAGTTAATTGATGCCAGGTTGAATATGTTTACCAGAGAAAATCATCACCAAATATGAGGCTGAATGAAGTAGCCACCGTACTTACTCTGTTGAGAGCCAACAGCAGCTTCAGCGTATTCTTCAGCAAGTGTCCCGGAGTCTATTTTGATGCAGAGACCCTACCAGCAAAGGCTCATGTAGAACTTTCTGGTTTCAGTGCACCCATGCCCACTTTCTCTCTTGTACTGTGGGAAGGTCAAGCCCTACAGTCCCTCAAGATTCTTTTATCTCCAACACCCTGGAATTTTGTTCTCTTTTATCCTAGGCACACATTCTCGGTTTCTTTGGTTGAAAATAAAATGTAGCCACAAATGTTGTCCTCTTCTTTTTTCAAACCATTGACATGATTATTTCTTTGGGTATTCTGTTACAATTTGCATTTGATTTATTTCTTAAACCTAAAACTAAGTAAATAAATGTCTGAGTCCTCACTGACCTGTGTTCAGACATCACTAATTAGTCTCTGTAATGGACTTGAGCTAAAAGTCCTGAAAGATGCTGCTGTGGGGCAGTGTCCTTAGAGACCAAAAGATGCAGCCATAGCAACAGGAATGGACCGACACATGAGAGGAAAAATTCAGATGGTCAAGAGCCAGCTTGCATCTCCTGTGTTTTCCACTCACCATGAACAAAAGTCAAAAGACTAAAGCTATCACAACTTCTATTTTTCCTCGGGTATTAAGTTGATAACACAAAAACATTGACAAACTTGAAGCAAATTTCCTTTTAGTATTTTGATGTAAATGGCTGTGAAAATTTAAAAATGTAGAAATATGATATCTATTATTTACAGTTATAACTTCCTTTTTCATTTAATTGCATAAGCTGTTATGAAAAAATATTGACCAAGATATGTATTATAATGCACACTATATTCTTTTCAACACCCATTTATATTTTAAACCACTCTTAGTTTGTCTCTTTCTATTAGTTCTTTAAGAATTTATATATTTTTTATTAAAAATTTCCACCTCCTCCCACTTCCCTCCCCTCCCCCAACTCTCCCTCTCCCACCCTAACCAGGCCAAAGAGCAGTCAGGGTTCCCCACACTATGAGAAGTCCAAGGTCCTCCCCGCTCCCCCCAGGTCCAGGAAGGTGAGCATCCAAACAGACAAGGCTCCCACAAAGCCAGTACATGTAGTTGGATCAAAACCCCGTGCCATTGTCCTTGGCTTCTCAGTCAACCCTCATTGTCAGCCACATTCAGAGAATCCAGTCTGATCACATGCTCCATCAGTCCCAGTCCAGCTGGCCTTGGTGAACTCCCATTAGATCAGCCCCACTGCCTTAGTGGGTGGGTGCACCCATCGTGGTCCTGACTTCTTTGCTCCTGTTTTCCCTCCTTCCGCTCCTCATTTGGACCTTGGGAACTCAGTCCAGTGCTCCAATGTGGGTCTCTGTCTCTGTCTCCATCCATTGCCATATGAAGGTTCTATGGTGATATGCAAGATAGTCATCAGTGTGGCTATAGGACAAGACCAGTTCAGGCACCCTCTCCTCTGCTGCCCAAGGAAAAATCTGGGGACATCTCCTTGGATACCTGGGAACCCCTCTAGAGTCAAGTCTCTTGCCAACCCTAAAATGGCTCCCTTAATTAAGATATCTACTACCCTGCTCCCATATCCAACCCTTCTCCATCACAACCATCCCATTTCCTCAAGCTCTCCCCATCCTCCCCTTCTGCCTTTTCTCTCCCCATCTCCCCTTATTCCCACCCCACCCACCCCCGTGATCCCAACCCCTGCCCGGCAATCTTGTTCACTTCCAATATCCAGGAGGATAACTACATGTTTTTTTTGGGTTCACTTTCTTATTTAGCTTCTCTAGGATCATGGATTATAGGCTCAATGTCCTTTATTTATAGCTAGAATCCACTTATGAGTGAGTACATACCATATTCCTCTTTTTGGGTCTGAGTTACCTCACTCATTTAAGTGTCTTCTAATTCCATCCATTTGATGCAAAATTCAAGATGTCATTGTTTTCTACCACTGAATAGAACTCTAAAGTGTATGTGCCACACCTTCTTAAGCAAAGGACATTGTCATTAAGACAAAAAGGCAACCTACTGACTGGGAGAAGATCTTCACCAACCCCACATCAGACAATGGTCTAATCTCCAAAATATATAAAGAACTCAAGAAACTAGACATTAAAACTCTAATTAACCCAATTTAAAAATGGGATACTGAACTGAACAGAGAATTCTCAACAGAAGAAGTTCAAATATGCAAAAAAAAAAAACACTTAAGGTCATACTCATCTTCCTTAGTGATCAGGAAAATGCAAATCAAAACAACTCTGAGATACCATCTTACACCTGTCAGAATGGCTAAAATCAAAAACACCAATGATAGCCTTTGCTGGAGAGAATGTAGAGTAAGGAGAACACTCATCCATTGTTAGTGGGAATGTGAACTTGTGCAACCACTTTGGAAATAAGTGTAGTGGTTTCTCAGGAAACTGGGAATCAACCTGTCAGGAGCCATTTCAGGCTTCTCCTTTCTCACATCTCACAGGGCCTTGAATTAAAAATCTTGAGACAGAAAACTTAAAGTTAGCCAAAACATTACGTGCTAACCATGGAGACTCAAGCTCTGGAAAGCACCACAGAGTGTCTTCATTGCTTGCTGCTTATCACTAACAGCAGGTGTTCTAGCCACTGACCTTGCAACTGCCCTGCTTAGCTGCCAAATTGCCCCACTTAGTTGCCTCTCCTTCCCTTCCCCCTTCCCCCTCCTTTCCTTCCTCCTTCCTCAGTTCCCCCTGCCCGAGCTCCTCACTGAGGAGTATATAAGTCATGAAACTTGCTTCAATAAACGGATGCCTTGACAAAATACTTCTTGGCGTCCGTTTTACTTTCCTCCCATGTCTTTCAGATAGTGCCTCTTCAAGACCCTGGAGTAACTTAGGACCTGCTGGGCGGGTCATCAAACTTCCTCAGGACCCAGCAATTCCATTCTTGGGAATAAACCCAAGAGATGCCCAATCATACTACAAAAGCATTTGTTCAACTATGTTCATAGCAGTACTATTTGTAATATCCAGAACCTGGAAACAACCTAGGTGTCCCTCAATAGAACAATGGATAAAGAAGGTTCTTTAAGAATTTTATAAAACATATTTTAATCAGATTTATCCCTTACCCTCCCCCTTCTATACCCACCCAACTTGGTGTCTCTTTTTTGAAACTCACAATGTATAATTTGGGCTGTTCATACCCTCTTGGATGTGTGCTTTTCACTGGGGGGCGGTAAACTCACTACAGACTTAACCCATAAAGAAAACTAACTTTCCATGCTGGAATTCTATCTGCCTGAGCCTGCGTAAGTCTTGTGTAGTGTCAGCTGCTGAATTCATACATGTAAGTGTCACGACGAAACCAGGAAACACCATTTCCTTGTAGTCGTCCACCATCTAAGGCTCTTAGAATCTTTAGATCCCTTTTTCCAAAATGATCCTCGGGGGATGCACACTCCATAGCCTCTTATTGTGCATACTTGGGTCAGTCATGGGTCTCTGTGCTAATTTCCATCCATTTGCAGTGAGCAGTGACTGATTCACTAATCCATGAATATAACGGTAAGTCATTAAGAGTCAGTATAATACTGTGTTCTTTTACTTATTTAATTCCAACTTTATTAATTCCAATTTATTCTTCAAATAAGAAAGTCATGCATCAAAATTAACCAGACCTAAAGTCTATACATCTTAACGAACATCTATGCTGTCAGATTAGCCATTCTGAAACTGTAAAGCTTCACGCTGGATTTTATACTTCAGTACCAAATATATTTTTCTGTACTTATCTACACTAAAAAAATAACACGCCATGATAGAGTTACAACTAGAAAAACAACTTAATAGAATAATATCATTAGATTGACCTCTATACCCTATGGCCTATCTACCCACAATTTTTTTTGTCCTAATAACAGTGCCAGGTATAGGTTTGACTTGTGGGCCTTAAACACAATCAGAAAACAGTTGTTTACTACCTTGACATTTGTACCACAGTTGTACGGGTGGGCTTGTGTTGACAGGGTGGTTTTCGCTGTAGCTTGTTAAGTTCACAGCATGCCAAGACTGATGATTTTATTTCTCCTCTAGTAAAGTGCACAGCTCTTTCCAATACTATGAAATCTAACCAGCAGAGATGAAGCTTCCACGTGTATACCAACTTGATTTCTCTATGTTATAATTCAATTGTGTTGTGTTTTCAGCAACAGGGTCTCACCATCATATTTTGAAGGTAACCAAGAATATGAGCAATAGCCTGTAATATTTGGGGTTCTGTGGAGTCTCACTTGTCCACAACCCCCAAAGGGGCAACACATTCTTGTCACTACACTTTTTTGTCCCATTGTAGGGTAATTACACATTAAATATATATGCATATATATGTGTGTGAATATTTTTAATAAGGTTCTACAGCGGTATGTTTCCATATTCCTTTCTCTGAATGACTTAGCATTAGTTATGTCTCCCTACTCTCCCTTGCTACCCTCCCCTTACTCCCTTCTCCATTAAACCCATCCTGTACCATTAAGACCCTTTAGTCCTTTATACCACTTTATTATGTCTCCTCTCTCTTGATATCACCCTTACTAATATTCTGATCTCTAGGATATTCCAAAGAGAAATGCATATCTGAAGATTCAAGGCTAACATTCACATTATATGGAAGTAAACATATAGTTCATCTTTCTGGGACTGGGTTGCTCCATGAAATTCTGACAAAAATGTGGTGAAAATGGAACACTTATTCACTGATGGTAGAAATGCAGATTTGCACTCCCATTATGGAAATCAGTGTGGATGTTCCTCCAAAGCTAGAAATAAATCCACCATATGGCATAGTTATCTGCTCTTCAGCACATATATCCTCAATTACATTCTATGAAAGAGAAAGCTGCTCATTCATGTTAATTGTTGCTTTAGTCATAATATCCAGAAAATGGGAATAGCCGTTTAGTAATCTCCTGTGCTATGACACCTTTTGATTAGCTTGCCACTTGATTTTGTATTTATGACTTTACTTTTTAAGACGGTCTCGTGTCTCAGTTTGTGCATCAACTGGATATGCAGCAGAAGAGAACCCTGAACTTCTGATCCTCCTATCCTGCCTTCCCAAGTGCTGGAATTACAGCTGTATACCAACACACCTAGCTTGTCCATTGCTGGTGGGAGTATAAACTTGTACAGTCACTATAGAAATCAACATGGTGGAGTCGCAGCCGGCGGAGAGGCGCTGCAATCCGGAATAGGCTTTGGGGGACCGGCGCTGCTGCAGACACAAGCGGCGGGGACCGGCAGGGACCGGCGCTGCGGCAGACACAAGCGGCGGGGACCAGCAGACACAAGCGGCAGGGACCAGCGGGGACCGGCGCTGCAGCAGACACAAGCGGCGAGAACCAGCGAGGACCGGCGATGCAGCAGACACAAGCGGCGGGGACCGGCGGGGACCGACGCGGGGCAGACACAAGCAGCAGGTCAGGCACGCATTAACAAGAACAGATTGCCCCACTACAATTGAACCAAAGAGGTAGGCCTTTTGTTGGCTAGGTCACTGGCAAACGGGGAGCCTGGTCCTGATCCTGAAGGCCCTTTGGAGGGGTGAGAGGGTTCTTGGCCTGCGGCAGGAACCAAGAAACAGAGTGAGGGCATTGTGTAAGTGGAACCCTTGGCCAGCAGGGAAACCTGATCCGGTATTAAAAAGACCAATTAGATAGGATCAATAGGAAGAGATGGGCAGGCGCCAAGGCAAGAACTCACCCAATAATCTGAAAAACAACATGAAAACACCAGAACCCAGTGATCTTACAACAGAAGTATTTGAACATCCTAACACAGAAGAAGTGGAAAAAATTGACTTTATGAAAGCAATAGAGTCCCTTAAACAACATGTAAAAAATGCCCTTATAGAAATGGATAAGTATAACAAAAAGTTTGAAGAAGTGAGTAAATATGTACATGATACCCTGGGAAACCAGGAAAAAACGATCAAACAGGTAATGGAAACAGTTCAAGAATTAAAAACTGAAATGGAGGCAAGGAAAAAAACACAAACTGAGGACCAGCTGGTTATGGAAAATCTAGGTCAAAGAGCAGAGTCTACAGAAACAAGCATAATCAATAGAATTCAAGATAGAAGAAAGAATCTCAGATTCTGAGGACACCATAGAGAAAATAAACGCACTGGTCAAAGAAAACAGCAAAGCCAATAAATCCTCAACACAAAACGTTCAGGAAATATGGGACACAATAAAAAGACCAAACCTAAGAATAATAGGAATAGAAGAAGGGGAAGAGTCACAGCTCAACGGCCCAGAAAATATTTTTAACAAAATTATGGAAGAAAACTTTCCCAACATAAAGAAAGATATTCATTTAAATATTCAAGAAGCATATAGAACACCAAACAGACTGGATCAAAGAAAAACATCTCCTCGCCATATAATAATCAAAACACAAAATATACAGGTTAAAGAAAGAATATTAAGAGCTGCAAAGGAAAAAGGCCAGGTAACTTATAAAGGTAAACCGATCAGACTTACACCTGACTTCTCTATGGAAACCATGAAAGCCAGAAGGTCCTGGATAGAGGTGCTGCAGAAGCTAAGAGACCATGGATGCAAACCCAAACTACTATACCCAGCCAAGCTATCGTTTACTATTGATGGAGAAAACAAGACATTCCAGGATGAGAACAAATTTAAACAATACGTAGCCACAAATCCAGCCCTACAGAAAGTAATAGAAGGAAAATCGCAACCCAAGGAATCCAACAATGCCAACACTGCCTACAATAACTCAGGCATCTAGCGACCCTTCAACAGCACATCTCAAAGAAGGGAGACACACAAACTCTACTACCAAAAACAAGAAGAATAACCGGAATAAACAACCACTGGTCATTAATATCACTTAATATTAATGGGCTCAATTCACCTATAGAAAGGCACAGGCTAAGAGATTGGATACGAAAACAGGATCCAACAGTCTGCTGTTTGCAAGAAACACATCTCAACCACAAAGACAGACATCTACTCAGAGTTAAGGGTTGCGAAAAGGTGTTTCAAGCAAACGGTACTAAGAAAAAAGCAGGCGTGGCCATACTAATTTCTAACAAAACTGACTTCAAATTAAAATCAATCAGAAGAGATCAAGATGGACACTTTATACTCATAACAGGAACAATGCATCAGGAAGATGTCTCAATCCTGAATATCTATGCCCCTAATATAAAAGCACCCACTTATGTAAAAGAAATATTACTAGAGCTCAAGGCATACATCAAACCACACACACTAGTAGTAGGAGACTTCAACACACCTCTCTCTCCAAGGGACAGGTCAATCAGACAGAAACCTAATAGAGAATTAAGAGAATTATTGGAGGTAATGAAGCAAATGGACTTAACAGACATCTATAGAACATTCCACCCAAATAGGAAAGAATATACCTTCTTTTCTGCAGCTCATGGAACCTTCTCGAAAATTGACCACATACTCGGAAACAAAGGAAACCTCCACAGATACAAAAAAATATCAGTGTCCACCTGTGTTTTATCTGATTACCACGGATTAAAGTTAGAAGGCAACAACAATACTACCCACAGAAAGCCAACAAACTCATGGAAACTGAACAGTCAAATACTGAACCACACCTGGGTCAAGGAAGAAATTAAGAAAGAAATTAAAGTCTTCCTTGAATTTAATGAAAATAAAGAGACAACATACTCAAACCTATGGGACACGATGAAAGCAGTGCTAAGAGGAAAGTTCATAGCACTAAGTGCCCACTTAAAGAAAACGGAGAATGCATACATTGGGGACTTAACAACACACCTGAAAGCTCTAGAAAAAAAGGAAGCAGATGCACCCAGGAGAAGTAGAAGACTGGAAATAATAAAACTGAGGGCTGAAATCAACAAAATAGAAACACAGAAAACAGTCCAAAGAATCAATGAAAAAAAAAGTTGGTTCTTGGAGAAAATCAACAAGATCGACAAACCCCTATCCAAACTAATTAAACGACAGAGAGAGAACACGCAAATAAATAAGATCAGAAATGAAAAGGGGGACATAACCACAGATACAGAGGAAATTCAGAGAATCATGAGATCTTACTACAAAAGCCTGTATGCCACAAAACTGGAAAATACAAAAGAAATGGACATTTTTTTAAATAAGTACCATATCCCAAAGCTAAACGAAGACCAGGTGAATGATCTAAATAGACCTGTTACTCGCGAAGAATTAGAAACAGTTATCAAAAATCTTCCTTCGAAAAAAAGCCCAGGACCAGATGGTTTCAATGCAGAATTCTACCAGAACTTCCAAGAAGAACTAATACCTATACTCCTTAATGTATTTCACAATATTGAAACAGAAGAGTCATTGACAAATTCCTTTTATGAAGCTACAGTTACCCTGATACCAAAACCACACAAAGACCTAACCAAGAAAGAGAATTACAGGCCTATCTCACTCATGAATATTGACGCAAAAATTCTCAATAAAATACTGGCAAACCGAATCCAAGAACACATTAGAAAAATTATCCATTATGATCAAGTAGGCTTCATCCCAGAGATGCAGGGCTGGTTCAACATATGCAAATCTATCAACGTAATCCACCATATAAATAAACTGAAAGAAAAAAACCATATGATCATTTCATTAGATGCTGAAAAAGCATTCGACAAAATTCAACACCCCTTTATGATAAAGGTCTTGGAGAGAATAGGGATACAAGGGTCCTACCTAAATATAATAAAAGCTATTTACAGCAAGCCGACAGCTAACATTAAATTAAACGAAGAAAAACTCAAAGCCATCCCACTAAAATCAGGAACACGACAAGGATGTCCACTCTCTCCATACCTCTTCAATATAGTGCTTGAAGTTCTAGCAATAGCAATAAGACAACATAAGGAGATCAAGGGGATTTGTATTGGAAAGGAAGAAGTTAAGCTTTCATTATTTGCAGATGATATGATAGTATACATAAGCGACACCAAAAATTCTACCAAAGAACTCCTACAGCTGATAAACACCTTTAGTAATGTGGCAGGATACAAGATCAACTCCAAAAAATCAGTTGCCTTCCTATACACTAAGGATAAGGAAGCAGAGAGGGAAATCAGAGAAGCATCACCTTTCACGATAGCCACAAATAGCATAAAATATCTTGGGGTTACTCTGACCAAGGAAGTGAAAGATCTATTTGACAAGAACTACAAGTCTTTGAAGAAAGAAATTGAAGAGGACACCAGAAAATGGAAGGACCTCCCTTGCTTTTGGATTGGGAGGATCAACATAGTAAAAATGGCAATTCTACCAAAAGCAATCTATAGATTCAATGCAATCCCCATCAAAATCCCATCAAAATTCTTCACAGATCTGGAGAAGACAATAATCAACTTTATATGGAAAAACAAAAAACCCAGGATAGCCAAAACAATCTTATACAATAAAGGATTGTCTGGAGGCATTACCATCCCTGACTTCAAACTCTATTACAGAGCTACAGTATTGAAAACAGCCTGGTATTGGCATAAAAACAGAGAAGTTGACCAATGGAATCGAATAGAAGACCCTGACTTTAACCCACAAACCTATGAACACCTGATTTTTGATAAAGGAGCTAAAAGTATACAATGGAAAAAAGAGAGCATCTTCAACAAAGTGTGCTGGCAAAACTGGATGTCAACTTGTAGAAGAATGAAATTAGATCCATTTCTATCACCATGCACAAAACTCAAGTCGAAATGGAGTAAAGACCTCAATATCAGTCTGAAGACACTGAACCTGATAGATGAGAAAGTGGGAAGTACTCTACAACACATGGGCACAGGAGACCACTTCCTACGTATAACCCCAGCAGCACAGACATTAAGGACCTCATTGAATAAATGGGACCTCCTGAGACTGAGAAGCTTCTGTAAAGCAAAGGACACTGTCACTAAGACAGAAAGGCAACCCACTGACTGGGAGAAGATCTTCACCAACCCTGCAACTGACAAAGGTCTGATCTCCAAAATATATAAAGAACTCAAGAAACTAGACCGTAAAAGGCTAATCAACCCAATTATAAAATGGGGCACTGAGCTGAACAGAGAATTCTCAACAGAAGAAGTTCAAATGGCCAAAAGACACTTAAGGTCATGCTAAACTTCCTTAGCGATCAGGGAAATGCAAATCAAGACAACTTTAAGATACCATCTTACACCTGTCAGAATGGCTAAAATAAAAAACACCAATGATAGCCTTTGCTGGAGAGGTTGTGGAGAAAGGGGTACACTCACCCATTGCTGGTGGGAATGCAAACTTGTGCAACCACTCTGGAAAGCAGTGTGGCGGTTTCTCAGGAAATTCGGGATCAACCTACCCCTGGATCCAGCAATACCACTCTTGGGAATATACCCAAGAGAGACCCTATCATACAACAAAAGTATATGCTCAACTATGTTCATAGCAGCATTATTTGTAATAGCCAGAACCTGGAAACAACCTAGATGCCCTTCAATGGAAGAATGGATGAAGAAAGTATGGAATATATACATATTAGAGTATTACTCAGCAGTAAAAAACAAGGACTTCTTGAATTTTGCATACAAATGGATGGAAATAGAAAACACTATCCTGAGTGAGGTAAGCCAGACCCAAAAAGAGGAACATGGGATGTACTCACTCATATTTGGTTTCTAGCCATAAATAAAGGACATTGAACTTATAATTCGCGATCCTAGAGAAGCTAAATAAGAAGGTGAATCCAAAGACAAACATATAGGCATCCTCCTGAATATTAACCTTCATCAGGTGATGAAAGGAGACAGAGACCCACATTGGAGCACCGGACAGAAATCTCAAGGTTCAAATCAGGAGCAAAAGGAGAGGGAGCACGAGCAAGGAAATCAGGACCGCGAAAGGTGCACCTACACACTGAGAAAATGGGGATGTTCTATTGGGAACTCACCAAGGCCAGCTGGCCTGGGTCTGAAAAAGCATGCGATAAATCTGCACTAGCTGAACATAGCGGACAGTGAGGACTACTGAGACGTCAAGAACAATGGCAGTGGGTTTTTGACCCTACTGCACGTACTGGCTTTGTGGGAGCCTAGGCAGTTTGAATGCTCACCTTACTAGACTTGGATAGAGGTGGGCGGTCCTTGGGCTCCCCACAGGTCAGGGAACCCTGATTGCTCTTCGAGCTGATAAGGGAGGGGGACTTGATGGGGGAGGGGGAGGGAAATGGGAGGCGGTGGCGGGGAGGAGGCAGAAATCCTTAATAAATAAATAAATTTTAAAAAAAAGAAATCAACATGGTGATTCCTCAGAAAGTCGGGGATTGGTTTACCTCAAGATCCCCCAATACCATTCCTGGGTATGTACCCAAAGGAAGCTCCATCCTACCCCTTGCTCAGCCATGTTCAATAGTGCAATACTATTCATAACAACCCGAAACTGGAAACAACCTAGATGTCCCCCAACAGAAGAATGGATAAAGAAAATTTTGATATATCTACAGCTTACTCAGCTGTTAAGAAATAATAATGTGAAATTTGTAGGCAAATGGTTGGAACTAGAAAAAAATCATCCCGAGTGAGGTAACCCAGACCCAGAAAGACAATATGGTATGTATTTGCTTATATATGGATGTTAGCCATTAAGTTAATGATAATCAAGCAACAGTTCATAGACCCAGAGAGGTTAGGTGTAAAGAAAGGGTCTGGGGAGTACTCATGGATCTTTCTGGGAGGGGGAACCAAAAAGTTTATGGGTTTATTGGGGGTGGGTAGAGATGGGAACAGAAGGATCAAGTCGGGAAGGGAGATAGAGTTGAGGGAGGGAATTCTGGAAGAGACAGCTGAAATTGAGGAGCATTTGAGGGATGATATGGACACATAGTACAGCAGAAACTTTCTAAAATATATGAAGGTGATCCTAACAAGGCCTCCTAAAAATGGGGATATGGAGTCTCAACTGACCATTTCTTGTTACCAAATGAAGCTTCCAGTAGCAGACCTGGGTTGCACTCAATTGGGTTGTTGGCCAAGAGAGTCCGTGGAAATCCCCAAATCACCGAGGTTGTTCTAAGACAATGGTTGCACTCTACAAACTGACAGTGGGTTGTGTGGAGATGCGGTGGGGAGGGGTAATGCAGAGGACAATACCCACACAACTCAATGAACATGGAGAGGTTGAGTTGGTATCTACATGTAGCTTTTGCCTCTACATTCTAATTTCTTTGGTGTAGGAGGTACTCTACAGGCTACCAAAAGAGAAATGCAAACATCAACCCAGCCACAAAACCTTTGAGCTATAATCTGTCCTGTCTGCTATATATGGTAGTGTAATGGTAGCCCAAAGTTGCAGGGAGTGACCAGCCAATGTCTGATTTGACTTAAGACCCTCTTCATGAGATGGAACCCATACCTGGCATTTCTTGGATGACCAAGAACTAGAGACTAGATTGTCCAGAGTCCAAAAACTTCTGATCTTTAAAAAACAGGATAAGTAGGATAAAATGCCTCCTAATGACATTCTTTCTTGCTCATCATTTAGTACTTTATTCATGCATCATCAGAGAAGCTTCCTTCCGCAGCAGATGGGAACAAGATAGAGACCCCCAGCCAGATATTAAGCAGAGAGAAAACAAGACCCTCTAAGTCAACTGAGAAAACCTCATATGAACTCAGAGACTGAAGAAGCAAACACGGGGCCAATATGGGTCAGAACCAGGTCCTTTGTATCTGTATTATAGCTTTTAGCTTAGTATTTTTGTGGGAGTCCTGAGTGTGAGAATGAGAGTCTGATTCATTCTTGAGCCTGCTCTTGGGATCTCTTTTCCTTCTTTGGGGTTGTCTTGTCCATCTTTGATGTGATGGTTTTTGCTTCATTTTTAATATACTTTATTTTGTCATTTTTAGCTGTTATCTCTTAGACGTCTGTTCTTTTCTAGTGAAAGACCGAAAGGGAGTAGATATGGAGGAGAAGAACTGGGAGTAGCAGAGTGAGGGAAACTATAATCACAAAATAGTGTGTGAGAAAAGAATCTTTTCAATAAAGGGAAAATATTTTTTAAATAAAGAAAGGAAGAATTATGGTTGTTGGAGGAAATGAATAAATGTTCTGTCCTACCCTCCCCCACCAAACACTATAGTTAATAATATTAATTTTTTAAGTTTTTCTGTGCAGCCCTATCTGCCCTAGAACATGCTCTGTAGACCAGGATGGCCATGCCTCCTAAGGGCTGGAGTTAAAGGTGTGTGCCACCATGCCCAGCTAATAATGGTGATTTTTTATATATATGAGCATTTTTGATAGATTTAATGAGATCAAAGACATCATTTTCATTCATGGCAAACATTTATTTCAGAATAAGCCTTTTTCTTTTAAAGTTATTACATATTAATTCTTAGACATGTCTTAAAACATAACAAGTGTGCATATTTATGAAGTATTGCATGATGTCTTGATACAAGAACACACAGGATACAAATTTAGTTTCTTCAAACATTAATAATTTCTGTATGATAAAAACATTCAGAATTTAGTTTCAGGCTTTTGAATGATATTGTATGGTACCATTATCTCTGCAGCAATCATGTATGCAGTAACTGGAGCATCTGACTTCTACCCATCCGCAATTTAGTTAAACATTCCCCAGCATTCTCTTCCTCCCTGCTCCTGATAAACACCTTCTGGTTCCCCACTTCTCTGAGGTCAGCCCTTCTATAACCCACATATGAGGGAAATACTTACTTGCCTGTCTGTGCACAATTGTCCTATCCCACCTCTACCACAAATGATAGAATTTCATCCTATTTTATGATCAAAAGCATTTCCTGCTGTGCACGTATAACATTTTGGTTAGCCACTCATTAGCCTGTTCCCACTCTCTATTCTATCACTGAGAGTACATATGGGGTGGGGTAGATTTTTTTTTGTTTTGTTCATGTCTTCTTCTGTTTTCAGGGCCCAAACAGTGCCTGCCTTAAAGAAAGTACATAATGATCTGATATCCATTAAATGAATTAGTGAATAAACCAATTGAAAGTTATGGATTAGAAGAAACAATTGTGACTTAATTTTTGCTGAAGATGTAAAACTCTCTTGGCAATTGCTTCTCTATTGTTTTGCATTATTTTGTTACTTTTGGGTATTCTTTTGGGTTTTCAAGTGGAAGAGGGGTAATGAATTCTGAAAGCTTTTAACACCCCTGGAAGGACACCTGGAAGGATGTGATCTTAAAAGAGGTTCATGTGGGCTGGAATGGCAGGTGACCACAATGAGCAAAAGTGTCCAGAAAACATTAACCTGACCCAGAAGTTTGGGAAGTTTACCACCCATGTTTGCTAGGTTTCACCGTCTTATTTCTTGGGAACTATTAAAGTTCTTTTTATTGAGTCCCAGAAGGCTTGCTTGACTTGCTTGTTCCTAAGATTAAAGAGTTCAGCATAGGGGCAATGGAAGTAGTGAGAACTGTCACACCTTTGTTAATGGCCACCTCCTCCTTAGCCGAAGGCTTGATGTAGATGAAGATGCAGCTGCCATAGGTGATGGAAACCACAATCATGTGGGAAGAGCAGGTAGAGAAGGCTTTTCTCTTTTGTTGGGCAGAAGGGAATCTAAGAACTGTCTTGATAATATAAACGTAGGAGAGAACAACACACACCAGTGTTATAATGAGAATCAACACAGCACAGATGAGGACTGTCTGCTCCATGGACCACGTGTCTGAACATGCGATTTTGAGGAGAGGGAAAGTGTCACAGATGAAATGATCAATGATATTAGAATCACAGAACTCGAGCTTTAGGCCAAGGCTAAGTCGGGGAATTAAAATAAATAAGCCAACTACCCAAGAACAGAATACAAGTCTCCTGCAGACTGTGGTGTTGATGATAGTCACATAGTGCAGCTGCCTGCAAACTTCCACAGATGTAAAAAAATTTTAGTATCCACCTGTGTCTTATCTGATCACCATGGAATAAAGTGAGAATTTAACAACAATTCTACCCCCAGAAAGCCTACAAACTCATGGAAACTGAACAGTCAACTACTGAACCACCCCTGGGTCAGGGAAGAAGTAAAGAAATTAAAGTCTTCCTTGAATTCATCGAAAATAAAGACACAACATACCAAAACCTATGGAACACTATGAAAGCAGTGCTAAGAGGAAAGTTCATAGCACTAAGTGTCATCACAGTGCTCCATTATGTCATCACAGAGCTCCATTGTGTCATCATAGAGCTCCATTGTGTCATCACAGTGCTCCATTGTGTCATCACAGTGCTCCATTGTGTCATCACAGTGCTCCATTGTGTCATACAGAGCTCCATTGTGTCATCACAGTGCTCCATTCTGTCATCACAGTGATCCATTGTGTCATCACAGTGCTCCCTTGTGACATCACAGTGATCCATTGTCTCATCACAGAGCTCCATTGTGTCATCACAGTGCTCCATTGTTTCATCACAGTGCTCCATTGTGTCATCACAGTGATCCATTGTGTCATCACAGTGCTGCATTCTGTCATCACAGTGCTCCATTCTGTCATCACAGTAGTCCATTGTGTCATCACAATTTTTCATTGCCTCAACGGTGCATTCCGAATTCAGAGATTCAATGTGACGTCACAATGCTCTCTGGTGATATCACAATTCACTAATTAGACTTAATAATGCTCTTTTCTGCGATCACAATGCTCTGTTTTTGTTATATAAAAGTGCTCAGCTTGCTGGTACAAAAATGTATGGTAATAACACAACTTAACCATAATATCACAATCCTTGCTTTCTCTTCACAATGCTCAACTGTGTTATCAGAATGCCCCATTTTTAGATAACAATGTCCCATTAAATCATCACAATGATGCATTATAGAATCACTGCTCCGTTGTGACATCTGAATGGTGGATTCTGAAATACCATGCTCAACCATGGCTTCGCATGGGTGGCTGGGTGGGTGAGTGCTATAGGAATTCCTACAGCCATAGCCTTTAATTACCTGCCCACTTTGGTGTGGCCTCTTATATTATAAATGCCCATGTAAAGCGCAAGGTCATTCTCTCTTCCAGCTGCAGGATTCAGTTGCTGTTACCTGTTGAAGCAGAAGACTTTGATCTGTGTGTCTTCCCCTAAATAAATAACCCTTTATTATACTCAATTCTGAGCCAGTATGGGATTTCTTTTTAGTGTCTGTCTTCATCTGGCATCCATGTGGATCCAAACTCACACCTACTGGGTTGACTGCCTTAAAAGTCCTAAACCACCCACGGCCCAGAAAGTCTCCCATCCCTACCTGCTTGGCTTGCTGTCACCTACTACACGGTTTTTTGTAAAACCCCCACCACAACAGAGTTAAGTGCGCCCGGCGACTTGGAAATTTCCCAAGCTTGCGCACACACCCCCCCACTGCCTCATTCCCTGTCACACAGCTATTAGCACAGCTTCTGGTTTGTGCTCCATGCTCCTGAGTTCTGGGCTCCTTGTTCAGTGTACAGAATTGATTTAATTGCTTTTAATTTGTCGAGCAAAGCATATTTCTCAGTGTTTAACCAGCACCAAGGCAGGAAACCAGAGCGACTCTGGACTGTTCATGGCACCACCATTTGTGCCGCCTGTGGTTTAAAGTGTGAATGTGGATAATATGAGCAAAGTACAATGACATGTATATAAAAATTATGTCCTGTCAGCTGGTGGCTTTGGAGTGGGAGTCTAGTTCAGGTCTCCTCTGCTAGAGGGTATGTTCTGTAAAGGCAGGTGCTGTAGAATATTAATTTAAGGTGTGTCACTTTTGTTTATGCTCTGGATCATTTGTTCAATGAAGCAAAGGTGTGTTTTGTTGGCATGTTAAAGAGCCCAGAATGGAGTATAACAAAGGTTTTGATTAAATAAAATTCACCTGTGGTCAGGAGGCTGCGTCAGCCACTAGCTGATAGGAAGTGGTAGTGAAATCCATTCTCTTTTGTTTGCTAATTTAAAAATAGATAATTTTTTAGAAACAATAAAGTTTATCTTAATCCATAAAAAGGTAACTTCCAGGCAGTGAGCAATAGATGCAAACGCACTAAACACCTAAGTACAAAAAAGTGCAGTGGATTAGAAAGACATAGCACGGTGTTCTCAATGCAGGTGTCATCATACAAATGTAAAAGCAGTGGATCAGGAGTCGCTTGTCTAAAGACAGTCTGCTATTTGGTGCCCAGGAAGGGAGCCATGCCACACCAGGCTGAGCTAGGCAAAGCATCATAGACTATCTACAGACAGGGAACAATAGATAAACCTTGGAATGTGTTTGTCTCAGTTAGGGTTTCTGCTGCTGTGATCAACACTCTGGCAAAGGCAACTTGTGGAGGAGAGGGTTTATTTCCGCTCACAGTTCCACAACACAGTCCATCACTGAGGAAAGCCAGGGCAGGAACGTAAACATGACAGAAACCTAGCGGCAGAAGCTGATGCAGAGGCCATGGAGGGTGCGGTTACTGGCTTGCTCCTCATGGCTTGCTCAGTCTGCTTTCTTATAGAACCGAGGACCACCAGCCCAGGGATGACAACACCCACAATGGGCTGGACCCTCCCACATCAATCAGTAATTAAGAAAATGCCACACAGGCCTGGCCTAGAGGTCAGCATGATGGGGAGTTTTCTCAATTGAGGTTCTCTCCGCCCCCATGAGTCAAGTTGCCTTAAAAACCATCCATCTAGTGTTTTATGGAAGAAAATGGGCCAGCTGGGGTAAGCAGGCTATGTAGGCTGCATATTCAATATTTGATACTTCACATTATTTCCTTGGACTCTGAGGTCCAAGGCATTATGGTATCTGAGCCAGGATTATTAAGTCGGCTAAAGATATAGCAAAAGGCACATCCAAGGAGTAAGAGACAATTTATTTGCAGCCAAATATGAGTGACCATGGCCCAGAAACATGGATTCAGTTTGGTCCATGAAAGTGGTTACATAAGCTTTTGTTAGTAATAGAAGAAAACAAAGCCATAAATCACGGCATTTACCAAATACACTAGTAATGACAACCAGTGGACAACTTAAAGTCAAACATGGGGCAGGGGGATGACTCTGCCGTGGTTTCAGATGCTGTCTGATGAGACTCAGCTTTCAATCGATAAAGTCAATGCCCGACCAAGTATATATTCCAAAGGTTTTACCTGACAGTCACAAGGGTGTTAGGGCAGATACAGAGGTGGGCATGAATGGTTATTAAAGGAACCAAGGACAATGTGACTCTGGGTCTGTAACCACCCACAGTGACAAAGTTTCGATCAATCACCCTTGGGGAAACTTCAACAGAAGTGGAACTTTTTTCTAGGAACTTCAGTTTACAGAAACGTGTTGGAAATTAAATTCCTTCAAGATTCATTTCATTTTTATTTTATGTATATACATCTTATGCATTTGCATGTGCATGTGGCTACCCATAGAAGCCAGAAGAGTGTCTGTCATCCACCTAGAACTGGAGATATAGGTGGGTGTGAGATGCCTGATGTGGTCCAAGGAACTGAACTTTGGACCTCTGCAAGAACCTCAAGTGCTCTAAACCACTGAGCAACTGTCCAGGCCCTGACCATTAAACATTTGAGGCAGAATATGTGTTGAGGAAAGAAATTAATCTAATGGGGCTGGAGAGATGGCTTCGTGGTTGAGAGCACTGACTGCTCTGCCAGAGGTCCTGAGTTCAGTTCCCAGCAACCACAAGACGACTCACAACCAGCTGTAATGAGATCTGGCACCCTCTTCTGAGAGCATGCAGGGATACATGAAGACAGAACACTGTATACATAATTAATTAATTAATCTTTTTGAAAAAGAAATTAATTTAAATGGACTGCTAAACCTTTGTCTGAATAACTGAATGGTGACTGGTCACTTACTGGCCAGGGAAACCTGGGAGAGGAACAAGAGTCATTACTCATAATAAGGTGGAAAGTGAACTACAGAACCTAAAGGGAAATAGTCAAAAATACAAGGAAAAGTCAAGGCCAAAGTTGTGTGTTTAGAAGTGACAGACACTAAAGAAAGTTTCCAGAATGGACAAGGGATCAGATATGTTAGTAATGTTGAGTAAAATGGAGACTGAAAATTGAGCATTGTGTTTCACAACATGGTGATATTAATAACTGTGGAATGATGGGAACAAATGGAGAAAACTGGAGGTAAGAAAGAGACCACCTGATGCATTACTCCAACTTTAACTCTAGCACTTGGGAGGCTAAAGCAGGAGGATCACCACAAGTTCAAGACCACCCTAGGCCACATAGCCACACAGCAAGACTATCAGGGAAAAAACAGTGGACACAGCAAGTGTCCAACTATACTATGATGGCCAACTACAGGGCATCAAAGATTAAGGGGAATGTCTAGGCTACTTCAGATAACACCTCTCTTCCTCATGGGGTCAGGGGCTGGGTTTGCTTAAGCTTCTGGTATCAGAAAGTAACTAGTAAGGTCCCTGTGCTCTTGGGATTCAGTGCAGGGCAAAGCAGAGGAATGGAAGGAGGAAGAACCAAACTGACAGAAAAACAGAATGTCAGTAAGTATAAGGATGTGAAATGTGTGTTCAGAGTTGATGGTGGATGAGTGTAGGGTGCTCCTGCAATGCTCCCTGGGAGAAGCAGCTCAAAGCAGGGCCTCCAGCCTTTCTCATACTATGGGTAACATTTGGATTGTACACTCAGGTAGAACATGGAGGATTTGGGGAAATATGGAAAATGATGCACATAAAACATGTCATTGTTTTTTTTAACTACAAAATTAAAAGGAAAACAAAGTATAAGTCACTAGAGAGGTGTTTAAATACTGGTTTATGTAATAGTTCCCAAACACTGCTTGCATCCGTGAACATAATTTTCACATTAGGCTTTTTGCCTGAAAAATGTCTAACTGTCCAGACATGTAAGGCACACCTTACTCCTAGCACTTGAGAGGCAGAGGCAGGTGAATCCCTGTGAATTCGTGGCCAGCAAGACTTCTCCATAGAAAGTCTCAGGCCAGCCAAGGTTGCGTAGTGAGACCCTGTCTCAAAACAACAACAAAAATTGGTAAAGTTGAAAATTCATGTACTAATGATGAGAACTGTTTCATATCTAATTTTACCTTCTTAGTACCAAGTATTTCAGAATAACAGAGGCTGGGAAGTCTAGAATGCGCATGCATGGATCTCTGTGTGGTCAGCTGAGATATTTAAATAGGACACAGCAGCAGATAATGGGAAGAAATCTGTATATGAACAAGGGAACAGAGGCTGACAGTCACCACCACCTCAGGAAATCCAGGGCTCACCACCTCCACCGACTGAAAGCCTCACCTTAAGCTTGTGTCTTTAGGTTCAGACCCCGGCTATCTGGAAGTGGTTTCTTGGCATACATTTGGATGCCTCAGGGTATGATTCCAGCCCACGGGTCTCACTCCAAGGAACAAGCGCCCGTTTATCTTACTCGTTCCTCCTCAAGAAACTTTCAAAATATCTGCCTATACTTTCTTCACCCTTCTTCTCTCTGGGTTGTCTAACCTCAACTGCTTCCTGACCCTTATACATCCCTGCCCTGAAATGTATAGGAAAAAGCACTCAATTTGGCTATAAAATGTAATAAAAATTCTTGTGGAGCGTAACTGGGCAAGTTGTTCAAAACCATTTCTACTCAGCCATCTTGGTTCAGGGAGTTGTACTAGAGAAAGTGTAGGTAAATATACAGATACGTGTGAGTACATTTACCGCAATATTCATAACAAAAGTTAATTGTGAAGACAGGACATTTCTTAAGGTTATCAGACACCTACACTGTACGATAACACAAAGACACTGAAGACATGCTCTGGGAGTCATGGCGCGGTGCTCAAATGTCTTCGACCGAGCAGAAACTGTTAAAACACTGTTCAGACAATATAATCTTTTTTAATTTTTATGAACTTACATGTATACAAACGCAGAACCAAAGCAGACAGTAATAATTCCCCAAGACAAGACATTATTAGCGTTTTGTTGATAGATATATTTTCTTCTGTATGCAAATTTCTTACCACTAACAGAGTTTCTGTTTGCAAACTGGGAAAGAAAATTAATGCTGTTTCCAAGCCTTCCTTTCTCCTTTGGGTTTGTTTTCTCCAACTCTGCCTCTGCCTCTCCCAGCTGTGACTGACAGCAGAGGGAGGATTCCTGAGCAATCAAGAATGGGCTTTCCAAGAATCCTCCAAACAATAACAAAAGTGCATACCAGGTGAAAACAGTAAATAGTTTGTTGCAAGAAAAAAGTATCATTTCAAGACTCGAAGGCCACATCAGACTTCAGATGGGTACAAAGGGGAGGTGTGTGCTCGACCTGAGACCAAAGGAGGGGATGAAAAACATTTCTATCAACACAGGTGGGGAGGAAGTTAAGTAGAGAACACCAGCATCTTGGGAGGATCCAAAGAAACAGGGATCAGTCAGGAGACAAGTAATTGGACAGACCAAGCCCACAACACCACCAAGCAAGACTTGGGAGATGAACTTGCAAACCAAACAGCTACTCCCTGCCCCTATCCCTTCCCAGACATGGGAATGATGTCAGGGAGAAAGGCTTACAATAAGAACTTACTGGGAGAAGCAGGAAGATGGATGTCTCAAGAGAACAACCCCAGGAAGTCACTCAACCACAACCAGGAATGACATCATCATACAAGCTTCTCTCAGCTGCCTTCCCCTTGACCTCCATTCCAGTCTTCAGCTCTGCTCTTATAATGAAGCCCAGTCAAGGTCTGAAAGCCAGGTCCAGGAAGCAGAGCTCTGAATATACCTGTATATGTGCAATAAACCATTGTCTTGGATGTTCACGCTAAGTGAGACACACCATTCACTGCAGACTCCACCCTGAGGCCTCAGCCTCTCCTTTTCCTTGAGAATGTCCAGGGGTCCGGCCCTTACCTCCAAGATCTTGGGAGGGAGGAAGTGGAGTATGGTCAAGGACCCCAAAGGTATCTCTTCATGAGCCGCCTCATGGCCTCTGTGACCTCCTTATTCCTCAGAGAGTAGACAAAAGGGTTGCACATGGGGGTGACAACTGTGTAGAAGAAGGAAAGAATCTGGTCTGTGTCCCCAAGAGAACCTGCCTGAGGCCTCATATAGGCAACAGCCACAGTCCCAAAAAAGAGTATGACCACAAACAAGTGCGAGGAACAGGTGGAAAAGATCTTCCGACGCCCCTGGGGCGTGGCAATGCCAAGGATAGCGGCAAGAATACAGGCATAAGAGGCCACGATCAACGAGAAGGACGTGAAAATAAAAGCGACTGTGACAAAGAGATTCCCCACTTCGCCCCAGAAAGTGCTCGCAGTAGCCAGTCTCAGCACAGGCAGGATGTCACACAGGAAGTGATGAATGGTGTTGGCGCCACGGAAAGGCAGAGTGAAGATGAAGACAGAGTGAGTGGTGCCAGTGATGATGCCCGCAAGGTAAGAGATCCCCACCATGCTGACACACGTTCCCTGGTTCATCAGGGTGGTATAATGCAGTGGACAGCAGATCGCAGCATATCGGTCATAAGCCATGGCGGTGAGCAAACAGCATTCGGTAATGCCGAAAAGGGCAAAGAAGTACAACTGCGTGAAGCAGCTACCACGGGGGATGGTGGGGCGGGAAGAGCGCAGGTCAGCCAGCATCCTCGGCACGATGGTAGAGGTGTAGAGGATCTCCACCAGGGAGAAGTGACGCAGGAAGAAGTACATGGGGGAGTGGAGCGCTGAGTCGGCCAGCGTGAGCAGGATGATCAGAGAGTTGCCCAGCAAGGTAACCACATAGATACACAGTACACCCCAAAACAGATGGCCCTGGAGAAAGACAAAACCTGAGAATCCCAATAAAATGAACTCTGTTACTTCTGTACCGTTGTCACCTCCCATTTCCCCAAAGCCATACTAGAAAAAGAGGAGCTAGAGAGGGTGCAGTCAGCCAGAAAGAAAGGCTGCAGCAGTGAGGATGAAGAGTCGTCCATGAGAGCAACCCAGCTTGCTGGAGAGGATGCTGAGGAGGATGTTGATGAGGATGTTGAGGAGGATCCTGAGTGGGATGAAGTGAAGGATGCTGAGGAGGATGCTGAGTAAGACGAAGAGAAGTATGCTGAGGAGGATGCCTAGGAGGATGCTGAGGAGGATGCTGTGTAGGATGAAGAGAAGGATGCTGAGGAGGATGTTGAAGAGAATGTTGAGGAGGATTCTGAGTAGGATCCTGAGTAAGATGAAGAGAAGGATGTTGAGGAGGATGTTGAGGAAAATATTAAGGTGAAGGCTTAGAATTTTGGCAGCTGTTGGACATAAGAGTGGGTGAGCAAACAAAAGGCAGATAATCTGGCAGAAGAAAAGTGGGCCTGCCCAGACGCAGAAAATGAGTGGGAAGAGGCAAGAGCAAGAGACAGGAACACAGAACCGAGGACCACAAAGGCTGTGGAGCTTTTACCTGTGGATGGATCCCCAAGGCCCTCAGAGTGCCCCTCCCAGAGCACATCACAGCAGTTCAGTCCCCTGGAGAGCTAATTCTCAGCAGAGGAGGGAAAGTAGAGGAGATGGAAAACAAGAAGAAGCAGGGAGGAAGTGGCTTCTTCCTCTTCATTGGCACCTAACCCTGAGCTCCCTGCTGTCTGGGTCTGGTGGGTCCTCTTCCTCACACCCAGACACAGCAGAGAAACCGCATGTGGAGGGGAATGGTGTATACAGGGTCCTAGTGCTAAGCACAAAGTGACTTTGACCGACTTCTCTAGGTGGGATTGCCAGCCTTGGCCCCAAGGGCCACAGAAGCCCTTCCCACTCACAGAATTATTCCTTAGCGTTCTGTCCATTCCTGGAAAACACCTTTTCTCCCAGTGCTGGAGATGGGACACAGGGCCTTGTGGACATTGGCCGACTTCTTCACTGGACTGTACTTCCAACACTCCCAGGCCTGGCAAGCATTTGTAAGCCTTTTCGTAAAATAGTGTTAATCCGCAAAGAAAATAACTACTGAAATAACATCAGACCGATTCTGGAAGAACTCCTGGGGCAGCAAAGGGCTTCGACTCTCCCTCCAGCTGCAGAGGGAAGCAGTAACCTTCTCACAGTGTCAGAAACGGGAAATGCTCTTCAGATCTCAGCTGGAAAGACAGTGTTCACAAGGGCAGATGACAGAGGTGACCTGAGAGGGGGTCCGATGATTAAAGACAAGACACAGGTCCTTCCAATTATGTCACTTAAGTAAGAAAGGATGTTTTTCATGGCTGTGGCTTGGAACCCAGTTGGATAATCCAGAAAGTTCTTCCAATTCAAGGCAGCCAGCCCATTGTCTGCTTGGCCCTTTCTGGTGTGCAGGTGTTAGAAAGAGTCCACGTGGAGGGCTCAGGAGATGGCTGTGCACTGAAAGTGCTTGCTACTTCTCCTGGGGTCTGGAGTTCAGTTCCCCGCACCCACTTGGCAGCTCATGGCCAGTCTGTCCCAGGGTATCCAACACACCCTCTTCACCTCCTCAGATATTGCACACATATTATATACAGACAAACATGCAGAAAAATGCACATACAAATAAAATAAAGATTTCTTAAAAGGAATTCCAAATGAGTCTTCATAAGCACACTATAGATTGCACACGTGTACACACACTTGCCCAAATGTGCGCGTGCACACACACACACACGATAAAGTTAAAAATTAAATAATTAAATGTTTTTTAAAGCGTGGGAACTAGAAAGGTGCATCAGCAATTAATAGCGTACAATGCTCTTCCAAAAGACCCATTAGATTCCTGCCACCCATGGCATGGCTCACAACCACCCTAATGCTGGCTCCAGGGGATCCAACGCCCTCTTCTGGCTTCTTTTTTTTTTTGAGTTTGTTTATTTATTATGTATACAACATTCTGCCTCCATGTAAGTTCACATGCCAGAAGAGGGCGCCAGATCTCATTACAGATGGTTGTGAGCCACCATGTGGGTGCTGGGAATTGAACTCAGGACCTCTGGAAGAGCAGCCAGTGCTCTTAACCACTGAGCCATCTCTCCAGCCCCCCTCTTCTGGCTTCTAACTCACGCTGGAGGGACAACTCAGCAGTTAAGAGCAATGACTACTCTTCCAGAGAACCCAAGTCCAATTCCCAATACCTACACACTGACACATAATTAAAAATAAATCTAAAAATACTTCTTTTACATGATACCATTCAGTTGTGGCTTCTCAAGAACATCTTGGCATGACACCTGGATTGTGGTATCATAATTGTGTTACCCCAATGCTGCACTGTGACATCACAGCGCTACGTCATGACATCACATGTCATCACTATGCTTCATGGTCTGGTCATCATGTGACCACACAGTGCTCCCTGTGACATCACAGGGGTCAGCGTATGTTACAATGCTACATTTTGACAACCATACATAAGCTCCAGGAGAACTAATGCCCATGTCTGGCCTCCAAGAGTACCTGAACTCACATACACATACCCCCACAAAGGCAGACACATAACTAAAAATGAAAAGAAAGAAATTGACTTTTTTCAGCTTTATTTTTTTAGACAATCTCTCACTATGCTGTTTTAATTGGCCAAGAATTCAATAGGTAGCCTAAATAGGCCTTGAATTCACAGAGATATGCCTACCTCTACCTTCCAAATGCTTGGATTGGGTTAAAGGTGTATGCTGAAAAGAGCCTTTAGTGTGTTCGAAATCGGAGCAATATCTCAGTGGGTATGAGCACTTGCTCCTGCAAAGGACCCAAGTTCAGTTGTTCCTATCACCCATGCCAGCAGCTCTCAGTCACCTGTTATGTCAGGTCCAGGGGACCTAGTGCCCTCTTCTGGCCTCCACAGACAAGCACACACACATACATACATACAGAGAGAGAGAGAGAGAGAGAGAGAGAGAGAGAGAGAGAGAGAGAGACCAAGTATTGCCACCTGGGGACTTTTTTATCTAAGGCGTTAGGGGGAAAGGCACTCACTCTCCTGATGGCTTCCTTCTTTATTCTCTGTTCCATTTCTCCCCTCTCATGTTTTTCCACAGCTTTTATGCCCAACAAAATCTTTTAGGCAATATAGGAGTCACAAAGTGGTTATATTCCTCTTTCAAGTGAATGATTATAGATAAAAATATGTTTTTATCTCCCTTACATGATTAAAAACAGAGTCATTCTGACAGCTCACATACATCTAAGTTTCCTGTCACAGATTACTAGATCATGAGCAAGCAAGGAACATTTTTTTTTCCTCAAGCCACCTTTTTTGTTGGCAGACTGCAAACTGGTTACAAAGAAAGAATCAATCACTTTATTATCTATCTTGATAGGTAACCTTTTAAGGAATTTTTTTAAAAAGGAAATTTAAAAGTTAAGGTTTAAAAACAAACCTAAACTTATGTACATAAAAAAAAACAGTCCAAAGAAGCAAAAAATATCAAGTGGAAAAAAAAACATATTTAACAAGTGGTGCTGGCATAACTGGATATCAACATGTAGAAAAATGAAAAGAGACCCATATCTATCACCATGCACAAACTCTAGTCTAAACTGATCAAAGATATCAACATAAATCAGCCACACTGGACCTTAGAGAAGAGAAAGTGGGAAGTACACTTGAATGCATTGACACAGGGAACCACTTCTTAAATATAACCCCAGTAGCATAGACACTGAGAGAAATAATTAATAAACAGAACCTCCTAAAACTGAAAAACTTCTGTAAAGCAAAGGACATGGTCAACAAGACAAAATGACAGCTTACAGAATGGGAAAAGATCTTCACTAACCCACATCAGATAGAGGTCTGATCTCCAAAATACACAAAGAACTCAAGAAATTGGACACCAAAAGATCACATAATCCAATTTAAAAAAAATGAAGCACAGACCTAAACAGAGAATTCTCAACAGAAGAATCTAAAATGGCTGAAAGACACCTAAGGAAACGTTCAACATCCTTAGTCATCAGAGAAATACAAATCAAAACAACTCTGAGATTCCATCTTACACCTGAAAGAAAAGCCAAGGTAAAAAACACTGATGACAGCTTATGCTAGAGAGGTTGTGGGGAAATGGGAACACTCTTGCATTGCTGGTGGGAATGCAAGCTGGTATAGCCCCTTTAGATGTCAGTGTGGTGATTTCTCAGAAAATTAGGAAACTACCTTCCTCAAGACCCAATAATACCACTTTTGGGTATATATCTAAAAGGATGCTCAATCGAGCCACAAGGACATGTGCTCAACTATGTTCATAGCAGCTTTGTTTGTCATAGCCAGAACCTGGAAACAAGCTAAATGCCCCTCGACCGAAGAATGGATAAGGAAAATGTGGTACATTTACACAATGGAGTACTACACAGCAGAAAAAATATAATGACATCTTGAATTTTGCAGGAAAATGGATGGAACTAGAAAACATTATTGAGTGAGGTAACCCAGACACAGAAAGACAACTCTCACATGTGGTTTTTTGAAAAAGTCATAGGTGGTTTTTAACATAAAGCAAAGAAAACCAGCCTACAAACCACAATCCCAGAGAACTTAGACAACAATGCAGACTCTAAGAGAGACTTACATAGATCTATTGTACATGGAAAGTAGAAAGTAGAAAAAGACAAGACAGCTGGCCTGGGTCTGAAAAAGCATAGGATAAATCCGGACTAGCTGAACATAGTGGACAATGACGAATACTGAGAACTCAAGAACAATGGCAGTGGGTTTTTGACCCTACTGCACGTACTGGCTTTGGGGGAGCCTAGGCAGTTTGAATGCTCACCTTACTAGACCTGGATAGAGGCGGGCGGCCCTTGGGCTTCCCACAGGTCAGGGAACCCTGATTGCTCTTCGAGCTAATAAGGGAGGGGGACTTGATGGGGGAGGGGGAGGGAAATGGGAGGCAGTGGCGGGGAGGAGGCAGAAATCCTTAATAAATAAATTTAAAAAAATAAAATAAAAAAAGAAGAAATAAAAAAAAAAGACAAGATCTCCTGAGTAAATTGGAAGTATGGGGACCTTGGGGGAGGGTTGGAGGGGGGAGGGGAATGCAGAGAAAATGTAGAGCTCAATAAATATCGATTATAAAAAAGAAAGAAAAAGAAAAAATGCCATATTAATTTCAAGTGTTATTAATAAACAAAGGGTTTAGTAAATGGGAATTCTAGATGCTGTTGGCAATTAACTTCTTTTAATTAAAATCTATTCTAAATTGAAATGTTACTCTTTGAAAGGTTTCTGGGGGGATAGAGGCACTGTGAGGAATGACAGGGAGGATTTGGAGGTAAGCTCAGCACTTGCTTTACAAGCTGCATTCAGATCCTCGGCGTCCGTATGAACAGGGAAGACAAAAGAAAAAAGACACAGTGGTCCACCCATAATTCCAGCACTGAGGAGAGAGAGATAGGTGAATTCCGGGAGCCTGCTGGCCAATCAGTAGAGCAAAATCACGTGCCCCAGGTTCAGTGAGAGAACCTGTTTCAAAAAAAACAAATTAAAGACAACTGAGAAAAACAGCCAATGCTGACTTCTGAAATCCAAATGCTTGCGTGAAGACCACACACGCACACACACATGCACACACACACACACACGCACACACACACACACTCTGTTAAGGATTTTTATGTTTGAGTTTTTCTCTTTAGGAAAGAACATTTGGGGAGTATTTTGTTTTTTGCTAGAGGTAGCCCAGGCTGGGCTCTAACTCATGATTCTCCTGCCTAAGCATCTGGAATGCTGACATTATAGTCAAGTCGCAAGTCTTAAGAGTTTGTTTGCTGACATGAGAAGCTTGGAATACATTGCTAAAAGAAAAAAACATACAAACAGCCGGGCGGTGGTGGCTCACGCCTTTAATCCCAGCACTCGGGAGGCATCGGCAGGCGGATCTCTGTGAGTTCGAGGCCAGCCTGGTCTACAAAGGGAGTTCCAGGACAGGCTCCAAAGCTACAGAGAAACCCTGTCTCGAAAAACCAAAAAAAAAAAAAGAGAAAGAAAGAAAGAAAGACAGTAAATTTTCAATACAAAATTTCTTCTAGTAGAGAGATATAGACTTACCAGAGTATTAACGAGAATGAATGGGTGAATTTGAAGGATTACGTAGGTTTTTGTTGGTCTTTTGTGACTTGGGGATTATGAGCACTGGCTGCTGCTCCAGAGGTCCTGAGTTCAATTCCCAGCAAGCTTGTGGTGGCTCACAGCCATCTGTAATGAGATCCGATGCCCTCTTTTGTAGATGTACATGCAGAAAGAGCTCTCATATACATAAAATACATAAACAAATAATTCTTTATATATATATATATATATATATATATATGATGCATTGCACATACAGTAGTGAAAACAGTACATAAAATATTAGCACAAAAAGAGGTTTGCACAGCTCTACAGTCCTGGTCAAGGTGTAATCTCTCCGTCATTATTGCCACAGCTCCAGCCTCTCTCACAAGGTGGCCTATGAAGTGTCAGAGCTGCTCTAAAATTCTGGGAGCCAAACTCCACCCCCCCCCAGCACTGGGCCTCTGCTTTTTCCATCTTTCATCTGACAATTCCTGGAAAATGACAGTTTATGGGGAATGGTTGTTTTAATGATCTAATAGCCTGAAGGAGGAACACAAGTCTCTTCTTCAAATACCTTCGCTCCAGCTAGAACAATGGCAGTACAACCAGTTAGGCAGCAACCGGTGACGTCCCCAAGGCGGAGTCCCTGAGCAAGGAAGAGTGAAGGACAAGGTATGAGGAAGCCTGGGACGAGGCCCCGGATTCTTGGAAATGCTTGCTCACTCAGAGGATCGGCACTGTCACCTCGAGGGTGATGTTTCCACACACATCCTGTAGGTGGCTGACGCAGCCTCGGAGATACGCACCTGCGGAGGGGCAGGCAGGAGTCATGGAGAGGGAACTGAAGAGCAACAGAAGGGACCAGCAGCTATTAGTCAACACCACAGAAGTTGGGAATGAGCGTAGTGTCAGTAACAGCTCACTTCCCGGTGCCGTGGGGCGGTGTGTGGTGTCAGCCACAGCTCAACCCCATGCAGTGGGGCGGTGTGTGATGTCAGCCACAGCTCAACCCCATGCAGTGGGGCTGTGTTTGGTGTCAGCCACAGCTCATCCCCGTGCAGTAGGGCTGTGTCTAAGATGCTGGTGAACATAAGGTTGGTGCCTAAAACCTCCTGGTGCCACTTTGGGGAAAACAGAGGTGTGAAAGTGCACACAGAATCATGGCTTGAGTGTTCCTTATCCTTTCCATGGCAGGAGCAGGGTGGATTTTAATGCAGCCCCAGTTGCATATCTAGGAACATCTATAAGCATCCTGTGCCTCTGCCTTGTAGCTGAGTTGGTCCCTTAGAGAAGTTCTGTAGAATTCAGACTCATTGTTTATAGTGTTCAGTTCCAGTATTTAAAGTTTTCTGTGGGTCAGCCCTAGCCCGAAACTAGCCTTAGTATTAACACCAAAGACCTTCTTTCTTGCCTCATATACTCTACAAAAGTGACCAAGATTTAGTTCAAGGTCAGTTTTGGAACAAATCACCCTACCTAAACTAGCTAATTATTTTTTTTTATTTTATGTACATTGGTGTTTTGCCTGCATGTATAGCTGTGTGAGGGAGTCAGATCTTGGAGTTATAGGCAGTTGTTAACTGCCATGTGGGTGCCAGGAAGTCTTCCTGAAGAGCAGTCAGTGCTCTTAACCACTGAGCCGTCTCTCCAGCCCCTCAACTAGCTATTTTGCATCTGTCTTAAGACAACTTTATGAGTAAGCTGCTTCAATTTACAAAACTCGTTTAAGATTCCATTCTCTTGTTATTCTAGAGCAATGGTTCTCAATCTTCCTAGTGCAGTGACCCTTTAATATGGTTCCTTATGTCATGGTGACCCCAACCATAAAATTATTTCATTGCTACATCATAACTGTCATTTTTCCACTTTTTTAAAATGGAATGCAAATACTTTTGGAGACAGGTTTGTGAGAGGAGTCGCAACTCAAAGGTTGAGAAGTGCTATTTTAGAGGAGTGTATGTATGTATGTATATATGTATGCATGCATGTAGGTCTATATATTCCTTTACGACATGGTTTATATATTGCCATTGAGGCGTCTATAAAATTTAAAGCAGGCTTCATTTCATTGGCATACTAAGGAAAACTGATTTAAAAGTTTCTCACGTCTACAGCTTGCTTTGCAGTTATTTTATATGCATTCACATTGTCCAATGAGAGACCATTTAGTGACGGGCCGTGACCCTTTGGAAAGAAAGCAGATCAGAGACTTTAACAGATCAGGGAAGGGTTGGCTGCTAAGGGTGGTGAGGAGCTGCAGAGACTATTACTGATTACGGTGGCGTGACTGCGCATCTGTCAAGCTTATACTAAACAGCATTGCTTTTACGGCACGTAATCTCATACTTCAGTAAACATGATTCAAAAACTGAAACTGTCCTTAAGATGGCCTCAAGAGTCTAACGTTGTGCTATCGTGCTGGATTTTTCCCGAGAGATAGTAAAACACACACACCTGGAAAAGCCTTTGGCCCTGGGTCCCGTCTTGCTTTGCCTGGGCTGAGATTTGTTTGTTTGTTTGTTTGTTGTTTGTTTGCTTTTTCGAGACAGGGTTTCTCTGTGGTTTTGAAAACCAGGCTGGTCTCAAACTCACAGAGATCCGCCTGCCTCTGCCTCCCAAGTGCTGGGATTAAAGGCGTGGGCCACCACCACCCGGCTTGTTTGTTTGTTTTTAAAAAGTGGTGAGTGAGTCTCTCACCAGCAACAAGAGAGAGCTCCTGAGAGAACTCAGGCTAAGCACCAGCCTGTCCACCCACCACGCCACCGCAGGTCATAGTTTCTCCTAACAAGCCTCCACCCAGATGCAACTGAATGATTAGCAAATACTTTCTCCCTAAAGCTGTTAAGTTTTAATTAATCCCCTCAGGTCAACCTCAGTTTCCTGTCTCTTTCGGGCCCCAGGGACTCCACAGCTGTAATTACCTGCTATAAATGAGGGCTTCTGCACACAGCACAGCAGTAATTACCGCCCCGGTAACTTCATAATTATTTTTGTCCCTCGGCACTTAAGAAAAGGGAAAAAACTTGCTGTTCAGCAATGAACATAGCATTTGAGTAATATCCGGTTTTGTCCTCCCGTCTGCCCTGGCGTGTTGGGCCTCGAAGGTGTTTATTGCTGCCTTGTTTAGGTGACAGGAAAGCTAAAAGCCAATGACTACAAATGACTACAAAGTCACATGGCCAGCATAGACGGAACCGAGACTCGAAATCTCAGCTCCCAGTCAGCCTCTTCTCTTCCTGACTAGATCTAGGCCCACGTTTGCTGCTTGTCCTCTGGAGCACCCAGATCCTTCCAGCACCGGGAGACGCTGTCCTACACAGTCCTAGACACCTCACTCACTCTCTCATGCCTGCCTTGCAGCCAGCAGTCAGGCTCCCTGAGCTGGAGAGAAGGCAGCCTGTGGAGAGGTTATGGATCCCAGACATGGTCCTCAGTGCCCTGGCTCATCACCCAGAGCTCCGCCAGACTCCTCCCACCTCCAGCCTGCAGCTATGATCCTATGTGCAACCCAAGTACCTTATCAGACCATATAAAATGCAGCGCTGTAACAAAGATTTAAGGCAGGGGACAAAAGAGAAAGATTACTTTTTAAGAGCGGTGATAAAAAATGGAGTCAGTAAAAAGCTAAATAACGCCCAAAGACCTATGCCCTTTGTATGGGCAGGCCCCCAAGTTTGTCTCAAAAATTGTTTAATAACCAACTCCAAAAGGACAGTCTAGTCCATTGCAGAGTTAACAGTTCCAGGCGATAGAGAGAACAGTGAACAGCTGTCCTTGGAACTAAGAACAGATGGAAATTTCTCCCAAGGACAGTCCTAGAAAGATGGTGTGGTTCAGCCTTGACCGTGAGCTTTCTGGGCCCTCGGCAGGGTGGATGTCACCACACTGAAGGGCCTCGGTGGCTGTGGGAAGCACCAGATGCACCCTATGATCTGCCCCTTCCTGAAGGCAGGATTTCTCAACCCTAGCACCTTTAACGTTTGGAGACAGAGGGTTGTTCCACACATTTTAGAATGTTTGTCCTCTCTCCACTAGATGTCAGTAGCAACCTTCCCACCAATTGTGATACCAAGCTGGAGATGCTGCCAAGTGCCTCCTGGGGAGACCCAGAATAAAAACTGCAGATCCTCTCTTCTTTCTCTTTCTTTCTTTCTTTTTTCTTAATGGAGAGAGGCAACAGAAGAACTCTTACTTTTATTTTTATTGTTTTCTTTACTGTTTTATTGAAGCCTAAGGCCATAAAGTCCACTCCTTTAGCATATTCAACTCGGTGGCTTTTAGATGATTCACAGGGTGATATGACCATCACCACTAACCAACTTGGGGACCTTTTCATGATGCCAAAAGGAAATTGTGTAACCATAGCAGCCCTTCCCTTTTCCTCTCCCTCCCTGTGCCTCGGCTGGCAAGCACTAACACTGGTATCTCTCTATAGATTTATATATTCTGGAAACTTTACATAAAAGAATCATTGTGATTTGGGGTGTGAGGCTGGAGAGATGACTCAGCAGGCAAGAGCAATGACCGATCTTCCAGGGGACCTGGGTTCAACTGCCAGCACCCACATGACCATTCATAACCCCAATTCCAGAGACCCCAATGCCCTGCTCTGGCCTCCACAGCCATCAGTCACACAAGTGGTGCTGACATACATGCAGGAAAAATATTCATATACATAAAATAATTATTCTTAAATTTTAAAATTTTTACATTTTATTCACTTTCAATGAAGATACAAATACATCGCTTTGTCCTTCCCTTTTCTCCCTCCCAACCCCTCCCATGCCCCCTTCTCAAATTGAGTCTCTTTCTCTTTATTAGAGTTAAATATATATACACATATATGTATGTATGTATGCACAATTTTATAAATACAACCTGCTGAGTCCGTTTTTCAAGGCGCTAATTCTCCCTCTCGACCAGTCACTAGTCGCCTTCAGTTCTTTGTGTCGGGGTGGCGCCTCATAAAATCTGCTTTCCGGGTTAACATGTCCACTGATATCACCACTGCGTACGTCTTGTTCACGTAGCCATTTCTAGGACAGACTTTTCACCATAGACTTCCTGGTATTCTGGCATGATCATCTTTCTGTCCCCTTTCCACAATGTCACCGTGTTTCCTATACCACAGGCACAGCAACTGTGATGTAAATGTATCTTTCGGGCTTGAAGTCGCCACAGTCTGGTGATCTCTGCACTTGTCGGTTGTGGGGTTTTGTGGCGGTCTCCGTTTGCTGTAGAGAGGTTTTTGATGAAGGGTGGTAAGTCATCAAAAGGATACATCCTTTTACTGTGGGTTTAAGAATGAGATTTAGGGTGCAGAAAAGAATTGCGCCCATCTAGTCAAGCGGCAGTGGTAAATCCTTTTCTCCGTTTCGTGGTCTCACTTGCTGGGAAAACTGGCTAGGTTGCTAGTACCGTGCATGAGGCTAGGTTGCTAGTACTGCGCATGAGGCTAAGTTGCTAGTATCTTACATGGTCTCCCTCCTCCGGGGTGGGCCTGAAGCCCAGCGAGAAGCAACATATGAGTGCCCCTTACTGCATCTTCGGGAATGTCTTGCTACGCCAGTCACTGCTGTGGTTCATAGGTGTTGCAGCTGGGTAGCACCATTAATTGCTTCCTTCCCTTGGCAGATCACGTAGTATTTTCCGGTACCATGGAGTTCGTGAAACCACAGGAAGCAGGCTTTCAGGTCAGATCCTGTACGTTATGGGTGATATCCTGAGCACAGGAAACCTCAAAGCCCGCACCCACAGTGGCACTTTTCCTCCAGCCAAGCCACACCTCCTAATAGTGTCACTCTCTAGTAAGATTATGGGGGCCAGTTACATTCAAACTACCATACTTGATTTATATAGCAAGCTCTAGGTCGGGTAGGGCTACACTGAAGACCCTGTTTCAACATGTTCTAAGGACAGGTTGGTACTGGATATTGTCCTCTATCACCTGCTCCCCTGTTATTCTGTGAGACAGTGTCTCTCACTGTTGGGATGGATATTGATCCCAGGGATTTGCCTGTTCTCTCCCTCTCCTGTGACGAGTTACAGGTGCACACACCTAGCTTTTGCATGGGTGCTGGGGACCCAAGTTCAGGCTTTCAGCTGAGGCAGTAGGCAGCTTACTGGTTGAGTCATTTCCCCGGTCCTTGTAGCCACAGTTTCATTCTCTAACTCTGTGGGAAAAGTTTTTGATTCCACACAGAAGTGAGGCCGTGTGACATTTTTTTTTGGTAGGGTCTCTCTACATAGCTCTGGCTGTCCTGGAACTTACCATGTAGATGAGGCTGGTCTCAGACTCACAGAGATCTTCCTACCTCTACCTCCCAAGTGCTGGGATTAAAGGTGTGCGCCACCACCACCATGCCCAGCTAGTACTTTTATCTTTATGTAACATATTTCACTTGCATGATGTCTTCTGATCTTATCCATGTTGTGTTCTGTGGGGGTAAGTAACATCTTACTGTAATATTGTATATCCGTATTGCAGTTTCTTTATCCGTTGGCTGGTTAATGGACATTTTTTCTTTTCTTTCTTTCTTTTTTAAAGATTTATTTATTTATTATGTATACAACATTCCTTCCATGTTTGCTTGCATGCCAGAAGAGTGCACCAGATCTCATTATAGATGGCTGTGAGCCACCATGTGGTTCCTGGGAATTGAACTCAGGACCTCTAGAAGAGCAGTCAGTGCTCTTAACCTCTGAGCCATCTCTCTAGCCCCTGGACAATTGTTTTCATTCCACGAAAAGTTCTGCCATCAAGAGGGGAGTACAAGTGTCTTTATGTGGAACCATCTCCTTCCCTGCAGTTATCACCCAGAAGTTAGATGGGTCCTTTTGCAGTTTATTTTTTAATTTCTTTAGGCGATGTCATTCTATTTCTGCAGTGGCTGCTCCAATATGCATTCTAGTGTTGGGTTATTTTTCTCCCAAAGTCCTAGAGGACTCTAAAAAAATGTGATTAAAACATCAGAGCAGGAGGAAGCACTTCCTTGATGGTGGAGTCAAGCCAGGAGTCATTAGCAAAAATGGTCAAAATAAAAGTTTCTCAGAACCCTAGAAGTGAGCCTAAGATATATCAATCACAAGTGATCCTCCAGCTTGTCTCCTAGAGAAATGGCTGAGTGTTTGTGAGAGCAGCCAGTGTGGTGGAAGGAGTAGCTGAAGGAGTCTCATCTCCACCCTTTCCCACTTCCACTGTAAAACCAGCAGCTCCTGCAGGCGGTCAGCAGGCTTCGTGCCTCCTAAAGTCTCTGTTTGCAAACTGCCAGAACAGCCTCATTCACAGGGCTGTCGGTGGTAATTTTAAAGTTCCATTTCCTTGGTGGTGCTACTCACTAAAGCAGACGACGGACTGGCCAGACTTTATGATGAAATTCTAGGGATGTCCAGAGGGGCCTTTTTAGCAGCTCTTACTCAGTCCCGGGATCTCGTGGCAGCATCCGTGCACAGTTGAGAATCTCTCACCTCTTGGCTCACCAGAAGGCGCTGCTCAAGCAGGAAGTGAATTCTAGGTTAGAGGTCCAGCCTGCTAGTGTAGGGAAGGCAACATGTATAGCACCTTCAGCGAAGGGTGGGGCACCTCCCAGGAAGACAGAGAGAGCCAAGGAAGTCTCTGGTTTCTTATTTGTCTGTGAAGCCAGCCAGAAACTTTCGTGGTCGTAACATGGGTAAGGATAGAGACTTCCGAATCGGCGGAGGGAAGACACAGACAGCAGCAGCCGCCGCCACAAAAACAAAGAGCGGCGACAAAACCTGGGTTCTAGAACTGTCAGGTACACTATTTAACATGCCCAGTTTCCAATGAGAAATTTAAAGAGATACAAAGAAGCAGAATAGCGTAGATCCTACAGGAGGCATGGGAAAAGTATGCTTCCCTGCAGAAAACCAGGTGGCAGAGCCACTTGGAAGATATTATTACCTCAAAATTCTCATTTTTGTAAGGTTAGTAAATCTTGCCTGATTTTAGTAATCCGACTCTTCCTCGTTATTATTTATTTATTTAGTTTTGATCAGTTTATTTAGTTAATTTTGCTGATCTTTTCAAAGAAGCACTTTTCGTTTTGTTGATTTTCTGTTTTTATTGTTTTCTTTATTTAAGTTTTAATCTTTATTTTTTCTTTCAGAATAGACTAACCCTCTACCTCTTATCATTTAAAGTTTTCTTCATTTATATTAATAATTTTTTAATTCAATCTTTTCTCATTTTACATAGCTATCCCATTTCCACCCCCCCCCTTCCCTCTGCTCACCCCATCCACTCCTCAGAAAGGGTAAGGCTTTCCATGGGTGGTGACAAAGTCTGACACTTCACTTCTAGGCAAGACCAAGCCTCTCCCCGCAATATCTAGGTTGAGCAAGGTATCCCTTCAAAGAGAATGTGCTCCATGGTACCAGTCTAAGCAGCAGAGATAAATCCTGGTCCCACTGCCAGTGGCTCCACAGTCTCACAACTGTCCCCCACATTCAGTGGTCCTTGTTTGATCCTATGCAGATTCCCTCACTATCAGTCCAGAGTTAGTGAGCTCTCACTAGCTCAGGTCAGCTGTTTCTGTGGGTTTTCCCATCATGGTCTTGACCCCTTTGCTCATATTATCACTCCTCCCTCTCTTGGACTCTCGGGTAGCTCAGCCCGGTGTTTAACTGTGGATCTCTGTATCTGCTTCCATCAGTTGTTGGATGAAGGTTCTGTGATGACAATTAAGGTAATCATCAGTCTGATTGCAGGGCAAGGCCAGTTGCTTCGGGGCTTAGCTGGGGTCATCCTTGAGGATTCCTAGGAATTTCCCTAGTGCCTGGTTTCTTGCTAGCCCCATAATGGCTCCCTCAATCAAAATATCTCTTTCCTTGTTCTCCGTCTCTGTCCTTTCTTCTGCTTCAGCAACCCCTTACTCCTTGTCTCCTCCTCCTTCACCTACACCTCTCTCCATCCCCTTCCACCCTCCTTTCTCTCCCTCCCCCACACCTAATTTTCTCAGGAGATCTTGTCTGTTTCCTCTTTCCAGGGGGGTCCATGTATGTCTCTCTTAGGATTCTCCTTGTTACCTAGCTTCTCTGGAATCCTTTGCTTCACATCTAATATCCACTTATGAGTGAGTACATACCATGTTTGTCTTTCTGAGTCTGGGTTACCTCATTCAGGAAGTATTTATTTATTTATTTAATATTTATTTTAAAATATTTATTTATTATGTATACAATATTCTGTCTGTGTGTATGCCTGCTGGCCAGAATGATGACTGGGAGCCACCATGTGGTTGCTGGGAATTGAACTCAGGACCTCTGGAAGAGCAGGCAGTGCTCTTAACCTCTGGGCCATCTCTCCAGCCCCGAAGTTTTTTTCTTCCTAGTTCCACCCATTTGCATGCAAATTTCAAGATATCATTGATTTTTTTTACTGCTGAGTAGTACTCCATTGTGTAAATGTACATTTTCTTTATACGTTCATCAGTTGAGGGAGATCTAGGTTGTTTCCAGGTTCTGACTAAAATAATAATGCTGCTATGAACACAGTTGAGCGAATGTCCTCACGGTATGAATGTGCATCCTTTGGGTCTATGCCCAAGAGTTGCTGTGGGATATTTTGTTTGTGCTTTAACAAATAAAGCTTTCCTGAAGAGCAGAGTGTGGAGCTAACCACTTTAGTTAGCCGTGGAGGTCAGGTGGTGGTGGCGCACACCTTTAATCCCAGCACTCGGGAGACAGAGGCAGATGGATCTCTGTGAGTTCTAGGCCACCCTGGGCTACACGAGATGGAATCAGCCTAAAAGTTTCAATCACTGGTGGCACACACCTTTAATCCCAGCACTAGGGAGGTGGAGATGGGAATTGATATGGCTGGGTGGAGAGAGGAATATAAGGCAGGAGGAGACAGGGGCTCAGGATTCAGTCTGAGAAGTTTCATGGAGAGGCGCTCAGTCTAAGGACTTGTAGAGACAGGATACCCCATTTGGTCTGAGGATTTTGTAGGGGTTAGAACTAGTAGCTGGCTGCTCTGCTTCTCTTGTCTTTCAGTTTTTACCCCTAACATCTGACCCTAGGTTTTTATTATTAAGAACAATTGGAATTCAAGCTACAAGTTGCCAGGGCCATGATGTCTCTTCCCAGTGAGAGAACACGGACTAAGAGAGAAGTACTTAGTGATTGATGGCAGAGGGTCCAGCCCATGGTGGGTGGTGTTGTCTCTGGGCTGGTGGTCCTGGGTTCTATGTGAAAGCTGACTGGTCAAGCCATGGGGAGTAAGCCAGTAAGCAGCACCCCCTCCATGGCCTGTGCATCAGATCTTTCGCCTAGGATTCTGTCCTGGGTGAGTTCCTGTCCTGACTTCCTTTGATGATGAACTGTGATGTAGAAGTATAAGCAAAAAGACCCCCAAACCAAAACCCAAGAAAAACAAGCAAACAAATGACAAAACAAAACAAAAACTCCCTTTCAATCCAATTTGCTTTTTGGTCATGGTGTTTCACTGAAGCAATAGAATCCCTAGTTGAGACCCTCACAATGTGTAGAAGGGAAGTGGTGTATTCCTAAATAATCATGAGTCAGGGAAAAGTTCATGGTTGTAAACATCTCTGTATCAAGCATTTTCAGAACTAAAAACTTCTCTCTCTCTCTCTCTCTCTCTCTCTCTCTCTCTCTCTCTCTCACTCTCACTCTCACTCTCTTTCTGGGATTTCTCTATGTAGCCCTGGCTGTCCTGGAACTCACTCTGTAGACCAGGCAGGCCTCAAACTCACAGAGATCCTCCTGCCTCTGCCTCCCGAATGCTGGGATTAAAGGCGCCACCACTGCCTGGCAACTTCCATATTGCTAATGACATTGTCCACAAAGTGAAAAGACAGCCCATGGAGGAGAATGTATTTGAAAGTTACAACTTAGAAGAGATTAGTGTCCAGAATACACAGTGTTGTGCTAGAAGTTAGTAATACAATGAGGAATAATTAAGAATGGGGGAAGGGCACTGGAAACGCTGCTCGTGGTTAGGAATGTCCACCACTCTTGTAGTAAACTCCCAGGCTGGTTCCCAGCCCCCTTTCCGGGCGACTGCCTGTGACACCAGCTCCGGGGTTGTCACCTCTGGCCTCCTTGTATTCACTAAAAAAGAATAAAAATAAGTTAAAAAAAAACAAAACTGAGGAGAGGATTGTGCGGATGTTTCTCCAGGGAAGATGCAAAAATAGCCTTAGGCACACAGAAGCCGCAGATCATCCACGGTGGAAATGAAGATAAGAACTGCTACAGACGAGAGGTAAGATGATTGAAGAGAATGACAGCATTATGAGGACACAGACTCTGGAAGCTAATTCGCCGTGGGTGGGACTGTAAGATGGCACAGCCATTCTGGAAACGGTCTGACGGTTTCTTCAGACACAGCCTAGAGTTACTGCATGACTCAACAATTTTATTCTTAGGCATGCATCCAAGAAATTTGAAAACCATGGTTCGCACAAAAGCTTTTACATGGAAGTTCACAGTAATTGTTCATAATACATGTATAATCAATTCAAATACCCATGAACCAATGAATACATAAATAAGTATAATGTATCCATATAGTGGAATATTATTTGGTAGATAGAAAGGTAAAAGCCCAAAGGCAAAAGGTTGACAGGATAATGTAATTTAAGAAAAGCTGACTAGAAACAAGCCAAGCTAAGGCCAGGCATTCCTAAGAAATCGTAAGTCTCTATGTGTTTATTTGGGAGCTGGGTAGCCGACCCCCAAAGATCAAAGAGTAAAGAATAAAAAACCAAACAAACAAAAACTACATTTTGGAGCCCAGTGTAGGACTCCTTGAATATCTCTAGGGCCCCCGAGAATAAAAAGAAAAAGGGATACGGCCCCTCTAAGAAACTCTGCCTTACAGCAGAGCGCTTAAACAACCTTTTCCATGCTAAATAGAAAAAAAAAAACTAAGTAAAGACGCCTGTCACAGCGCAGGGCACTGGCATTCCAGAGCTGGGGGGTTGAATGAAGTTCCAGGTCAAACACCTCCGACAGGCCTGGGAGGGGAGTGGTTTAGGTTTGGCTTTCACAACCGGAGAGGTGGGAGGAGCCAGTTCCTAGAGCCACACGGAGGATCCCGCTGTAGTTTTACAGTTAAAGTTTGCTCACAGGGTCCAAAAGAGACTAGAGATACACAGTAAAGACAGATCCAGACGGAAAAAAAATACCTCTAAACAGGTTCCAGGTGTGTTTAACAATGGCGCAGGCTTAAGAAAATGGGTATAGGCAGTCACAGAAAGAAAGAAACAGCCTAAAAATAATGAAGTGTGAGTAATATCATCACATGGACTGGGACCCTGAGTGTGAGTAACATCATCCCATGGACTGGGACCCTGAGTGTGGGTGACATCACACCATGAACTGGGACCCTGAGTGTGAGTAACATCATCCCATGGACTGGGACCCTGAGTGTGGGTGACATCACACCATGAACTGGGACCCTGAGTGTGGGTGACATCACACCATGAACTGGGACCCTGAGTGTGAGTGACATCATCCTATGGGTGGGGGCCCTGACTGAATAAAAAGGAGAAAAAGGACGTTGAACACCAGTGTTCGTCTCTGCTTCCTGACTGTGGACACCATGTGACCAACTGCCTTCCCCCTCGTATACTGAATCCTTTCTTTCTTAGACCATGAGCCAGAGCCAATCCTTCCTTAAGCTATTTGTGATGGACATTTTGTCACAATGAGAGAAGTAACTATTATGAAATTCCAGGCTAATGTGTCTTTATTAACATTAACAGAGCTACCTGAGGCCCTTCGTGAGTACAGGCCCTGGTGTCCTTTTCGTCCCTCCTGTTAAGATGACCTCTCCTCCCTTCCTCGCTGGGGAGTTCTTTGCTCCCCCATAAGGAGGAAACAGAATTCAGGTAAATTAGCCTCATTCTTTCCTGCCAGGATAGTTTCAGACCAACGGTTCAAGGCTGGATCCTCCTAGCATACTTGTGCGGAGTGGGGAAGTGGGTCCTTACTCTCCCACAACCCTGTCTGTGTGGCGCCCCCTGTTGGAGTCCTGCTTCCAATTCCAGGCCTGGAACAAATCTTCCTCTTACACTACCCCTTTCCTGTCTGGCCCACCGGACGATTACAAAGTACTTTAAAATGAGACCAGAAGTTGAACTCTTTGGGGCTGGAGAGATGACTCAGAGGTTCAGAGCACTGGCTTCTCTTCCAGAGGTCCTGAGTTCACGTCCCAACAATCACATGGTGGCTCACAACCATCCGTGATGAGATCTGGGGTCCTCTTCTGGCCATACATGCAGGCAGGATAGTGTATCCATAACAAATAAATAAATCTTAAAACACATACACAGTTGCACCCTTCTCTACATAATTCATTCTCTGCATGACACCAGCCAAGGAACCCCGGCACATCTGGGTGTTTCAAAAGAAGGGAGTTCCGCATAGACCTTTTCTTTCTCTCAATCCATGTTCAAGTTCCAGATTTCGGCCAAGTCATACCAGAACTTTCTCTGTCTGGATTTCATCAGATCCTAACGGGGGCGGAGCTACCTCCAGTTCCACATTTGACGCAGACAGACTTTGTGTGTTGCGGCCAATCCACCTAAGAAGCAAACATACTACATCATAGCATGGATTAATTTTTCATCCAAGTCAATAACACTTAGTTTTATATTAAGAAGGCATGGACCATCCCCTTTTTTGTTTTTGTTTCTCAAGACAGAGTTTCTCTGTGTAGCCTTGGCTATCCTTGATCTCACTTTGAGATCAAGCTGGCCTCAGAGATCCACCTGCCTCTGCCTCCTGACTGCTGGAATTACAGGCATGAGCCACCACAGCCCAGTTCTAGAAATCCTGTATCATTGTTAATGTTAAAGAGTATCCTAATCCTTGCAGGATACTAACTCTAATGTCATTGCATTGAGGACTCTTTGGTCTCTCAGGGGCTTCCAGGCCATAAGTGCAAACTCCAATCCATTCTCTCTCTCTCTCTCTCTCTCTCTCTCTCTCTCTCTCTCTCTCTCTCTCTTTCTCTCTCTCAAAAATGGTTATAGCATATTTTAACACACATGCATCATATCTGGTGACTTCAATTATTTTTGTGGGGAATAACAAAACATCATCTTAAAACACAAAAGATCAGCAGGCAGGAGTCACACACTGAGCACACATGTATCTAACACAAGAAGCATGGAGAGTATGAGAGCCATGATCTCTTTACTCTCTTCCCCGTGCTCCCTGGGAGGAAACTTACAAGCTAATGCAGGGCAGTTTAGCATCCACCCTTTTGAAATACACAAGTATTGCCTTGGATTACAAGAATGATATTTGTTCTAGCTGTTTGCAGACCCTGTCTGACCTTTACCCTGGTCCTAAACCTTGCCCCATTCCTGGTTCTCACTGATCCCTGACCCTCCAAGTTGAGAGCCCAGCCCCAGTCCCTGCCCAAGTCCACATCTGCCTTATGAGATTTCTGGCCTGACCTTTGCTCACTGACCGGGCCTCTCCTATCATTCCGTCTAGGAGGTCCAGCTTCTGCAGATCCTAGCCTGCCTAATCTCGGCTAGATTTAACTTGAACCCCAAAGCTAAAAGGAAAGTGTGAGGCACTGGGGGGCAGTAACAGGAGACATGGGCAGAGGCCATCACCTGCATGGCTCTAGGAGCAGCAGCGAGGAAATCAGGTGTGTGTTAAAGACAGTGGAAGTTCACTAGACAGTGGCCAGAAGAAAGGGTGGAAGCAAAGAAGTCAGTCATGAGGCAATGCCAGTCAAGAGAGGGTCATGGTCTGGTTGTAGGGCCCAGGGCAGCCTGACCACACATAATGTCTGGCCACACATGGGGCCCAGGCTGCACAGCTTCCATAGCAGGCAGCACCGGGTTCTAGAAAAAGCCATCAGCTGACACCACGCAGGGACAGGCAGCACTGGAGAGGAAGTACCTGACATCCCAAACATTAGATAAGATCACCAGATGTCCCTGAGTTCAGGACTCACCTAGACACCTTTTGCCAAAACCCCTAGAACCCCAAAAATCCCCTCACCCCAACCTCTACTGTGATATAAAACAAAAACACCTCAACTGGGCTTGGCACTTTCTGCTCTCAATTGCTGTGTTGGACAGACAGAAAGTCCAAGCTCAAGCTTGAATAAAGGCTTTTACATACAGGACTCAGACTCCTAGTTGGTTTTGGGGGGGACTCCATGATTTGGTCATAATACTGGTAAGGTCATGCCAGCAGAGATAAAATAAGTGTGTGACATTACCAAATCAGGAAAGAGAGTGGACAGGGCTTAGGGGCCGCTAACACATGTGGAACTGGGAGGAAAAGAAAATATGAGTCCTGTCACCACTTCCTGAGTATTGAGTCATAAACGTGTGCTATACTATACACAATTTAAGCAGGACTGGGGTTGAAACACAGGGTGTTGCACATCCTAACTTAGCAAACACCACAACTGAGCTACCTCCTCAGACCAATACTGCATGTGAGTTTTATTTAATTTATCTTATTGTATTTAATTACACATCTTTAAGAATACAAAGCAGGACACACGCAACCATCCCCCACTGCATCTGTGGTCACTGGATCGTTGGCCCTGACTGACCCTGGAGAGAGATTTGGCCCTGCCTATACCTGGAGGAGCCAGAGCCCTCTCAGCGTCCACTAGAGGTGTGGACCTGCCTGCACCTGAATGAAGAGTGACCAACTAAGCCACAGTACCCACCTTCACCCACCGGAAAGAGATGGGCAGACAGCAGTGTAAAAAACACATTCAACAACATAAAGAGCAATATGGCACCATCAGAATCCAGTGGCCCTACAACAGGAGGACCTGAACATCCTAATCCAGAAGCAGCAGAAGAAAATGACTTTAAATATTACTTTCTGAAGATGATAGAGACCCTTAGAGAGGAAATGAAAATTTTTCTTAAAGAAATTGAGGAAAAGACAAACAAAAAAATTGGGAGAAATCAATAAATCTCTTAAAGAAAGCCAAGAAAAAGCAATCAAACAGATAATAGAAATATTTCAACACTTGAAAACAGAAAATATGGGAATACGATCAGGTACCACAAATACGAGTAAAAACAGCAGAATATAAGAGATGGAAGAGAGATTCTCAAGCACTGAAGATACAATAGAGGAATAGACTCACCAGTCAAAAAAAAAACATTAAATCTAACAAAAGCTTATCACAAAATATCCAGGAAATATGGGACACCATGAAAAGACCAAACCTAAGAATAATAGGGTTAGAAGAAGGAGACATCCAACTCAAAAGCACAGAAAATATATTCAACAAAATCAAGAAGAAAATTTTCCCAACCTAAAAAAAGATACCCCTATGAAGGTACAAGAAGTTTACAGAATACCAAATAGACTGGACCAAAAAAAATAAAAAAATAAAAAATAAATAAAGGCAAACATCAGAATTACACCTGACTTCTCAATGGAAACAATGAAAGCCAGAAGGTCCTGGTCAAGCATTATGCAGACATTAAGAGACCACGGATGCCAGCCCAGAATACTAAACCCAACAAAACTTTCAATCACCATAGAAGGGCAAAAAGAGATATTCCATGAGAGAACCAGATTTAGCCAATACCTAGCCAAAAACCCAGACCTACACAAAGTACTAGAAGGAAAACTCCAACCCAAGGAAGTTAGCACAAAAACACAGACAATAGATGATTTCACAGCAGCAAATCCCAAAGGAGGGAAAAACACACCGCCAACAATGAAAATTAAAATAACAAGAACTAACAGTCACTGGTCACTAATATCCCTTAATATAAATGAACTCAACTCACTTATAAAAGAGGCAAACAGATAGGAGATGAAAACAGAATCTATCGTTCTACTGCATACAAGAAACACATCTCATCCTCAAAGACAGACATCACCTCGGAGTAAAGAGTTGGGAAAAGATTTTCCAATCAAATGAGCCTAAGAAACAAACTGATATAGGTATCCTAATATCTAACAAAATAGACTTCAAACTAAAATCAGTCAAAAGAGAAAAAAAGGACACTTCATATTAGCCACAGGAAAAATTCATTAAGAGCAAATCTCAATACTGAACATTTATGCCCCAAATACAAGGGCATCCTCATATGTAAAAGAAACACTCCTAAAGCTTAAACCACACATTAAACCCCACACACTAATAGTAGGAGACTTCAACCCTCCACTCTCATCACTGGACAGGTCTGCCAGACAGAAACTTAACAGAGAAATAAGAAACTAACAGATGTTATGACTCAAATGTACTTAACAGACCTCTATAGAACATTCCATCCAAACATAGAAGAATATACATTCTTCTCAGTACCTTATGGAACATTCACAAAAACTGACTACATACTAGGTAACAAAGCAAACCTAAACAGATACAAATAATGGAATAATCCCATGTATCTTATTGGATCACCATGGCTTAAAATTAGAATTCAACAGCAACACTAATTTCAGAAACCAAACAATGCTCACCTGAATCACTAATGGGTGAGGAAAGAAATAAAGAAAGAAATTAAAGACTTCCTAGAATTCAATGAAAATGCCCACATAACATACCCAAATTTATGGGACACAACAAAAAAACAGTGTTAAGAGGAAAGTTCATAGCACTAAATGCCTTTATAAAGAAGCTGGAAAAATTCCACACTAGTGAGTTAACAGAACACCTGAAAGCTCTAGAGTAAAAGGAAGCAAACACACCCAAGAGGACGAGACAGCAGAAAATAATCAAATTGAGAGATGAAATCAACAAAATAAAAACAAGAATACAATACAAAGAACCAATGAGACAAAGAATTGGTTCACTGAGAAAATCAACAAAATAGACAAAGCTTTATCCAAACTAACAAAAAGGCAGAGAAAAAATATACAAATTAACAAAATCAGAAATGAAAGGGGAGACATAGCAACAGACATGGAGGAAATCCAGAGAATCATCAGGTCCTAGTTCAAAAGCCTATACTCCAAAAATTGGAAAATTTAAAGGAAATGGATAATTTTCTTTATAAATATTACCTACCAAAATCAAGACCAGATAAACAAATTAAATAGACCTATAACTGCTAAAGAAATAGAAACAGTCATCAAAAGTCTCCCAAGCAAAAAAGCCCAGGACCAGATGGTTTCAGCACAAAATTCTACAAGATTTTCAAAGAACTAATACCAATACTTCTCAAATTGTTCCACACAATAGAAACAGAAGGAACATTGCCAAACTCTTTGTATAAGGTTATGATTACCCTGATACCCAAACCACACAAAGACACTATTAAGAAGAGAATTACAGTTCAGAGACTGGACTAAAAAGTGAGATTCTTTGCCCCTAAAATAAAAATAAAAGATTAAATGTAAGAGTTCTTGTAAGACTATGCTTATAGTTGTATGGCCACTGTTTGCATGTGTTAAAAAAAATAATATCGAGATGCAGAGCCAAAAAAAAAAAAGAAGAGAATTACAGACCAATCTCATTCATGAACATTGATGCAAAAACACTCAATAAAATACTGGCAAACTGAACCCAAGAACACATTAGAAAAATCATCCACTATGATCAAGTCAGCTTCATCCCAGGGATGCAGGGATAGTTCAACATATGAAAATCTGTCAACATAATCCACCATATAAGCAAAGTGAAAAATAAAAACCACATGATCATCTCATTAGATGTTGAAAAAGCATTTGACAAAATTCAACATCCCTTCATGATAAAGGTCTTGGAGAGATCAGGGTTACAAGGAACATACCTAAACATAATAAAGGCAATATACAGCAAGTCAACAGCCAACATCAAACTAAATGGAGAGAAACTCAAAGAGATTCCACTGAAATCAGGAACAAGACAAGGTTATCCACTCTCTCTGTATCTTCTCAATATAGTCCTTGAGGTCCTAGCTAGAGCAATAAGACAACAAAAGGAGATCAAGGGGATACAAATCTAAAAAGAAGAAGTCAGACTCTCACTTTCTGCTGATGATATGATAGCTTACATAAGTGACCCAAAAAATTCTACAAAGGAACTTCTACAACTTATAAACACCTTCATTAATGTAACAAGATAAAAGATTAACTCAAAAAAAATCACTAGCCCTCCTTTACACAGATGATAAATGGGCTGAGAAAGAAATCAGAGAAACATCACCCTTTACAATAGCCATGAATAGCATAAAATATCTAACCAAACAAGTGGAATACCTATGTGACAAGAAATTTAAATCTTTGAAGAAAGAAAGAAATTGAAAAAGACACACACAAAAAAGAAAAATCTCCCATGCTCTTGGGTAGGTATAATTTACATAGTAAAAATGGCAATCTTACCAAAAGCAATCTACATTCAATGAAATGCCCAACAAAATCCCAGCAAAATTCTTCACAGACCTCAAAAGAAAAATACTCAATTTCATATGGAAAAGCAAAAAACTCAGGATAGTAAAAACAATTCTGTACAACTTCTGGAGGCATCAAAATCCCTGACTTCAAACTCTACTACAGAGATACAGTACTGAAAACAGCCTAGTATTGGCATAAAAACCGGGTTTCTTCAGTTCTAGGAATCGAGCCTCCCACATTCCAAGTAAATCCTCTATCCACTGAGCCCCACCCACTCACCTCCAATATTTATATGAACATATTTTAAACCGCTTTCTTTGGGACTGAGGGAATAACTCAGCGGTGGGGCACTTGCCTAGCAACCCCCACCAAGTCCAACAGAACAACAACAACAACAGAAGATAAGGAAAGAAAGAGAACAGAGAATTCTCAACAGAAGAAGTTCAAATGGCCAAAAGACACTTAAGGTCATGCTCAACCTCCTTAGCGATCAGGGAAATGCAAATCAAAACAACTTTGAGATATCATATTACACCTGTCAGAATGGCTAAAATAAAAAACACCAATGATAGCCTTTGCTGGAGAGGCTGTGGAGGAAGGGGTACCCTCATCCATTGCTGGTGGGAATGCAATCTTGTGCAACCACTTTGGAAATCAGTGTTTCGGTTTCTCAGGAAATTCGGGATCAACCTACCCCTGAACCCAGCAATACCACTCTTGGGAATATACCCAAGAGATGCCCAATCATATGACAAAAGCATTTGTTTAACTATGTTCATAGCAGTATTATTTGTAATAGCCAGAACCTGGAAACAACCTAGATGTCCTTCAATGGAAAAATGGATGAAGAAAGTGTGGGATATATACACATTAGAGTACTATGCTGCGGTAAAAAACAATGACTTCTCGAATTTTGCATGCAAATGGATGGAAATAGAAAACACTATCCTGAGTGAGGTAACCCAGACCCAAAAAGATGAACATGGGATGTACTCACTCATAATTGGTTTCTAGCCATAAATAAGGGTCACGGAGTCTACAATTGGTGAACCTAAAGAAGCTAAGTAAGAAGGTGAACCCAAGGAAAAACATATAGTTATCCTCTTGGCTATGGGAAGTAGACAAAATTGCCAGGGAGAAAATTGGGATCCTGGGGGTGGGGTGGGATGGGCGTAAGGGGAGATGGGGAGAGAAAAGGGAGAAGGGGAGGATGGGGGAACTTGGGGATAAAGGATGATTGGGATAAAGGAAGGTTGGTTAGGGGAGCACGGAAGCACAATTCTTAGTTAAGGGAGCCACCTTAGGGTTGGCAAGAGACTTGAACCTAGAGTGGCTCCCAGGAGCCCAAGGCGATGTCCCCAGTTAGTTCCTTGGGCAGCTGAGGATAGGGAACCTGAAATGACCCTATCCTACAGCAATACTGAAGAATATCTTGCATATCACCATAGAACCTTCATCTGGTGATGGAGGGAGATAGAGACAGAGACCCACACTGGAGCACTGGACTGAGTTCCCAAGGTCCCAATGAGGAACAGAAGGAGGGAGAACATGAGCAAACAAGTCGGGACCACGAGGGGTGCACCCACCCACTGAGACAGTGGGGCTGATCTATTGGGAGCTCACCAAGGACTGTGACTGAAAAAGCATGGGATAACACTGGACTCTCTGAACATGGTGAACAATGAGGGCTGATGAGAAGCCAAGGACACTGGCAAGGGGTTTTGATCCTACTTTATGTGTGGGCTTTGTGGGAGCCTAGCCAGTTTGGATGTTCACCTTCCAAGGTATGGACAGAGGGGGGAGGACCTTGGACTTTCCACAGGGCAGGGAACCCTGACTGCTCTTTGGACTGGAGAGGGAGGGGGAGAGGAGTAGGGAGAGGAGTAGGGAGAGGGGGAGAGGAGTGGGAAGAGGGGGAGAAGGGTGGGAGGAGGAGGAGGGAACTTGTTTTTTTTTCCTTTTCTCAATAAAAAAAATCAAAAAAAATAAGGAAAGAAAGAAATTGGCCATGGTGCGTTTGCTGTGCAGCCCTTGAGACAGTCCATGAGGAGTTACCAAGTTCAAAATCACTAGGGGAGGCTGAAGGGAAAATGAAAAATAAGTCAGTACTTTAACAACCTGGGGTTTGTACTAAGATGCCTTGGTCTGAAAGTCCAGCCTCTGAGACTCCTGCTGCATTGTCACTCCTGACCCGGTCCTGAAGCCCTGCTGGACTGAATCTTCCAGGTTTCTAAGGACTCTTAGGGCAGCATCCTGCTTCTGAACCTACCCTCCATAGACCACACAAACACGAGAGCAGAGCAAAGCACTGGCAGGTGTGCCAGGTTCTCCAGCTTCTTCTCTCTCCTTGTTTGATGCATGACAAGTTGAGGCCCATAAAGAAAAGACCATTTCCAACAGATCTCAGAACTCACAAGCAAACCAGGGCTACGCCTCTGGTCTCCAGGCTCTTCTGTGCCTGCCTTCCTTCCTTCCTTCCTTCCTTCCTTCCTTCCTTCCTTCCTTCCTTCCTTCCTTTCTTGTCTCCTCTTTTTCTTCTATTTCTATGTCTTGAAGCCTTGAATTTGATAGCTGTAGTCAGTGTAGTCAGTTCAAAAGAGTGTTTTCTTAGGGCCAGTGAAATGGTTCAACTTGTGAAAAGGCCTTCTGGGTATGTCTAAGGACCTAAGTTTGATTTCCAAAGCCCATGTAAAGGTTCAAGGAAAAAACTCAGCTCCACAGAGTTGTCCTCTGACTTCCACATCCTCCCAGTGGTACATATGCCCACTCACACACATACACACAGACGCATGCACACACACACATGCACAAACGTACACACGTACACACACATACATGCACATACACACATACATACACACTCATAACATTAAAAAGAAAATCAGAGTCTGTTGAGATGAATCAGCAGGTAAAGGCATTTGCTGACAATCCCTGGGACTCAAATACTGAAAAGAGAAAACTCCCTCAAGCTGTTATCTGACCTCTACAACTGCATCATAGCACACACACTCAAAAGCATACAGATATGCATACGTATACTACATATATACATACATACGTACAAACATACATGGAAGCATATATATATATACATACATACATTTTTAAATATAATATTTAAAGTTTATTTAAGTGTATTCTTTCAGGGCAGGGAGGCAGTGGCGGGGAGGAGTAAAGGACTGGGAAAAGGCTTATCAAGCAAATGGACCTAAGAAACAAGCAGGTGTGGCCATACTAGTCTCTAAAAAAGTTGACTTCAACTTAAATCAATCAGAAGGAATGGAGAGGGACATTTTGTACTCATAACAGGAACAATTCATCAGGATGAAGTCTCAAACCTGAATATCTATGCCCCTAATATAAAAGCACCCACGTACATAAAAGAAACATTGCTAAAACTCCAGGCAACAATCAAACCGCACACACTAGTAGTAGGAGACTTCAACACTCCTTTCTCACCAATGGACAGGTCAATCAGACAGAAAGCTAACAGAGAAATAAGAGAATTAATGGAGGTAATGAATCAAATGGACTTAACAGACATCTATAGAACATTCCACCCAAATAGGAAAGAATATACCTTCTTCTCTGCAGCTCATGGAACCTTCTCGAAAATTGACCACATACTCGGTAACAAAGCAAACTTCCACAGTTACAAAAAAATATTTACCCACCTGTATCTTAAAAGATCACCATGGATTAAAGTTAGAATTCAACAACAATGCTACCCCCAAAAAGCCTACAAATTCATGGAAACTGAACAGTCAACTACTTAACCAAACCTGGGTAAAGGAAGAAATAAAGAAAGAAATTAAAGTCTTCCTGGAATTCAATGAAAATAAAGAAACAACATACTCAAACTTATGGGAAACTAAGAAAGTAGTCCTAAGAGGAAAGTTCATAGCACTAAGTGCCCACTTAAAGAAAACAGAGAAAGCACACATTGAAGACTTAACAGCCCACCTGAAAGCTCTAGGAAAAAAGAAGCAGACTCACCTTGGAGGAGTAGAAGACTGGAAATAATCAAACTGAGGGCTAAAACCAACAAAATACAAACACAGAAAACAATCCAAAGAATCAATGAAAAAAAAGCTGGTTCCTAGATAAATTAACAAGATTGATAAACCCCTATCCAAACTAATCAAACAGAAGAGAGAGAATTTGCAAATTAATAAGATCAGAAATGAAAAGGGGGACATAGCCACAGACACAGAGGAAATTCAGAGAATCATTAGATCTTACTACAAAAGCCTGTATGCCACAAAACTGGAAAATGTAAAGGAAATGGACACGTTTTTAGATAAATACCATTTACCAAAGTTAAACCAGGACCAGGTGAACAATCTAAATAGACCTGTTAGTCGCAAAGAATTAGAAGCTGTTATCAAAAACCTCCCTACCAAAAAAAGCCCAGGACCAGATGGTTTCAATGCGGAATTCTACCAGAACTTTCAAGAAGACCTAATACCTATACTGCTTAATGTATTTCACAATATAGAAACAGAAGAGGCATTGCCAAATTCCTTTTATGAAGCTACAGTTACTCTGATACCAAAACCACACAAAGACTCAACCAAGAAAGAGAATTATAGGCCAATCTCACTCATGAATATCGATGCAAAAATCCTCAACAAAATACTGGCAAACCGAATCCAAGAACACATTAGGAAAATTATCCATTATGAACAAGCTGGCTTCATCCCAGAGATGCAGGGCTGGTTCAACATTTGAAAATCTATCAATGTAATCCATCATATAAATAAACTAAAAGAAAAAAAAACATATGATCGTTTCATTAGATGCTGAAAAAGCATTTGACAAAATTCAACATCCTATAATGATAAAAGTCTTGGAGAGATTAGGGATACAAGGGTCATACCTAAATATAATTAAAGCTATTTACAGCAAGCCGACAGCTAACATCAAAGTAAATGGAGAAAAACTCAAAGCCAACCCACTAAACTCAGGAACACGACAAGGCTGTCCACTCTCACCATACCTCTCCAATATAGTGCTTGAAGGTCTAGCTATAGCAATAAGACAACATTAGGGGATCAAGGGGATTCGAATCAGAAAGGAAGAAGTTAAACTTTCGTTATTTGCAGATGATAGGATAGTGTACATAAGGGACCCCAAAAACGTCACCAAAGAACTCCTACAGCTGATAAACACCTTTAGTAATGTGGCAGGATACAAGATCAACTACAAAAAAATCAGTCACACTCATACACAAATAATATGGAAGCAGAGAGGGAAATCAGAGAAGCTTCACCTTTCTCGATAGCCACAAACAGCATAAAATATCTTGGGGTAACTCTAACCAAGGAAGTAAAAGATCTATTTGACAAGAACATTAAGGCATTGAAGAAAGAAATTGAACAGGATACCAGAAAATAGAAGGATCTCCTTTGCTCTTAGATTGGGAGGATCAACATAGTAAAAATGGCAATTCTACCAATGGCAATTTATAGATTCAATGCAATCCCCATCACGGTCCCATCAAAATTCTTCACAGATCTTGAGAGGAAAATAATCAACTTTATATGGAAAAACAAAAAATCCAGGATAGCCAAAACAATCCTATACAATAAAGGAACTTCTGGAGGCATTACAATCCCTGACTTCAAACTCTATTACAGAGCTACAGTAATGAAAACAGCATGGTACTGGCATAAAAACAGAGAAGTCAATCAATGGAATCGAATAGAAGACCCGGTTTTTAGCCCACAAACCTATGAACACCTCAGTTTCGATAAAGGAGCTAAAAGTATACAATGGAAGAAAGAAAGCATCTTCAACAAATGGTGCTGGCACAACTGGATGTCAACCTGTAGAAGAATGAAAATAGACCCATATCTATCGCCATGCACAAAACTCAAGTCCAAATGGATCAAAGACCCCAATATCAGTCCAAACACACTGAACCTGATAGAAGAGAAAGTGGGAAGTACCCTACAACAGATGAGCACAGGAGATCGCTTCCTATGTATAACCCCAGTAGCACAGACATTAAGGGCAATATTGAATAAATGGGACCTAATGAAACTGAGAAGCTTCTATAAAGTAAAGGACACTGTCACTAAGACAAAAAGGCAACCTACTGACTGGGAGAAGATCTTCACCAACCCTGCAACTGACAAAGGTCTGATCTCCAAAAGATATAAAGAACTCAAGAAACTAGACTTTAAAATGCTAATTAACCCTATTAAAAAGGGGCACAGAACTGAACAGAGAATTCTCAACAGAAGCAGTTCAAATGGCCAAAAGACACTTAAGGTCATGCTCAACCTCCTTAGCGATCAGGAAAATGCAAATCAAAACAACTTTGCGATATCATCTTACACCTCTCAGAATAGCTAAAATCAAAAACACCAATGATAGCCTTTGCTGGAGAAGCTGTGGAGAAAGGGGTACCCTTATCCATTGCTGGTGGGAATGCAAACTTGTGCAACCACTTTGGTATTCAGTGTGGCGGTTTCTCAGGTAATTTGGGATCAACCTACACCTGTACCCTGCAATACCAGTCTTGGGAATATACCCAAGAAACGCCCTATCATTTGACAAAAGCATTTGTTCAACCCTGTTCATAGCAGCATTATTTGTAATAGCCAGAACCTGGAAACAACCTAGATGTCCTTCAATGGAAGCTTGGATGAAGAAAGTGTGGAATATAGACACATTAGAGTACTACTCTGCCATAAAAAACAATGACTTCTCGAATTTTGCATGCAAATGGATTGAAATAGAAAACACTATCCTGAGTGAGGTAACCCAGACCCAAAAAGAGGATCATGGAATGTACTCACTCATAAGTGGTTTCTAGCCATAAATAAAGGTTACTTAGTCTATAATTTGTGATCTTAAAGAAGCTAAATAAAAAGGTGAACCCAAAGAAAAACATAAAGTTATTATCCCTGCTATGGGAAATAGACACGATTGCTGGGCAAAAAATTGGGATCTTGGGGTGTTTGGAATGGGGGTAAGGGGAGATGGGGAGAGAAAAGTGAAAAGGGGAGGATGGGGGGAACTTGGGGAAACGGGATGATTGGAGATAAAACAAGGTTGGATAGAGGAGCAGGGAATCACATAACTTAATTAAGGGAACCACCTTGAGAGACTTGAACCTAAAGTGGCTCCCAGGTGCCCAGGGCCATGTCCCCAGTTAGTTCCTTGGGCAGCTGAGGATAGGGAACCTGAAATGACCCTATCCTTTAGCCATACTGATGAATATCTTGCATATCACCATAGCCCCTTCATCTGGTGACAGATGGAAATAGAGACAGAGACCCACTCTGGAGCATCGGACTAAGCTCTCAAAGTCCCAATGAGGAGTAGAAGGAGGGAGAACATGAACATGGAAGTCAGGACCACGAGGGGTGCACCCACACACTGAGACAGTGGGGCTGATCTATTGGGAGCTCACCAAGGCCAGCTGGACTGTGACTGAAAAAGCATGGGATAAAACAGGTCTCTCTGAACATGGCGGACGATGAGGTCTGAGGAGAAGCCAAGGACAATGGCATGGGGTTTTGTTCCTACTTCATGTTCTGGCTTTGTGGGAGCCTAGCCAGTTTGGATGTTCATCTTCCTAGACCTGGATGGAGGGGGGAGGACCTTGGACTTTCCACAGGGCAGGGAACCCTGACTACTCTTCGGACTGGAGAGGAAGGGGGAGAGGAGTGGGGGGAGAGGGAGAGGGGCGGGAGGAGGAGGAAGGATATGGGAGGCTGGGAGGAGGCAGAAATTTTTTTTCAATAAAATATACTAATCATAAAAAACATAAAATCTAAAACAAAACAAAAAATATACAAGAGGATGTACATTTTATATGGAAATACTGATCCGTTTAATGTAAGGCTATAGTGTATATATTTCAGCACTCTCATGGGGGTTCCTGAACCAACTCCCTGAGGATACTCGGAGTAGATAGAACATGGTGCCTGGAGCCAAGGTCATCATGAAAGCTGGACTTAGACAATATACAAAATTATTCATTGAGATTGCTTTAACATTTGTTTGTTTTAGCTTTTTTTTTGTGTGTGTGTGAAGGCATATTTTATTTCCTGGAAGCGTTTCATACATCATTAAGAAATTTAAAGCTATTATGGGGTTAGCGACAAACCTGGTACTAGGGAAATTCCCAGAAATCTCCAAGAATGACCCCAGCTATTACTCCTACCAATAGTGGAGAGGGTGCCTGAACAGGCCTTCTTTATAATTAGATTAGTAAATTCCCTAACTGTCATCATAGAACCTATATCCAGTAATTGATGGAGCAGATGAAGAGACCCACAGACAATGCTGGACTGAGCTTCTGGAGTTTCGTTGAAGAGAGGGAAGAGGGATCATATGAGCAAGGGGTGGGAGTCAAGCTCATCATGGGAAAAACTACAGAGAGAGCTGACCTGAGCTCGTGTTGAACTTACAGACTCTGGACTGACAACTGGGGACTTTGTACCATTGGACCAAACTAGGCCTTCTGAGTATGGAGGACAGATATGTGGCTTTATTTGTTGGCTAGTTGTGGGGGGGGGAGGCTGGCACTGGGACCAGGACTTATTCTGGGAACATAAACTGGCTTTTTGGAGCCCATTCCCTATGGTGCGATACAGCAGAGAGGGGCTTGGTTCTACTTCAATTTGGCATGTCAGATTTTGTTGACTCTTCAAGGGAGGCCTTACCCCTCTGAGGTAGTGGAAAGGGGGTGAGACAGGGAAAGTAAGAAGGCAGAAGAAGGGGAGGGAGGGGGAACTGCAGTTGTTATGTAAAATAAAAACATTTATTTTGAATAAAAGAAAAAATAAATGCAATAAATTTTCTCAGTGAGAAAGTTAAGATAAAAATTTTAAAGATATATTTAATGGATGGCATATATTTATAATGAAAAATTGACTCTTTAGAGTAGCAAATTTCTCTACTTCTTGAAGAGCAGTGTGATTCTTTTGACTGAGTCATGGAAGGCCTGTTTGACTTGCTTGTTCCTCAAGGTGTAAATGAAGGGGTTCAGCATGGGGGCAATGGAAGTGGTCAGCACTATCACACCCTTGTTGACAGCCACTGAGTCCTTTGCTGATGGTTTGACGTAGATGAAGATGCAGCTGCCATAAGTGATGGACACCACAATCATGTGGGAAGAGCAGGTAGAAAAGGCCTTTTTCCTCTGCTGGGCAGAAGGGAAGTTGATGATGGTCCTGATTATGTATGCATAGGAAAGAACTACACACACAAGGGTCATGATAAATGTCAGCACCGCACAAACTATCACTATCTGCTCTATGAGCCACGTGTCTGTGCATGAGATCTTCAGAAGAGGGTATGCATCGCAGACAAAGTGGTCAATAGCATTAGAGTCACAGAATTCCAGATTGAGACCCAGGCTAAGTGGTGGCAGGATCACCAACAAGCCAGCTGCCCAGCAACAGAAGATAAGCCTTTTACAGATCTTGCTGTTCATGATGGTGACATAATGCAAGGGTTTGCAGATGGCTACATACCTGTCATAGGACATAACAGCCAGCAGAAAAAATTCTGTCACACCAAAAAGATCAGTAAAAAATAATTGAGAAGCACAGTTGTTATATGTAATTGTCCTGTCACCTGTTGAGATGTTGTATAAGTATCTGGGAATGCAAGCAGTTGTAAATGAGATTTCTAAAAAGGCAAAATTTTGCAGGAAAAAGTACATGGCAGTTTTTAGGTGTGAATCTATAAAGATGAGAAAGATGATTGTGAGATTTCCAGTTACACTCAGCAGATAGGTGAGAACCAGACAGAAGAAGATCAGAATTTTCAGCTTTGGGTCATCAGTCAGTCCCAGCAGGACGAATGTTGTTACTGTGCGGTTTCTCATAATTGAATTGTTCCCTCTATCCAGTCTGCATTGAAAATTCAGAGTTATCTGTTCAGGAGTAGCAATTAAAGGAGAAATATTATGAAACCCTACTCATATGCCTTCACTCATTCTGTCTGCAGATAGAAACACACCGGTTGCTTAGGTCCTACAAATAGGTAGTTTGGTCTTTTCAGGGTAGAGTTAGAAAATCAAATTGCCTTATCTACACAACATTTCAAAATGTTATGGGTGCTTCCTTCTTTATGCATCTGATTCTTAATTTTTCATTTTTTAAATTGTCCTTTGAGTTTATGTATTTCTAAGCAGTTTGTGTTGCATGCTTATGCTTCAGGGGACTTAATTCCTCCTTAGAGGCTTAATCCTGAAGTCAAATCTCATTCTCTCTTTGTTCTGTTCATGCATTTCTTGAGGTTTTGTTATTTATCAAAATCGCACATAGCTTCAAGTATGTTCTTATACGCTTTTTATTTGCTGTCTAACATGCTGGAGACTAGTATTATAATCATGAACTTTCATGTTTTCTTTAAACAATCCCTTCCTTAGTTATTACCCCATCTTTTCCTCTGAAATTTTCAGGTTAAAATTACATTATTATCCTATCATTGAATAAAAGAAAGGAAACATTTTGAGGGCAGGCTTATTGTATTGTATGATAAGTTATATATAAATTATACATTTGTTTAGATCACCACTAGTGCTATTATATTTTGGAATGCACTGAAAATATCACTATCTATACTATTAAGTAAAAATGCCATATTTAATTGTTAAGCCTGTCTTCAAAGATATCTCAGCTTCACTGTCACTTAGGTTATTATGGAAATAATATTATTCTTACATATTCTATGCTGAAACACTAAAAGTGAGGTGCTTGTGAGAAGCAGACACATTTGAACTACTTCAGCATCCTGACCCATGATTTTTTTTGTTAACATGTTCTCTTGTCAATGTACCAAAGTCATATTTTGTCTGTTACTTATATCGAACAATTTTTAGTAGAATTAATCAAACACTATAAGTTTTTGCTTTAATTTATGGACTTTGAGTAGGGTGAGTATTTTTAACCACACAACATTCATAGCATTCTTTCATAGCTTACCTTTGTAGCTTCATGTGTGTTTTATCTGTCACCTTCCTTCATTGTAGTTTTGAGACATTTGTTTTTCTTGCTGATGTCTTTATGTAGCCCATTGTGCTTTATTATTTGTTAACATAACTCTGTTTTCTTGAACTTTTAATCTCTAAAAATTATTACTCCTCATATCAGTCATACAACAGAATATTCCTGGAACACAAGTCCAAAATGAAATGTTTGATGTCCATTCCTGTATTCTATTTTACTTTGTATCTTTAAGTCAAACTAATATGTTATGATCAGTAAGCTTTTACAATATGTTACATACTGAACTTTTGCAATAGGTTACATACTGAACCTTTACAATAAGTTACATACTTACATTCTTACTTAACATTTACAATAGGTTACATACTCACTAAACCTTTTCAGTAAGTTACATACTTACATACTTACTGAACTTTTACAATAAATTACATACTTATACACATACTGAACCTTTATAATAGGTTACATTCTCACTAAATCTTTACAATAGGTTACATACTTAGCTATCTTTTATTGTCTGTGATCCAGCCTCCAACAGCACAGGGCTCAAAGGGAACCCATACTACCTGAGGGGGTAAGGCAAAAGACTCTCTCTCTCTCTCTGGTTTCCTTCTATATTCTTCTTTATTCTTTATTCTTGTTTTCCTGGTGGTTTCCTTTTTTTCATTCTGGATGTTTTCCTTCTAACTCAATCTTTATTCTTGATGTTTTTCCTCTAACTTTATCTTTATGCTTTCTTATTTTCTTATTTCTGATGTTTCCCTTCTAACTCTGTTTTTGTCCTTACAGCTTAAATATCCCAGCAAAATCTTTTACACAATATCAAAACTACAATGTGATTACATTCTGCTTTTCAAGTAACTGATGACAGTAAAAACAAGTGAAAAACAGCATGTCATCCTTATCCCTTCCATGATTAAACATTTTACATGATACAGGGGAAAAATTGTCCCCAAGAAACCACATGCATTCTTACCCAATCAACTTGTCATAGAGTAACAGAGTAAAAGCAAGCAAGCTATTTTTCTCTGTCAGGTCTTTTACTGGCACTTTTCATTTTGTAGTTACAAAGAAAGGACCAACCACTTTATTGCCTTTCTTGAAAGGTAATCTTATAAAGAATCTTAAAAGAATCACAAATATACACTTTTATACATGGAAAACAACCATTCAGCACTACCTTAAGTCTTTAGGGTGCATAGCTACTCATCAATAATTTTTTATATCAGGAGTTTGAGGGCAGAAGGGGGTAGAAGGAATTGTTCATCACTTTTGGTCATCAACCAATCCTAGCAAGAAAGGCATATCCTCTAATGATAGTTGAGCTGTGGCCTCAGTTCTCATTGTTGCTTAATATAACCTTATGAATCGCTATACCTATCCAATATCAAACACTCTGAAATGCCATTTAAATTGGGACTACATTAGAGTTCCCATTCTTAATTTTAAAACAGTCTGTGAAGACTTTAACTAGAGAAACTTGGGATCTGAATCTCAAAAAGAACCTGTAGTTGAAAGGACAGAATTCATTCTATTCAAACTTCTGGCATTTGTTCATAGCCTCATTCTCACTTAGTTATTTAACCACAATGATTCTTCTAAATATGATTTGAAAATGATTATTTATGGTGATCATTGATTAATCTATTCATGTCTACAAAAATAGTAGTCTGGGAATGCATATGGGTTTAAATTTTCTGTTTTTAATCAATTGCATCAACTTTCCAATTAAGAATGCAGTACCGTCATAAGAAAGTAATTTTCTTACTTTTTCTCCCTGAAAAATAGTTTCAAAGGGATGTCTGGAAGTTTGAGAAGAGCTGATGTTCTGAACCCTTTTTCTCAGAGAGAGCGTTTTATAATATCAAGCTTGATACTTATTAATGTACCATGTCTACAGCAAATGAAAAAAAACAAGAGTCCTCAGTGGCTCAGACTCAGAAATAATGAATTATCTGTGGGAGCAGGGCCTTTGGAGATTCAATGAAGCATCAAAATCACTGAAAATAAACTGCAAGGAAAATGTAGAATCTAATAAAAAGAAAACCTAGCCCAGTATCTCATAATTAATTCTTGTTATATCGGGTGCAAAATATTTTGGTCTCATTTTCTGTATTATCAATTTGTTATGCAGTAAATAAATTACATAGTTTAAAAATATCACTGTTTTATTCTATGAAACATGTTTTAACATTATTTTTAAAAATTAATTAATTAATATATATCAATCTGTATATGTGTACATGATGTGTGTGCCACAGTGTTGTGTGGATGTCTGAGAACAAGTTTGTGGAGCTGTTTCTCTTCTTCCACTATTACATGGATTTAGGGGATCAAATTCAGGTTTCCAGGCCTATGTAAGTATCTACTCCATAAAGAATCTTGATAGTCCTGCATATTATTTTTGCAAGTCAAACTATGAGGCAGAGGAGATGGCTCAGTGCCAAGAGTAAAGTGCTTGATGTGAAAATACGAGAACCTGAATTCTAATTCTAATTCCCAGAACCCATTTGATGCTGGTTACAATAGTGTGACCCTCTAATCACACTTCTCCTATGGAAACTGGGAAGTGAAGGCAGGAGAATCCACAGAAGCTTATAGGCCTGAGATCCTGGTGATCAACAAATAATGTAGAATGTGCTGTGAGACAATGATCTTTTACATGGCAAAGGTTTGTTGCTTGTATTGGTTTAATAAAATACTGGTAGGCCAGTAGCCAGGTAGGAAGTTTAGGTAGAGCAACCAGACTAGGAGAATTCTGGGAAAAGGAAATTCAGAGACACAGTCACCAGTCAGACACAGAGGAAGCAAGATAAGAATGCTTCACTGAGAAAAGGTACCAAGCCACATGACTAAACATAGACAAAAATTCTGGGTTAATTTAAGTTCTAACAGCTAGTTAATAATAAGCCTGAGCTAAACGGCCAAACTGCCAGTCAGCAGGAGGGTTGCCTGCTGGCCAACTAGTCAAGTAGTGGTGGGTGGGAGAGAGCCTAGAGACTGTTCTATCCATCTGGGGAGCTGGTCACTAACCTCTTGGTTTGCTCTGTGCAGTCACCACAAAAGGCAGATTCTTAGCATGTTCACTGGAAGGAGTAAAGGATAGTGTACCACCAGGATCTGATAGACCACTGGGAATTGTGACAGAGAAGCACAAGTGACCACAGAAGGTGATCTGCTACAGAGCTGGAAATGACCCTGGGGGAATGTATTTGGAGGAGAGGAGGAGAGTGAAGATTGCCTACTTTATTCCTCAGCCATCATGGCTGTAGGGGGAATTAAGTAACTGCCTTATCAGTTTTTTTCTACTGTTTTGCATTCATTTTCATGATTTTAGTCTTCCGTTCATTTCCTGATTTTAAATGAATGCCGCGTGTCTTAGGGCTTTGCTATCACAGCTAACTATCCCCAGAGAAATCCCAGGAAAAGTTGTTTAACAAAAACTTAAATCAGTTTCTTGTTCACCTAAAATGGTTTATGGAGGTTTCAAATTTGATGGTCATTGGGAAGGTCTTCCTAGAGTGTTTTTGAGAGGAAATATTAAAAAGATCCTTCATAACTAACATGAAACATAAAAAGTCATTTTAAGAAGTGCAATCTTTTTTCTAAGTGTCAAAATGGGTATTGAATACTTTTTAGGCCATATCTGTCAATGGTACATATCATTTCCACACTCACTTGATGAGCTTAAGCATAAAGTAAAAAGGCAGACCTGAAAGTGTGGAAAAAATGGTAGAAAACCACCAACTATTGTGTTTCCAGGAATAACAGCCAGACGATAATTTTAGGTTCCCTGCAAGACTAAACATATTCAAAAAGTTTATTTTTAATGAAGGCAAAGAATATTGTGGTTCATAGTATTTAAGTTGAAAGAGAAAGTGTGAGTATAAAAAGGGTAAAAAACAAGTATGTGTTAAAATATAGTACAGCTTCAGATTCTGTGCTCTTTCACCCGTCTCTCAGTCTAGCATGCCTCAATTTATTTTACACCTTTGAGAGGAGCACAAGTTTTTTAATTGAGTAATTGAAGGCTTGTTTCACTTGCTTGTTTCTCAGTGCATAAATAAAAGGATTTAACATTGGTGAAATTGATATGATGAGAAGTGAAATCCCTTTATTGACAGCTACGTCACTCTTGGATGAAGGTTTGATGTAGATGAAGAAGCAGCTGCCATAAGTAATGGAAACTACAATCATGTGGGAAGAACAGGTGGAAAAAGCCTTTTTCCTTTGCTGGGCAGAGGAAAATCTCAGAATGGTCTTGATGATGTAAACGTAGGAAAGGACAACACACACAAAGGTGATGATGAAGGTCAGCACGGCACCAATTATCACCATCTGCTCTAACAACCATGTATCTGAACAAGAGATTTTCAGGAGAGGAGCTGCATCACAACAAAAATGGTCAATGATGTTTGAGTCACAGAACTCCAGGCCCAAGCCTAGACTAATAGGTGGGACAATGATGACCAATGCTGCTACCCAACAGAAGAAGATGAAATTCTTGCAGACTCTGCTATTCATGATAGTCATGTAATGCAGAGGTTTACAGATGGCCACGTAGCGGTCATAGGACATAATAGCCAGAAGAAAAAATTCTGTTGCTGCAAAGAGGTCTATAAACAGTAGCTGAGCGACACAACCTGTATAGGTAATGGACTTGTCCCCAGATGAAATGCTATATAAAAATCGGGGAATACAAGCAGTTGTTAGTGAAATTTCCAAGAAGGAGAAATTTTTGAGAAAAATATACATAGGTGTTTTAAGGCTGGGGTCAGTCAGAGTGAGGGTGATGATGGTTATGTTCCCAGAAAAACTCAACATGTAAGAAAGAAGCAGAAAGATAAAAAGAAGAATTTTCAGCCTAATGTCATCTGTCAGACCCAGCAAGATGAAGGTTGTCACTGTTCGATTTCTCATTTTTGATTATTGTCTCCTGACCAGCCTGGTTGAAAAAGAAAAGAAAGACATTATTTACAAGACTTCAGAATTTAGTCAGATGTCAACCTCACGACAAGTTAGCTTACCATTCCTCTACTGCCGTTGGGTAGTGAAGAAGCAAGCACACAGTGCATGCTGGTCTTTGATCTTCCTTTTGTGTCACACAGCAGCTCATATATTTGAATCATAGAATTCATACTGATATCCTATGTCTGCAGTCTAGCTGGAATCGATGCTACAATTACCCTATTACCCAAACCACATAAAGATATTACTAAGAAAGAGAATTACAGACCATTCTTACTCATGAACATTGATGCAAAAATTGTTGACTGAGTTTTCTGTCCCGCCTGTTTCCCGCAGTCATTAAGTCCCAAAGAAAGCACAGAGAGTTCTATATTAGTTATAAACTGATAGGCCTAACCCAGGCTTCTTATTAACTCTTACAACTTATATTAGCCCATTATTCTTATCTGTGTTATCCATGTTGCTTGGTGCCTTATGTGGCCATCAGTCACATCTTGCTTCTTCTGGGGTTGGGTCAGGACTCTGTCCTCTTCCCAGAATTCTCTTGTTCTCATTGATCCACCTCTACTTCCTGTCTGGTTGTCCCGCCTATACTTTCTGTCTGGCTACTGGCCAATCAGCATTTATTTAAAGTATAATTGATAGAATACAGACCATTATCCCACACCAAAATATACTCAATAAAATACTGGCAAATTGAATCCCAGAACACATCAGACCCATCATCCACCATGATTAAGTAAGTTTCATTCCAGAGATGTAAGGTTGGTTCAACATCCAAAAATCTGTCAGTGTAACCCACCATATAAACAAACTAAAAAATAAAAACTACATGATCATCTCATTAGATGCTGAAAAAGCTTTCAACAAAATATAACATCCCTTCATGTAAAATGTCTTGGAGAGAGCAGGTATACAAAGAATATACCTAAACATAATAGAGGCAATATACAGCAAACCAACAACCAACATCAAACTAAATGGAGAGAAACTCCTAGTGATCCCATTGAAATCAGGAACAAGACAAGGTTGTTAACTCCATAGCTATTCAATATAGTTCTTGAGGTTCTAGCTAGAGCAATAAGACACCAAATGGAGATCAAGGTGATATAAATAGGAAAAGAAGTCAAACTCTCACTGTTTGCTAATGATAAGACAGTTTACATAAGTGACCCTAAAAATTCTAACAAGGAACTTCTACAACTTTTAAACACTTTCAGTAATGTAGCAGGATATAAGATTAACCCAAAATAATCAGTAGCCCCAGTAGCACAGACACTGAGAGAAACAATAAATAAATGGGACCTCCTGCAACTGAAAAGCTTCTGTAAAGCAGAGGACAAAACAACAGCTTACAGAATGTGAAAAGATCTTTCCAATCCCATATCAGAGAGAGGTCTGATCTCCAAAGTACCTAAATAACTCAAGAAATTGGTCATCAAAAGAACAAATAATTCAGTATAAAAATATAGTACAAACAGAATCAGAGAACTCTCAACAGAAGAATCTAAAATGACTAAAAGACACTTCAGTAAATATCCAACATCCTTATTCATCAGAGAAATGCAAATCAAAACAACTCTAAGATTCCAGCTTACACTTCTACGAATGGCCAAGGCCAAAAACACTGATGACAACTTATGCTGGAGAGGTTGTGGGGAAAAGGGAACACTTTTGCATTGCTGGTGGCAATGCAAGCTGGTACAGCCCCTTTGGATGTCAGTGTGCTAATTTCTCAGAAAATTAGGAAACAACCTTCCTCAAGACCCAGTAATACCACTTTTGGGTATCTATCCAAAGAATGTTCAATCATGCCACAAGGAGATGTGCTCAACTATGTCCATAGCAGCATTGTTTGTCATAGCAAGAACATGGAAACAACCTAAATCCTCCTCAACTGATGAATGAATAAGGAAAATGTGGTACATTTACTCAATGGAGTTCTACACAACAGTGAAATAAAATAATTACATCTTGAATTTTGCAGGAAAATGGATGGAGCTAGAAAACATCATTTTGAGTGAGGTAACCAGACACAGAAAGACAATTATCACATGCACTCCCTCATTAGTGGTTTTTCGACATAAAACAAAGAAAACCAGTCTACAAATCACAATCCCAGAGAACCTAGATAAAAATGAGAACACTAAGAGAGACATACATAGATCTAATCTACATGAGAAGTAGAAAAAGACAAGATCTCCTGAGTAATATGGGAGCATAGGGACCTTGGGAGAGGGTTGAAGGGGAGGGAAGAGGCAGGGAGTGGAGAAGAGAAAAATGTAGAGCTCAATAAAAATCAATAAAAAAACAAATAAATAAAAACAAAAATACAGGCTCATACAAAGAATTGTTTTCCCAGCTTGCAAATGGAAGTGTGGAACTGACTCACCTGGTTACTTGATTTTCTTGATGAAAACCCTGGTGGCCCCAACTAGCTGCAAGTTTCATGTTCTCTAGATAGTGAGGATTTTTTTTCCTTTGATATATTTACAAGAAGGTGTTTCAATAAAGGTATATTTTTAGACAAAACTCTAAAATGAAGTTCTCTGTGTTTATTTTTTTAAAACACATTCAATAGCAGTATATTTACTCTCTGTATGGCCATCATTTTTATTCAGTTCCCTGTAGGGAAGTCAGGGAATGAGAATATGGTGTCATAATCAAGGAGCTATATTCTTGTTATTCTGTTTTTGATCCACCTCAGTTTAGTTTGAGATAGTCTTAATACTTTGCTATATATGACAGTGTGACCTAGTAACATCACATCAAGAGAGTAGGTCATTTCTTATGTTTATTTTCACTTCCCCTTTCCTTTATATTCTATTTGTACAAAATTGTTTTTTGCTTTTCCACTTTCTACTTAAAACATGAACTCATTTGTTCTAAGTATGCTTTAAACTATTTTGGCCAAAATTATCACTATTGGGTTCCTTAAATATTTTAAACATTTGTTCCATTGTATGATTTTTAGTTGGCAAACATTCTTTCCCTATCTGTAGATTGTCTTCTCCCTCTCTAAGTATTTTCCTTTAGTCTGCAGAAACTTTTTAGCTTGGTGCCATCTCGTCTGTCTCCTCTTCTTATGTTTTCTTCTGGTTATTTTGTTGTTTTAGGTCTTACATGGAAGACTTCTATTGCTATATCAAAAGTGAATGAAAACAAGCAAGTGCTGCCAGTGTGTGGAGAGAAGGCAGCCCACCATTTAGCTATCAGGAATGCACAATAGTACAGATATATTAGAAAATGACATAAAGGTTTTAAAAACGTAAAAATAAAATTATGATGTGGTTCCAAATTCCATATCTTGTTTTATATATAAAATTTTCTCCATCATATTAATTGAAAATTAAATTACCACATTGTGGACTTGGTTTATTCAGTTAGAATAGTATCCTTTTATTCCACATATGTTATTACAGATAGCAGAATTTCCTTCTCACTTAAGTTGTACAGTATTTTATTTGGCATATGTATCTTATTTTATTTATTTATTCATCTATTGATGGATGCTTAGTTTTATATATTGGAATCATTGATGATGACAAAATGAACATGGGAGTACAAAAATAGCTTCAAACTCAATGCAATTCATTGTATATGTATTTCAATGGATCTAGAAAGTATTATATAAAAGTTTGCAGAAGTTATGCTGAAATGAACATATTTGTTTTACCTATACAAATAAAGTCATAGAATGACTTCTAAGAATTTTCTTTTCATATGATCCTCATAACAAAAATTCATTGATATTTTGAGACTATCTTTAATATTATGGTAATTGGTCTGACTCTCTATAATTCTTTTCTATCTACTAATGTATAAAGAGAGAGAATATTTCCTGTACTTTTATAAGTTTTAGAAACTATGAGCTTTCTATTCTTATTGATTTCTTTGCATCAGCATCCTTAACAATATCTAGTTTATGGAATTATTGTGATCATTTGTTGAATAATTCCCCAAGAATTCTTCTTGGACCGTAAGTTAGAGTCAATATCTCAAATTCTTTTGTCCATTTATGTCTTCATTTTACTTTTCTTCCTTTGCTACCTAACTTGCTTCAACATTTCTGCTAATTTATTTTGTCATTAATCAATGGCCATTGTGCATACTATATTTTTGTTCTTGTAGTCTTGATTAAAATGAGAATTTTTAGTGCCTCTAATAACCTTCTATGCTCATCTTGTGAATTAACAAGAGGAGGAGTGAGGCTTTTGCAGTTTGGAGAATATGTCAGGAGGATTCTAGATTTATTTCTGAAGATGTTATTGTCTTCACTTTCATTCACTCCTTTATCAATGCAATTGGAATTTTTTTTCACAAATCCAGATAAGATTATCTTTCTAAATGTGTTATGAAAAATTTTGGTCTGTTAAGTGTATTTTGTAAATAAAGAATTTTACTTTCTTTTTCAAGCTAAAAAAGGTTTCTTATGAAATTTATAGCTCAATGGTTACTCATGTTTTATGAATTTTACTCTGGAAGAAATCCAGAGGCGCATTTTCTTAAAATTGGTGGATTGAGCCATATTGTGTCTTCTAAGGTAGTTATAAATTAAAGCATTAGATGTTCATAATCAGACAAATACATCTGTTTTTTAAGCATCTCTACAGAATAAGAGAAACTCAACTGCTGGAGAAACAATTAGTTGATAATCAGCTAGGCTTCATTATGATTAGGATAGCTTCCTTTCAGAGAAGATCATTCAGGAACTGAGCCCAAATATGAAAATTCCACTCTTAAGTTTTCATGCTGTATCCTAACTCATAGCAGAATTGCAGATTTAAAAACTCTCTTCTCTGACTAATAATGTCTTTTCCACTTTGAACCTGAATATGAAATGAATGTTATGATAAATCAGTTCAGTTTAGGTATACTTTTAATGTTGAATATTTCAAGTTTACTTGTTCTGAACTAAGTAATCTCAACACTGCCGCTATTTTGAAGATTTCATGAAGGATATTACAGTTTCCATTTGTATACAGATTGATGAAAGTGTTATTGTGGGTCACTTCTGTTTGACTTTAAAATTACCTTGTCCCTGAGATTACTCATGTGCATATTTCTTATATATGATATGATTGATACACATTAAATAATTAGGAGAGAAGGGGTAAGTAAGATATGACCATATTCGTTCTGAGGATGCATATATAAATTATTTTCAATGAATCCTATGATTTTGTATATTTAATTTTTGTAGAACAGAAAATGACATCATAAATATATGTTTTCTTGTCCAGCAACACCAATATTGTTTTTTGCTACCTCTGACATTTAAATGCACAAGTGTGACTACTACAGAGGCTAAGAAAATGGAATGGTGGCAAAGAAGAAAAAACGGAAGTGATCAAACTTCAGAACAAACAAAGGAGTAAAGCATACTTACTCTTCTGTAAGGCAATCATGACTTCAGGTGATCTATTATATTTGTTTTCCTAAAGGTGAAGCTGACAGGGCAAGGGTGATCTAACCTTGTGAAGATGTACATGGAGAGACAATTCTTTTACAGAAGATAGTGCTGTTTTTGGTTAGCTTCACATTAAAGATTTCATTTTAGTCTAAACATAGTAACCAATTTATTATTTATTTTATCTCCAAATTGAAATGAAGGCATATAAAATTTTTGTTAGAGTATTTTGGTAGATAATTTTCAATTTTTCTGGACAAAAAGAATTTTAAATTGTAAAGAAATGTGACTGTTTTATTATACAGTCTTTTATGGATATATAGAGGATAAAGAAGGAGTCCTTTGTGGCCAAACACAAACACAGTTAATGAATGTGATAATCACTAATTGGCAGAGTATCAAACTAGCAACAATGGGACTTGTGTCCTCAGAGACAGTAATACACAACAGTTTTATTAAACACATTCTAAGTATAAAGCAATAACTGTCTGGCAAATGGGCAATTCAGAATTTTCTGAAAATTCTGTGTTTACCTTAACTCATAGGTAAGAAAAGATAAAACGTTGCTTGATATCTGTTTTGATTGAAAAAGTAACAATGGGGATGTTCTATCGGGAACTCACCAAGGCCTGGGTCTGAAAAAGCATGGGATAAATCCGGACTAGCTGAACATAGCGGACAATGAGGAATACTGAGAACAATGGCAGTGGGTTTTTGACCCTACTGCACGTACTGGCTTTGGGGGAGCCTAGGCAGTTTGGATGCTCACCTTACTAAACCTGGATGGAGGTGGGTGGTTTTTGGATTTCCCACAGGTCAAGGAACCCTGATTGCTCCTCGAGTTGATGAGGGAGGGGGACTTGATCGGGGGAGGTGGAGGGAAATGGGAGGCGGTGGCGGGGAGGAGGCAGAAATCCTTAATAAATAAATAAATATGAAAAAAAACTTAAATGTAAAAAAAATGAAAAAGTAGAAATATACTCAAAGGAAGTTAATATCTAAGTGTAAATACTTTCCACATTAAAAATAAATAATTTCATCATATTCTATACTAAAATACCGTCCTCATTGGCTCCTGCCTCTCTCACTCTTCTCTCTCCATCTCTGCACAGATCCAAACGACATGGACATTGGGAAAGCATTGGTAGAGGGCTGGAGTTGACTGGGGTGGGCAGAAGGAGCTATGGGAGGTGCGGGATGAGAGTGACCAGAATGTGTTACTTATACACACATAATTGTCAAAGAATAGATTTAATTGATTAAAAGGAGATACCTAAGTTTTTCCATATTCTTCATAAAAATTCAGCTGTCAAATATGTCACCTTTTCAACCCAAGGGAGGAAGAGTTCAGGATAACTGCTCAAATCAATTGGGCGGCCCTTGGGCTTCCCACAGGTCAGGGAACCCTGATTGCTCATCGAGCTGATAAGGGAGGGGGACTTCATGGGGGAGGGGGAGGGAAATGGGAGGCGGTGGTGGGGAGGAGGCAGAAATCCTTAATAAATAAATAAATAAATAAAAACAAATCAATTGACGAAAAGTTTTTGAAATCTTAGAAATAAAGAAGACATCCAACTTTATGACTTAAAAAGCCACTGTTTCACAGATTCATCTGGAAGATACTGAAAGAACAGAAGAATGTGTTCAAGCTTAGAAGATGCTTTTTGCCTAGGGTATAGAGTGAATGAATTTAGCCGGGCAGTAAGTGGCACATGCCTTTAATCCCAGTCCTCGGGAGGCAGCGGCAGGGAATCTTTGTGAATTAGAGGCCAGCCTGGTCTACAAGAGCTAGTTCCAGGACAGTCTCCAAAGCTACAGAGAAACCTTGTCTCAAAAATCCATAAATAAATAAACAAACAAACAAATAAATAAATAAAGAATGAAAGAACTTACACATAGTTTATAATTAAAAAGATTGTCACTAAAACTGTGTAGGTCCTTAACCAGTTTAACAACTGGTACAAAATGATGTGGACAGACATACATTCATAGTATGTGTTCCCTGAATTTTTCTCTGAAACAGCTTTGCTAGATGTCACTGATGATGTAATTGAACAAAATATTCTATTTGTGTCAACCATATGTTCTATTTGTATGAACTACATTTAAAAATTTTTGAAAATTATACATTAACAGAATTCATATTCTTATAGAAAGAAATAGCAAAAGTAGAATATATATATTTCTTAGTAATAATTGCCAGAATCTTTTTCTTAAACAAACTGGTTAAAGTCTATGTGTAACATGGCATCTGGCCATTTCTAAACCATTCTCTGTTGATCTAATAGTTTTTCAGTGCTGATTTGCCTGGGTGTGGCATAACAGATAGATAGCAAACAACATTCACAGCAATGGAATTCAACAATGTAGAGAAAACTCAAATTAAACAGCTATTTTTTTCTAATATAGATGTCTTCTTCCTTTATAGAGTATTTTTTTCATTTTCTTTTTATTGAGAAAAGGAAAAAAAAGTATCCTCCTCTTCCCAGCCTCCCCTTTCCCTGCCCCTCCTACTTCCCTTCTGCCCCTCCCCCCACTCATCTCGCCCTCCCACTCGAGTCCAAAGAGCAGTCCGGGTTCCCTGCCCTGTGGAAAGTCCAAGGTCCGCACCCCTCCGTCCATGTCTAGGAAGGTGAACATTCAATCTGGCTAGGCTCCCACAAAGCCAGAGCATGAAGTAGGATCAAAACCTCCATGCCATTGTCCTTGGCTTCTGATCAGCCCTCATTGTTTGCCTTCTTCAGAGATTCCGGTTTTATCCCATGCTTTTTCAGTCACAGTCCAGCTGGCCTTGGTGAGCTCCCAATGGATCAGCCCCATTGTCTCATTGGGTGGGTGCACCCCTCGTGGTCCTGACTTCCTTGCTCATCTTCTCCCTCTTTCTGCTCCTCATTGGGACCTTGGGAGCTCAGTCCAGTGCTCCAGTGTGGGTCTCTGTCTCTATCTCCATCCATCACCAGATGAAAGTTCTATGGTGATATGCAAGATATTCGTCAGTATTGCTATAGGATAGGGTCGTTTCAGTTTCCCTATCCTCAGCTGCCCAAGGGACTAACTGGGGACATCACCATGAACTCCTGGGAGCCACTCTAGGTTCAAGTCTCTTGAAAACCCTAAGGTGGCTCCCTTAACAAAGAATTGTGCTTCCATGCTCCCCTATCCAACCTTCCTTCCTTTATCCCAGTCCTCCTTTTTCGCCAAGTTCCCCCCATCCTCCCCTTCTCACTTTTCTCTCCCCATCTCCCCTTACCCCCATCCCACCCCACCCCCAAGATCCCAATTTTCTCTCCGGCAATTTTGTCTACTTCCCATAGCCAAGAGGATAACTATATGTTTTTCCTTGGGTTCACCTTCTTATTTAGCTCCTCTAGGTTCATCAATTGTAGTCTCCGTGACCATTATTTATGGGTAGAAACCAATTATGAGTGAGTACATTCCATGTTCATCTTTTTGGGTCTGGGATACCTCACTTTGTATAGTGTTTTCTATTTCCATCCATTTTCATGCAAAATTCGAGAAGTCATTGTTTTTACTGCAGCGTAGTACTCTAATGTGTATATATTCCACACTTTCTTCATCCATTCTTCCATTGAAGGGCATCTAGGTTGTTTCCAGGTTCTGGCTATTACAAATAATACTGCTATGAACATAGTTGAACAAATGCTCTTGTCATATGATAGGGCATCTCTTGGGTATATTCTCAAGAGTGGTATTGCTGGGTCCAGGGGTAGGTTGATCCCGAATTTCCTGAAAAAACCGAAACACTGATTTCCACAGTGATTGCACAAAATTGCATTCCCACCAGCAATGGAGGAGGGTACCCCTTCCTCCACAGCCTGCCCAGCAAAGGTTATCATTGGTGTTTTTGACTTTAGCTATTCTGACAGGTGTAAGATGATATCTCAAAGTTGTTTTGATTTGCATTTCCCTGATTGCTAAGGAGGTTGAGCATGACCTTAAGTATCTTTTGGCCATTTGAACTTCTTCTTTTGAGAATTCTCTGTTCAGTTCAGTGCCCCATTTTTTCAATTGGGTTAATTAGCCTTTTAAAGTCTAGTTTCTTGAGTTCTCTATATATTTTGGAGATCAGACCTTTGTCAGTTGCAGGGTTGGTGAAGATCTTCTCCCAGTCAGTGGGTTGCCTTTTTGTCTTAGTGACAGTGTCCTTTGCTTTACAGAAGCTTCTCAGTTTTAGTAGGTCCCATTTATTCAATGTTGTCCTTAATGTCTGTCATGCTGGGGTTATACATAGGAACTGATCTCCTGTGCCCATCTATTGTAGGGTACTTCCCACTTTCTCTTCTATTAGGTTCAGTGTGTTTGGGCTGATATTGAGGTCTTTAATCCATTTGGACTTAAGTTTTGTGCATGGTGATAGATATGGGTCAATTTCCATTCTTCTACAGGTTGACATCCAGTTGTGCCAAGACCATTTGTTGAAGATTCTTTCTTTCTTCCATTGTATACTTTTAGCTCCTTTATCAAAAATAAGTTGATCATAGGCTTGTGGGTTAAAATTCGGGTCTTCTATACGAATCCGTTGGTCGACTTCTCTGTTTTTATTCCAGTACCACACTGTTTTCATTACTGTAGCTTTGTAATAGAGTTTGAAGTCAGGGATGGTAATGCCTCCAGAAGATCCTTTATTGTATAGGATTGTTTTGGCTATGCTGGGTTTTTTGTTTTTCCATATAAAGTTGATTATTTTCCTCTCAAGATCTGTGAAGAATTTTGATGCATTCTTGATGGGGATTACATTGAATCTATAAATTGCCTTTGGTAGAATTGCCATTTTTACTATGTTGATCCTCCCAATCCAAGAGCAAAGGAGGTCCTTCCATTTTCTGGTATTCTCCTCAATTTCTTTCTTCAATGCCTTAAAGTTCTTGTCAAATAGATCTTTCACTTCCTTGGTTAGAGTTACCCCAAGATATTTTATGCTGTTTGTGGCTATCGTGAAGGGTGAAGCTTCTCTGATTTCCCTCTCTGCTTCCATATCCTTTGTGTATAAGAGGGCGACTGATTTTTTGGAGTTGATCTTGTATCCTTCCACATTTCTAAAGGTTTTTATCATCTGTAAAAGTTCTTTGGTGGAGTTTTGGGGGTCGCTTATGTACACTGTCATATCATCTGCAAATAATGAAACTTTAACTTCTTCCTTTCCAATTCGAATCCACTTGATCCCATTATTTTGTCTTATTGCTATTGCTAGAACTTCAAGCACTATATTGAAGAGGTATGGCGAGAGTGGACAGTTATTGTTAGAGAACTCATGTTCCTGAGTTTAGTGGGATTGCTTTGAGTTTCTCTCCGTTCAATTTGATGTTAGCTGTCGGCTTTCTGTATATAGCTTTTATTATATTTAGGTATGACCCTTGTATTCCTAATCTCTCCAATACTTTTATCATAAAGGGATGTTGAATTTTGTCAAATGCTTTTTCAGCATCTAATGAAATGATCATATGGATTTTTTCTATTAGTTTATTTATATGATGGATTACATTGATAGATTTTCGAATGTTGAACCAGCCTTGCATCTCTGGGATGAAGCCTACTTGATCATAATGGATAATTTTTCTAATATGTTCTTGGATTCGGTTTGCCAGTATTTTGTTGAGGATTTTTGCGTCGATGTTCATGAGTTCCTGGTTTAGTCTTTGTGTGGTTTTCGTATCAGAGTAACTGTAGCTTCATAAAAGGAATTTGGTAATGATTCTTCTCCTTCTATATTGTGAAATACATTAAGGAGTATAGGTATTAACTCTTTTTAGAAGTTCTGGTAGAATTCCGCATTGAAACCATCTGGTCCTGGGCTTTTTTTGCTAGGGAGGTTCTTTATTAGAGCTTCTAATTCTTTGTGACTAACAGGTCTATTTAGATTTTTCACCTGGTCCTGGTTTAACTTTGGTATATGGTATTTATCTAAAAAAGTGCCCATTTCTTTTACATTATCCAATTTTGTGGCATACAGGCTTTTGTAGTAAGATCTAATGATTCTCTGAATTTCCTCTGTGTCTGTGGTTATGTCCCCCTTTTCATTTCTGATCTTAGTAATTTGTGTATTCTCTCTCTGCTGTTTGATTAGTTTGGATAGGGGTTCATCAATCTTGTTGATTTCTCCAGTTACCAGCTTTTTGTTTCATTGTTTCATTGGATTGTTTTCTGTGTTTGTATTTTGTTGATTTCAGCCCTCAGTTTGATTATTTCCAGTCTTCTTCTCCTCCTCAGTGAGTCTCCTTCTTTTTTTTCTAGAGCTTTCAGGTGGGCTGTTAAGTCTACAATATGTGCTTTCTCTGTTTTCTTTAAGTGGGCACTAAGTGCTATGAACATTCCTCTTAGGACTGCTTTCATAGTGTCCCATAAGTTCGAGTATGTTGTTTCTTTATTTTCATGGAATTCAAGGAAGACTTTAATTTCTTTCTTTATTTCTTCCTTAATCCAGGTATGGTTCAGTAGTTGACTGTTCAGTTTCCATGAGTTTGTAGTCTTACTGGGGGTAGCATTGTTGTTGAATTCTAACTTTAATCCATGGTGATCTGATAAGACACTGGTGGTTACTAATATTTTTTTGTAACTATGTAAGTTAGCTTTGTTACCGAGTATGTGGTCAATTTTTGAGAAGGTCCCATGAGCTGCAGAGAAGAAGTTATATTCTTTCCTATTTGGGTGGAATGTTCTATAGATGTCTGTTAAGTCCATTTGCTTCATTACCTCCATTAATTCTCTAATTTCTCTGTTAGGTTTCTATCTTATTGACCTGTCCATTGGTGAGAGAGGAGTGTTGATGTCTCCTACTATTAGTGTGTGCGGTTTGATGGCAGCCTTGACTTTTAGTAATGTTTCTTTTATGTATGTGGGTGCTTTTATATTAGGGGCATAGATATTCAGTATTGAGACTTCATCCTGAAGAAATGTTCCTGTTGTGACTATCAAGTGTCCCTCTCCATCTCTTCTGATTGATATAAGTTTGAAGTCAACTTTGTTAGAAATTAGTATGGCCACACCTGCCTGTTTCTTAGGTCCATTTGCTTGATAAGCCTTTTCCCAGCCCCTTACTCTGAGTAGGTGCCTGTCTTTGTGGTTGAGGTGTGTTTCCTGTAAACAGCAGAATGTTGGATCCTGTTTTCGTATCCAATCTCTTGGCCTGTGCCTTTTTATTGGTGAGTTGCGTCCATTGACATTAAGTGATATTAATGACCAGTGGTTGTCAACTCCGGTCACATTTTTAGTCTTAGAGTTTGTGTGTGTCCCTTCTTTGAGTTGTGTTGGTGAAAGGTCTATAGATGTCTGAGTTATTGTGGTCATTATTGGACTCCTTCGTTAGTGATTTTCCTTCTATTACTTTCTGTAAGGCTGGATTTGTGACTACGTAATGTTTAAATTTGTTTTTATCCTAGAAAATTTTGTTTCTCCATTTATAGTGAACAAAAGCTTGGCTGAGTATAGTTGTCTGGGCTTGCATCCATGGTTTCTTAGTTTTTGCAGTACATCTACCCAGGACCTTTTGGCTTTCATGGTTTCCATAGAGAAGTCATGTATAAGTCTGATAGGTTTACCTTTGTAAGTAACTTGGCCTTTTTCCTTTGCATCTCTTAATATTCTTTCTTTATTCTGTATGCTTTGTGTTTTGATTATTATATGGAGAGGGAATTTTTTTTTGATCCAGCCTATTTGGTGTTCTGTATGCTTCTTGAACCTTCATAGGTACATCTTTCTTTAGGTTGGGAAAGTTTTCTTCTATAATTTTATTAAATATATTTTCTGAATCATTGAGCTGCACTTCTTCTCTTTCTACTCAAATTATTCTTGGGTTTGGTCTTTTTATTGTGTCCCATATTTCCTGAATGTTTTGTGATGAGACTTTGTTGGACTTGCTGTTTTCTTTGATCAGTGCGTTTATTTTGTCTATGTTATCTTCAGAATCTGAGATTCTTTCTTCTATCTCTTGTATTCTTCTGGTTATGCTTGTTTCTGTAGTCTGTATTCGTTTACCTAGATTTTCCATGCCCAGCCAGCCCTCTGTTTGTGTTTTCATCTTTGCCTCAATTTCAGTTTTCAAGTCTTGAACTGTTTCCATTAACTGCTTGATTGTTTTTCCTTGGTTTCCTAGGGTATCATTCAATGATTTACTCAGTTCTTCAAACTTTCTGTTATACTTCTCATCCATTTCTATAAGGGCGTTTTTTACATGCTGTTTAAGGGCCTCTATCACTTTCATAAAGTCAGTTTTTTCTATTTCTTCTTGATTAAGGTGTTCATGTCCTCGTGTTGTGAGGTCACTGGGTTCTGGTGGTTTCATGTTGTTTTTCAGATTGTTAGGTGAATTCTTGCATTGATGCCTGCCCATCTCTTCCTCTGAATGCTCCCCTATGGATCTTCTTTTACAAGATCAGGTCTTCTTGCCCACTGATGTCACTCCCCAGTGATGGCTCTCCTGGTGTCCAGACCAGATCTCTGTATTTCTTGGGTAGCTCGTAAACAAAGGGCCTACCTTGCTTGCTGCAGGCAGGCAGGCTATAGAGACAAAGGAACTACCGCCCTCCTGATTTGGGTTCTGTCCCAGTGCCTGAGCAGGCTGAGCTGGGGAATATTATGCCAACAAAGAGGGGAGGGAGGGAGGGGGGAGTTCTGGGTTTAAGCTGGGTGGGATAGGAATAGAGAGGAGGTATTGGGCAGTATAGCCCCTGAAGGATGACCAGGAAGTGTAGGAGGGATGAGAGATGTCTGAGTTCCCTGTTCCTGGCTGCTGCCGCACTCACTCACCCCAAGGATGGCTTTCCTGGTGCCCAAATCGGAACTCCAGCACTCTGTGCTGCTTGGGTAGCTCCTAAACAAAGGGCCTACCTTGCTTGCTGCAGGCAGGCTGTGGAGACAAAGGAACTACTGCCCTCCAGATTCGGGTTCTGTCCCAGTGCCTGAGCAGGCTGAGCTGGGGAATGTTATGCAGACACAGAGGGGAGGGAGGGGGAGTTCTGGGTGTAAGCTGGGTGGGATAGGAATAGAGAGGAGGTATCAGCTAGAGTTTTTTTTTTTTAGAATTAAGTCATAGCAATAAATTTTAAAATAAATGGCTGAGCCCTTCTACCTTCTAAATGAAATAAAAATACAGCTTCATCCTTTATAAACTTAATTCTATTCATTCTTAATTTAAATTTTTGTGATTTTAATTTAAATATAACATTCTCCCATTCCCTTTCCTCTTTTCATACCCTTTTCTCCACTGTCCTTTAAATTCTTTTTCATCAATTGTTATTCCATGTGTATATGTATTTCATATACATTTACCTATACAAAAAGTTTCCAAATATAACTTGTTGAGTCCATGTAATGTTGCTCATATGTATGTTTTCAGGACAGACCTTTTGGCAACCAATTGGTGCATTCAGGGGAGGGTACCTTTTCCAGTTTTGTTGAGTTGTTCATAGTTCTTTGTGCAGGATTGAGGCCTAGTGGATTTTTCTCTGTGCAGTCTTATATGTTCATTGGTGTCACCCTTGTTCAGCTCATTTTTAGGCAGTCCTGTTGATGTGGCTTTATGAGTATAGCTTCTGATGTTACCAGGAGGTGCAGCCTTCTAGAAAACTTCATGACACTTTGGCTTTTACACTTTTTCCAACACTTTTCCCACACTGTTCCTTAATCCTTTGTTGTGGGAATATTTGTAGATGCATCCTTTGAGACTGGGCTCCACAACTCTGCATATTGCTCTGGTTAAGGCTTCAAGTGTTGAAAAGGAATGGAGAGAATGGACAGTTTTCTTGTTACTGGTTTGATTGTGTCTAGAGATTCTCTACATTGAGCATGTAAAAAGGTTGTCATATGTGCCCTTTATCATGTTAGAAATGCTCCCTTTCCCCCCTACTTTATCATGTTAAAGGGTTGTCATATGTACCCTTTATCATGGTAGATGTGCTCCCTCCTCCTCAGTCTCCTGAAGGTTTTGTCAGAAAGCTATGCTGATTTTTGTCAGCAGCCTTTTCTGCATATGTTGTAAGGAGGTCGCTTGTTTCGTTCCCAGCTGCTCAGCCCCAAAATAATCACACAGAATCTGTATTAATTAAATCACTGCTTGGTGCATTCATTTTAGCTTCTTATTGGCTAACTATTATATTAATTTAATCCCATTTCTATTAATCTGTATATCTCCACATGGTTGTGGCTTACCCAGTAAAGTTCCCAGTATCTGTCTCCAGCGGCTCCATGGCTTCTCTCTGACTCTGTCTTCTTTTTCCCAGCATTCTGCTTAGTTTTCTCTGCCTAGCTCTGTTCCCCTATAACTCTTCTATAGGCCCCAAACAGTTCCTTTATTTATCAATGTTACAGAGGGAAATCTCACATCATACATATATTGAGATGATCATGTGATTTCTGGCTTTGAATCCATTTATATGACTTATTGCTAACAGAATGTGCATGGGTGTAGGGTCATCTATTGGAGCACAAGTAGCCTTTCAGAGGATACATCTTTGAAAAAACATATCTCTTTCCTAGAACCCACGAGTTGCCAATAGCTTCCCAAGTAAGGTTGAGACCTCCTGATCACCCTCCCCCTTCCATGCTATGATTTATGTCTGGCTTGATCTTGTGTGGGCCTTGTTCATGCAGTGACAGCCATTGTCAGTTAATATCTGTGGCTGCCCTGATGTGTCAAGAAACATTGTTTTCTTATAACCATCCACTGTAAATGGAAACTGTACTTTTGTTTTTTAGCTGCCCAGACCTGAATAATCACACAAAAATGATTTTAATTGCAACACTGTTTGGCCAGTGGCTCAGGCATGTTCTTAGCTAGCTCTTACATCTTAAATGAATCCATTTCTATTATTTTATATTTTACCATGAGGCTCATGGTTTGTTGCCTCACCTCTTGCCTCTTTGGCAGCTACATGGCATCTGCCTGACTCTGCTTTCTTTCTCTCTATATTCAGTTTAGTTTTCTCATGTAGTTATATTCTGCCCTGCCATGGGTCAAAGCAGCTTATTTATTAATCAATAGTAATAAAACATTCATAGCATACACAGGGGAATCCCATATTATCTACCCTTTTCTGTCAAAATAAAAAGAAAGGGTTTAACTTCTACATATAACAAAACAGGTATCAAACAAGAATTACAGTTACAATATTTAGTCTATTTGTATATGGAAAATATCCTATCATCTATTTTATCTTTGTGAGTATAAAGTTTCATATCTAATTTGTCTTTTATCATAACTAAGGAAAATTGTAATTATAACTATATGTCTTCAATTCCAACGAAGACCCCAGAAGTAAACAGGAAGTGTATTGTGAGCAACTTCCAAAACTCTAGAATTGACAGAGACATCTTGTTGCCTGGACAGTCACCTAAAGTTCTGTACCATTTAGATATCCATCTGCAGCCTACAGGCCCATACTAAATGGCAGACTCTTCCATGAAGCAGGAAATTTGAAAGAATGTTTTGTCTATATTGGCAGTTTGTCATTCACTTTCTTGTATGTGCTGCAGAATGTCTGGAAAACTTTTCATGAAGGAGGAATCTTGAAGGGCTATCTCACCTTCTTTTGGCAAGTTCGGTAGTCATTTTTATGTGGGGCCTGAATGTCCAGTTTATATAGCATACCATCAAGCAGTCCCTCAAGAGCAATTTGGCTAGCCTTGTCACATTGAAGGCAAATTCCATAATAAGTTTCTTCAATGCCCATCAACCTCTCTGAATTAATTGGTGCTGCTAGAAATAGTCATGTCTCACTGTTAATAAAAGTCCAAGTTCTTAAAACCTTTTAAATGCCATATTCTGTCTTTAAATTGTTGAAGATTATCTATCTAACTGAAATATATCTCTATCTAGAAGACCCAACTAGCCTAACTATGTTTGACAATTATAAATGACTGTCTAATAGTCTGTAGTTTTAAATTATATATTATATTTTAAAATGAGCTATATAAACATAATACCTCAAGCAAGAGTAGAAATACAAATATAATAAAATTGACCTTAAATTTGAATCAATAAACCAAAGTCCATACCAATGTATATATCGAAGTCCCATTATTTTATTTTATTTTAGAATGAGATTGATTGTGACCATTAGCTACTTATAACCAACCCAATGAAAACAAACATTTATAAACAATCATTTATAGAATGATTGGGCATTGTTTTCTCCAAACTCCTGTATGTTGTTTGTTGGGCGAAGCACTTTTAGGGTTCATGGACACCTTTTCATGGGCCTTGATCCATCAAACTACATTAGCCTGGAAGGAATCCACATGTTCATTTCTGTGGAAACAAAAGCATAACCTCTTTTCCAAAGTAACATATCCTTAGACTCAAAATTTGAAGTCAAGATACCTTTAAAATATATATGTTGGTTTAGTTGAGCAGTCCAAGAATCAAATATTTTTCCCAGCAATTAACTCACTAACAGTCAAAAAATCCAAAGAAAACACAATGATACACATAATCCATTCTCTCTCTATATTCCATCTTTACATGACTATTTTTTACTCTACTACTTTTTAATATTTATTTTACTTTTACTCCTTTTATCTATGACTGCCTGCATTCTTTCTTCTCTCTTTCCTAAGCCCATGTACATTTATCCAACAGTACGACCCATTCAAAGTTCTTTTTTTTTTGTCTGATTCTATCTTATTGTATATCTGTAATCTTTTCTGACCTGGAGAGTTTTTTTTTTATTATTAAGAAGATGTGGCTAGAGCTAATGCTGCAGCTTTGCCAGTTGACTCTGCCCTGTCCACTGTGGCAGAGGTATGTTCACAGCCTCTGTGAACCATGTTAATTGCCCCAGCTCTAGAGACACAGCAGGTCTATATCACCAGTAAGCAACTTATAGCACTCTACTCACAAACCCCATTTAATTACTTTGTAACAGGACTTCCCAAAAGATCCAGAGCCATTCATGCCACCAGCACAAACCAGGAAACTGTCTCTTAAAGAAGCTATGCCTCTGCTTACAGCCAGCAAACAGAGGCTAACTGAAAAAATGCGGCTACCAAGAAGCTCCAGTTGATTCCTGTTTTTGTGGGCCTAGAACCTTCCCCACCCTTTTAAAAATGCTTTCTTAGGCTGTATGTGTATGCATGTTGCCCCACATTGGGTACCATTATGTAAATGAATACTGTGCTTTCATTTCCCAGCTACACAGACCCAAATAATGACACAAAACTATTTTAATTATGACACTTTTTTGGTCAATGGGTTAGGTGTATTCCTAGCTAGCTCTTTCATCTTAAATTAACCCTTTTCTATTATTTTATATTTTACCACAATGCTCAGGGTTTGTTGCCTCACATCTTGTTTCTTGGACAGCTACATGGCATCTGTCTGACTTTGTCTTCTTTCTCCCTTCATTCAGTTTAATTTTCCTGCATTGCTATATTCTGTCCTGCTATAAGCCATAGCAGCTTCTTTTATTAACCAATGGTAGTAAAATATATTCACAGCATACAGAGGAGAATCTCACATCAACTCATAATCTTTCTATATACTCTTCAATAATTAGCCTATCTTTGAACTTTGGGTTAAGGAAGCATGGTTTAGATCTCTAATTAAGGATTGAATACTGTGAATTCTTGCCTGTTGGCCAATTGTGGGTTTCCATGTTATTCATCATCTAACATAAAAGAAGACTCTGAGATGAGGATTGAGAGATAAACTTATCTATGGGTATAGGTCTTTAGGAATCAATTTAATACTTTATCTTTAGTAGTTGGTTTAATACTAGGTCTATTTAGCATAATAGTAATAGCTTCTCTCTTGGGGCTTATTACCTACCCAGACTACCTAACAGTACTGGGAATGAGTTTCATTTTGTGGAGTGTCTTGAGTCCAGCTAGAAAATGGTTGGCTACTCACATAACATTAATGCCACTAGTACAGTATTGGTTATAATTTTCCAAACTGTTGTAGCTTTCAAGGCTCACAGCTGGATATGACTGATGACTACTTTGCTTCCCAAATGTCATCACCACACCTTCAGGAACTATGACAACTAGTCAAAAGCATGAAGTTTCCAGGTGTGCACCAGTTTGATTCCTCTATGTTCTGTTACTCAAGCATTTGGTGTGTTCGGCAACAGGGTGTTACTTCTGGAGGGCAACCATTGGCAGTAGTATGTAATGTTTGTGGGGGGTCTATGTGACCTCACCAGTCAGCAAGGTCAAAAGAGGTATTCCATACCTGCTGTTAGGCTTTTTATTTATTTACCTGTGATATGTGGCAGGAGCATTGTTGTCCCATTAAATGATTCTATTTAAGCCCTTTTATATATGTATGCATATAATGTTAAGAAGCTTCTAAAGTTTCTATTTTTTTCTTTCCAGAAGACTTTCAGTGTTAATTATGACTTCTCAAATCCCACTTCTGTCTTTTGGTCCATCTTCCACAACACTTAACCTTTATTGTTTTGTTATCTCCAATTCCCCCTTCATACCTTGTGAATTGTATCTCTCTGTCTTTTCTTAAAAGCTGATGTCTCCCGTGGTCCCTTATTAGTTTCGTGATTTCTGTGGGTAGTTACACCACCACCAACAACAAAAGCACCACAACCAACAAAAAGCATAAGAGGTCACGTAATTGCCTGTTGTCCAAGAAAGTACAAAACTTGTTATTTATAATGAAAAAACAAGAAGAGATGACACCTTGATTTGTCAAATTCGGCACACTTCACTTTTTTAAAAGAAATGCAATTTTCTTGAGTAAGTCATGAGAAGCTTGTTTAACTTGCTTGTTCCTCAGAGTATATATGAAAGGATTCAGCATGGGTGATATGGAAGAAATAAGCACTGATACACCTTTATTAATGGTTACCTCTTCTTTTGCAGATGGTTTGATGTAGATGAAGATGCAGCTGCCATAGGTGATGGAAACCACAATCATGTGTGAAGAACAGGTTGAAAAGGCTTTTCTCTTTTGTTGAAGAGAAGGGAATTTTAGAATTGTCCTTATGATGTATATGTAGGAAAAGACTACACATATAAGAGTAATGATGAAGGTCAATACTGCGGAGACTATTACCATCTGCTCAATTAACCATGTGTCTGAGCATGATATTTTCAGAATAGGATTTGCATCACATCCAAAATGATCAATGATATTAGAATCACAGAATTCCAGACACAAACCTAAACTAAGTGGTGGTAGAATAATCATGAATGCTGCTATCCAACAAGAAATAATCATTGTTGTACATACCTTGTTGCTCATGATGGTCATATAGTGCAAAGGTTTACATATGGCCACATAGCGATCATATGACATGGTGGCCAGAAGAAAAAATTCAGCCACCCCAAAGAGATCTGTAAAAAATATTTGAGTTGCACATGCATTGTATGTAATTGTTCTGTCTCCTGTTGAAATACTGTATAAGAATCTTGGGACACAGGCACTTGTAAATGAGATTTCTAGGAAAGAGAAATTTCGGAGGAAGAAATACATGGGAGTTTTAAGGTTGGGATCCACTGTGGTGAGGGTAATGATGGTTAAATTACCAGTTACACTCAATAGGTAGGTGACAAATAGAAAAATAAAAAGCAAGACCTGTAATTGAGGATCATCTGTGAGTCCCAGGAGGATGAATGTTGTAATTGATGTGTGGTTTCTCATTATCAACTTCAGGAATTTTCCAAACCTAAATGTTAATGTCAGGGAGACTTGACCTGTAGAATTCAATGACAAAAATCATCAATGATGAGCATCTTCATAACTATTCATTCAATTCACCCAATGTCTGTGTGCTATTTTTATTAATGTTACAAATTTTAGTGAGATTATACATGCTTGTCCATATATACTCATGGTTTTAGTTAGTTGTTCAGGTGAGTGCAGTTTATAAAACATATTAGGGAGAAAATTAAAACAAAGCTGCAAAATATCCTCACTACAAACTGCACTCCTCACTTCCCCATTTCTTCAGAGCTACATTCTGCATTAGTTAATTCTCAAACTGTTGCTATCTAGCTTCTAATCTTATTTACTTAAAATGCGCATTGCATATCTTTCTGTGATTTAACTCATTATAAACAATTAAACAAATATAAATGTTTTGATATACATCAAGCAATATTCTAACTGTACCACATATACATTACCTTACAATAACCTGCAAAGTATGGATGCCTATTATCTCCAGGTTATTTATTTTTTAAATGTATATGTGTGTGTATGTATGTATGTATGTGTGTACATGCTATACTGTATGTACATTGAAGTGATAGGACAATTTGTGGTACTTGATTATCTACTTCTACCATGTGAGCCTCAAGTATTAAACTCAGCATTTCAGGCTTCGATACAAGAACCTTTAACCTACTGAGCCATAATGTTTATTTTTTTTAACTGAGCATAGTTTTTTTATGCAATATATTCTGATTACAGTTTCCCAACCTCAACTCCTCCCAGGTCATTCCAACTTTTTCACATGCTTAAACCCACACCCGTTCTTTCTCTCTCTATTGTTAGAATACAAGAAACTAAGACAATTAATAATAATAGTAATTAGTAATAATAATAATACAATAAGAAAATAAAAGCAAACAGAATAGAACAAAACAAACAAGAAAACAATCAGAAAAAAAGAGACAAAGAAAGAGTACAAGAGACCTATACACACATCTTATTGTTTCTAAATTCACTTGAAAGTGTGAAATCTGAGACACCAATAGGCAAAGTATGTGCCCAATCTTTCCTGGATCAGTGGCAAGTCAGTCTTCAGAGTCTTAGTATGCTTTAGTTACTGTACTCTCTTTATTGGAACATACTTGACTGAATGCTTAATTTTTACAAATTAAGTATTATGTATTGGTCATCCAAACAAAGGAAGAGTTAGTCACATTTTTTTGTCTAAACCAAAATAATTGAGAAATAAAGGAAGGCACAGTTAGAAGCAATATTTGTATAACTAATGTAATAGAATAGTTATGGACAAAACTTAAATGCATACTTTTATACAATTATTTGTTCATTTCATGTTTAATATCAGGGCAGAGAGATATAAAAATGTCAAATATAGCTAATTTTTTTCTGTTTTATTCCTTAGACTGTTTAGTAATTTGATTACTTTATGTTTGAGCAATGTTTCTTTCCATGAAAATTTAGAACCAGAAGCTAGAGACTTTTTTTTAAAACCATCAGTTAGACTAAGGTAAAATTTCCCCAATCATATTGTTAGAGAATATTTTCTATAAATTATGTTTTTAACATATAAATTATGTTTTAGAGCTCAAAATATTTTTTATATGATTATAAATAAAGTATTTTGAGATTAAGCTGTTTTACTATTCTTTTGAAACATTTCCATCAGAGAGCTATTTTAAAAATACAGTGACATATTCAACTGAATCATAGTAACTAGCATGTTTATGGACTTTAGTAAAGTATTTCAGCCAAGTATGTAATATGTGGCATGTCTATCATGTCAAGAATCATTTGTTTCTCTTAGGAACCTTTAAAAGTTTATATGAGTTTTCATGGACTCTAAATGCATTGCAGTCTGTAGAATTGTAGGAGGTTATTTCCTCTATGCATCTGTGCTGCTGAATCTATTAACTTAAAGTCTTGATTCATGTACGTGTAGACCTTTGAACAATGTCTTTCTAGATACCTTTTTTTGGCTTGAGTGAGCACTGCATTCAGATACTCCTGGCTCCACGTATACTGAGCGTCACCATTTGGATGGGTCTCCGGCCAAATAAAATAAATATAAAAAACAAAATGGGAGATAAAATGTGATAGAGCTTACATCAAATTGGTGAGTCCATTGTCATCAGAAGGTGACTGAAGCTCACACTCTGAGAACCTCTCACTGGGATATATATAATGTTTATATATTATAGCCATTCATTGTCTAGCCCATGCTGACCTCAAGCTTGTTATCCTCTTGTCACTGCATCCTAAGTGATGGGAATTAAGTCTTTACATGAGGACACATCTTCCTCTTTTCACAGTCTCAACTTGCCACCCTGCTCTTTTGTTGTTCAGTTTTGTCTAGATCTAGAGATGACCTTTAAGATTTAATCATATATTTATGGCTTTTCCTGAATTCAGACTTAAATGTTTAAAATTTAAGAATCCCATAATATTCATCTAAGTGATGTTTTGAGTACTTATTTTCCAGAGACTAAGAATGAATAATAAAATCTCAGTAAAATAACATTTTACTTGTGTGCATATGTTTAATTTTAAAAATCTTTTAAAATATAGATCTATGTCTGTGAGAAATTTTTGCATCTTTCTAAATCAGACATGATAATAATTTCAAGGGTTATCCTTCCATTAAAAATTTCACATATGATTCTAGGTTGGTTCCATGAAATACTAATGCAAGTATTCAAAGTTGATTGTCTAAGTCTAAAACTTTTATTAAAGGGAAAATATCTATATTTCTCACTCATCTTTTCCTGAAACTGTGTATACAAGACATACAGTAATACACATAAACATAAGTGGAGTAAAAGTCATGTTCATCCTTACCCTTCAGCTTGAGGTCATTGCCTGACATCGGTTGACAGTTTATCTGTAGGTGCTAACACCAAGGCCCAGGTTGAACAGTGAAATCGCATCAGAGATGTAAACACTAGGTTTTCTCAGGGCTAAACTCATCCTAAAATGGTCCTGCAGTATACAATGAGCTCCTGGCACATATTTTCCTCCATGAGAGAGCATTTGTCACTTAAAACACAGATGTGTTCTTGCTTCCTTGTTAGCCACAACCCAGTAACGCACAGCATAAATTGTTGGTTTTGTGATGAGCAATTGATTAATTAAGGATAGTTGAGTTTCTGGATACATTTAGCACTAAAGACTGTTACTATTATCTTATATATTCCAAACATAATAGAAGACAGTGGAGGCAAGAAACAAAAGACTCCTTGTAGCCTCATATTTAAGTCACTTAGGAATCAAGATAATTTTATTTTGGCAATCACACCCTCACAGACAATAACTGGGAAAAGCCCAGGGGATGAGAAAATATAACTACGTTAGACACACTGTTGGTGCTGGACAGCAGGAGTCAAACAATACTACTTAAAGTTTTTCTGTGTTGTCCATGGTAATAAAACTGGCATAAGAGTACTTTATCCTTACAAAGTAACTCATGGACATTATGAAAATTATTTAATAAAAGGAAAATAAAAATTCAAAATAAAACAGAGGTAAACTCAACAATCAGGGGAGGAAATCTGAAAAATTTGTTGGGTATCATTTTGTGTTGAAATTTATATTTTATTATCACAATTGTAATGTCTACTGTGAATTTAGACATTTGTTAGTATTTCTTATTTGCAATAAAACATTGTCTCAAGGTTTTGTGTGACCATTTTGGCACATACGATGGTATACCACACCATTCATGCAGGCACTTTTAGTTTCAGGTAGAAACATTTCATATTGTTGTGGTAGTTTTTATCAGATATGTTAAAAAATCTGTGAGGCCTCCATGTGGGGAAAAACTTGAGTGGGTCTGATTACCTTGGGGAGAATCTTAATGTGTTGCCTCGAGAAACGACAGGATTTTCCTTTCTACTAGAAAGACTTATTTGAAAATGCATACAGATAGAAGATGGTAGAATTAAGAACACACGGTTCCTCTTCCTTATTATAAATGACACCGCAGTTAGGTCTTGGCAAGGTCTGTCAATAACAAGTAGAGATCTCTGATACTCGGGAGTGAACAAGCTTCCTTCACAACAACCATCATTGGACTGCTGAGAGGCTGGGGGTGAACCAAGCAGGAACAGGGGTGCTTAAATATCTGGGCACAATCCCAGATAAATATGTACATGGTATATTCTAATGGATGAAGTTCTGCCTTCTTTTGTGTAACCCATCTATGTACCATCACTTTCTCCCATTCTCTAAGACACATTATCATCTCATTAGTTTTGATAAACCCCTTTGACAAAAACCCAATGTCCTTTTATGATAAAAGTTCTATAGAGCCTAGGGATGCAAGACACATATCTCAATATAATAAAGGGAATTTACAGTAAGCACATAGCAAACATCAACTCAAACAGAGAGAAACTTACATCACTTCCACTAAATGAGGAACAAGAAAAGGATGTCTTTTTTTCATACTTACTCAAGACAATACCTGAAGTCTTAGCTAGAACAATAGGATAGATAACTGAAGGATATCAAGGGGATACAAATAGGAAAAGAAGAATTTAAAGTATCTTTATTCAGAGATTACCATATTTTAATAATAAAAATTACCTAAAAATTCTATAGGGAAACTTCTAGAGCTAATAAACACTTTCAACAATGTAGCAGAATACAAAATTAACACACAAAATCCATAGCTTTTCTATATACAAATGGCAAATATGCCTTTCACAATAGCCTTCAAAATATCTTGGCATAACTATGACTAAGCAAGTGAAAGAATTGTATAATATTGTTTTGTTTGTCATATATATGGTCAGCAAAAATAGACAAATGGGAAAATAACATACTGAAAAGATTCTGGGTAGCAAAGGAAACAATAGAGACAAAGTCAACTCACGGGATAGAAGAAAATACTCATAAACATGGTAGGTGGACATTAATTTGCAAAATATTCAAGAAACCCTATCAATTTAAAAGGATAAAATATCCCAGTTGATAAAGCAGACAGTGGACCTGAATACACTGAGTCATCTTGATTGGGGACAATTTCTCAGTCTCTTGTCATTGGGAAAATGTGAAGCAAAAGCATGGGGTGAGGCTACAATGCTCATGCCTGAAATCTTAGTTTTGAGGAAATTGATGCTGAAGTTCCAAGTTCCAAGCCAGTCTGAAGACACAGCTTGACTTTAACTCAGTGACAGTCATGATGACAACAAAAAATACATGGTTACCAGGAAGGTAAAACCATTCTGTCATTACAGAGAAGAACACGACTGTTCTGGAAACATTAAAAACAGAACGACCATATGATCCAGAATTCCTACCTTGGATATATTTGTAAATGAACAGACACAATGATCTTCAATAAGCATTTTTATACTCACATATTTTTATCTTTATTTACACTAGGAAGACATATAAATAATCTGAATGTCTATCCGAAGATCTCTAATTAAAGAAGTCATCCTATAATATCAAAAAATAAATAATTTAAAAAGAAAATGCATGAAATACATATCATGTAGTAGAATATGATTCAACTTTATCTTATCAGTCAATCTTGACACATGCAACACATAAATGAACTTGGAAGACACTTCTAAGCCAAACAATCAGATCACAGAATGACAAATAATACAAGAGTCATTGATACTTATCTATTATGAATAATGTCATACTAAACACATGTACAGGTATTTCTTTGGAGTATGCTTTAGATATATAGCAAGCGATATACCAAAGAAGAAGTATCTAAAAAAATTTAAGTATAAAATTTATGTTCACAGAAGCAAGTTTTTCAGGAAGTTTTATAAAAAAATCAACATTAAAAGACTACTCTATTGTTGTGTATTCTATTTTCCTTGTAACTATAAAGTAGAAAAGAATGTACTGAATCTTAAAAGTCATTTCAGTTTCCCTTATATGCATTTAATTATTAGTACTTAACATATATATTAAATGAAGAAATATAATAATAATTACAATTTTTGAAAAAGATTTTTAATGGTTGTGGCATAAAGTAATAATGAGATGTGTTTAGGTAAAAAATTTCAATGAGGAATAATGAAGTTGAGCAACAGGATGAATGGAAACTTGCTTGGTGTACATATTGGGTAAGATGCGTATGAAGAATTTCTTAAATAATAGCTTTTGAAAAGACAGAGATATAAGAAGAATTAGTGGGAACAGGAGGCTCTGTGGAAATGAACTTAACTGAGGAGACAGGAGGGAATACAGAGGATTCTTGTGGTGAAGTTATTCCTCCAGGGAATGTCTGTGAAGTGGAAGTCTGTTGGAAAGATCACCTGGAAAAAGGTTTCCCAAACACCAGACATCCTAAGTCCTAAGCTGTCTTCTCTTCACAGTGTTGTCTTTGGAGGGAAATTGTGTGACTATTTCACTGATATATTCTTCCTCTTGAAGGGAACCCCAGAATAAATGTATCACTAAATTTTACACAAATAGAAGAAAGATGTAACTAAAAGTAGGTGAATTTCTTCAGGGTCTAGGGGCCTATTGGAGGTCAAGTTTAAAGACATCTGCCTTCATGGCTTACATGATTCTCTGGAACATTGCCCAGGGTACAGGACAATCTAGAGAATATTCTTTTCCCAAGTCAAGGATCTCTTCCATTCTGTTGTTTCGTAGTACCCACCCCCCACTCTGAGAGAATATCTGGGGTATGGAAACAGAGCTAAGATGCATATTTGTTTCTCAGTTTTAGCACTTTCTGCAGGAGGACTTACTTGTTTGAGGTTTCTTTAAGCATTCTGTTAGGCTGAAGTTTAAGTTGGATGCCTGTACGCTGGGAGGAGGATCAGTGAAGGAGAGGATCACCTCAGTTCCCTCCGGGTTAGGGAACCCACCTCCTCAGCATGTGTTTTAGGGCTTCTGTCACCTCCTTGTTACGGAGGGTGTAGATGATAGGGTTGAGCATGGGTGTAACAATTGTGTAGAAGAGACTAAGGATTCGGTCTGTGGTGACAGAAGAGCCTGCTTGGGGCCTGATGTATGTGATACTGGCTGTCCCAAAGAAGAGGGAGACCACAAGCAAGTGGGAGGAGCAGGTAGAGAAGACCTTGTGGCGGCTCTGGGTGGAAGCCATTGCCAGGATGGCTCTCAGGATGCGGGCGTAAGAAGTGACGATCAGAGAGAAGGGAATCATGATGAAGACCACAGTGGCTGTCATCACAGAGATTTCGCTCCTGTGCTTCCCAGCACTCGCCAGCCTCAGTACTGGGAGGATGTCACACAGAAAGTGTGGGATGATGGGGCGTCTGGGGAAAGGCAGAGTGAAGATGAGGGAGGAGTGAGTAGTAGCTGTGATGATGCCCATGATCCATGAGGTTCCCACCATGGCTGCACAGGCCCGTGGGTTCATTAGGGTGGAATAGTGTAGAGGCTGACAGATGGCCGCATAACGGTCATAGGCCATGGCTGTGAGCAGGCAGCACTCTGAGATGCCCAGGACAATGAAGAAATACATCTGGGCCGCACAGCCCCAGAAGGAAATGGTCTGGGGGTGAGAAGTGGTCAGATCAACCAGGGTTCTGGGCACAATGTCGGTGGTGTAGAGAAACTCCACTACCGAGAGATGGCGTAGGAAGAAGTACATGGGCGAGTGCAGCCCAGGGCTAGCTTGTGTAAGAAAGATGATCACTGAGTTCCCCAGCAAAGTTATCAGGTAGACCAGAAGCACAAACCAGAACAGTGGCTGTTGAAGGGCTCTGAGGTCAGAGAACCCCAGTAGGAGGAACTCAGATGTCATAGTTTGGTTTTCTTCAGCCATCACTCTAGGGCACAACTTTACACAGCTAAGAAAGAGAAATATGTTTGAAATAACCAACATTTCTGTAATACAGTAAAACACTTTCCACACAGTTCCTTTGCAAATCAAGACAGCTGGTGTCTTTTGTTTTTAGATGTGCCATGGATCTCAGAGATTAAACTCAACTGAACTAGTAATGAGGAAATAGCAAGACTGTGATTTGGTCCAGGCTTTTGTCTCCAAAGCCTGCATATCTACCATGGTCACTTTCTCTGTTTCACCTTCCAGATGGAGAGACCCAGCTTTGGGCTTTAAGTGAAGCAGTTATACCCTTTGTACTCAACACACTGAAACGGAAACTCAATTGACCACAGTAGGGACTGTCCCAAGGTAGAGTCTGGTGATCATCACAATGTGCCTAGGATTTAGGTTGTCCCATAGTAATGTGATTATTTGTTACATCACGGCATAGACACATCATAATTAGGTCATCTGGCACCTTCTCTGATTCCTTTCTTTTTATCTGTGTCCTTGTGATCAGCTATACATGTTACACTGTGCTAGAACAGTCTATGTGGGTGAAAATTCCACTTCTCCTTCAAGCTTCAGTTCAGTGCCCATGGCAGCATGTGTATTCTACTTAGAAATACTTATCTATGTCATTTCAGCATCATAAAAACATTCAAGGTTAAATATGTCTATGAACAGCATTAACATTTTATGTAAAACATTTTTGAAAGGTGTTGTTTGTTGTGTCTGAACAGTAGTGGTGACAGGGAACTCACTGTGGGCTGAGGCAGTTCCTTCCAGCATTGGCCTCTTCTGGCTACAGGAAAAGTCTTAATTAAGTGTGTTTGGACATATATGTCATGGATTGTTGAGGACCAGGAAGTCCTTAACTATTTGAAGAATATAATTTTCAAAGAGAACATTTTTATTCACTCTCTCATGAGATACATATGCCACAGACACGGGACTTCATAGTGTTCCTTCCAGTGTGAGATCCTGCAGGATGTGAGGGGAGGAGATGCTAACATTCCCAGGTGCCTCATTGCTACAATTTACTCTGACTGAGGCTTAATTTTCATCAAAGCACGGATACCGCACAGTATATAACCTTCCTTTCCTCTGTTCTGAAGATGAGGGAATGGAATTACAAACAGCCTTAGTAACTTCTCCCAAGCCATGTACCTAGAAAGTGACATTGGGCTCAAGTCCAAGTTTCTCTAACTCTAGAATCTGTGTCCATAGTCACTGAGTTATAATGAGCCCCAGTTACATAGATGAGAACACATGCAAAGAAAGACAATATGACTAATTAAAAGTTAGGTAACTAGTTAAGAAAAGAGGACATTATGTCTTTAGTTTCCAGAAGCTGTAGGTCCAAAGATTTACCAACCATTCATTCTCTATGGTCATAGCCTATATGAGTTTAGTCTAACCATTTGCTTATTTACTTTCTTACTTAGGAAAGAAGGTTTCAGTTTGTGTCATTGCTCAAGTATCTGACCTTCACTGCCCTTTGTCTTTTGCCATTTTTTTTTGCCTAAAACTTACTTTTAGAGATCTCAACATGTTGGAAAGTCTAAGGTCTCTCAGTTGTCTGCATACAAGCATGAGTACTAATCTAATTGTCATTGTAGAAATGGAACTAGAGCCCTAAGATCGAAACTACCCACCTAAGATCAGGTAGTGGGAAGCAGAGCCAGAACTACTTAAATATACTTAAATCTATATTTAAGCCATTTACTTCGGAGAAATGAACTTGCATTGAGTAAATTTGAACAGAAGTGTCTAACCTCAGTGGTCACAGATTCTTCCAGTGCCCTCATCCACTTAGTTAATAGGTTTTAAAAAGTCTCAAGTGTTATTTTTTCAATTAGAATATTTAAAAAATATTTGTAATAAAGAAATTTGTGATTTTGATCACCTTTGCTGGATTCCTTCCCTGTAAATTGCACTCAAGCGTTTGTTTCACCGAACATCTATCGTGTATGCTTGTAACTATAGAATGCATCGTATTTTGCCTTTTGCCAATCACTTCAATATTTTTTGTAATGATTTTTACACAGAAAAAATCACATAGTGATCCAATGGTCCTTGAAAGCAAAGCAAAGCAAAGCAAAACAAAACAAAACACAAACAATAAAAACATCAGTTCTTGTAGTAATCTATGATTTTCTCTAGTTACAGTAAACTCAATGTATACTTTTGCAGTTAATAAACCATTCCATTTTGTGACTATTATCTGTGATGCAAACAATATCTTTGTGGGTATCTCTATTTACTTTTGTTCCATATTTTTCTGGGTAAATACGTCCAGAAATGGAAGTATTGGTTGTGTAGACATTTTTTGTGTTCTGTTGTGTTATATGTTTTTTTTTTAAATCTCCTGTAGATTTGCTGAAAGCATCCCAATCTTCCTTTCCAAGGACAGTTGAGGAAACCTGTATGTTCTCCCTTCCATTTCCGTGTTACCATGGCCACACTGTGATCATCTCTTCACTCAATCCTCTGACTAAATTTTTCTTCAATATGTCATCTAAGAGGTGGATCTTCAGCACCCCTTCCCTACATCTCTCCTCCCCTTACTGCTTCTATTCTGACTATTTACTTCTCTCTGTAGCTTGTTTTGTCATCCATTTGTCTAACTTAGTTGGGACTGTGTTCACAAAGAAGCTGGCATTGAAGCTACTTTTCAAAATTTACCACAGAAGCCCAGATGTGACAAAGAATTACCATACTCTGAGCCACAGACAGGGATGAGGATTTTTAAAATTTACCTGTTTATTTTGGCTTTAAAGAGCAGGTCTTGCTATTCATCCCACAAACTCACAAGACTCTTATCTGAGGTTTAAATTTTTATTTTCAATTCTGGTAGACATATAAAGTGTACCTCTTTAATTCTCATATTTCAGGACTGCTATCACATTTGTCCTTATCTGCAAATGATCTACTGAATTTTGCATCTTGCTAAACTAAAGCACTGTACCCATTCAACAATACCCCACAGCTGGTTCCCCTGCATCTCCAACAAAAATCTCATTGACACAACCAGCCAGATACGTTGATCAGCTATTGCAAATTCAGATGGAGACACAGTGGTGCCACTAACACACAGCAATGTGTCTGGCTCTCTGGATACTTGGTAGAATGTAGGGGCTGAGTTTCTTAGAGGGTGAATGTAGCAAAAAACAACTCATGAGTGATAGACTGGGTGTCTTGTGTACAAAGAAAATGGGGATTCTGGAGAATAGTTGGGAATGTGGGAGAGAGAACGGTGATGGCCCTTATGGGTCAGTGAGGGCAGGGAGCACCGCAAGACATTCTTCTTTGGTCTGTCAAGTTTTGACTTCATTTTTTTTTTGCCTAAAGTATCAATAGGAACTGTGTCTGTGAAGTAAACTTGTGTGTATGCATGTGTGTATGTGCATTGTGTGTGTGTGTGTGAGAGAGAGAGAGAAAGTGCACACTCATCAGGGCAGGTGTAGGACAGAAAAGGAGAATACAGGCAGCTCTTTCTGTTAATCCTGAGAGGGAGATCGAACGTGGAATCCTGATTACCACTTGTCAGGTCCCATGGAAATTCTCAGACCCATATTCATTCTTTGTTTCACCATACACAACACAGATATACACAGCATATAGTCACAACACATCACCTGGCATATCTTCCCAACAATAGTGTATTGGCTTACCATACACATCAAAGGTTGCATTGTCTGTTTATGTACATCGGCTTATATATACATTGGCATATATTTACATGCCATGTGCAATTTTATCTGGAAGAAATTCCCCCACTGTTTCCTAGATCCTTTTGAGATTTTCTCCTCATAAAGATGTGAAATCTGGGTTGTACATCTGTAAAGAAAAAGTCAAAACTCAGAAACCCTCTCCAAGATTCTTTTCTCCTGTGCCCAGGAACGGGTATTGGTCCCACAGACACAGAATTCTAAGATCCAAGTGGGTTCTGCTCTGGCCTTTGCCTTCTCTTTCTGTTTCTGGCAGAGTCCAGCTTTATCAGATGAAGTGTGTACTGCATTGTATGTGGTCCTTACCAGGGGATGTGAAAGTGGTCACCTGGTCAGGGCAAGAGATGCTAGTCACAGGAGTGGCTATCCTCTTTTTCTTCCTCCTTGAAAGTCAGCCGCTGCGGTGTCCACAACTATTTTGACATTAGTACAGTGTCTTTATCTCCAGGGGACTTTGGGGGCACTGAGCTATGGTAGTGTTATTGGGTGAGATAATTGTTGCTGTGTCTCCAATGTCCGTTATATCTATCTTCTTTTTCTTAAAATAAAAGCTAATGGCTCTCCCTGCTCTCTTCTCTCCTGTTCCCTCTCCTGGATGCCATGACCTTCTCTTTGTCACAGATGACATGAGGTTTGAGGGCCTCCCTGCCTCATGTGTAGTCTCTCCCCTAGGACTTTAATTCCTGTGTATGAAATCTCATATCCCTGATAAATAAAGATACTGCTGGCAGATAGTCTTAGTTAATGACTAAATTTTGACTTAGTCGCATTGTTCTTCCTGCTTGGTTTGCTTTGCAAATAAAAGTATTCTAGTGAGCTCATTGCCTATATGGTTACTTTAGGGGTTTATTTAAGAAGGACTGGGATTCTGACAAACCATTTCTCTCATATTAGTCCAGTTGTACTGAGTAGGACTTCAGAGTTCAGCCTTCTAAATATTATTAGTCTGGGGAAGGAGGAGTAGATGGTGGAAGCTGGAGAGTCTGGGAGTAGAATAAATAACATGTCTGTGTGTCTGATACAACCTGGCCTTTCCCTCAATCCCTGATGCCCACTAGTTGATACTTGTTGTCCCACTTCTCTCTTTCTTCATCTGTCCTTACCACACCACTCTTACTGAAATCACCAACCAGTCCCTCATTTCTCAATCTAATGGGGAATCTTCTTTTTCCTTTCTTAATTTTTAAAAATGTATTCTTCTCTTATACAATCATCACCACCACAGCTCTATCCATACATGACTTTTCTTTTTAAAATTTTTATTTTTGAAATTATAATTTAATTGCATTTGTCCATTCCATTGCCTCTGTTCAGATCCTCCTATATACTCCTCCCAACTCTCCTTCAGATTAATGTCCTCTTCTTAACTAATTGTTATTACATGCACATATAAATTTCATTACTGAAGTCTCAACTGAAATTTTACTTTTTTAGAAAGACCTTGAACACACTAATCTCATAATGTGTGAAAATATTCACACATCTCCAAGAGAATGGCCATGTTTGCTTTTGATTTGGATTCTCACTTCAGCTTTTTTTCCACTAAAAAAAAAGACAGAGAAGGTTTTGCTTTGGTTGTAGAGATTGTTTTAGGGTTGGAAGAGATTGGTATATAGAGATAGTGTTTTGGCATAAATTGCACATCCCTCATTAAATTCTATTCCAACTCATACTACATGCCTTACTTTATGTCTTCTGGAGTATAGAAAGCTAAGCAGCACATCTTCCAAGCTTGTTCATAGCTCAGGGTTGGCACATGGCACAGCTTTTGCCAAGCTTCAAGCTCCTGCAGGAGGAATGGAAAGCAGAGAGTGAGGCAAAGCGTCTCCTGGTTTATGCTCTTCTCCTCTGTAAGTTTAGCTCTGATTTTTCTGGTGACAGAGCTCTCAGCACATGGATGAAAACACAGGATATAGTGCATACATTTTTTCTAGGCATGCATAAAGATGGCAATCACGTGGCTTTAGAGATGCCAAAAGGTAAAAATGTTTTCCGCTTTCTTTTAAAAGTATTTTTCTTTTTTTATTGAGGAAAAAAATTTCCGCCTCATCCCATCCTCCCACTCCTCCCCCCTCCCCCCACTCCTCTCCCCCTCTCCCCACTCCTCTCCCCCTCCCCCCACTTCTCTCCCCCTCTCTCTGCAGTCTGAAGAGCAGCCAGGGTTCCCTGCCCTGTGGAAAGTCCAAAGTCCTTGCCCCTCCATCCTGGTCTAGGAAGGTGAACATCCAAACTGGCTAGGCACCCTCAAAGCCAGAACATGATGCAGGATCAAAACCCAGTGCCATTGTTCTTGGCTTCTCAGCAGCCCTCATTGTCCACCATATTCAGAGAGTCCGGTTTTATCCCCTGCTTTTTCAGTCACAGTCCAGCTGGCCTTGGTGAGCTCTCAATAGATCAGCCCCACTGTCTCTGTGGGTGGGTGCACCCCTTGTGATCCTGACTTCTTTGCTCATGTTCACCCTCCTTCTGTTCCTCAATGGGACTTTGGGAGCTCAGTCCAGTGCTCCAGTGTGGGTCTCTGTCTCTATCTCCATCCATCGCCAATGAGGGTTCTATGGTGATATGCAAGATATTCATCAGTATGGCTATAGGATAGGGTTATTTCAGGTTCCCTATCCTCAACTGCCCCAGGACCTAACTGGGGACCTCGCCTTGGACATCTGGAAGCACCTCTAGGTCCAAGTCTCTTGCCAACCCTAAGATGGCTCCCTTAATTAAGATATGTGCTTCCCTGCTCCCATATCCAACCTTCCTTTATCCCAATCATCCCGTTTCCTCAAGTTCTCCCCATCCTACCCTTCTCACTTTTCTCTCCCCATCTCGCCTTACCCCCTCCCACCCCACCCCCAAGATCCCGATTTTTTGCCTGGCAATCTTGTCTACTCCCATACCCAGGAGGATAGCTATATGTTTTTCTTTGGGTTCACCTTCTTATCTAGCTTCTTTAGGATAACAAATTATAGACTCACTGACCTTTATTTATGGCTAGAACCCAATTATGAGTGAGTACATACCTTGTTCATCTTTTTGGGTCTGGGTTACCTCACTCAGGATAGTATTTTCTATTTCCATCCATTTGCATGCAAAATTAGAGAAGTCATTGTTTTTTATTGCTGAGTAGTACTCTAATGTGTATATATTCCACACTTTCTTCAACCATTCTTCCATTGACGGACATCTAGGTTGTTTCCAGGTTCTGGCTATTACAAACAATGCTGCTATGAACATAGTTGAACAAATGCCCCTGTCATATGATCGGGTGTCTCTTGGGTATATTCCCAAGAGTGGCATTGCTGGGTCTGGGGGTAGGTTGATCCCAAATTTCCTGAGAAACCGAAACACTGCTTTCCAAAGTGGTTGCACAAGTTTGCATTCCCACCAGCAATGGATGAGGGTACCCCTTCCTCCACAACCTCTCCAGCAGAGGCTATCATTGGTGTTTTTGATTTTAGCCAATCTGACAGGTGTAAGATAAAAAAAATAAAAATAAAAATAAAAAGGTCAAGTCTCCAGTGGAAAAAAAAAAGAAAAGAAAAAAAGCAATAACCAAGGCTAAGATCTGACACATACTTTCCAGATATTTGTATTCATTAGGAATATAATAATCACATAAGGTTCTAAAACAAGATGCAAGCTATTAAAGTTTTTCATTTATTGAATACTGAAATATTATTTTATAATAATCAATGTAGTCTTACCTGTAAAAGTAAAGAAAAAAGATGAAGGTGTGCATGTATTATTTGCTTTTCTCTTTTTCTGATACCACTCTTCACAATGATGAATATGGTACATTTCTTCTGCAAAAGAGTCAAAAGACAAAATTCTTCAGTTGTTTGGCAACTGTTGGAGACTATGCAATACAGTGTCTACATAGGATGCTTCAGCTCCCTTGATTTTCACATATGCCGTGTATATATCCTTGGAATAAAAAAAGTCACATCATGTTCAGTTACTAAACTCATATTTGTTAGGAATTTGGAGTTCTTCAGAAGTCGTTCTGCAAATATTGTGTTTCATGAACCCCAGAATTGTCTATGTAGTCATAAAACAGAACAACAGAGCATCACATTGTGAATTCTGTTCTCATCCAAAGGTCTGTCTTTGCTAAGATTTTTGGAAAAATCTTCACATAAAGCATACTAGTTCTTTAAATTTTCTTATACAGCAAATGAAGTTTTTCAGTATTAAAAACTATTCATTACATTTTTAAATTCTAATTTCTAAAGTTTATGCTTCTAAATTGAAAAGTACCAATGAGAAGAATTCAGAGAAATGTTGCATTGTAAAGTAATAGGTACAACTATTGACAACTATTTTAGTACTTAAAAACTGCATTATTGTCAGGGAGGGGAGCGGAGAAAAATGTAGAGCTTGATAAAAATCAATAAAAAATAAAAATATTTATGCATTAAAAAAATAAATGTATTTTTCTTTTATTTTTTAGATTCTAATAGAATTAGGTCATTTCCCCTTTCTTTTGGCTTCCTCAAAAATTTGATAACAATGCATTGTAAAACCTTCAGAAGGAAAGGAGAAATTTTGTGGACCATTTGTTTGTGTGTGGCAGTTTTAAGTTATTAGTTTTCAAAATCAGTACTTTTTAATGGAAACAACTTGACCAAGAATCTGTCACAGAATTTTGAGACCCATTAAAACAAGTTTAATGAGAAAAAAAATTCTCATATACTTCTCCTTGCTCTCTTTTAAAAATTCATGACCTCTTTTTTATTATAAGCAAGTATATTCATAAATATAACCTGCTTGGTCTGTATAATATTAGTTGTATGGATGTTTTCAGGGCTGACCATTGGGTGATAAACTGGTTTGCTCTTCTCTGGAGAAGACTATTTTTTTTCCCTTCTCAGCATTCCTCATTTGCCTGCATTCCATGTGTAGGGTTGAGACTTCATGCTCTTTCCCTGTCTACTTATACATGTCTATTGTCCTTGCCCAACTCAGGTTTGGGCAGTCATTGGGTGAGACTCTATGTGTGTCAATTCTGACATTACCAGGAGTCATAGTCCTGCAGCAAACTCCCTGATCCTCTGGCTCTTAAAACCTCACTACTCTCTCTTCCATGTGTTCTCTGAGCCTTAATATAGGAGTGTTTTATAGTATCCATTGGTACTGGGCTCCACAGATATGCTCCTTAATTAATTGTGGTTTTCTGTAATGGTCTTCATCTGTTGCAAAGAGTTTTCTTTCTTTTTTAAATTGATTTTATTGAGCTATACATTTTTCTCTGCTCCTCTCCCTTTCTTTTCCCACCAACCCTCTCCCATGGTCCCCATGCTCCCAATTTACTCAGGAGAGCTTGTCTTTTTCTACTTCTCATGTAGATTAGATCAGTGTATGTCTCTCTTAGGGTCTTCATTAATGTAAGTTCTCTGGGATTGTGAATTGTAGGCTGGTTTTCTTTGCTTTATGTCTAAAATCCACTTATGAGTGAGTACATATGATATTTATCTTTCTGGGTCTGGGTTACCTCACTCTATGATGTTTTCTAGATCCATCCATTTGCCTGCAAATTTCAAGATGCAATTATTTTTTTCTGCTGTGTAATACTCCATTGTATAAATGAACCACATTTTCCTTATCCATTCTTCAGTCGAGAGGCATTTAGGTTGTTTCCAGGTTCTGGATATGACAAATAATGCTGCTATGAACACAGTTGAACACATGCCCTCATGGTATGATTTAGCATCCTTTGGGTATATACCCCAAAGTGGTATTGCTGGGTCTTGAGTAAGGTTGTTTTTTTAATTTTCTGAGAACTTGCCATACTGACATCCAGAGGGGCTGTACCTTTGCACTTCCACCAGCAATGCAGGAGTGTTCTCTTTATCCTACATCCTCTCTCGCATAAGTTGTCAACAGTGTTTTTGATCTTGGCCATTGTGATCAGATGGAATCACAAAGAGAAGTTTTCTTGACGAGGTTTGAGGGCTTCTCATATCTGTGGGGTCAAGGACAAATGTTTAGATTGTTGTTACGGATTATACTGGTAAACCAGTGTAAGTCGTGGTTGTAGGTTCTCCTCCAAGATCCATGATTACACTACTGTGAATACTTGGCTAGGTTTCTAGTACTGGACATTATTTCCTCTTTTAGAGCAGTCTTAACTTCAAATAGAAAGCTGTTTGATCACATCAAGGTATGTGTGTTAGTACTGCACAATTAGGCTTATGGTACCATGATGGTAGTTACTGTAGTTCGTAGGCATAATAACTGGGCAGGACTCTGGGTTGCCTCTCTCCTCTGGAATCTTACATGGTGCCTTCAGCTACCCTGAAAGCTAGTCTTCAGGAAGGAGGCATTCAGGTCAGTTTTAGCTGGAGCTTTTCTCTGAGGTGCATGGTACCTTTAACAATAAGGACTTACCTTCCACCTCCTGGGGGATAACCCAGGGCAACTGAAAGAGCTTGTAATCTCTTTGGAAACTTTCAGACAACCCTGAGTAACAACTCAAAAGATAGCTTCTCATATCTGGTGTTGTGGTTTTCCTATGGTGGAGAGTATGACAGCCTGCAGGCAGATATGGTGCTGGCTACATCTTCGTCAGAAGGCAATGAGTATACTGTGTCTCTGGGTGGTGTCTTGAGCATATATGATATCTCAAGGCTTGTCTTCACAGTGACACTCTTCCTCCAACAAGGCCGTACACACTCCAACAAAGCCACACTTCCTACTAGTGCCACTTCTATGAACTCATGGGTGCCAATTCCATTAAAAAACCACAGTTCCTACAGGTTTTGTAGTTGCTTCATGATATGTACTCACATTTGAAAATTTGGAGATGGGGGATCTGATGAAGGAGAACATGTGATATTTATCTTCCTGGGTCTGGCTTTGCCTCATTTAATATGACATTTTCTGATCTTACCCATTTATTTATAACCAAATGGCATTACATAGTGTATGTCCACTACATTTTCATCATATACTCATCAACTGAAGAACATTTTTATTTTTTAGGTATTATGGATAGAGCAGCAATGAGCATGGCTGAACAAGTATCTGTGGAGTAGGATGCAGAGTCCTTTGGGTATATGCCAAGAAGTAGAATAGCTATACCAGATGAAGGCTCATTTTTCCCAAAAATAAGACCAAAGAAGATGCCTGATCCAGTATTTGAATAAATCACAAAATCGAAACATAAGAAACATGGAAATGCAAAGCCAACAATTAAAGAAAAGGAGATCATGAATTTGGAAGAGAGGAAAAGGTACAAGGGAAGTGTTGGAGGAGAGAAAGTAAAGGGAAAATTATGTAATTAAACTATAATCTCAAAAATAAAATAATATAATTTAAAAAATAGAACTTGAGAGAACCCAAGATGAGTCAAATATTTTTGCATGCAACATCAGGTATCCCATCATGTTCTTCATGGTTTTTATCATTCACTCACTAATTCTAACCTATTTTTCAAAAGGATATTCTGCCAACTTTTTCTTTTTTTGTTCAGTCTGGAAAACTGACTCCATGGCTTCCCTTTAATTCCTGAGCTGCTGAAGGCTAGTCCCTCCGGCAGCAATGACCATGCAGGCTGGTGCTGAGCCTAAGTTTATCGAGAGACAGTGATCTGTGTTAGCTGCATTTACTTTAGAAGCTACCTGTACTGTGTACTAGTCACCCTGATGAGTGTGACTTCTGGGCTAAGCAGGTTCTCACTCATAGAGACTGTCTGACTTTGTATGTGGAATGGCTAAGATCCATCCCATGGAATGCATTGGAGAGTGGGGGAGGCAGAGAACTGAGATCTGCCCTGGAGCAGGTGAACTGATGGAACTCAGAACTCCCCCTGTTCTTAGATTTTTTTCCCAGTAGTGGACCTCCCTATACTAAGCAGGAGGCTACAGAAATGAAATGACCTCCTGGATATAGGCTGACAGGTTTCAGTGCCAGCAGTGAGCTATACATGCAAGACATAGCTCTAGAGACTGAGAATTCTAGGGTCATCTGGCCATGGCCTTAGGGCTGTTAGTCTTCATCATTATTCTCATGTTATGGGGTTTTCCTCTTCTTTCCAGAGGGCAGAGCCACGGGCTACCTCACTCTTCAAAGTTTGAGCCTGTGTTGCTGTAACTTCCCAGTTATGACCTTCCACTGCCCACTGTCGTCTCTCATAGATTGTGGAACGGTGTCCCGGGGGTTATTGAACTTGTGATTACCTTTTCAGAGAAGCCCCATTCAAGATGGTACTCTGCTGTAGAACATTATTTTAAGATGTGTTCCATTTGTTTATGTTGTAGAATGTTTGTTTAATGATGCAAAGATGTGTTGCATTCTTTTATGTTGCATTTGTTTAACTCTGTGAAGCTGTGTTACTTTGCTTATCTAAAACACCTGATTGGTCTAATAAAGAGCTGAACAGCCAATAGCAAGGCAGGAGAAATGATAGGTGGGGCTGGAAGGCAGAGAGGATAAATAGGAGAAGAAATTTGGGAAGATAATATAGAGGAGTAAGAAAAGGAGGCGAGGAGGACATCAGGGCCAGCCACCCAGCTACACAGCAATGGAGTAAGAAAGAAAGGTATACAGAAATGGAGAAAGACAAAAGCCCAGAGGCAAAAGGTAGTTGGGATAATTTAGAAAAATTATCCTAAAATAAACAAGCTAAGGCTGGACATTCATAACTAGGAATAAGCCTCTGTGTGTGATTTATTTGTGAGTTGGGTTGTGGACCCCCAAAGAGCCAAGAGAGCCTAAAGACTTAACAACCAACTGCAGCATTCACTATAGCCTACCTAGTTGTGGAAAGTGACAAAATGATTTTCTTATGCATTGAAAGCCTACCACTTAAGAGAAGCCTGTCATAGTAAACCCGTTCACTGTATTCAAGGTTTGTGAAGACTGGGTTTGTCTTATGTATCTATTCTTTTTGAAAGCAAGTGCCATGTACAACCTCAAAATGCTTGACATCTATGAAAGAGATGATCAAAAAATGAGTTTATAGATAGTATAAAAACATCAAGTCTATAAAATTGATTTGAATGTACAAAACTGTACTAGAAAGGAATTTTAGAGTGAGTGTAAAGTGTTAGAACAGGGCACTTACTATGAATTGCACTCATCACTCCTTCTATACACTATAAAACTTTCTTTGGTAAATATCTACCACTTACCAACTTACCAGGCCATTTCTTTTTTTATTACATCTGTTTAATGTGGGTAACTTATTCCCACAAGCAAGCTCTATGTGTTCACAAATTTTGGTTTATTAATTTGTGTATATATACCCATCATCTAGAAAGTACTTTTATCCATTTATGGTATGTTTGTAATTTCTTTTTTTTTCAAGACAGGGTTTTTCTGTAGCTTTGGAGCCTGACCTGGAACTAGCTCTTGTAGACCAGACTGGCCTCAAACTCACAGAGATCCACCTGCCTCTGTCTCCTGAGTGCTGGGATTAAAGGCATGCGCCACCACTGCCCGGCTGTTTGTGATTTTTATAATGATTGATGTTTGTAGAATGGCACCAGTTTTTGATGAAGTTGTTATATGTTTAAGCTGCTGGTTCCTTAAGAAGTAAGCAAAGGGACTCTGCATGGGAGCAATGGAGTCTCACTTTCTTTAGCAGATCTTTCTGCATACATAAAAGTGCAGCTTTTGTATGAAATGGAAACCACAATCATGTGGGAAGAACAAGTGGAAAGGCCTTTCTCCTTTGCTGTGCAGACTATCTGCAGAACTGTTCTAAGGATGAGTGTGTAGGAGAGAATCACCAAAGCCAAAGTTACTATGAGAGTGAACACTGCTAAGAAAAATGCCATTAGCTCTAGTATCTCTGTATCTGTGCAAGCAACCTGCAGCGTGCAAGAAGAGTCTCAGGTGAAGTGATTGATGATGTAAGAGTCACAGAATTCCAGCTGGAGGTCCTATGATCACTGGGGGAATGATGAGGAAATCAGCTGACCAGGAGGCAATTACGAGTCAACTGCAGACTTCGTTGCTAATGGTAGTTGTGTAGTTCAGAGGCTTGCAGATGGCCATATAATGATCATAGGAAACTGAAGCCTGTAGAAAAAACTCTGTCACTTCCAGAAGGATCAAAAAATTGCTTGTGCCCTGTAAGCATTATAGGAAATAGCTGTGTTCCCTGTAGCAATACTGGTTAGAAATCTTGGAATGCAGACTGCTGTAAATGAGATTTCTAAGAAAGAGAAATTTCTGAGAAAGAAATACATGGGAGTTTTCAGTGAACATTTGACAATGTCAATGTAATAATGGTCACGTTTCCACTTACAATCTGTAGGTGTGTTACCAGGAAAAAAGAGAATATCACAACTGATAACTTTCAATCATCATTATCATTATCCCCAACTGTGCCCAACTGCCCTGGGGACAGGGGTTTAGTGGACACAGAATACTATAACACAGACTCTGTGAGTTGGTGAGCAAAACTCAGTTTTATAACAAAAGGGGTAAATTTATATAGAGCAGAAATAATGGTGATCGGAAGTTCTGCTCCCATCATGGTGTTGTGAAATAGGCTCTGGGTTTGTGTTAGTTGTTGTTGGGCTCTGGACAGTTTATGAGACTACCTTTGTGGGAGCGTCTTAGTTTTGTGGGAGTATTTTTACCACGTGCACATGCTTTTTGTTTTGTTGACATATGCCTGCTAAAAGTCATCTGTAATTCCATGCCAATAATTTATGCTGTATTTGCTATGGCTAAGCTCTGGATTCTGATAGGTCTGAGGATAAAAAACTGGAATCTACTGATAGTATTTCAAATATGTAGATTGTGCTTTTACTCTGGGTTCACATTTTTACTAGATGTATTAAACAAGAAGAGGGAAATTATGCAATTATATTATGATCTCTAAATAAAAGAAATAATTAGAAAATGTGAAAACTATATTAGACAGAAAAAATGGCAAACTAGTTATCTAATTGAATTGAAAGCTTGAAGCCAAAGTTGTTAGACTGGAGAGATGGCTCAGCAGTTAAGAACACTGCCTGCTCTTTCAAAGATCCTGAATTCAATTCCTTGCAACTACATGGTGACTCACAACCATGTGTGCCCTCTTGAGAAGAGACCTGCTCAGTAGTTCTCATCAACTTAGACCATAATACCCTATATGGACAAGTTCAATAGAACCACCACATGTGGGCTGCTCCTGCATGCTTCAGCATTGCCAGGGCATAAATATAAATATAAATAAATATATGAATACATACAATAGCCAAAGTTGTTAGGTATGGAAATGATCTACCTATTTCATAAATTAAATGTATTTTATTCCAACTTTGATAGTTATCTGTCATGCATTTTGCATGACAGTGAATGAAAATTATTTTTTGAGTTATAAAGTTTTTTTTTTAATTTTGGAGTTTTATTTATTTGCTTTTAAATTATTTTTCACTTACTTTATATCCTTACCACAGTTTCCCCTTCTCCCTTCATTCCCTCCCGCACTTCCCTCTGCCCCCTTTTCCAATCCACCCTCTTCCTCTGTTCAGAAAGAGAAAGGCCTCCCATAGGTGCCAACAAAGCATGGCCTATCAAGTTGAGGTAGGACTAAGCTCCTCCCCTTATATTAAGACTGGACAAGGCAACCCAGCATTAGGAACAGGTATCCAAAATCCAGCCAAAACATCAGGGACAGGCCCCATTCCCACTTCTAGGAGTACCACAAGTAGACCAAGCCACACAACCATCATACACAGACAGAGGGCCTAAGAAGGTCCCATGCAAGCCCTCTAGCCATTGGTCTATGGTCTATGAGATCCTATGAGCAGGCCAGTTGCTTCTGTGGGTTCCTTTGTGATGACCCTGACTCCCTTTCTCGTACAATCCTTTTTCACTCTCCTCAAGAGGATATCACAGGCTCAGTCCAATGCTTGGATGTGGATCTCTGCATCTCCTTCCGCTAGTTATGAACGAAGGCTCTCTGATGACAGTTAGGGTAGTCTAATCAGTTTACAGTAGATAATCACCTCAGATTGCCTATCCACTATTGCTAGGAGTCTTAGCTGGGGGTTATCCTTGTAGATGTGTGGGAGTTTTCCTTGCACCAGGTGTCTACCTGACCTGAAATGCTCCCCCAATCAAGACATCTATTTCATTACTCTCCCTATCTATTGTGTCCCGCAACCTGATCCCTCATGTTCCCATCCCCACAAACCCGTCTACCCAGGAGATTTCTTCTATTTCCCCTTACCAAGGAAATACATGATTATTCCTCTGGGCCCTTCTTGTTACCTAATCTCTGTGGGGCTGTGATATGTAGTAACATGGTTATCTTTTACTTTACAGCTAATATCCACTTATGAGTGAGTACATACCATGTTTGTCTCTCTGGGTCTGGGTTACCTCACTCAGGATGTTTTTTTTAAACTGTTTCATCTACTTGCCTTCAAGTTTCCTGATGACATTATTTTTAACAGTTGAGTAATACTCCATTATGAAAATGTACCACATTTCCTTCCTTCCTTCCTTCCTTCCTTCCTTCCTTCCTTCCTTCCTTCCTTCCATTTTTACTTTTTTGGTTTTTCAAGACAAAGTTTCACTGTTTAGTTCTGACTGTCCCAGAACTCACTTTGTAGACCAGGTTGGCCTTGAACTCACAGAGATCTGCCTGCCTCTGCCTCCTGAGTGCTGGAATTAAAGGCGTGCACCACAACCTCCTGGCTATGTACCACATTTTCTTTATACATTCTTTGGTTGAGGGGCATCTAGGTTATTTTCAGGTTCCAGCTATTATGAATAATGCTGCTATGCATATAGTTGAGCAAGTGTTCTTGTGGTATAATTGAGCTTCCCCTGGGTATATGCTCAAGAGTGATATAGCTGAGTCTTGAGGTAAATTGATTCCCAATTTTCTGAGAAATGACCATATTGATTTCCAAAGTTATTGTACAAGTTTGCACTTCTACCAGCAGTGGGGGAGTGTTCTTCTTGCTCCACATCCTCTCTAGCATAACAGAAAGCACCCTGTAATGTTTTTTTAGAAGTTAACTAGGAAAATGTTCTTTCTTTTGAGGCTGGTGGTGTATATATCTAAACTATGCTGTAACAATTGAGAACTATCTAGGCAGAAACATGAAGGCAAGAGTTGACAGAATGTCTCTACTACATAATAAAAATAGTTGATTTCTTTGATTTATAAAGGTAAATGCCAGTGTAGATATAGACTACATCCATGCTCAGTTCCATCTTTCTCCAGGCATAGTCCCAAATTACTTTGCTTGTTATCTGTAATAAAAGAATATATTGTTTTAGGTAATAAATGTTATTTCACTTTTATCCCTTTTATTGGACTAAGTCACTTTTGTAAAGTCACTTAATTATTAAAATTTGGCACTTTGAAGGTTATTGGAGGCGGTGACAGGGAGGAGGCAGAAATCCTTAATAAATAAATAAATTTAAAAACAAATAAATCAATAAAAGAAAAATGGTTAAAAATATTATAAATCATCTATTCATAATTTAAACTTCAATTAGTAAGAATGAGAAAAATTGAGTCACCATACTTCCATAATTTTTGTCATGTCATACAAATGCTGTATATATTTTGACTTTTCTTATATAGTTTAGTCATAAGGCTTTCCAAAAGTCTCCCCAAAAGCTACAGATACATTTTGCATGTTTTGGAATATAATACTAAGCTGGGCGATGGTGGCGCACGCCTTTAATCCCAGCACTCGGGAGGCAGAGGCAGGAGGATCTCTGTGAGTTCGAGACCAGCCTGGTCTACAGAGCTAGTTCCAGGACAGGCTCCAAAGCCACAGAGAAACCCTGTCTCGAAAAACCAAAAAATAAAAAAGGAATATAATACTAGAGGAATCTGTGAAAGGGAAACAGCATATACATCCCCAGAGACAGAAAAACAAGTGCATATCTGCCTAATTAATTTTGGCAGCCCTTTAGTCTGCTTCCCTTGGGAGCCATTATGCATTGTAGGAATGTAGAATGTCATCTGTGAGGTTGGGCTTCACATGAAACAAATAAAAAGACTGCTGATGGACAGAATGTTGGCTGCAAAAATTGCCTCAAATTATCCCCTCAACTAATATTGTTAGTAAGAATACTCTCACTTTGGTTATTAAGGAGAATTTAGCAAAACATGAATTGAAGAACTGGAACATAACTATGTCCTAAAACAAATTCCAACTGGAGAAACCATACCACTAATAAAAACGAATAGATGATTTTTAGTGAAGATGTGAAGGGCATTGGGAAAGACATTGAGTTCTAGCTGAGTGAACTTGAGAACAGCCAAGCCTTATCAAAGTAAACCGAGAACCATTAAAGATTTAGAGATGATACAATGAGAAGTCTGATACAAGACTAGTTATTTCTCTATTAAATTTAGACAATTCATTAACGTCATACATTCTAGGTTTCCAGTGAATTCATGCTTAGAAATCATGGGAATGTGAGCTTGTGATTCATACTTTGCAATGATCAAGATAAAACAGCACTTAATAGTTGGGATAACAGAGAGTGTTTGTGGAACTGAAGTCAAAGTATCAGGCACATGAGTCACATGAGGCTGAGTTTAGCCGGGGAAGCTATGTCATGCATATATTAATATTAGTTATAGAATCCCAAACTTCAGTCAGTGGATGTACTCATCAACATTCAGACATATTTTTTGATTCTATTTCTTAAAAATTTATGTGTATATTATTTGTCCAAAATAATGAATTTTACTATGTAATTTTCCTATAGGTGTGTAATGTAATTTGGTCATTTTATTTATTTATTATTATCCTCTTTTGTCTCCTTTGGTCTCTCATTGCCCTTATCCCCTTTCCCAAAAAATCCTCCTACTTTCAAGTCTCAGCTAAAACAAAACAAGATTCAATTCTGAATATGAGAAGGAAAGTGGGATTCCTGTCTTTCTGAGCTATCTCATTTCATTGAATTGGATGACATCTGGTTCTAACATTTTCCTGAAAGATAGTTTTATAATTATGTATGGTTAAATAATACTCCATATACATATGCCACATTTTTCTTATTTATCTGTTGAAGGACATCCTGGTTGAATCTGTGACTTTGCAAATGTGAACAGTCCACAGACATGCAGACACCTCTGTTGTATATTAGTTTAGGTTCCTTCAGTTGAGTACCCAGGGATTGTACAGCTGAATCACATACAAGCTCAAATTTCCAGGTTTTTCCACTAATGCCCATATTAATTTCTATAGTATCAGGACTGATTTACATTCCCGTAAGAATGTATAAGGATTCTTCCTCTTATATCCTTGCCACTATTTGCTACTTTCATTTTCTTCATAACATCCTTCTTTCTTTTATATTAAGATGAACCTTAAAGAAAGTAGATTGAGCTAAAGTTCTAAGAAAAACGTTCACTTGGAGAACACCATATCTACCTTGTTAAAGCCATTGCTTCAGGAAAAATTCATGAAATGATCTCTTTGTCCATCATCAAACTAAAGATTTATAATTAGGTTAAAGAAAAGAATACTAGATCAGGGAACTCCAAAGATCAGTTGTCAAACTGAACAAACCATTAAGCTAGAAATATTGACAGAATCAACTGTCAACATCTCCCTTCCTCTGCTTCCTGAGTGCTGAGATTAAAGGCCTAAGCTTCTATGTTTGACTCCAAACCAATATTTTAAACTCTAGAATCTAATCTAAAAATAAGTCTAGAAAGAAGCTGATGAAGAAAAAGCAGCTAAATTTTGTCACGAAAATATTAGTTCTGGGTTTCTTACCTCATCATTTCTCAGTAAAGTCCCAGAGTTATTATTTTCACTTACTGATGATTAACATAAGCCTTTTTGTGTAGTTTTATGTTTTTACCATGAAAATGTATGCGTACAAGTAAGATTATACAGACTGAGTAGGTTGGTTACACCTCGCCCTGATACGCACACCTGTTGTAATATGAGCGGAGGGCTACTTTCCCCTGCATCCGGCCGTCCGCACGGCTAGCTTTACCCGAAAAAATTACACTGAAACTGTATTCTTTTAAACACTGCCTGGCCCATTAGTTTCAGCCTCTTAACCCATTTCTGATAATCTAGGTAGCACCACGAGGTGTGCTTACCAGGAATGATCTTAACCAACATCTGTCTGGAGTGGGAGAACCATGGCGACTCCCTGATCCAACTTCTTTCTCCCAGCATTCTGTTCTGTTTTCTCCGCCCACCTAAGGGCTGGCCTATCAAATGGGTCTAGGCAGTTTCTTTATTAATAAGAAATCACTCACACATCACACACCTAATAATCTTTAATAGGAAAAATGCAAATCAGTGTATCAGTGTGTTTAGCAAACATTCTTTGCCCTATATCCTTCAAAGTCAATGCAAAGTCAATACTTTAATAAATATTAAACCATAGAAATATTGGAAAACAACATAAGATATTATGAGTAATGCCAGAAATTTGAGAACCACCTGGGGCATAGAAAAAATATTAGTTTTCACTGTTAGAGAAATCCATGTATCAGGAAACAGATAGATAGAGCTCATTCCAAGGAAGCTTTAGGTGAGTTTAAAGTTTGGCACTAGTAAATCAACATAAATATGCTTCATGGTCAGGGTTTGTGAACCATAGTAATTATTTTTTAAAAGATGTATTTATTTTATGTATATGAGTGCTCTATCTGCATGTATGACTTTATGCCAGAAGAGGGCATCAGATCCCACTACATGGTTGTGAGCCATCTCGTGGTTGCTGGAAATTGAACCCAGGATGAGCAGCTGGTGCTCTTAACTGCTGAGTCATCTCTTTAGTTCCCAGTAGTTCTTATAGCAACTTTTGGAATTTGAGCCAAAAAAGCATCAAGTACCACACACTGCAATGATAAAGGGTGGAACAAATAACGGAGATATAACACAAATGCACTGATTCACACAGAGTTGTATTTAATATGAAAAGACCTTTGGAGATACAGCAGAGATAAGAAACATGGTTTCGTTGGAGAGCTCATTTCAATTAATGCTTAGATGGTGGGAAAATGATTTTTCAGAGTTACTTGTATTTTTTTTTTCCTTGCTTTTGCTTGTCGCTCCAATGATAAGTTCTTTGAGAATAAATTCATCCTTTTAAAATGTTATTCCCGTTTTGGTGGCATCAAATCAGTCACACTCAGAAAATTTAAGGGACACCTAAATTTTAAAATGATAACTGTGCCAAGTTAAGCGGAAATGGAAAGGATGAAAGCACTCAGCTAAGTTGAATACAGCAGTGGATGGGGAAATACAATAATATAAAATACATATTGCACATAATGCTTTTACAAAAACTGAAACAGTGAATTTCTTTACCTTTCAATTTTATTTGACACACACTTTTTGACCAAGTTCTTAAAGGATTCTTTCACTTGTTTGTTTCTAAGGGAGTAAATAAAAGGATTCAGCATTGGGGCCACAGAGGTGTTGAGGACTGCTACACCCTTAGTCAAAGCCACACCCTCTTTTGCGGAAGTTTTGACATACATGAAAATACAGCTGCCGTAGGAAATGGAGACAACAATCATGTGGGAGGAGCAGGTAGAAAATGCCTTTTTCCTTTGCTCAAGAGAAGGGATCCTTAGGATTGTCTTAAGGATGAAGAGATAGGAGAGAATCACTAATGTGAGTGTTACCATGAGAGTGAATATTGCCAGGAAGAATGCCAAGAGCTCCAGGAAGGCTGTGTCTGTGCAGGAGAGGAGCAGCATGGGAGAGGAGTCACAGGCAAAGTGGTCAATGATGTTGGAGTCACAGAAGTCCAGTTGGAGCCCCATGATCACAGGTGGGAAGATGATGAGAAATCCAGCCAGCCAAGAGCTGATTACGAGCTGGATGCAGACCCTGCTGCTCATTATTGTGGTATAATGCAAGGGCTTACAGATAGCCACATAGCGGTCATAGGACATGGCAGCCAGAAGGAAAAATTCAATCGAACCCATGAGTATGAAGAAGAACACCTGGGCCATGCAAGAATTATAGGAGATGCTCCTATCCCCCGTCACAATGCTCACAAGGAACCGAGGAATGCACACTGTGGTAAATGAGATTTCTAGGAAAGAGAAATTCCGAAGAAAGAAATACATGGGCGTCTTGAGGTGTGAATCTACCAGAGTGAGAATAATTATAATCAGATTTCCAGTGATGCTCAAAATGTAAGTGAGAAATAGAAATATGAAAACCAAGATGTTTAGTTTTGGGTCATTTGTTAATCCCAAAAGAATAAACTCCCTCACAGATGTTCTGTTTTTCATTTCTTCTTGTGTTCTGCCAGGCGGAGAGCTGTGAAAATGAATTAGAGAGTCAGAATTATATTAGTTGTGACATGTATTTGTTCAATCATATCATTGACGGTTTCTAACAACCTGAAACATTAAATCATTCACCAAAGTACACTGCATTTTAAAAGTGAATATTAATTAACACAAAACAAGTGCATGTCTGATGATTGCTTCGAATCTAGAAATATATATATGACTTTCGAGACAGGGTTTCTCTGTCCTGGAACTAGCTCTTCTAGACCAGGCTGGCCTCGAACTCACAAAGATCCGCTTGCCTCTGCCTCCCGAGTGCTGGGATTAAAGCCCGACTAGAACTATTTAGTATTGAAGAAGTCACTTAATAGATCTAGCAAGTACATTGACAGATGAAAATAATGCCTCTACAGATCTTCTGTTGTACTGTATGAGCAGATATATCTGAAAACTAGATAAAATACTTAAAATGAAAAATATTATTTTATTCTCAAAACTATCTCAACAGTGAATGCATTACTTTTGTGAATTAAACATCTTAAATGTTATTTGTCAATTTTAGAAAATATTTTAAACTATTCTTGACTCTGTGAAGAATTGCTAGTTTAGCAAATGAGTCAGAGTAATCAAAACCAATATTTATATAACCCATAACAAACAACTCAGAAATTTCCAAAGTTTAAAAACCTTTTTAGTGTTTCTTTACTGAATTGAATACTACCTTTTTTTTTTTTACTTTATAGGAAAGATTCTAACAGCCAAATAAATAACTAAGGCCATAAAATAATTAGAAGATAGAGAAAGAAAAAAATGAACTACAGAATAGAAAATAGGCTTAAAACTGTATAATGTTGTGTGGTCATAGCTAAAGAGCTGAAACCCAAATGCTCAGTGTTTTTTTTTTTTTAACTAACTCTTAGTGCGTTATGCCTCGCTTCTGGATGATGGTTCACACTTCTCATTTACGTCTACTGTGATTTTCATATATAACAAACTCACACAGTGTGTAGCTGAAACTTAGAAAGATAATTGGGCTATACACAGCAGCAAGAACATACTATGGGGATGAATATAAAGAAAATCTCTAAAGTAGGAGGGATCTGATAGGTGTTATGGTCTTGGGTGTTGGTAGAAACTGCCAAAAGTCAAACTTGCCCAAGAAATGTGTTCTACAATTGGTAGTCCAATAAAATAGAAAAATCCTTGGGTTTTAATAATGAGCTGCAAAAAGCTCGGTGGGCAGGCAGCCCAGGTCAGTGCACACTATATGTTTGGCAGTCTCAAACTGAAAAAGTATTTATTTTAATTGAGTAAAAGTGTATCTGGCTGCAACTTACTATTTGCTAAAGGCTGTGGTGACAGGACAGTGAAGCTGACAACCGATTCAGAACCAGAAGTCATGGTATCTTGGATTGTAGTTAAGACTCTCAAGAACATTTAAGATAGATAGGAAGAGAAAAGTGGGGAAGGATGAGGATAGGGAAGAGAGGGGGAAGAAAGGAACAAAATGAAGAAAGAAAAAATGGGAAGAAAGAAGGCACATTGTCAAGGTATTTGAAGCAATACTTACAGCAAAGAGGAAATAAAGTTGTGTGTTTTGTTTGCTCCCTAGGTGAAGCTCTTAGCTGGTAAAAGAGGAAAAGACAAGAATCATGAGTGAAAAATCAAGAAACAACATGTGGAAGACAGAGAGCCATATGACCTATAAGAAGAAATTGTTGAGACAGAATATGACTTGAAATTCCTATTTTTAGGTCTAACACTAGTACCTGTTTTCTAAAATTCTAAGAAAGGACACAATACTTACTATGGGAACTATGAAAACCAACAAATACCATTTTTCCACTTTGGTTTCCAGTAATTCTTGGGATAGAAAGATGGGTTGCAATTTTAAATAATTTGCCTTTTACAGCAAGGACAGATAATGGTTTTTCTAAGCATTCGTTCCAGAAGCATTTTCATTTTATGTTTTCACCTGCTTAAAACAGACACAAGGGATTCTCCCAGCAAAGCACAGTTAAAACATCCCTGGGGAGAGGTGGTGTTGATGAGTGTGCCCTGAATAATTAGGTGAACTACAGAAATTAGCTTTTGAAATATCCCATGCTAGAGATATGTAGAGTGCAAACAGTAGTGAAGAAACATCAATTTATTTTGTGTTTCCTATAGTCAATATTTTTTAATACAGAGAACTTGCAAAGGTAATACAATCCTGTTTCACATAAACATGTCGTGAAGCAGAAAATAGCAAGAGGAAGTACCCATTGGGACATGAGTGTGCCATGTAATGATTGTATTTGTTAATAAAAAAAACATACTGGGTAATTTAAGCAAGATATAGTTAATAGATTGGCATATAATCAAGATACAATAAAACCTGAGAAATAGTATTTTAACAATTCACAAAACTAGTATTCCAAGTATTTTCTTGCTAGTTATCTAATTCATGTTAGAAAAAAGCAAGTTTACTTTTTTTCTATTATATTACACTGATTTATTAATCTGGTAAACAATTTGGGGTCTGCTTTATTACTGTGAGGCACTGAAGATTTAAATGTAGTATGCTTACTTATTTTTAGTATTAATTTGGTATCCTGCTACACTGAGGAAAATGATTATCAAATGCTTAACTTTCCTGATTGAGTCTTTCCTTGGAGTATTTTATGTTAAAGATAATGATCATCTACAAATGAGGACCCTTTGATTGCTTTCTTTCCTATTTGTATCCCCTTGATCCCCTTCAGTTATCTCCATACATAGAACAGGTGTAGAGAGAGCAGAGAATCTTGTCTTGTTCCTGACTTTTCTGGAAATGTTTTGAGATTCTTTCTGCAGAGGAATATGTTGGCTGTGAGAGGTCTGTATTTGCCTATACTATGTAAAGATTATGTTGTATTTTTCATCTTTCTAGGACTTTTTTCATGAAACAATGCTGGATTTTGTCAAAGGCCTTTTCTGCATATAATGAGATAACCAGGAGTTTTCAGGGGTCTTTAAGCTGGTTTATGTGGTAGATTACCTTACTGACTTACGTAGATTGAAAAATCCCTGAATTTCTATCATGAGGTCAACTGGATCACGGGGGATAATAATTTTTTGGTGTGTTCTTGAATTCAGTTTGCAAATAATTTATTAATAATTTTTGTACTTACTTTCCCAAGGGATATTGGTCTAAAATTTTCTTTTTATATTTTTGTATGATGTACTATCTGATACCATCAGGGTGACTGACTTAATAAAAAAAAACTTAGAAAATATGCATTCAGATTCTGTTTTCATTAATAATTTTAGTCTTATAGTTATTCATTTTTCACAGAAAGTCTGGTAGACTTCTTCTCTAAAACCTTCTTTCCTGTTCCTTGGCTTCTTTTCAACTGGGATATTTAGTTAGGGTTTGTGTGTCTGTCAAATTCACTGGGGCTGGAGTTATTGGTGGTTGTGAACTATCCAATAGAGGTACTAGGAAGTTAAATTCAGTGCCCTAGAAGAACAATACATTCTCTAGGCCACCGAGCCATCTTTCCAGCTTCAGAACCTCTCTAATTTACAATAAAGAAATAATAAACACATCTTATCATTTTTTTATTGAAAAAAGGAAAAAAAAGTTTCCAGCCTCCCATTTCCCTCCCCCTCCTCCCAACCTTCTCCCCCTCCCGCCACTCCTCTCCCCCTCCCTCTCCAGTCCAAAGAGCAGTCAGAGTTCCCTGCCCTGTGGAAAGTCCAAGGTTCTCCCCCCTCCGTCAATATCTAGGAAGGTGAACATCCAAACTGGCTAGGCTTCCACAAAGCCAGAACATGAATTAGGATCAAAACCCCCATGCCATTGTCCTTGGCTTCTCATCAGCCCTCATTGTACGCCATGCTCAGAGAGTCCGGTTTTATCCCATGCTTTTTCAGTCACAGTCCAGCTGGCCTTGGTGAGCTCTCAATAGATCAGCCCCACTGTCTCAGTGGGTGGGTGCACCCTTCGTGGTCTGTCTTCCTTGCTCATGTTCTCCCTCCTTCTGATCCTCATTGGGACCTTGGGAGCTCAGTCCAGTGCTCCAGAGTGGGTCTCTGTCTCTATCTCCATCCATCACCAGATGAAGGTTCTATGGTGATATGCAAGATATTCATGAGTATTATTATAGGATAGGGTCATTTCAGGTTCCCTATCCTCAGCTGCCCAAGGAACTAACTGGGGACATTGCCTTGGGCTCCTGGGAGCCGCTCTAGGTTCAAGTCTCTTGCCAACCCTAAGATGGCTCCTTTAACTAAGAATTGTGCTTCCATGCTCCCCTAACCAACCTTCCTTTATCCCAATGATCCTTTTTACCCAAGTTCCCCCTGTCCTCCCCTTCTCCCTTTTATCTCCCCATCTCCCCTTTCCTCCATCCCACCCCACCCCCAAGATCCCAATTTTCTCCCTGGCAATTTTGTCTAATTCCCATAGCCAAGAGGATAACTATATGTTTTTCCTTGGGTTCACCTTCTTACTTAGCTTCTTTAGGTTCACCAATTGTAGACTCCGTGTCCCTTATTTATGGCTAGAAACCAATTATGAGTGAGTACATCCCATGTTCATCTCTTTGGGTCTGGGTTACCTCACTCAGGATAGTGTTTTCTATTTCCATCCATTTGCATGCAAAATTCGAGAAGTCATTGTTTTTTACCACAGTGTAGTACTCTAATGTGTATATATTCCACACTTTCTTCATCCATTTTTCCATTGACTGGCATCTAGATTGTTTACAGGTTCTGGCTATTACAAATAATGCTGCTATGAACATAGCTGAACAAATGCTCTTGTCATATGATAGGGCATCTCTTGGGTATATTCCCAAGAGTGGTATTGCTGGGTCAAGGGGTAGGTTGATCCAAATTTCCTGAGAAACCGAAACACTGCTTTCCAAAGTGGTTGCACAAGATTGCATTCCCACCAGCAATGGATGGGGGTACTCCTTCTTCCACATCCTCTCCAGCAAAGGCTAATATTGGAGTTTTTGATTTTAGCCAATCTGACAGGTGTAAGATGATATCTCAAAGTCATTTTGATTTGCATTTCCCTAATTGCTAAGGAGGTTGAGCATGACCTTAAGTGTCTTTTGGCCATTTGAACTTCTTCTATTGAGAATTCTCTCTGTTCAGTTCAGTGCCCCATATTTTAATTGGGTTAATTAGCATTTTAAATTCTAGTTTCTTGAGTACTCTATATATTTTGGAGATCAGACCTTTGTCTGTTGCCGGGATGGTGAAGATCTTCTCCCAGTCAGTAGGTTGCCTTTTTGTCTTAGTGACAGTGTCCTTTGCTTTACAGAAGCTTCTCAGTTTTAGTAGGTCCCATTTAATAAATGTTGCCCTTAATGTCTGTGCTGCTGGGGTTATACATAGGAAGCGATCTCCTGTGCCCACCTGTGGTAGGGTACTTCTCACTTTCTCTTCTATCAGGATCAGTGTGTTCTGACTGATATTGAGGTCTTTAATCCATCTGGACTTAAGTTTTGTGCATGGTGATAGATATGGGTCTATTTTCTTTCTTCTACAGATTGACAACCAGTTGTACCAGTACCATTTGTGGAAGATGCTTTCTTTGCTTCCATTGTATACTTTTAGCTCCTTTATCATAAATGAGGTGATCATAGGTTTGTGGGTTAAAATTTGGGTCTTCTATACGATTCCATTGGTCGACTTCTCTGTTTTTATGCCAGTACCACACTGTTTTCATCACTGTAGCTCTTTAATAGAGTTTGAAGTGAGGGATGGTAATGCCTCCAGAAGATCCTATTTGTATAAGATTGTTTTGTCTATCCTGAGTTTTTTGCTTTTCCATATAAAGTTGATTATTGTCCTCTCAAGATCTGTGATGAATTTTGATGGGACCTTGATGGGGATTGCATTGAATCTATAAATTGCCTTTGGTAGAATTGCCATTTTTACTATGTTGATCCTCCCAATCCAAGAGCAAGGGAGGTCCTTCCATTTTCTGGTATCCTGTTCAATTTCTTTCTTCAATGCCTTAAAGTTCTTGTCAAATAGATCTTTCACTTCCTTGGTTAGAGTTACCCCAAGATATTTTATGCTGTTTGTGGCTATCGAGAAAGGTGAAGCTTCTCTGATTTCCCTCTCTGCTTCCATATCCTTTGTGTATAAGAGGGCAACTGATTTTTTGGAGTTGATCTTGTATCCTGGCACATTACTAAAGGTGTTTATCAGCTGTAAAATTTCTTTGGTGAAGTTTTTGGGGTCGCTTATATACACTATCATATCATCTGCAAATAATAAATGTTTAATTTCTTCGTTTCCAATTCGAATCCCCTTGATCCCATTATTTTGTCTTATTGCTATTGCTAGAACTTCAAGCACTATATTGAAGAGGTATGGCGAGAGTGGACAGCCTTGTCATGTTCCTGAGTTTAGTGGGATGGCTTTGAGTTTCTCTCCATTTAATTTAATGTTAGCTGTCGGCTTTCTGTATATAGCTTTTATTATATTTAGGTATGACCCTTGTATCCCTAATCTCTCCAATACTTTTATCATAAAGGGATGTTGAATTTTGTCAAATGCTTTTTCAGCATCTAATGAAATGATCACATGGTTTTTTTTCAGTTTATTTATATGATGGATTACATTGATAAATTTTCATATGTTGAACCAGCCCTGCATCTTTGGGATGAAGCCTACTTGATCATAATGGATAATTTTTCTAATGTGTTCTTGGATTTGGTTTGCCAGTATTTTGTTGAGGATTTTTGCGTTGATGTTCATGAGTGAGATTGGCCTATAATTCTCTTTCTTGCTTGAGTCTTTGTATGGTTTTGCTATCAGAGTGACTGTAGCTTCATAAAAGGAATTTGGCAATGCCTCTTCTGTTTCTATATTGTGAAATACATTAAGGCGTATAGGTATTAGGTCTTCTTGGAAGTTCTGGTAGAATTTCGCATTGAAACCATCTGGTCTTGGGCTTTTTTTTTTTGGTAGAAAGGTTTTTGATAACAGCTTCTAATTCTTAGTGACTAACAGGTCTATTTAGATTGTTCACCTGGTCCTGGTTTAACTTTGCTATATGGTATTTATCTAAAAAAGTGTCCATTTCCTTTACATTTTCCAGTTTTGTGGCATACAGGCTTTTGTAGTAAGATCTAATGATTCTCTGGATTTCCTCTGTGTCTTTGGTTATGTCCCCCTTTTCATGTCTGATATTATTAATTTGCAAAACCTCTCTCTGCCGTTTGATTAGTTTGGATAGGGGTTTATCAATCTTGTTGATTTTCTCCAGGAACCAGCTTTTTGTTTCATTGATTCTTTGTATTGTTTTCTGTGTTTCTATTTTGTTGATTTCAGCCCTCAGTTTGATTATTTCCAGTCTTCTACTCCTCCTAGGTGAGTCTGCTTCTTTTTTTTTTCTAGAGCTTTCAGGTGGGGTGTTAAGTCTCCAATGTGAGCTTTCTCTGTTTTCTTTAAGTGGGCACTTAGTGCTATGAACTTTCCTCTTAGGACTGCTTTCATAGTGTCCCATAATTTTGAGTATGTTGTTTCTTTATTTTCATTGAATTCAAGGAAGACTTTAATTTCTTTCTTTATTTCTTCCTTAATTCAGGTATGGTTCAGTAGTTGACTGTTCAGTTTCCATGAATTTGTAGGTTTTCTGGGGGTAGCATTGTTGTTGAATTCTAACTTTAATCCATGGTGATCTAATAAGACACAGGTGGTTACTAATATTTTTTTGTAACTGTGGATGTTTGCTTTGTTACCGACTATGTGGTCGATTTTCGAGAAGGTTCCATGAGTTGCAGAGAAGAAGGTATATTCTTTCCTATTTGGGTGGAATGTTCTATAGATGTCTGTTAAGTCCATTTGCTTTCTTACCTCCATTAATTCTCTTATTTCTCTGTTTGGTTTCTGTCTGATTGACCTGTCCATTGATGAGAGAGTAGTGTTGAAGTCTCCTATATTAGTGTGTGCGGTTTGATGGCTGCCTTGAGTTTTAGCAATGTTTCTTTTATGTATGTGGTTGCTTTTATATCAGGGGCATAGATATTCAGGATTGAGAATTCATCCTGATGAACTGTTCCTGTTATGAGTATAAAATGCCCCTCTCCATTTCTTCTGATTGATTTAAGTTTGAAGTCATCTTTGTTAGAGATTAGTATGGCCACACCTGCTTGTTTTTTAGGTCCATTTGCTTGATAAGCCTTTTCCCAGCCCTTTACTCTGAGTAGGTGCCTGTCTTTGTGGTTGAAGTGTGTTTCCTGTAAACAGCAGAATGTTGGATCCTGTTTTTGTATCCAATCTCTTAGCCTGTGCCTTTTTATAGGTGAGTTGAGTCCATTGACATTAAGTGATATTAATGAACAGAGGTTGTCAACTCTGGTCACTTTTTTAGTAGTAGAGTTTGTGTGTTTCCCTTCTTTGAGTTGTGTTGGTGAAGGGTCTCTAGATGTCTGAGTTATTGTGGTCATTGTTGGACTCCTTGGTTAGTAATTTTCCTTCTATTACTTTCTGTAAGGCTGGATTTGTGGCTATGTATTGTTTAAATTTGTTTTTATCCTGGAAAATTTTATTTTCTCCATTTATAGTGAACGAAAACTTGACTGGGTATAGTAGTCTGGGCTTGCATCCCTAGTCTCTCAGTTTCTGCAGTACATCTATCCAGGACCTTCTGGCTTTCATGGTTTCCATGGAGAAGTCAGGTGTAAATCTGATAGGTTTACCTTTATAAGTAACTTGGTCTTTTTCCTTTGCAGCTCTTAATATTCTTTCTTTATTCTGTATGTTTTGTGTTTTGATTAGTATATGATGAGGGGATTTTTTTTTTGATCCAGCCTATTCAGTGTTCTGTATGCTTCTTGAACCTTCATATCTTTAGGTTGGGAAAGTTTTCTTCTATAATTTTATTAAATATATTTTCTGGACCATTGAGTTGCACTTCTTCTCCTTCTTCTACTCCTATTATTCTTAGGTTTGGTCTTTTTATTGTCTCCCAGATTTCCTGAATGTTTTGTGATGAGAGTTTGTTGGACTTGCTGTTTTCTTTGATCAGTGTGTTAATTTTCTCTATGATATCTTCAGAATCTGAGATTCTTTCTTCTATCTCTTGTATTCTGTTGGTTATGCTTGTTTCTGTAGTCTCTGTTTGTTTACTTAAATTTTTTATATCCAGCCGGCCCTCTGTTTGTGTTTTCTTCTTTGCCTCCTTTTCAGTTTTCAAGTCTTGAACTGTTTCTATTATCTGTTTGATTGTTTTTCCTTGGTTTTCTAGGGTATCTATCATTCACTGATTTATTCAATTCTTCAAACTTTCTGTTATATTTCTCATCCATTTCTATAAGGGCATTCTTTACATGCTGTTTAAGGGCGTCAATCACTTTCATGAAGTCAATTTTTTCTACTTCTTGATTAAGTTGTTCATGTCCTCCCATTGTGAGGTCGCTGGTTTCTGCTGGTTTCATGTTGCTTTTCAGATTGTTGGGTGAATTCTTGCATTGGCGCCTGCCCATCTCTTCCTCCGAATGCTCCCCTATGGATCTTCTTTTACAGGATCAGGTCTCCTTGCCTACTGATGTACCTTCCCAGTGATGGCTCTCCTGGTGCCGAGACCAGATCTTCGTGCCCAATGATGGCTCTCCCCAATGCTGGCTCTCCTGGTGCCGAGATCAGGTCTCTGTGCTGGTTGGGTAGCTCGCAAACACAGTGCCTACCTTGCTTGGTGCAGGCAGGGTATTGAAACAAAGGAACTCCCACCTGCTTGGTTGCCCTGAGGATTCGGATCAAGTGCCCAGAGAGGCTGAGCTGGGTGATGTTATGTGTTGAAAGAGGGCAGGGGGATGAAGTGGGGAGGGTTCTGGATGCAAACTGGGTGGGATAAGAAGAAAGAGACAGTATGCAGGAAGTAGAGGCCCTGCAGAGAGCCCAAGAAGGATAGGGGGTTGAGGAACTTCTGAGTTCCCTGTCCCGGGCTGCTGCCAGTGTGTCAGAAACTCACCCTAATGTTGGTTCTCCTGGCACCGAGATCAGGTCTCCATGCTGGTTGGGTAGCTGGCAAACAAAGCGCCTACCTTGCTTGGTGCAGGCAGGGTATTGAAACAAAGGAACTCCCACCCGCTTGGTTGCCCTGAGGATTTAGACCCAGCGCCCAGACAGGCTGAGCTGGGTGATGTTATGTGCCCAAAGAGGGCAGGGGGATGTGGATACATTTTTTTAAATACTGATTAACCACAGGGTGTTATTTATTTTCTTTCCCAACTATTTTAATTGGTCTGTGATGTCTTATTTTCTTACCTTTAATAAATCTCTGAAAATGTTATTTTCTATTTCTGTTGGTCTGATTTTTGGTTTTGTGATATTAATTTTGCTTATTTTGTTCTAGAGGAAGAAAATGGCACTATTATGAATATACTTTCAAATATCGTTACTCTTAATTTTCCCCTAGAGTAATAAAATGACCAGTCTAGAATGGAGAAAACCTTAGTTTCTTGGATATACATTTATAATTTCAGCATGAATGATGACAATATCACATATGAGTTTAATTTAAAGAATGAATTTCATAAGGGTAAGATCTGGGTGAAATATGGTTGTCATCGAAAGGTTAATTCTGAGAGGAGATAATGGAGATCTGATTTGACTTCTAGCTCTTTGATCTAAGTGCAATCCTCTTTGCAGAGTCTCTGAAAGCTTGCTTCACTTGCTTGTTTCTTAAGGTATAAATGAAAGGGTTCAGCAGAGGTGCAACAGAAGTAGTAAGAACTGAAACTCCTTTGTTTATGGCTATTTCATCCTTAGCTGAAGGCTTGATGTAGATGAAGATGCAACTCCCGTAGGTGATGGACACCACAATCATGTGAGATGAGCAAGTGGAAAAGGCCTTTTTTCTTTGCTGTGCAGAAGGGAATCTCAGAATTGTTCTGATGATGTATGTGTAGGATAGAACCACACAGATTAGGGTAATAATGAGTGCAAAGACAGCCACAAATATAACCAGCTGTTCGATTACCCATGTGTCTGAGCATGAGATCTTTAGAAGGGGACCAGCATCACAGCTGAAATGATCAATGGCATTGGAGTCACAGAAGTCGAGTTGGAGACCCAAACTAAGGGGTGGGACGATAATCATTAAGCCAGACACCCAGCATGAGATGACGAGCAGGGTACATACCCTGGAGTTCATGATGGTCATATAATGAAGGGGTTTACAAATAGCCACATAGCGATCATAGGACATAGCTGCCAAGAGAAAAAACTCTGTTGCTCCAAAGAGAATAACAAAGAATATTTGACTTGCACAAGCATTATAGGTAATGGTATTGTCTCTGCTTGATAGACTGTATAGGAATCTGGGAATACAGACTGTGGTAAAGGAAACTTCTAGGAAAGAAAAATTTCTAAGGAAAAAGTACATAGGTGTTTTAAGATGGGGATCCACCAAGGTGAGGATGATAATGGTCAGGTTTCCTGTTATACTCATCATATATGTGAGTAATAGGAAGATAAAAAGCAGAACTTGAAGTTGTGGATCATCTGTTAGTCCCAGAAGGATGAAGGTTGTTATTGCCGAGTGGTTTCTCATTACTGCCCATTGGGAGTTAAGGTTTCAAAAAGTCACAGCTGTGAAAGGACTCTGAAAGATATGGATGCCAACAATCTTATGTTTATTTTCTAGTTTATATCATAACAAGAGTCGCCATTGCCTGGATTTTGCAGTGGAGATTCACTTAAGGACTCATGTTATTGTAAAAGGAGCCAAGTGTTTAGAGAAGCATTATTGCCTCAGACAAATTTTGGATATTGAATGCTTGTAGATATCTAAGAATATAAATTTTCTTCAATACCACTATCTGGATATTGCTTTAAGCATAAGATGTTTTTATCCTGGAAAACAATCAAGCAACAGAGATGATAGCAGAATTATTAGCACTTGGAAGGGGGTTAAGGTACATCTGTTATGTCTATAGTATCAAAAAAGGCTATGTCCCACATCCCCATGGAAGGAATTTACTCATATGTTTCTGTTATGTATTTTTATTAGTTGATTGTCATCATTTGCCTTCCAAATGCCCACAAGCCAAGTACATTTTACTAGTACTGATCAGATATTTATAGACTGTGCCTTTGTTCAGGGTCTTCTCAAATTTTTTGAAAATACGTGTGTCCTCATTGGGGAAAAGGAAAACTGGGGGTTCCATAGAGAGGGTAAGATAGGGTAAATACAGAAGAAAAAGGTAGCTAAAATAACAATATGGATGTCTGAAAAATCCACAAGGAATCATACTATTAGCTATTTAACTAAAATCCCTATAATGCATGCAATTCAGTTTATAACTATACAAATATAGTTTAAAGTAAATTTTCTAATCTGAGCTGATGGTGTTCTCCAAGTGTCAAAGACCACATAACAAAAATCCCAAACCAGACATGTGAATTCTTCTTTTCAATTGTTGGCAAGGACTAAGAGGATCTCAAAACATATAATTTATTGCTATTGCCTTGGGTAACCCTGGCTCCAGAGTTGGAAGGTAAGTCCATATTGCTGAAGACATCATAAACTTCAGAAATAGGGCCCAGAAACCTGATGTGGAATTGACTTAAATGCACCCTCCATGAGGACCAGCATTCAGGGTGCCAGAAGGAACCATGCAATCTTCCAAAGGAAAGAGATAACCAGTAGTCCTACTCAGCTATGATGTTGATGAACCACATCAACAACCAGCATGGCACAATAACCCTATGGGTGCAGTAGTGGCACCTATACCTTGGCAGTGACTTTCTAATTGGACTTTATAATCAGCCAATTAGAGGTGCCAATACACAGTGCTAGAGAAATTGTGTTTGCTTGGAGGGGTATGTATAACCACTCATTTACTAAATTGGCATAATCTTAACAACTATCTGTAAACATCTGTCCCTACGCTTGCTGATAGATGCAGTCTTCATCCTTCAAGGAAACTTCCTTTTACAATGGATAGAGACCATTGCAGAAACCTACGACTCATCACTACGTAGAGCTGCAGCACCCTGTCCCAATATCTACAAAGCGTTCCCACCACTAAGGCTCAGGGAGCACTGCAGGAGAGGGGGTAGAAAGATTATAAGAACCCAACCAGGGACATTGCTGTGAGATTGTGTCTCCTAATAACACCAGAAACTACACCTGTAATACCTCACCAACATGACTTCCCAAACAAGGATGATCCCAACAAACATGCCAAACTACACGAGGAAAGCTCATGAGACTTCAACCCTACACAAAGAACTACAGACACGAGTAAAGCTGGGGGTGACAGAGGTGATGATCCCCAAGACAGATCACACCACCTGATTGTCTAGGGCCAAATGTTCAGCCCTGAAAACATACACACAAGTTATATTATATGGACTTAACAGGTTATATTTAGGAATATATATGGAAATATAAATACATATATGCAGTCATTAATACCTGATGGAAAATAGGAAGTGGTAGAGCAGAGAGGGATAAATGGGAGGGTTTTAATGGAGGAAAGGAAAGAGAAAAAATGTAATTAAAATACAACAATCAAATATCAAAATAAAATAATATTAAAATAAATATTAAAATTAAAATATCAAAAATAAACAACCAAACACCAAAGATATTAGTGTCACATCATCTGACTACTCCTGTGTAGTTTAAGATTTAACTGTGTTGTAACTTTAATTCCACCTCTGCAGTGTTTTTAAGACCCTCAAAATCTTCATTTCTGCTGAAGCCCAATGACGTCTAAATCCTTCTCTTGCTTGCCATTGGTACAACATTAAAAGATAAAGTTTTATACTTCTTTAGGTTGGTCTCATGTCATCATTCAGAATTTTCTTGTAGCTTTGGATCTCTATTTATCAGTTTTGTTTTGTTATTTTTCTCTATTAATGTCATCATAATATGATCATTAATATTAATAGACCTTTTGATTTAATTTTCAACTTTATTAAAATTCTATATTCTCCAGGAGTCAAATTTAGTATTTACATTGATGTATTCTAAAAGCTGGATATGTTTATCTTATGAAGTCTCACTCACCGTGCCTATTCACACTTATATTTTTGCAAGTTGTTTCTAAGTACTTCTTGCAGACAATATTCTGCTGTATGCAAACTGGATACTCGACACTCAGTTATCTTGTGCCCTATGTGAAGCTCCCCCTTTCCCATTCTGACCTTCTTCTCACATGTTCTATTTAACACAGAGCAACATCCTTTGCTTTATCTGGAAGGCTCTTTATGGAAAACTCCTTTTTGACTTTTCCAGTTTCAATACTTGTCATTTCTAAATTTTTCCTGCAGGCCTACAATTTCACTAGGATTGATCACTTTCAGTGCTTCATGTTTCTACAAGTTCTTGCCTCTAATATAATTTATATATATATATATGTGCATATATTATTTTTGACAGACTCATACCATCTATTACTTTTTCAGGGCTCTTCTGGGACATTAGTTTCTTTCTCAACAGAAACTTTATGTACCTACCCAGAGAAGGGAAACTTTTTTGAGGTGAGTGGTTTCAAGGCTGGCTGTTTTATATTGGACAACCAATAAAGAGGTTTATCCCTGAGAGAGATAATTGAGATAATTCTTTTTCTCCCAGGGTCCAGTAGAAGCCTCTCTTTACAGCAAGTGGAAACCATCACAGAAAACCCTAACTGTACACAATGCAGAGATCAACTGGTCATGAGGAAGCCCAGCTCCACTGGATACATCAACACGGGTGCTATGTTAATGGCTTTAATTAAGTTAAATGAACTTTTCATAGAGCATTGATTTTATTCCTTTTTACCAGTATTAAAATGGTGATTTAACTGTACATTTCTTTTCACTATTCAGTATCTACCTCATCAAGTAATATTTCTATAAATAAAAATCTTTACATAGAGATAAGTTAACAGACCTATTTTAAGTAATAGAAAATAATATCACTCAATACATATAATTCAACAAATTATAGATTTTTGAAAATGTGTTATTAAACTCGTTTGTCTATCCCATCTTATTTTCTCTTATCACTATTAAGCTATTAATGCAACAAAATATTATTATAGTCTGAATGCTCCATTATCTACCACTTTTAAGATTAAAGACATAGTCCTAATATAGTAGTAAATCTCTGTCTTCTGCAGTAACTGGGAAGCAATCACAGCATTCACTAGGGATGAGTGGGTCAGTTAAGGTTACATTTCTAGGAATGTTACTGTTTATTTTTTGCCCTTTTGGTGAATGTGCTACTGCTTAAGAAGTGTGAGTGTATGTAAATATGTAGCTATACAAAACATCTTAGATGCAAATATCAATAGCTAAAAACATTGACTATTTAGAATTATGTCAATTAATGTTGTAAGTGTAGAGTCAAATCTAATCTAAAAGGAAGAAATTAACTAGGGTTAATAATTCTCAGAATTGTGTTTGAGGATGCAAACACATGAAATGGGAGAAATATTTGCAAAACAAATATTTAAAAGAACTGATCTCAAAAATAGATTTTGATTTCACATAATACAGTAGTCAAAAATTAAGCGAATCATTTGGACAAAAACCATGAATAGACATCTCTCCACGGGGACATAGAAATGTCCCAACACACAAGTGAAATGATTGCTATTATTAACCATTAGAGAAACACAAGTCAAACCATTATGGGATGTTATTTTATGTGACTAGGATACAACTAGCAATACAAATAAATACTATTTGTGGATATGTAGAATTTGGAAACTTACAAAATGTTAACGGGGATCAACTACAGGAAATGTTATAAAAACTTCATGTCTATGACTGTTGTGTAGCTTGTGGGGCTCCTAGCAGTAAGATCAGGACCTGTCCCCGGTCCTTGAGCTGGCTTTTGGGAACATATTTCTCATGCTGGGTTGCTTCAGCCCAGATTTGATGCAGGGAGAGGAGTTTGGTCCTGTCTCAACTTGATGTGCCTTGCTTTGTTTATGACCATGGAAGGCCTGCTCCTTTCTGAATGGAAACAGAGGAGAAGTGGATGTAGGTAGAGAGGAGGCAGGGGGAGGGAGGAAAAGAGGGAGGAGAAACTGTGGTTGAGATGTAAAATAAATGAAAAAATATTTAATAAATAAAAAAACTCAAAAATCAAAGCGAAGATACAATCTAGCAATAAAGTTTCTTGCCAAATAATTCAAAACAGTGAATTATTTATCAAAGAAATATTTAATTTATATGTTCATTTTAGTGTAATTCAGAAAACTAAAGATATAGAAATGACCAAATGTATTCCAATAGATGAATAGTTTTAAACAGTGTTATATACTTACAATGGGGGATTATTCAGATCTGGAAATTTTACAATATGCAATGAGGATGAACCTGAAAGACATTTTGAAGTGAATAATCTAGTTAGAAAAGGATGAATAAATCTGAGGTGTCTGTAATATCCAATGTGTGTGTGTGTTTGTGTAAGAAAGAGAAAGAGAGAGAGACAGAGAGAACTTGATAGGCAGTGGTCAGGTGTTGGGGACATTGGCAAATGGTGTGTTCTTAAACATCTTTAAAACTTTAGTACTGGGATGAGCAAGTCTAGAATCTTGTGGCATGATTCATATTTCCTTACTGTGCACTGAAAAGCATTAAGAGCAATGCTAGCATGTTAAGCTGTGTTATAGAATACTAAACAAAGGAAAACAAAGTCTATGAAGAAATAATAATCTTTTGAAAAGGGTGCATATGTTCTTTGTTTTCAGTGTCATCGTGGTTTCATGGGAATATATAAATGTCCAAGCTCACTAAACATAGTTATATTTGTCTACCTATAGTACTTCAATAAAGCTGTGTGAAAATGCATATATCAAAACTGTATACTGTTTAAATAAGCTGTAACTTAATTATTTACAGGTTGTGACAGATTCTGCACAGTGGCATCAGTTCCTACACACACTGCTCTCAGTCCCTTGTGAATAAGCTGTGATCTAATCCTATCTGCTGTTACCAGCGTCATTTAGGAAAGTTGCATGATGCTTACTCTGATTTTTCTCCAAGCTAGATTTGGCTATTTATTTAAAACAGTTCCCCCTTTCTATTTGATTCTTTCAAAAACTTTCAATTTAATAAGATATTTTTTCTTTTGAAATAATTCCTTTTATTATTTGTTTCATATCTATATCTATATTGTTCTGAGGCAGTATTTCTCTGTTTAACAGTTCTGGCTGTCTTAGAACTCACTCTGTATACAAGGCTGGCCTCAAACTCATAGAGCTCCATCTGCCTATGACTACCAAGTGCTGGGATTAAAGTCATGCGCCACCACTGCCCAGCGTGTTTTATTGTTGAAAAGTAAATATTTGCCCCTACATCAGAAGATAGATTCCTTCAGTTTTCCTTTTGCACTGATTATATTTTCTTAGAATCTGTTTATAAGTCCAGGATCGGGAAGATTGTGAGAAAGGGTGTGCTTACTTGATAATCCCGAGTCTCCATGGTCTTTCCCCTGACTGCCAAGCTCCCTTTGCTTCGCTCCTGAGGCACGTTACTGGTGTACGGTTTGTTACGTGGAGTGCTTCAACCTGACAGCCTCTTGGCTCTTGTCTTCTTGTCTTCTCTCTATCCTTTTTATAATAGAAGATATCACTTAATTTTATGTTGTCTGTTTTCCTTTAACTGTTGGAAAAGACGAAACAGATTCAAATGAAGTTATCTTCTCTGGTGTTTACTCCTTGATTAGAAATTGGTTAGGCTGCATGTCTTAAAACTCATTTTATTTGTACTAAAGATTTGCCAGTAATTTTATTTAATGCTTTGCCACTCGCTTTCAGAAGTGCCTGCAACTGACAAAGTTACTAAATGTATGTATATCTCTAAGTAGTATTATCAAAATAATTCTCAAAGATATTGATTCCAGAGTTAGTTAGCACCCCTACATTTTCATCAGGAAATAGAGGAGTAATTAGAAACAGAATATTTGAGGTATGATTCTCAAGAGTATCATAAAAACATACATTGATGAGAAACACTTAGGCAAGAAGATGTTTGCTATTTAACTTTGACTTTATCATCTGTGTCCTCCATCACTGCATCCTATACGTAAGAAGTCACCTACACATATATTCCTTATCATTGAGACACCAATGAAGGACTATCATTTGTTGTTCTTTTTACCTGTATTAATTTTCTCATTTTGTTGATGTCATTTGTGACTCTTCTGGATATTTTTTCAGCAAAATCAAAGGCTGGACTTCTGATCATGGAGTGATATACACCCCTTTTCCTCATGCAGCATTAATTATTTATAGTGGTAGCAATGAACATTTACATCTCCTGCAAGCACCCTCTCCAGGGTTCTTACTATTTCTTCATCATTGGACGAGGCGATCATCCCCCAGGAGATAACGATTAGTTTGTTGTACAAATGATGTTTTACTTACTGTACTCTTAAAAATATTTCTGCAAATAATGTGAGCCCTTTGGGTGTGGAAAAGCAAATTCTTCCTTCTTAGGGAAATGAGTCTTATAAATCCCACAGGGTGAATATAGTACAGCTCAGTTCCTTTTCAAAAGATCATCTCAGGAAAGTGGACAATAACACAGAAAACTCTGGAAGATGGTGCTGACCTCGTTGAGATGCTGGCAAAGCAGACTGACCAATTTCACACAACTACAGCCTGCTGCAGCCTGCTACAGCCATTGACTTCTTGGTGCATCTCCCAAGGGTTTTCAAGAAATCCGGAAAATACAAGTTCTTATTCTGGATCACACATAGCTACCCAGGACTGATTTAGTGTTACACTCTCTGGAAAACCATTATCCATCATTTTGATGATTGTATTTTGCCATTATTATAACATAATTATATTACATATAATATTATAACATAATCATATTCCATATAATATCTTATAACATAATTACAATGTATTATTATATAATAATTTTATTATTATAATTTCATTGTGTAAAATTGTACTTGCTAAATGGACATTTGGTTCTCTTTTCCTCACCAGGCACTGGTAGCCACTGGCATCATTACATTCTGAATAGTTTTGCCTTTTCCCAAAATTCTTGATTATGTTATGCTGTCTTTTCAGCTATGCTTTTGTCTTCTTTCAAGGGCTGCTAAAGTATTTTTTCTATTTAATTTCTTTTTTTGATTTAATTTCTTATTTGCTTTACTTATATAGCTTCATATGCCTCTACCACTTTTTTTTTAAATCCATTCATCAATTAGTGAGCATGTCTTACTCCTCCACTAGTTTTTCCATTGCTATGTTTTTACTCTTCTTTGTATGAAGATATATATTCATTATTATTTTTGATTTTTTTCATATAATTATTTCTCCTTCCTTGGATGTTGTTAGGTCCTCCCCACATCCCTACCCACTCAATTTCATGTTCTTTCTCTCTCTCTCTCAAACAACCAACAAACAAATCAAAACAAACAAAAAAATCAAATGACAAAAATACAAAATAAAACATAAACAAATAAACAAACAAACAAAAAGCACATAAAACCCAAAGACTCCCTTTTGAATTTGTCAACTGCTCCTGTTCATGGGCCCCGCACTGGAGTATACCGAGCATCACTCCTTTGAAGAAAACTGGTTTCCCCTTTCTCAGAAGGTATCAATTCTTTGTTATTGGTGGTACTTTGAGTTCACATGCCTTTCTTCATAATGAGTGTTTGTTTGGTCTGAAATTCTGCAGGTCTTGTGTGTGTTCATAGTCTCTGTGAGTTCCTATGTACATCAGTTCCTTCGTGCCAGGAAGACACTGCTTCCTTGGAGGCACCCTCCACTCTGGCTCTTACATTCTTTCTGTATTCTATTCTACATAAGTTATGCTTGCTTTGTGTCCTAATATGCAGTCATTTCTGAGAAAAAAGTTCTATGGACTGCTTGGAATTTCTTCTTGTGTTTTGTTTGAATGTCCTGTAGATGCCCATTAGGTACATTTAACTTATGACATTATTTATTCCAGCGTTTTTCTATTTAGTTTTTGTCCAGATGACCTGTGAGGATCAGCATGTGATGTTAGCTGCAGGAATGTTTCTTTTATGAACTTGGGTGTTCTTGTGTTTGGTGCATGCATGAATGAATTAAAAAAAGAATTTTAATATCCTATTGGGGGATTTTTCCTTTAATGAGTGTGCAGTATCCTTCCCTATCTCTTCCGATTAGCTTTGTTTGAAGTCTATTGGTTGTAATCACCTTAATTTGGTTTCTAGTTTAATGTGGTAGCTGTCAGGACCCTGAGTCCCAACCAATGGTAGGGGCTGCTGGTCCCAGGTAGAGCATGGTTCTGTGAGTCAGCAAGGAGCCATGCCACACAAGAGGCTGATAGCAGCAGAGGTAGACTAATAGTAATGGCTGAAAGGTGTGGCATGGAAGAATTCTTCAGGCCTTTCTGCCTTTATTATTTAATTAAAAATTTCTTTTTTCCTCCCTGAAGATCTAGCTGGGAAAAATGGATGGATCTGAAAAAGATTGTGTTGAATGCGGAAACCTAGACTAGAGTTGTGCTAAGAGTTATTTGAATGGTGGGAGAACCTGGCTCAAAAGGTTTCAGAGGTCAATAATATTAATATGTGGCCTAGAAATCATTTCTATGATATTTTGGTAAAGAAAGTGCTTGGTTTTTTCTCTTCTCTGAAGAGTCTGCCTGAAGCTAAAATGAAGAGATTTTCATTAATTCCACTGACAGAGGAAATCTCAAAGTAGCCTAATATAGACTCTGCTGTGTGCTTGTTTACTAGTTATAACACTAATGAAGATTTATAATAAAAAGGAGCAAGCTGAACAAGGAAAATAAAAACATGTGCAATTTGATATGAAAAGGAGCACCAGGAAGTAGGATGGAACTAAATCCTGTGTTCAAGGAAATAAATAGATTAAGATAGAATAAAGGGGGTGATGACCTCAGAGCAAGATCTCACCCATCTAAGCTTCCAATCTGTAAAAAGAAACGAAAGAAAAGCTTAGAGGTGGGTGTGGTGACGCACACCTTTAGCCCTAGTACTAGGGAGGCAGAGGCTGGCAGATCTCTGATTTTGAGGCCTGCCTGTTCTACAGAGCAAATTCCAGAACAGCTAAGCTTAGGCAGTGAAAGAATCCATGGAAAACAGAAAGTTGGTGAAGATGTAATTGAATGAGGGGCCATGTTACACCCTAGCAAGCAGCAGAACTTGGCAGCTTCAGTCAAGTGGTTTTGGCATTAAAGGATAGAAGAAAGGCATTATGAAGTCTCCCTCTGTGACTAAGGAAACAACTGAGGCCAGGCGTGTGTCAGGGGTGTCCCTGAATGGAGGTCTAGAGAGGCCATTGTGTGAGGCCGTAAAGGTGAAGCCTGGGTTGTCTTGGAGAGCCAAAGATAGGTCAGATCCATGAGATCCCTGCTGAGAAGAGCAGCTAACAGTGAGTAGAACCGAGAAGAAGTGTGTTGCAGTCAACAAAGCAATTCAGAGCTGGGGATCTGAAGAGTGCTTGACATCAGATGGGGAGATGTAGAGTTTGGACTTTTCTCAGCTGGTTTTAAATCTTGCTTTGATCCAGTATTTCCTCACTATGCTCCCTTCCCTACATTTGAAACAGCAATGTATATCCTGTGCCATTATATGTTGGAAGTAAGTGATCTGCTTTTTAAAAAAAATATTTTGATTTTATAGGCAATTACAGTTAAGAGACTGCATGAAACTTAGAAAAGGCTTTTAACTTTTGACTTTAAAACACTCTTGAGACTATGATAGACTGTGGGGACTTTTGAAATTGGACTAAATGCACTTTTCATTCTGATATTGTTACAAGTTTGTAGGGCCAGGGAGAGGAAAGTGATAGTTTGAATGTTGTTGGCTCCCATAATCTTATGGGAGTGGCATTACTAGAAGGTGTGGCTTTGTTGGAGTGGGTGTGGCCTTGTTGGAGGAAGTGTGCCACTGTAGAGGTGGGCTTTGTAGTCTCCTATATGTTCAATCCATACTCAGCGTCTCAGTTGGCTTCCTGTTGCCTGACCTGAGGATCAAAGATGTGGAATTCTCAACTCCCTCTCAGCACTATGTCTGCCTGTATCACTACCATGATGATAATGGACTGAACCTCTGAACCATAAGCCACCCCAATTAAATATTTTCCATTATAAGAATTGCTTTTTATCATGGTGTTATAGCAATAGAAACCCTAAACAAGACACATGGGAATAGTCACCAATAACTCAATCCAGGAACCAAGAAAGGAAGGAATGGATCCATGCCCATGTCTGCAATCAGGAGTCTCCACTATGAAACTGGAGGGACTTGTGTTCTCACAGCTAGTAGCACCAGCATGAATTGGTTTGCCAGTGCCTGTGGGTATGTTTAACTACAAGTACAGTCTATGGCTGAGTTTGGGTGGACAGTTGCAGTTGGTTACCCTGGGGAGTTCAGGCTGGTGTGTGTGTGTGTGTGTGTGTGTGTGTGTGTGTGTGTTTGTGTGTGTTTGTAGCTTGATCTCACAATGCCTTACTTTGTTATAACTGATTACATTGAATAATAGGCACACACATAAAGTATTCTAAAGTAACTGATGTTTCTAGTAGTGACTCCAGCTATGGAGTATTGGTTTTGTAACACAGTCCTTGGTTTACCAGAGATGTCACTTTTGTAACATGAAAACGTAGTCTGTGATCATCCTGTGTTTAGAGAAAGGGGCCTCTCTGGTAAGGAATTGTGAGCAACTGACAACCACTGTATCTACCCACCCTCCAACTAAAACATTTCCACAGACTGCAAAAAAATATAAGAAAGCAAAAAAGAATGCTTAGGGAATTTCTTACCCACTTGGAGAATTCTTTGTATAGTTTGAGGAAATGTTCCATGTAAGTTATTTATCTGTGAATATGTTCTCTAGTTTTAATACTTGTATTTCATTCACTGAACAATTTATTTTTATAGATATTTAAAAATATTATGTCAATCAGTTTTTCAGAGTTTTGCATATAGAACATATGACATGCAAATAAAGTGTTTTTGAAGGAAACAATACCTAAATATATTATATTATCTTCCCCTATTTTATTACTTTATTTTATAATTAAATTTTAATCATTAGAATTCAATAATGGGTTTAAATACGGTTTTTTTGCAAAAATATTGTATTTTGCCTGTACCCACCTCCCCCCCCACCCTCCTTTTCCCTTGTTCTCACAAATGCTGGTTCCTTCCTTCAAATAATGTACTGCTTTCATGTCACATATAGATATGTATATATATATATTCACGCATGCTCACTACATACTTATACAGTTAATTCTAAATCTGTGAAAAGATGCATTGTCTTTCTTAGCTAGGGCAATTTCACAGACAATTTTCTTTCCTAGTAGTGTTCAGTTGTCAATAGATCCTTCTCTCCACACTGAAACACAATCTGTTCCAGACATACACAAGTCTACTACAGTGTCGCAGCTAGTGTAACATCATCTGCTGTATCCCTGATGTGTCCAGAAGACTCTGTTTCCTTGTATCTATCTACCACCTCAGGCTCTTAAGTCTTTTCTGTCCCTTGATATGGCATATATACTCAATTTTGGGCTATCTGTCCCTTTACTTTGAACCTCATTGTATCTTTATATTTAAATTTAGTTTTTGATGGTATAATTTTCAATTCCTTTCATAAATAATCTCAGTCTTTTAACTTTTCCTGTTCACTTGGCCACAAAATTTAAAGTAATTTTGCTATAACTAAGATAATATCTCTGATATTTGTAATTCTATTCTTATTTTAAATTCCTATTTTACATTCTTAATAATAAATCAGTTTTCTTTATCATTCATCTTAATATATCATATATATATTTCTCTTTTTAAACAGTGAGTAAAGAGTTTCAATATACATTATAAAACTAATCTTTGTCAATTTCAAACTTTGCTGTTCATGTGGAGTGGCATTTTATGTCAATATATTCTGACTTTTATGACACTGATGTCAGACAAGCACTTGTTCCAGAGTCTTGCTGAGAAATGGGAGGAGGAATTGTAGCAGTCAGGGGGCGGGTCATGATCGGGGAATCCACAGAGAAAACTGATCTGAGCTCACGGGAGCTCATGGATGCTGGACCAACAGTCAGGGAGCCTTCATGGGACCAACCTAGGCCCTCTGTATGTGTGTAACAATCCTGTAGCTAGGTCTCTTAGTAAGTGTAGTAATAGGAGCAGTGGGGCTGCATCTCTGGCACCCCGGCCACCTGGCTAGCTTATGCCCTGAAATAATAACACACAAACTGTATTCTTTTAAACACTGCCTGGCCCATTAGTTTCAGCCTCTTAACCCATTTCTAATAATCTATGTAGCACCACGAGGTGCGCTTACCAGGAAAGATTCAGCATGTCTGACCTGGGGCTGGCTGCATCACTGTCTGCCTCAGAGAGCAGAGCTATTGCGTCTGCCCGGGAGAGGGGAGCATGGCGTCTCTGAGCTCACTTCCTCTTCCTCCCAGCATTCTGTTCTGTTTACTCCACCCACCTATGTTTTAACCAATAAAATGGGCCAAGGCAGTTTCTTTATTTTTTAAGCAATGACCTTCCTCCATCATTTCCCCTTTTTCTGTTTAAACAAAAAAAAAGGAAGGCTTTAACTTTAACACAGCAAAATTACATATAACCAAACAGTTATCAAGTAAAAATTACAATATTTATATCTATTTTATCTTTATCATAACTAAGGAAAACTATATCTATAACTATCTATTCTTCAACTCCATCAAAGACTCCAGAAGGATATAATATTACCTAAGTAAATAAAAAGTAAGCAACTTACAAATTCTAGAAATGACAGATACATCTTGCTGCCTGGACAGTCACCCAAAGTACCTCTGTACCATTGGGGCATCCATCTTTGGCCTACAGGCCTATAGTTTCCAGCAGACATTTCCATGAGGCAGGAAATTTCAAAGGCAGTTCAATCACTATCTGTTGTGTCCTGCAGAATGTCTCGCAAACTCTTTCATAAGTCAGGAACCTCGAAAGATCATCTCACCTTTAGGCAAGTTCAGCAGTCCTCTTTCTGCGGGTTCTCTATGTCCAGGTTATGCAATAGTCCAGGCAAGAGCAGTTTCTTGCCCAAATGGCTATCAAACTCCATAAGGATCCTCTTCAATGCCCTTCTTCCTCTTGAAGTAGATTGGTGCTGCCAGGAGCAGAGTGTCTCATTGTCATGAAAAGCCCTAAGTTATTAAAACATTTAAAATGCCATATTCTATAATCTTTGAAAAATATGAAGAATGCCTATCTAAAATATATCTATGTACATCTAGAAAATCTTAACTAACATGACTACAAGCTTGACTATTATTGATTATCCATTAACAACCTATATACATTACATTTTAAGTGAACTACACAATCACAATACCTTAATCAAGATCAGAAATACATATAACAAAATTGACCTTAAATCTCTATCAATAAAGCAAAATCTATACTATTGCAAATTATTCATACCTATATCATTTCCCCCTTTAAATGTAAAAAAAAACAATTTATAAACAATATATGGGAACATGGGCGCAGTTATTTCTCTCCAAACTGCTTCCTGCTGAATGGGGGCGTTGTTAATTAGGTCTTTCATGGTATAACCTGTGTGCTAGTTTCATCTCAGTTGGCAGTTGAGCGAAGGAATTTTCTGAAGGTGTTCACAGCAACCCTTCAGGAGGGCATGGTCCATCATACCATATTGGAATAGAAGCAATCCACAGACTCTCACCATCTGTGAAAACAAAATAAGAAACTCCTTTCCAAAGCATCATGTCCTTAGATCCAAATTTCAAAGTCAAGGCATTTTCAAAATATCTATGTTGGATTAGTTCAGCAGCATTTATAAACAAATATCTTTTAGCAGCTGTTGCTCTTTTCTCAGCATTCAAACAATTCAAATAGAGCATAATAGCATACAGTATCAAAATTCTCTGTGTATTTTCCATCTTTGTGCGTTTTATTTTAACCTCTATTTTGTTTATTTTTATTTTTATTTTTTGCATTTTGAGACAGGTTCTCTGTATCTTTGACCTGGAATAACTCTGTAGACCAGGCTGTCTTTGAACTCTCAGAGATCCACCTGTCTCTGCCTCCCAGGCATTGGGATTAAAGGCGTGTGCTACTGCACCTTGAAGTCACAGAGGTCAATCTCCCTCTGCCTCCCAAGTGTTGGGATTAAAGGTGTGTACTACCATACCCAACCACTCTCTTTCTTCCTTATTTTTGTTTTTTACTTTAAGAACTTTAACTTTTAGTCTGCATATATTTTTAACACTGTAAATCATTTAAAAATTTTCTTTGACTTTGAATCTTTCTTTTACTGTATATGTCTCTTTTTTTGACCACATGAGCCTTTAATTTACCAAGCAATATCAGTAGGACTAAAGCCATGTCTTTGACGGCTGGATCCAGCCCATTCCTTAGCTTTCCAGCCTCATGGCTGAGGTACTGGCTATAGCCATGTTTACTGACACAACTCTATGGCATTTCAAGGTCCCTGCCAGCAAGTAAGTTGCAGCATTATGTCCACAGACAACACTCAAGTCATCTCTCTGTAGTCGGCCTTCCTGCCTCAAACAGTCAGAGTTTGCCCTGGCAGGACGGCCCAGAAAGCTGGCATTTTAAAACAACACAGGTTTTTTTTTCCTGCTACTGCTGAAAACAAACAAGCATTCAGTCTGCTTTTATCAACACCATTTAAATGTTTCATGGCAGGACCTCTTAAGAGCTGCAGGATTTTGCAGCTGAAGCTGAATTAGGAAGCCTCTCTTAAATGAGAATGCTTGCTTGATTCTAGCAAGCAGAGCAGACCCGAGAAATTGCTGCTACCAAGAAAACATGCTTTACTCTTTCGCAAGCTTTCTCAGGCTTTCAGTGGATACAGTTGTCCACACATCTGGGTACCATTCTGTAGTAATAGGAGCAGTGGGGCTGCATCCCTGGCACCCCTGCCGCCTGACTAGCTTATGCCCCGAAATAACAACACACAAACTGTAGCTGGCTGCATCACCGTCTGCCTCAGAGAGCAGAGCTGTTGCGTCTGCCTGGGAGAGGGGAGCATGGCATCTCTGAGCTCACTTCCTCTTCCTCCCAGCATCTGTTCTGTTTACTCCACCCACCTATGTTCTAACCAATAAAATGGGCCAAGGCAGTTTCTTTATTTTTTAACCAATGACCTTCCTCCATTAAGTAAGGTTTCTAACACTGATAGCAGGACCTCTCCCTGGCTCTTAGTTGGCTTTGGGTAACATTTTCCCCATGCTGGAATATCTGGCTGTGCCTAGACATGAGGAATCTTGCCTCAACATGATGTGCCATGCTTTGTGCAAGTCCATGGGAGGCCTGCCCTTTTCTGAATGGAGATGGAGGAGGGGTGGATGAGGAGAGGGTTAGATGGTAAAGGGAAGGCAATGGGAGGAGAAGAAGAAGGAGGTGAAACTGGTTGGTATGTAAAATAAATGAAAAAATATTATTTTAAAAAAGAATACTTGATTGGAGATATGGCTTAGTGGTTAAGAACACTTGTTGCTCTTGCAGAGGACCTGGGTTTGAGCCCCAGAACACACATGGTAGCTCACAACCATCTGTAATTCTAGTTCCAGGGGATCTGAGAATCTGTTCTTACCTTTTTGGGCACAGAGGACACACATGGCGAATGTTGATACATGTTAGGCAAAACCCTCACAATAAAACAAAATAAATATATAAAACATTTTTAAAAGGAAACTTATTTAAATTTATTGTTCAGCTACCTTTCTTCCTGTGGAATGGAGTCTTTGACCTATATAATTTTTCTTCTTCTTGAAGAAACATTTCTGATAGGTCAGATCCACTCATAACAAACCCATTTAGGTTCTGTTTGTATGAAAAAGTCTGTATTTTTCATCCCTTTGAACTTAGTGTCCTTTCCTTCACAACACTTTACAATTCCTATGTATTTTCTCTGTGCTCCTCTGGGTTTGCCTTTGTTCTTCTAACCTGCTGTTCTTGTGCCTGGAGTTTCTTTTTGTAGCTATTTTATCTTTGTTTTTCTGATTTTGAATCTGACACTCATAGCTGTCATGGAAACCCATCCAGGTTGATGTGTGCTCTGCTCTAATTTTCTTGAATCCATGTTTCATTTTTTCATAAATTAAAACTTTTTGATAATCATTGTATTTGCAAGTGTTTTTTCTTTTCCTCTCTGGAATTCCACTCTTTGAAATGCCCTTTAATTTTTGGAAGCTTACTTCAGAAAGTTCTGCTTTGTTAATTTAACATTACTTTTTGTTTAAAAAATGCTGTTTGGTACATTTCCACTAAACTGTCATTAGGAATTACTGGCTCATTGTTTTTTCCACATCCATTCAAAGGTTTCATGTCTAATTGCTTCTGATTTCTAGCATTTCCTTTTGATTTTTTTTCTTTTAGTCTTAATTCATCTTGCTAAACTAGTAGGAGTGAACTGCATGCCATCTACTTTTCCCATCAGAGCCCCTGCCATATTAACAATTAATATATTTAAACAAGTAATCATAGTTTAAAATTCTTGGTCAGAGAACTCCAATCCCTATGTTATGTCTGGTTCTGGTACTGATGTCTTTTGTAATGTTTGTGATTGTTTTGTTAAAATCAGAACATATTTTATTAGTTATTGAGTTCATGGTGATATCGTAACAAAGGGAATAAGGTACCTGACAGATTCATATTTAGTTCTTTCTTTTGTCTCCGTTATCAACTTACCTTCTGCAAGAACTCTTTCTGAGTAAGGAAGTCTGCTTTTACTTCACAGGAATAACCTAATGTCATGTCATAGTCCTGGTGTGGAGTCAGCTAATGACAGGGTTTTTAATTTTTTTTAATGATGAAAACTGTCTTTTATGAATGCTTCCTTAAGCTGTGACTTTCATGAGTGAATTTTTTACTTTTTGAGCACTCATAAGGTAAAAAACTATGTATAATATTTTATTCTTCAAAGATAAATTATTAATAATTTGCTGTTGAGTGAAATTATTATTGATAAGATATACCTGATCATGTGTGTTTGTGTAGTGCATGCTTGCATGTGTGTAGGGGGTACATGCACATATGTCTCTGTGTGTGTCCTCTTCTATTACTTTTATCTTGCTGTTTGAGGGGCATTTTCTCACCAAACTTTGAACTCACCAGTTCCAGGGATCCTCCTTCTATGCCCCCATCCTTGTGTTAGACTTCCTGGTATATACCATCATACCCATTTTCTACATAGATGTTTGGGATCCAAACCAAGACCTTCATATTTGAACAGGAAACACTTTACAAACTGAATCAATTCCCATCTTCTAAATGCCTTATTGATACATAATTTTACTTGTTATACATATTATACATGGTGAAAATGAGATGAAGTAAAAAAATTAAAGGTCATTTTTAGTGTGGTAATAAATTATTGTAATAACATATTACTTGTGGAGAAAGAGTTAGACTTGTAAGGGTATTTGTCAATGCTTGTGCATACTGAAGTAACAATAAGACTGAAATTATCACCCAATCAAAGAATTGGTTACATTTGACTGCAGTTAATTTTATGCATCTTTGTGTTTTCTTGTATTTCTCTCCTCTGTGAGTAGAGCCACAATGTGACCTCTAAGTGCATGCATGCATAAACTCTGATAATGTGTAACTTGCACTAAGCATTTTATTTGGATTTAATACTGAAAATGATAACACAGATTAGTATATATTTTTGGATCTGAAACACAGTATTCCTTGATATCATAACAGAGTGCTTGGCTGGAGAAATAATTATAATCATTCAGATCTTACTGACAATGAAATACATGTAAAAATCTCAGAAGCGATATTACTCAGAATTTTATTAGTATGTCAGTATCTCAGATTATCTGCAAGGTTTCTTCATTTGTTACAAATCTTTAAACAGACAATAATAGAAAAAAGCAAATGCTTCTGTGTCAATGGACCCAGGCAGTTTGAATGCATGTAGTACAGCAATTTGTCTGTAAGTTTCTTTTTCAGTTTTCCTGAATTAAATTTGATGTTTGAAGATAAACTTTGCTAATAAAGAGGATAAATTATTCCTTACTCCCTCCTTTCCCTTTGTCATCTCTTATTTCATGTTCTTTATCCTGTCTGTCTACAGTTTATATTCATTTACTTAACCTTTACACTTATTTTTCACACTTTGGATTTTTATCTTATACTTCTGCTTACTTGCTTTAACTTACCAAGCCAACTTATATAATTTCATTTCTTTATAAATTGCCTCAACAAAGATTTATAATAAAATAAAATGTCACTTAATCTGTTTTATGATTACAATAGTTTAAAATGTACTTGAATGAAGTTTGCATCATTCCATGGGAACACAATGAAATAAATAATCAGAACTTCATATTGCTATTGAATTGTTATTTCTTGAATTCACATAGGAAATATATGGAGCTCATCACATTAACCTGTGAATCAGATCAAGCTGAGAATCAAGAAGCTAAAAATTGAATCATGTACTGGTTATCTATCAGACTCACAACTTTGTCCCAAGACAGTTACTCTTCTTAGGGGAGCGCAGGACCTGAGGGACTCATTAGGCACAGGACCAACCTTGGAACACTATTTTAATTTTCTTGGCGACTTCCAAAAGTCATTGTCTTGGCTATTAACCTGTGCTAAAGGAAACCTGTGTAAAAGAGATAATAGAAAAAAGAAAATCATTATTATATGTTGAATGATGAATGAAGTCTAAGACATCAGTACTTGTGGTGTCCAGGATAATCAACAGGAAGCCAGCGTCCACTGTTCTATCAACGGCAACACTCCTGTTGATTCAATGACTCATCATTGGGAATGACAACTGTACCAGTGGAAAGAATATGAATGTAAAGTCAGGAGAACAATGAACCCTTAGAAGTTATGATTTTCATTTTAAATTTTGATTAGTAGACAGAGACATTTTCAGTTGGAATTATTTGTCATTTAAAAAATAGTACCAAAGAATAAAATAAAGTTCATACTTTTAGGTATGTTTACTTATATTTTCCTTAGAAAAATAATTTTAAAAATCCAATGCATTTTATCTTATATTTCTATTTATTATATATATATAATATATTTCTATTTATTATATATATATATATATATATATATATATATATATATATATATTTGCTACGGGTTATTAGTATGCTTAATATATTTTAATAATTGTTGGGCGCGAATCTACATAGAGTGGAGCAGAGGTTTTCATTCAGTTCTGTCTTTAGAGGTCCTCTTTCCTCATGATCATGTTCATTTCTTTAAAGAAAAGAGAATTCTCTGGACCATGGTTTTGAAGGCTTGCTTCACTTGCTGGTTCCTCAGTGTATAGATGAAGGGGTTCAGGAGAGGGGCCACTGAGGTGTTGAGCACAGCTACTCCCTTGCTTAAAGTCACCCTCTCCCTTGCAGAAGGTTTAATATACATGAAGATACAGCTGCCGTAAGAGAGGGAGACAACGATCATATGGGAGGAGCAAGTGGAAAAGGCCTTTTTTCTTTGATTTTTAGAAGGAATTCTCAGAATTGTTTGAATGATATATGTGTAGGAAATAATAATTAACGTCAAGGTGACCATGAGTGTTACCACAGCCAACAAAAATGCCATGAGTTCTAGAAGGTGAGTGTTTGAGCAGGAAAGCTGCAGAATTGGAGAAGAGTCACAGATAAAGTGGCCAATTACATTGGAGGCACAGAAGTCTAGGTGTAGCAGAAGGACAATTGGTGGAAAGATGATCAGGAATCCTGCAGACCACGAGCTAACGACAAGAAGAACACACACACGGTTGCTCATGATTGTTGTGTAGTGCAGAGGTTTGCAGATGGCCACGTAACGATCATAGGACATGGCAGCCAGAAGGTAAAACTCTGTCACTCCCAAGAAAATGAAGAAGAATAGTTGAGCCACACAACCACTGTAGGAAATGGTTCTATCTCCTGTCATGACAGTAACAAGGAATCGGGGAATGCAGACAGATGTGAATGATATTTCTAGGAGTGCAAAATTGCGAAGGAAGAAATACATGGGTGTCCTCAAATGGGCATCTGAGAGGGTGAGGATGATGATGATGAGGTTTCCCGTCACACTTAGCATGTAGGTAACAAGAAGAAATGTGAAAATCACAAGCTGCCACCGTGGGTCATTAGTCAATCCAAGAAGAATAAAATCTGTTACTGATGTGGAATTTCTTCTAATAGTCTCTGCTTCTAACGCCATTACTAAATGGAAGAAGAAATAAGAGATCAACTTTGCAAATAAAGAACTTGTTACCTGTTTCTAGCTTATTTTACTGGGCATAATATTCTTCAAATTCATCTATGATGTCATAGATTAAAAGGCGGCAATGTCTCCTTTGTAAAGCTGGACTTTATTATACAATGTGTGCATGAACACATATTGTATTGTATATTACTTTATATTTGTAACATAGTCCATGAAATCTTAATATTTTCAAAGAGTATAAATTTGTAGTTATACAGGATAAATAAGTCTAGATAGCTAAATTGGAGTGTCTATTAACTACAGTATACTTAATACTGTTGTATTGTTTATGACAATTTACTTTGGGAGGAGATTTTTATGTACTCTTTCAGCAAATGGAAAAACAATAAATAGAAGGTGATGTATAAAATGACTTTCTTTATTGCAGTAATCATTTCCTACATCTGCGTATCAAAACATATGTGTATACATTATATATCTAATGAATAAAATACCCAACTAAACACATATGCTTAAAAATCAAAGTCACCACCATTGTTTAAAATTGATTTTGTGGTAAATTACACAAAATACCTAAAATCTCTGTTCTTACCTAATTTCATAATCACGGCTTTATTTTTTTCATATTCTCTTATATTTTGTCACAATTCCCTGAAACAAGGAAATGTTTGAGAACTGACTTTCAGTGTAGTTCTCTAAAAGAATTTTATGTATTGTGCTTTCCTCTACCTTTTAAAACATTTCTCTATTATAATTCTTTTTCGCTTTACAAACTTTTATACTTTTTGGAGATAAAGTTGTGTTCAGAGTAATATGTTCCTGGTACGCACACATACTTGGACATGCCTGATAGATGAAAGACATTCATGTCTATGTTAAACGACTGTGTACAGGACATTTCCTGTCTGCTATAATGAATTTCTGTAGGAATGTAAATACTCTCTTATTGAATATATTTTATTTACCCTATTCCTATCTTGAGCCTATACTGTGATGTATAAAGCAATACTTACATAAAATGACCTAACTTTATTTTGTTAGTGAAACAACTCTTGCTATGTAGCCAGTCAGGCCTTGAATTTATACTCTCCTGCCTCAAACCCATGAACCCTGACTCTGCAGATGCAGTTCCTGCTCTTGGCTCTAATTTTACTTTTGTAAACTGTAAGTGCTCTTACCTGTTCTATTTTCAGCCTTGTAAACCACAGTTGCACAATATTGCTTATTCTCTTTGTGACTCATAAATGACACAGTTCAACATTCAAGTTTTCAGGAGAGAAAAATAATTTTCTTTCTTCCATATTTTGCATCCATGATCACTTTTGAAGTGATATAAAGGTTTTTCTTATTTGTTCATTCATGCATAAAGTCATTTAAGAGCTTGAGGTATGTCCGGGTATCCAGGCGACTTGCCAGTCGTATCTGTCCTCTACAGTCTTTGCAAGTGTCACTGCTGAGAAGCAGAATGACATTTCCTCAGCCTTAGTTGCTTAACTTGATAGGTGAATGAATTTACCTCAAAATTTTATATATAAGTTTTCTTGGAAATGAGAGAGTCTCATTCTCCAACATTTGCTCTTTATGGTCATATGGCACACAGCTTCTAGTCTTTTGGTTTTACACAACAAATCCTAATCTTTGCTATGTACAAAATTTATGTGCAAAGCCAAAGCAAAATATACTTGCTTAGTATAGAAAATGACTTGTTTTCAATTTTGTACAAAATGATCCCTAGTGGCCTATATTCTAAAAAGTATTGTAAGCTGATAAGATGATAAGAACATGAAAAATTATTTAGTCCTATGATTTATAACATAGTTTTTCTACAGTAAAAAATTAAATTGCAATGCTAAGTTTTAATTCATATACTTAAATTAAATTGAATTGTCTATATATGCACATATAAAATACATGTTGAAATTGATTTTACAGAATACAAATACTACTTAAAAAGCAAATATTATATTTATGAAAAAATATACTTACTTTTTCCTTAATATTACTGGTTATGGTCATTCCCATTTCTAATGGTTTATTAGTTTGTTTAAACATAAGTGTTTTTAGGAATTTTTGAAAAAGTTTTGTAATTGATATCTATTCTGTTATCTTGTGCTTATAACAAAATATCTAAAGTATTAATAATAAAATAAAATCCTAAGAACTTTTTAATCTTTAGAAAGACATACATCAACTCATGAATTCAAATGACTAAGGATCTATAGTTCCAATTATTCTGTCTATGTGACCTAAAGAAATAATATCTTGATATACAAAACATAAATGATCATTAAGCAAGGCTAATACAATTTATTTATTAGCCTGATAGTGGGTGATATAATTGATATCAAAGTATTGCTATTCAGCTTGGTCCCATTTTTATCTGTTCTATTTAACATGGACTCAAGGGGATTGGCTGACTGAATAAACAAAAGACACCATGGAGATTAGATCCTCAGGATACTAACTAATAAACAGTGATCCGAATAACTCCATATAACTTAGAATAGATTAGATATGAATGACCTGAAATCAAAGCAGAAAAATATACAAATGATTAAAAATGTATAATTAACTGAAACTTTACAAAAAGAAGCTAAACATTAGAGAAATATAGATTAGAGGCTGGACAGATGACCTAGCAGTTAGGAGCACTTGATGCTCTTGAGGAGGTCCAGGGTTTGAACACATGGTGTGCACATCATCTGTAACTCTACTTCCTGGGGATCTGACACACTCTTCTGATGTCCATTGGCACCAGGCACATACATGGTGCACATGCACACACACACACAAAATTCTTATGGATATAGACAAACATAAAAATTAGAGATCAATAGCAACTAAATGGCTACATACTAAACTGTAAATGATTAGGATTTAGGGGAAATCATAATTCATTAAGAGTTTTAGAATGATCTTACGTATTCATTATTCAACATGATGAAAGATATCAGGCTTATTTTTTTTTTTTTGGTTTGTAGTACATTTTCTTTTTCTTTTTCTTTTTTTTTTATTGAGGAAAAAAATTTCCGCCTCATCCCATCCTCCCACTCCTCCCCACTCCCCGCACTCCTCTCCCCCTCTCCCCACTCCTCTCCCCCTCCCCCCACTTCTCTCCCCCTCCCTCTGCAGTCTGAAGAGCAGCCAGGGTTCCCTGCCCTGTGGAAAGTCCAAAGTCCTTGTCCCTCCATCCTGGTCTAGGAAGGTGAACATCCAAACTGGCTAGGCACCCTCAAAGCCAGAACATGATGCAGGATCACAACCCAGTGCCATTGTCCTTGGCTTCTCGGCAGCCCTCATTGTCCGTGATATTCAGAGAGTCCGGTTTTATCCCCTGCTTTTTCAGTCACAGTCCAGCTGGCCTTGGTGAGCTCGCAATAGATCAGCCCCACTGTCTCTCTGGGTGGGTGCACCCCTTGTGATCCGGACTTCTTTGCTCATGTTCACCCTCCTTCTGTTCCTCATTGGGACTTTGGGAGTTCAGTCCAGTGCTCCAGTGTGGGTCTCTGTCTCTATCTCCATCCATCACCAGATGAGGGTTCTATGGTGATATGCAAGATATTCATCAGTATGGCTATAGGATAGGGTTATTTCAGGTTCCCTATCCTCAACTGCCCCAGGACCTAACTGGGGACCTCGCCTTGGACATCTGGAAGCACCTCTAGGTCCAAGTCTCTTGCCAACCATAAGCTGGCTCCCTTAATTAAGATATGTGCTTCCCTGCTCCCCTATCCAAACTTCCTTTATCCCAATCATCCCATTTCCCCAAGTTCTCCCCATCCTACCCTTCTCACTTTTTTCTCCCCATCTCACCTTACCCTCTCCCACCCCACCCCCAAGATCCCGATTTTTTGCCTGGCAATCTTGTCTACTCCCATACCAAGGAGGATAGCTATATGTTTTTCTTTGGGTTCACCTTCTTATCTAGCTTCTTTAGGATAACAAATTATAGACTCACTGACCTTTATTTATGGCTAGAACCCAATTATGAGTGAGTGCATACCTTGTTCATCCTTTTGGGTCTGGGTTACCTCACTCAGGATAGTATTTTCTATTTCCATCCATTTGCATGCAAAATTCGAGAAGTCATTGTTTTTTACTGGTGAGTAGTACTCTAATGTCTATATATTCCACACTTTCTTCAACCATTCTTCCATTGACGGACATCTAGGTTGTTTCCAGGTTCTGGCTATTACAAACAATGCTGCTTAGAACATAGTTGAACAAATGCCCCTGTCATATGATCGGGTATCTCTTGAGTATATTCCCAAGAGTGGTATTGCTGGGTCTGGGGGTAGGTTGATCCCGGATTTCCTGAGAAACCAAAACACTGCTTTCCAAAGTGGTTGCACAAGTTTGCATTCCCACCAGCAATGGATGAGGGTACCCCTTCCTCCACAACCTCTCCAGCAGAGGCTATCATTGGTGTTTTTGATTTTAGCCAATCTGACAGGTGTAAGATGATATCTCAAAGTTGTTTTGATTTGCATTTCCCTGATTGCTAAGGAGGTTGAACATGACCTTAAGTGTCTTTTGGCCCTTTGAACTTCTTCTTTTGTGAATTCTTTGTGCAGATCAGTGTCCCATTTTTTAATTGGGTTAATTCACTTTTTACGGTCTAGTTTCTTGAGTTCTTTATATATTAGGAGATCAGACATTTGTCTGTTGTGGGGTTGGTGAAGATCTTTTCCCAGTCAGTGGGCTGTCTTTGTGTCTTAGTGACAGTGTCCTTTGCTTTACTGAAGCTTCTCAGTTTCAGTAGGTCCCATTTATTCAATGTTGCCCTTAATGTCTGTGCTGCTGGGGTTATACCTAGGAAGCGATCTCCTGTGCCCATCTGTTGTAGGGTACTTCCCAATTTCTCTTCTATCAGGTTGAGTGTGTTCGGATTGATATTGAGATCTTTGATCCACTTGGACTTGAGTTTTGTGCATGGTGATAGATATGGGTCAATTTTCATTCTTCTACAGGTTGACATCCAGTTGTGCCAGCACCATTTGTTGAAGATGCTTTCTTTCTTCCATTGTATACTTTTAGCTCCTTTATCGAAAATGAGGTGTTCATAGGTTTGTGGGTTAAAATCTGGGTCTTCAATACGATTCCATTGGTCGACTTCTCTGTTTTTATACCAATACCATACTGTTTTCATTACTGTGGCTCTGTAATAGAGTTTGAAATCAGGGATTGTAATGCCTCCAGAAGTTTCTTTATTATATAAGACTTTTGGCTATCCTGGGTTTTTTGTTTTTCCATATAAAGTTGATTATTGTCCTCTCAAGATCTGTGAAGAATTTGGATGGGACCTTGATGGGGATTGCATTGAATCTATAAATTGCCTTTGGTAGAATTGCCATTTTTACTATGTTGATCCTCCCAATCCAAGAGCAAGGGAGATCCTTCCACTTTCTGGTATCCTGTTCAATTTCTTTCTTCAATGCCTTAAAGTTCTTGTCAAATAGATCTTTCAATTCCTTGGTTTGAGTTACCCCAAGATATTTTATGCTATTTGTGGCTATTGTGAAAGGTGATGCTTCTCTGATTTCCCTCTCTGCTTCCATACCCTTTGTGTATAGAAAGGCGACTGATTTTTTGGAATTGATCTTGTATCCTGCCACATTACTAAAAGTGTTTATCAGCTTTAGGAGTTCTTTGGTGGAGTTTTTGGGGTCACTTATGTACACTATCATATCATCTGCAAATAATGAAAGTTTAACCCCCTCCTTCCCAATTCGAATCCCCTTGATCCCCTTATGTTGTCTTATTGCTATTGCTAAAACTTCAAGCACTATATTGAAGAGGTATGGAGAGAGTGGACAGCCTTGCAGTGTTCCTGATTTTAGTGGGATGGCTTTGAGTTTCTCTCCATTTAGTTTGATGTTAGCTGTTGGTTTGCTGTAAATAGCTTTTATTATATTTAGGTATGACCCTTGTATCCCTAACCTCTCCAAGACTTTTATCATAAAGGGATGTTGAATTTTGTCAAATGCTTTTTCAGCATCTAATGAAATGATCATATGCTTTTTTTCTTTCAGTTTATTTATATGATGGATTACATTGATAGATTTGCGTATGTTGAACCAGCCCTGCATCTCTGGGATGAAGCCTACTTGATCATAATGGATACTTTTTCTAATGTGTTCTTTGATTCGGTTTGCCAGTATTTTGTTGAGGATTTTTGCGTTGATATTCATGAGTGAGATTGGCCTGTAATTCTCTTTCTTAGTTGCGTCTTTGTGTGATTTTGTTATCAGAGTGACTGTAGCTTCATAAAAGGAATTTGGCAATGCCTCTTCTGTTTCTATATTGTGAAATACATTAAGGAGTATAGGTATTAGATCTCTTGGAAGTTCTGGTAGAATTCCACATTGAATCCACCTGGTCCTGGGCTTTTTTTGGTAGGGAGGTTTTTGATAACAGCTTCTAATTCTTCACGACTAACAGGTCTATTTAGATTGTTCACCTGGTCCTGGTATAACTTTGGTAAGTGGTATTTATCTAAAAACGTGTCCAACTCCAAAACCAGCTCTACACATTTATAAAGAAGTGTTCATATAACATATAAATATATATATATAAATCAATACTTACAGTATGTATAGAATTTTATTGTTGATGCTTAGTGGGTCGTAACTATTTTCCATCCATCAGTAATTAAATATCAGGGTCCCTTAAATTCTTTGGAGATGAGTATTTTCCTGTGGAGATAAGAAAAGAACCCTGCCCCCAACCTATCTGTAATCCTTACCATCAGAATGCCGGTCATCCTTGTGAATGAATTGTAATTTATCTTTTCCAAGTGACTTTTCTTCTTCAAACCGAAACTTTATTAATTTTGGCGGTATCCATAATTTTTCCTCACCTGTGGAGATAAGAGCAAAACCCCTTCCCCAACGCAGCACATCTCCTGGCTTCCATTGTGAGGTCAGCACATCTTTGAAATAAACTGGTTGATTTAGTTCAGCAGACTTTTCCGTTATCCAATGTCTTTCTGCAGCCGTCGTTCCCTTCTCATTAGCGTTGAGAAAATTCAAGGTTAACAAAGCATTATGTAACCTATTTCTGGGGGTGTTTTCCACCCTTTTTTGTTTGTTCAACATATCCTTTATAGTTCCATTTGATCTTTCTATGACTGCTTGACCTGTAGGATTTTATGGTATACCTGTAACATGCTTGATATTGTAATAATCAAAAAACCGTTTCGTTTTCCTATAGACATAAGCAGGACCATTATCTGTCTTAATTTGTGTAGGTATACCCATGATAGCCATGATTTCTAATAAATGAGTGATTACTGAATCAGCTTTTTCTGAACTTAAAGCAGTTGCCCACTGAAAGCCTGAATAAGTGTCAATGGTGTGATGAACATACTTCAATTTGCCAAATTCTGCAAAGTGGAACACATCCATCTGCCAGATTTCATTTCTATGAGTGCCCTTCGGATTAGCCCCTGCTGGTAGTGGCGTTTGGTTATGGAAAGAGCAAGTAGGGCATTTCTTTACAATCTCCTTAGCTTGTTGCTATGTAATAGAAAACTCTTTCTTCAAACCTTTACTATTAACATATTTTTTTATGAAATTCAGAGGCTTGTAGCACACTACCAATCAATAATTGATCAATTTCTGCATTACCTTGTGCTAGAGGACCTGGCAGACCCGTATGGGATCGGATGTGTGTTATGTACATAGGGCAAAGCCTGTTCCTGATCAGATCTTGAACCTGGATAAACAATGTGGTTAGTTCTGTATCATCAGGTATAAATTCAGCAGTTTCAATATGTAAAATAACTCTTTCTGCATATTGTGAATCAGTAACTATATTAATAGGTTCTTTAAAATCTCTTAGTACCATAAGAATGGCATATAATTCTGCTTTCTGGACAGAATCATAAGGACTTTGTTCCACCTTACCCAAATCTTCTGATTTGTAACCTGCCTTCCCTGATTTATTGGCATCAGTTTAGAATGTACGGGCTCCAGTCATTGGACCATCATGGACGATTCGCGGAAGGATTCAAGAAGTTCTTTTTATGAAGTTAAGCCGCTTGCTTTTTGGATAGTTGTTATTAATGTCTCCCAAAAATTATCACAAGCTCTTTGCCATGGTTTATTATCTTCCCATAATTTCTTTATTTCATCAGCAGTGAAAGGCACTATAATTTCTGCTGGGTCTATGCCTGCTAGTTGACGAAGTCTCAGCTTGCCTTTTATAATTAACTCAGAGACTTTTTCCACATAAGTTTTCAGTTTCTTACTTGGTTTATATGGTAAAAAGATCCATTCCAAGATAATATCATCTCTCTGCATTAAAATTCCTGTAGGAGAAGTTTTTGATGGTAATATGATGAGAATATAATCGAGATCTGGATTCACTCTGTCCACATGTGCCTGTTGTAATTTCTCCTCAATCATTGTCAGTTCTTTTTCTGCTTCAGCTGTTAATTCTCTGGGACTGTTTAAAACTTTATTACCATCCAAGGTTTTGTTCAAAGGAATTATTAGATCAGGTGTTATCCCAATAGCTGGTTGTAGACTGTAAATGTCTCCTAACAGTCTTTGAAAGTCATTAAGAGTCCGTAGGCGATCTCTCCGAATTTGTGCCATTTGTGTCTTAAATTTTGCAAACCTATTCTATAACCTAAATAATTAACAGAATCTCCCTTCTGAATATTTTCAGGAGCAATTTGCAATCCCCATTTAGGTAACAGTATCTGTATTTCTTCAAACAGTCTGTTCAAGGTATTTATGTTTGAATCAGATAACAACATGTCGTCCATGTAATGGTATACTATAGATTTGGGAAATTTCTTGCATATTATTTGCAATGGTTGGTTCACAAAATATTGGCACAGGGAGGGGCTATTTAACATACTCTAGGGGAGGATGGCCAAATGGTACCTCATTGAAGGTTGAGAATTGTTGTAAGTAGGCACTGTGAAGGCAAATTTTTCTCTATTTTCTTTTTGCAAAGGTATAGTGAAAAAACCTTTAAATCAATAACTATGAGAAGCCATCCTTTTGGTAATAAAGAGGGCAAAGGAATTCCAGATTGCAGAGGGCCCATAGGTTGAATAACCTTGTTGATGGCCCTGAGATCTGTCACCATTCTCCATTTACCTGATTTTTTTCTTAACCACAAATACAGGAGAATTCCAAGGGCTGGTAGATTCTTCAATATGTCCAGCATCTAGTTGTTCTTGTACCAGCTGTTCTAAAGCCTGTAACTTTTCCTCAGCTAAAGGCCATTGCTTTGTCCATATTGGTTTCTCAGTCAACCATTTTAGAGGCAAGGCTGTTGGTATCTCTGAAAGGACATCAATTGCTTATTCTTGCACAGCCCTAATGGCTGGTTTTCTCCGTTTGTAATATCTTTTAATATTATTCTCAGAAATATAGGCTCTAGAAGTAGCATAAATGTTAATTTGGGTATTCCATTGTTGTAATAGGTCACGACCCCATAAATTCATTGCAATATTGGCTAAATATGGCCTTAATTTTCCTATTTGTCCCTCTGGCCCTATACATTCAACCCATCTCATGCTCTGCCTTACTCGAGATAGGGTTCCAATTCCCAGGAGCTGAACATTTACATTCTGAAGAGGCCAATATGGATGCCAAGATTCTGGGGGTAATGATACTTACATCAGCACCTGTGTCCAGCAAGCCAGTAATAAAAATGCCATTTACACACACTCTCAGCTTAGGTCTTTGATCACTTATAGAAGTTTGCCAAAACACACGTAACTCATCCTTCTGATTACTATTGCTTGTAACAGTAGGCATGTGGCTTCCTAATTGTCCTGACGAGGCATGTTCTCTAAAGAAACTGGAAATGACTGAACCATGTTTGCCATGGGGGCCTGTGAGGCCCCCCCTCTCACATTTCCCGTCTGTATCAGGTTGCCTCGTCTATCTCTTGTAGACCTGCATTCATTTGTCCAATGTCTGCCTTTTCCACATCTTCTACATAAACCTGAAGGTTGAGTCCTTCTATTTCTGTTATTTCTAGAAGATGCGTTATTATTATTTCTGAAAATCTGTTGTTTACAATTCCTTTTCATATGACCCATTTTGCCACAATTAAAACATTTGGTATTCTGGTGTCTCTTTTTACCATTGGAAATTGCTTCTTCTACCCATGCTTCAGTGCCATAGTCAAATGTGTCAACATTCAGTGTATGCAAGACTCATTCTTCCAAGGACGCTGATCTGAACTTTAAAGGCCCCAAGATCTTTTTGCATTCCACATTTGCATTTTTGTAAGCCAAAGACTCAATTATTATATGTCTTGCTTCTGGGTCAGATATCCCTATTTGTACAGCCTTAGTTAATCTTTGTAAAAAGTCACTAAAGGGTTCTCTCTGACCCTGTTTAACTGTGACAAATGATTCCATTCTCTGTCCTGGGTCTTGTACCCTGTCCCAAGCCCTTAAGGCTGCTGTAGTACACATGGAGAGTATGTTTTCATCCAGATTAGCTTGTTCCTGAGGGTCGGAAAAGAGCCCTTAACCTAGAATTTTATCTAGGGAAATGTCAATTCCCTTCGCCTTTTCCTGCTGTTCTAAAAGTCTAGCCTCTTGCCTGAATAAGCTTTTCCATTTTAATTGTGGTCCACTCTCAAGGACCGCGGAGCTCAGCTGGAGACAGTCCGAGGGGGTTGCTCTGCTTGTTGTAGCCCAAGATTTTAGTTTCTATTTAACAAAAGAGGCGTGCATCCCAAAAGTCATGACAGCCTGTTTAATTTCTTTGAGATCATTCATACGGACAGGCTCCCATGTATCTTCCTTGATGACCCTAGGGTTTCTGGAACCAATCACCTTTTCTGTTGTTATTACTGAAAAGGCATGTAGGGCTGTAGGTAGAGCTTTGTGGAAATTGTCCCGGAGGGATTTATCCACAGATGTAGTTATAATTTGCCTTTCTACCCTTTGCTCTTCTTCATCAGAGTTTAGAAATTCCTCAATCTTTTCAATTCTATTCACCATTGCTTTTTGCAATGTCTGAATCTCCCATCCAGAATTATGTTACAAAGCCTTCATTGAGGATTCTAAATTATGAAGTTTGTCCTTTAGAGATAACTTGTCATCTTTGGACATAATTTTTATGGCATAAACCGTGCCTTCTTGTATTGACAATCTTTCTGCCAATCTGTCATAAGCTTTAGACAAAATTCGATTGTCACATTCAGCAGTTTTGATTCTCTCAGTTAATGTTTCAGTTCCTACAGAAAGAGACTGCTGGAATTTACGATCCAAATCAGCTGTTCCTTCTTCCATAGTAATGAATTTCTCCTTAACATCAGCCTGTACCTTTTCTAATTTTGCTCAGTTAACCAAGTCATGTTAAACAAAGATCTGTTTTCTTCCTGGAGAACTTCAAACTGATTCTTGAGAAGATTGTTGTCATTTTCAATAGTTTTTAAACGTTCAACCTCTGCCTTAAGAGACTTGATTATTTTCCTATTGTCAAACCATATAGTGCTAAGGAAAATTACGAATCCCAGAAATATCCATAGATGAGGGGTGATAGACACCTCTTGTAAAATCTCCCACATTGTACATTCAAAAAAGCTGTTGAAATCTAAAACAGTCACGTTCTCAGACATTTTATTTATAAAAGAAAAGATTTTTTTTACCTGCAATGACCAGTTCCTGCCAGTGGTGGCGAAAGAGTCCACTTGAGTCCACGTGGCCTAAGTCTGAAATAAATGACTCAAAAACAAAATTGTAGCAGACACCAGGCTGATAAATAGCAATTGGGCCAGAAAGGGAACAGAGAGAAAAGCTGCCAAAGTGAACAAATCAAAGGGACCAGCGTGTTTGAGCTGGCTTCAGGGCCGCCGTCACGTGACCCTTGCACCAGTGGAGGTGGGAGGGGAACAGAGACTGATCATGCTGTAACAGAGGTGCTTGTGCCACTGTCAGGCAGGGCGGGGCCGGCGAGGGCTAATACTCCTGTCCCGTTTGACTATTTAGCAGGCACCAGGAAAGATAGGGTCACTCAGAATCTCAGCTGCCTCTGTAGCTGTAATCGAACCGTCAAGGTGCAGCATTGCTGAAAGCTTACAGTCTGCGTGCCCAGAGAGACCTCCAGGCGGGGGGAAGGAGCCCCTGGGAGCGGTAGCCCCCAGGAGCCTCCAATTTGGGGTGGGTGTTCACAAAGCCCCACAGGGCAGGCGTCAAATGTATCGGCCTGAATAAATGCAGGCAAATATTAAAGAATATAACAACTTTAATAATTAAATAAACTTACAAAACCAGGGTTCCTGCATAGCACAGGAGGCAGGAAACAAAAGGGAGGGCGCAGACTCTGCAAGTTCGATATATCAGTCAACAATTGCCCGAGGCAAACCCACCCTAAAAGGGGCGGGTATAACCCTACAGTCATTATTTTTGAAAACTCACCCTGTCTTGAGTTTGGATATAAATTATAATCATACAGAAATAATAAAGACAGTTCTCATTTAGATTTTACTTTCACAACACAGACTAAAATTAGATATAATCTTGCAATCTGTATTTTCAAGTCAAGTACAAATAACATTCTTCATACATAGATATTGTATTTTATTTAATATTTTATATTATAATATGATTATAAAATTTCTTCCTTCTCTTTCCTTTCTCTAAACACTCCCCTGTACTCCTCTTTGCTCTCTTTCAATTCTCTAGTTTCTTTTTCTTAAGTTGTTGTTTTATACACACACACACACACACAAACACCTAAATAGATAAATATAATCTTTTCAGTCTATGTAATGTTATTAGTATGTATATGTTTTCGAGCTGACCATTTGGTATTGGATAACCAATTGGTGTGCTCGATGGGTGTACTGAATATATTCAATTGTGCTAAAGTGTTAATATAAATAATAAGTGTTTCATTGCCTAATAGAATTGATTTCATATCACAAAAAGTTGATTAGCTGGTCAGAGTTTAATATTTTAAGGGTCTGTTTCTTTAGAATGCTTTTTATTAAGAATTTTTAATACAATCTTTTATCATTTTTTACATAGGTATTTCTGTTTCTACTCCTGTAGTGATAGGAGCGGCGGGGCTGCGTCCCCAGCACCCAGGCCGCCTGACTCCCGCCACTGGCTAGCTTATGTTCCGAAATAATTACACAGACACTGTATTCTTTTAAATACTGCTTGGCCCATTTTTATCTAGCCTCTTCTAGGCTAATTCTGATATCCTGGTCAACCCATCTCTAATAATCTGTGTAGCACCGGTCTTACCGGGAAGATTCTAGCCTATGTCCATCCTGGGTTGGAGCTGAATTGAGTCCGTCTACCCGGGAGCTGGGAGCATGGTGTCTCTGCTCCAGAGCAGAGCTGTCGAGTCTGAGCTCACTTTCTCTTCCTCCCAGTATTCTGTTCTGTTTACTCCTCCCACCTATGTTCTAAGCTATGAGGGCCAAGCAGTGTGTTTATTGCTTAACCAATGAAATCAACATATTGATATATGACACTCCCACATCATACTCCTTCCCCTCCTCTCATTTCACCCTTCCCTCCATCCATTCCTCAGGAAGGATAAGGCTTCCCATAGGGTATCAACAAAATCTAACATTTCACTTCAAGGCAGAACCAAGGCCTTCCCCTCTATATCTATGCTGAGCAAGGTACCCCTAAAAAATAATGGGCTCCTATATGTTAGTTCAAGCACTAAGGATAAATCCTGCTCCCACTGCCAGTGGCCCCACAAACTGCCCAAGCCTCACAACTGTCCCCCACATTCAGTGGGACTACTTTGGTCCTATGCAGGTTCTCCCACTATCAGTCCAGAGTCAGTGGGCTCTCAGTAGCTCAGTTCAGCTGTTTCTGTGGGTATCACCATCACAGGTCTAGACCTATTTGCTTATATTATCTCTTCTCCCGCTCTTGTGCTGGTCTCTTGTAGCTCGGCAAAGTGCTTTGTTGTAGATCTCTGTATCTGCTTCCATCAGTTGCTGGTTGAAAGTTCTATGATGAGTGAGTACATACCATGTTCCTCTTTTTGGGTCTGGCTTACCTCACTCAGGATAGTGTTTTCTATTTCCATCCATTTGTATGCAAAATTCAAGAAGTCATTGTTTTTTTTTACTGCTGAGTAATACTCTAATATGTATATATTCCATACTTTCTTCATCCATTCTTCCATTGAAGGGCATCTCAGTTGTTTCCAGGTTCTTATTTGGTTTCTAGCCATAAATAAAGGACATTAAACCTTTAATTCGTGATCCTAGAGAAGCCAAATAAGAAGGTGAACCCAGAGAAAAGCATATAGGCATCCTCCTGAATATTAACCTTCATCAGGCGATGAAAGGAGACAGGGACAGAGACCCACATTGGAGCACCCGACAGAAATCTCAAGGTCCAAATCAGGAGCAGATGGAGAGAGAGCACAAGCAAGGAACTCAGGACCATGAGGGGTACACCGACACAATGAGACAATGGGGATGTTCTATCAGGAACTCACCAAGGCCAGCTGGCCTGGGTCTGAAAAAGCATGGGATAAAACCGGACTCACTGAACATAGAGGACAATGAGGACTACTGAGAAGTCAAGAACAATGGCAATGGGTTTTTGATCCTACTGCACGTACTGGTTTTGTGGGAGCCTAGGCAGTTTGGATGCTCACCTTACTAGACCTGGATGGAGGTGGGGGTTCCTTGGACTTCCCACAGGGCAGGGAACCCTGATTGCTCTTTGGGCTGAAGATAGAGGGGGACTTGATCAGGGGAGGGGGAGGAAAATGGGAGGCGGTGTCGGGGAGGAGGCAGAAATCTTTAATAAATAAATAAATAAATAAATAAATAAATAAATAAGAAAGTTCTATGATGACAATTAAGGTAGTCATTAATCTGATTGCAGGGAAGGCTGGCTTAGGTGTCCTCCAAACTGTTGCTTAGAGTCTTAGCTGGGATCATCCTTGTGGATTCCTGGGAATTTCCCTATTGCCATGTTTCTTGGTAGCCCTTTCATGACTCCCTCAATCGAGGTATCATTTTCCTTTCTCTCCCTCACTGTCCTTTCCCCTTATTGAGCATTCCATTCCCTCATGTTCTCCTCCTCCCTCCCCTTCTTCCCTCCTTCTCCTCTTTTGACCTCCCTTCTCCTTCACACCACCTCCCAATATTCTCAGGAGATCTTGTCTATTTCTCCTTCCAAGGGGGTTCCATATATGTCTCTCTTAGGGTACTCCTGGTTACCTTGTTTTGGTGGGATTGTGGACTATAAGCTGATTATCCTTTGCTTTTCATCTAATATCCATTTATGAGTGAGAGTACAAGCAATATGTATTTATGAGACTGGGACAGCACCTGTTGCTTAGGCTCCTGGATCAAATGCTTCCATAAAAGACAGCAGCATATGTCATCATAAAAACAGAGCAAAAGAACCAGCACGGAGACCTGATCTCGGTGCCAGGAGACACAACATTGGGGTGAGTTTCTGACCCCGCAGTGGCAGCCCAGGACAGGGAACTCAGAAGTTCCTCAATCCCCTATCCTTCTTGGGCTCTCTGCAGGGCCTCAACGCCCTGCATACTGCCTCTTTCTTCCTATCCCACCCAGCTTGCATCCCTCCCCACCTCAGCACCCTTGCCGACTTTGGGCACATAACATCACCCAGCTCAGCCTGTCTGGGCACTAGGTCCCCTCCGAATCCTCAGGGCAACCTAGTGGGCGGGAGTTCCTTTGTTTCACTAGCCTGCCTGCATCAAGCAAGTTAGGCGCTTTGTTTACGAGCTACCCAACCAGCACGGAGACCTGATCTTGGCGCCAGGAGACCCAACATTGGGGTGAGTTTCTGACCCCGCAGTGGCAGCCCAGGACAGGGAACTCAGAAGTTCCTCCACCCCCTATCTTTCTTGGGCTCTCTGCAGGGCCTCAACGCCATGCATACTGCCTCTTTCTTCCTATCCCACCCAGCTTGCATCCCTCCCCACCTCGGCTCCCTTGCCGACTTTGGGCACATAACATCACCCAGCTCAGCCTGTCTGGGCACTGGGTCCCCTCCGAATCCTCATGGCAACCTAGCAGGCGGGAGTTCCTTTGTTTCACTAGTTTGCCTGCATCAAGCAAGGTAGGCACTTTGTTTACTAGCTACCCAACCAGCACGGAGACCTGATCTTGGCATCAGGAGACCCAACATTGGGCATGGAGACCTGATCTCTGTGCCAGGAGAGCCAGTATTGGGAAAAGCCATCATTGGGAATGGTGATTTGTTCTCGGCTCCAGGAGAGCCATCACTGGCGAGAGCCATTACTGGGAAGGTACATCAAAGGCAAGGAGACCAGATCCTGTAAAAGAATATCCATAGAGGAGCATTCGGAGGAAGAGATGGGCAGGCGCCAATGCAAGAATTCACCCAACAATCTGAAAAGCAACATGAAGCCACCAGAAACCAGCGACCTCACAACGAGGGGACATGAATACCTTAATCAAGAAGAAGTAGAAAAGATTGACTTCATGAAAGTGATTGACACCCTTAAACAGCATGTAAAGAACACCCTTATAGAAATGGATGAGAAATATAACAGAAAATTTGAAGAATTGAATAAATCAGTGAATGATACCCTAGAAAACCAAGGAAAAACAATCAAACAGATAATAGAAACAGTTCAAGACTTGAAAACTGAAATGGAGGCAAAAAGAAAACACAAACAGAGGGCCGGCTGGATATGGAAAATTTAAGTAAACAAACAGAGACTACAGAAACAAGCATAACGAACAGAATACAAGAGATAGAAGAAAGAATCTCAGATTCTGAAGACACCATGGAGAAAATAAACACACTGATCAAAGAAAACAGCAAGTCCAACAAACTTTCACCACAAAACATTCAGGAAATCTGGGAGAAAATAAAAAGACCAAACCTAAGAATAATAGGAGTAGAAGAAGGAGAAGAAGTGCAGCTCAATGGTCCAGAAAATATATTTAATAAAATTATAGAAGAAAACTTTCCCAACTTAAAGGAAGATATACCTATGAAGGTACAAGAAGCATACAGAAAACCGAATAGGTTGGATCAAAAAAAATCCCCTCGTCATATAATAATCAAAACACAAAGCATACAGAATAAAGAAAGAATATTAAGAGCTGCAAACGAAAAAGGCCAAGTTACTTATAAAGGTAAACCTATCAGACTTACACCTGACTTCTCCATGGAAACCATGAAAGCCAGAAGGTCCTGGATAGATGTACTGCAGAAACTGAGAGACCATGGATGCAAGCCCAGACTACTATACCCAGCCAAGCTTTCGTTCACTATAAAGGAGAAAATAAATTTTTTCAGGATAAAATAAATTTAAACAATACGTAGCCAAAAATCCAGCCTTACAGAAAGTAATAGAATGAAAATGACTAACCAAGGAGTCCAACAATGACCACAATATCTCAGATATCTAGAGACCCATCATCAACACAACTCAAAGAAGGAAAACACACAAACTCTATGTCTAAAAAAGTGACCAGAGTTAACAACCACTGGTCATTAATATCACCTAATGTCAATGGACTCAATTCACCTATAAAAAGGCATAGGCTAAGATATTGGATAAGAAAACAGGATCCAACATTCTGCTGCTTACAAGAAACACACCTCAACCACAAAGACAGGCACCTACTCAGAGTAAAGGGCTGGGAAAAGGCTTATCAAGCAAATGGACCTAAGAAACAAGCAGGAGTGGCCATACTAATCTCTAACAATGTTGACTTCAAACTTAAATCAATCAGAAGTGATGGAGAGGGGCATTTTATACTCATAACAGGAACAGTTCATCAGGATGAAGTCTCAATCCTGAATATCTATGCCCCTAATATAAAAGCTCCCACGTACGTATAAGAAACATTACTAAAACTCAAGGCAGCCATCAAACCACACACACTAATAGTAGGAGACTTCAACACTCCTCTCTCACCAATGGACAGGTCAATCAGACAGAAACCTACCAGAGAAATAAGAGAATTAATGGAGGTAAGAAAGCAAATGGACTTAACAGACATCTATAGAACATTCCACCCAAATAGGAAAGAATATACCTTCTCCTCTGCAGCTCATGGAACCTTCTCGAAAATCAACCACATAGTTGGTAACAAAGCAAACATCCACAGTTACAAAAAAAATATTCATAAACACCTGTGTCTTATCAGATCACCATGGATTAAAGCTAGAATTCAACAACAATGCTACCCCCAGAAAACCTACAAACTCATGGAAACTAAACAGTCAACTACTGAACCATCACTGGATTAAGAAAGAAATAAAGAAAGAAATCAAAGTCTTCCTTGAATTCAATGAAAATAAAGAAACAACAGACTCAAACTTATGGGACACTATGAAAGCAGTCCTGAGAGGAAAGTTCATAGCACTAAGTGCCCACTTAAAGAAAACAGAGAAAGCACACATTGGAGACTTAATAGCCCACCTGAAAGCTCTCGAAAAAAAAGAAGCAGACTCACCTAGGAGGAGTAGAAGACTGGTGATAATCAAACTGAGGGTGGAAATCAACAAAATAGAAACACAGAAAACAATCCAAAGAATCAATGAAACAAAAAGCTGGTTCCTGGAGAAAATCAACAAGATTGACAAACCCCTATCCAAACTAATCAAATGGCAGAGAGAGAATTTGCAAATTAATAAGACCATCGTACACTGCAACTAATAAACCAAGGAATCGACATATATTAGGTGCGTGTACTGTTTCTAAAAACCACAAACTAAGAATGATAAATTATCAATATAGTTTAGTATTTGCTAATTTTACTACACTCTTTTGTTATGTATATGTAGGGAAGTCATAGGGATTATAAATTCAATTTGAATAAAGTTTAAAACCATATATTTTATGATAAAGGGCCTTTAACTTAAGATGGCCAAAGCACTGATATTACATATTTGCTGTAAAGAGAATTATAAGAGTTTTATTTTTCTGATATTAAAAGTTACTTAATAAAGACTTGTTTCCATTAACTTGAAAAAAAAAGAAATGAAGAGGGGAACATAACCACAGACACAGAGGAAATTCAGAGAATCATTAGCTCTTACTACAAAAGCCTGTATTCCACAAAACTGGAAAACGTAAAGGAAATGGACACTTTTTTAGATAAATACCATGTACCAAAGTTAAACCAGTACCAGGTGAACAATCTAAATAGACCTGTTAGTCGTGAAGATTTAGAAGCGGTTATCAAAAACCTCCCTACCAAAAAAAGCCCAGGACCAGATGGATTCAATGCGGAATCCTACCAGAACTTCCAAGAGATCTAATACCTATACTCCTTAATGTATTTCACAATATAGAAACAGAAGAGGCATTGCCAAATTCCATCTATGAAGCTACAGTTACTCTGATACCAAAACGACACAAAGACTCAACCAAGAAACAGAAATATAGGCCAATCTCACTCATGAACATCGATGCAAAAATCCTCAACAAAATACTGGCAAACCGAATCCAAGAACACATTAGAAAAATTATCCATTATGATCAAGTAGGCTTCATCCCAGAGATGCAGGGCTGGTTCAACATACGCAAATCTATCAATGTAATCCATCATATAAATAAACTGAAAGAAAAAAAGCATATGATCATTTCATTTGATGCTGAAAAAGCATTTCACAAAATTCAACATCCCTTTATGATAAAAGTATTGGAGAGATTAGGGATACAAGGATCATACCTAACTATAATAAAAGCTATATACAGCAAGCCGACAGCCAACATCAAATTAAATTGAGAGAAACTCAACGCCATCCCACTAACCTCAGGAACACGACAAGGGTGTCCACTCTTGCCATACATCTTCAATATAGTGATTGAAATTCTAGCAATAGCAATAAGACAACATAAGGGGATTAAGGGGATTTGAATTGGAAAGGAAGAAGTGAAACTTTCATTATTTGCAGATGATTTGATAGTGTACATAAGCAACGCCCAAAACTCCACCAAAGAACTTTTACAGCTGATAAACACCTTTAGTAATGTGGCAGGATACAAGATCAACTCCAAAAAATCAGTCGCCCTCTTATACACAAAGGATATGGAAGCAGAGAGGGAAATCAGAGAAGCTTCACTCTTCACGATAGCCACAAACAGCATAAAATATCTTGGGGTAACTCTAACCAAGGAAGTGAAAGATCTATTTGACAAGAACATTAAGGCATTGAAGAAAGAAATTGAGAAGGATACCAGGAAGTGGAGGGACCTCCCTTGCTCTTGGATTGGGAGGATCAACATAGTAAAAATGGCAATTCTACCAAAGGCAATTTATAGATTCAATGCAATCCCCATCAAGGTCCCATCAAAATTCTTCACAGATCTTGAGAGGAAAATAATCAACTTTATATGGAAAAACAAAACACCCAGGATAGACAAAACAATCCTATACAATAAATGATCTTCTGGAGACATTACCATCCCTGACTTCAAACTCTATTACAGAGCTACAGTGATGAAAACAGTGTGGTACTGGCATAAAAACAGAGAAGTCGACCAATGGAATCATATAGAAGACCCGAATTTTACCCAACAAACCTATGATCACCTCATTTTTGATAAAGGAGCTAAAAGTATACAATGGAAGAAAGAAAGCATCTTCAACAAATGGTGCTGGCACAACTGGATGTCAACCTGTAGAAGAATGAAAATAGACCCATATCTATCACCATGCACAAAAATAAAGTCCAAATGGTTAAAGACCTCAATATCAGTCTGAACACACTGAACCTGATAGAAAAGAAAGTGGGAAGTGCCCTACAACAGATGGGCACAGGAGATCGCTTCCTATGTATAACCCCAGTAGCACAGACATTAAGGACGACATTGAATAAATGGGACCTACTCAAACTGAGAAGCTTCTGTAAAGCAAAGGACACTTTCACTAAGACAAAAAGGCAACCTACTGACTGGGAGAAGATCTTCACCAACCCCGCAACAGACAAAGGTCTCATCTCCAAAATATATAAAGAACTCAAGAAACTAGACTTTAAAAGACTAATTAACCCAATAAAAAATGGGGCACTGAACTGACCAGAGAATTCTCAAAAGAAGAAGTTCAAATGACCAAAGATACTTAGGGTCATGCGCAACCTCCTTAGTGATCAGGTAAATGTAAATCACAACAACTTTGAGATATCATCTTACACCTGCCAGAATGGCTAAAATCAAAAACTCCAATGAAAGCCTTTGCTGGAGAGGCTTTGGAGGAAGGGGTACCCTCATCCATTGCTGGTGGGAATGCAATCTTGTGCAACCACTTTGGTATTCAGTGTGGCGGTTTCTCATGACATTCGGGATCAACCTACCCCTGGACCCAGCAATACCACTCTTGGGATATACCCAAGAGATGCCCTATCATATGACAAGAGCATTTGTTCAACTATGTTCATAACAGTATTATTTGTAATAGCCAGAACCTGGAAACAACCTAGATGCCCTTCAACGGAAGAATGGATGAAAAAAGTGTGGAATATATACACATTAGAGTATTACTCTGCCATAAAAAACAATGACTTCTCGAATTTTGCATGCAAAAGGATGGAAATAGAAAACACTATACTGAGTGAGGTAACCCAGACCCAAAAAGATGAACATGGGATGTACTCACTCATAATTGGTTTCTAGCCATAAATAAGGGTTATGGAGTCTACAATTAGTGAACCTAAAGAAGCTAAGTAAGAAGGTGAACCCACGGAAAAACTTATAGTTATCCTCTTGGCTATGGGAAATACACAAAAGTGCTGGGGAGAAAATTGGGATCCTGGGGATGGGGTGGGATGGGGGTATGTGGAGATGCGGAGAGAAAAGGGAGAAGGGGAGGACAGGGGGAACTTTGGGAAAAAGGATGATTGAGATAAAGGAAGGTTGGATAGGGGAGCATGGAAGCACAATTCTTAGTTAAGGGTGTCTTGCCTTAGGGTTGGCAAGAGACGTGAACCTAGAGTGTCTCCCAGAAGCCCAAGGCGATGTCCCCAGTTAGTTCTTTGGGCAGCTGAGGATAGGGAACCTGAAATGACCCTATCCTATAGCAATACTGACGAATATCTTGCATATCACCATAGAACCTTCATCTGGTGATGGATGGAGATAGAGACTGAGACCCACACTGGAGCACTGGACTGAGCTTCCAAGGTCCCAATGAGGAGCAGAAGGAGGGAGAACATGAGCAAGGAAGTCAGGACCATGAGGGGTGCACCCACCCACTGAGACAGTGGGGCTGATCTATTGGGAGCTCACCAAGGCCAGCTGGACAGTGACTGAAAAAGCATGGGATAAAACCGGACTCTCTGAACATGGCGTACAATGAGGGCTGATGAGAAGCCAAGGACGATGGCACAGGGTTTTGATCCTACTTCATGTTGTGGCTTTGTGGGAGCCTAGCCAGTTTTGAAGTTCACCTTACTAGATATGGACAGAGGAGGGAGGACCTTGAACTTTCCACAGAAAAGGGAACCCTGATTGCTCTTGGGGCTGGAGAGGGAGGGGGAGAGGAGTGGGGGGAGGGGGAGAAGGGTAGGAGGAGGGGGAGGGGATTGGTAGGCTGGGAGGAGGCGGAAACTTTTATTTTCCTTTTTTTCAATAAAAAAAGTAAAAAAAAAACAGAGCAAAAGAAGAAACAAAAATTGAAACTTGGCGCTACTTGAATTTTAACATAGGTGATCTAACATCAGAGAGCATTGAGGCTTAATGAAAAACTAATAGAGAATGGCCAAGCAGTAGTTATGAGTGAGACAATGAGTCATCAAATACACAGTTCATATAGATAGCTGAAGTCGGTGGTTCAGATAAATCCAAACATGGTAGTTTGGATAAACTCAAACATGATCACATGATAAAGGGAAACATAAGACAATGAAAGAGTGCTGTAGTCATGCTGTTAATTTGAGATTATTTAGAATTACTGACTAATCCCTACTCTTTTATTATAATAATTAAGTTTAGGGAACTCTAAACTCTTTAATTAAATTATATTATTTATTGTCAAATATATTTAGGTTTTCAAACGAGTAATTTTTGGCTCTTGCACATCTGTTTTTTTTCTGGAATATGTAATTTATAATAATCTGTATGAGCCTACCTTGATGTTTTGTATGAGTTCTTTAGTACTTTTATGGGGGAATAAATCATCTCAACATTAGCTAATCCTGAAATTCTAAGATTGCCATGTATATTTTTTATTTTGTAACTCCCTTCCATGGGAGTTGATAAAATGTTCATTGAATTATCATCCCGCCTGGAGTTGCTGTTCAGACATATATTGACCATGTATTATGGCTTATTTCCTATTATCCTCTTTGCTTCATCTTTAAAAGAAAGAGAAAAACTTTTTACTTAAAAGGAATTGCTCAATTTTAGACAAGATAAACCTTCAATATAGCTCAATATATAATACAAAAATAAAAGAAATACTGCTTTGTAGTGTTGCTTTACCTTGTTTAATAAATTGAATGAATAAAAGCAGCTACTTCACAGATGCAAGTCAGTTGGTAATCTCCTGTTCCTCATGCTCTATCGTACACTGTATCTATATGTTCACAGCTCTGTCGTTTTCAGTCATGGTGATGTTTGGCAGAGAATCATTCAGTTACATCTATTGCTGTATTGTGAATTGTTCCTGGGTAATACGGGCAATGAAGGCAAACCAGTTTTTACTGATATAGAACTTGGTTTATGTTTTTGTAGAAAAAAAAAGTTCTTTAGCTAAGCATCTTTCATTTCCAGTCTTGCCAGATGTCTCAAAAGTGGAAATGGTTCCATCTTAAAATACAACAGCTACCACACAATTGCAATCTAGCTGTTTTAAAAAGACACCTAGGCTTGGTGGCACATGACTGTAATATTAGCATGTGGGAGGGGAGGCTGAGACAGAGGCATCTCCAGTAGAGGCAGCATGGACTACATAGGGAGACCCTTACTTAAAAAAATACAGCAAATTTAAACAATATATTTTTAGAATGGAATTGTACTGATTTTTTTAACCTTATGAAAATTAGTGAGATTTATATCTGGAAGGTTTGTATTTGTTTTTAGAAAACTGCTACCAGGGCTGGAGAGATGGCTCAGAGGTTAAGAGCACTGGCTACTCTTCTAGTGGTTCTGAGTTCAATTCCTAGCAACCACGTGGTGGCTCACAGCCATCTATAGTGAAATCTGGTTCTGGCTTGCAGGGACACATGCAAGAAAAACATGGTATACACAATAAACAAATCTTAAAAACAAGCGGGTCAATGGTGGCACATGCCTTTAATCCCAGCATTCAGGAGGCAGAGGCAGGCAGATCTCTGTGAGTTCAAGGCCAGCCTGGTCTACAGAATGAATTCCAGGACAGGCTCCATAGCTACTGAGAAACCCTGTCTTGAAAACAAAACAAACGAACAAAGAACAACAAAGAAAACTGCTACTACTCATATATAAATATTAAGAAAACATGGTACCCACTTTGCAAAGTATTTTGTTTGGTTATTCACTGTGTATCTGTTTTCATCATTTTGTGCATGGAGCACAATTGTTTCCTAGATATCAAATGATAAATACTTGAAACAGTTTGATATCTAGAATTCTAGGATGTAGTTCTTTTTAAATTAAAATACTATTTTGTTTTTTAATGTGTGAAGGTACTTGCCTGCATGTACATTCCAGGTGCCCATGGAGGCTGAAGGAAAGTGCTGTATACCACAGAACTGGGGTTACAGATGGTTGTGAGTTACTGTGTAGGTGCTGGGAATCTATCCCTGATTTTTTTTTGAAGAGAAGTCAGTGCTCTTCATTGACAAACCAGCCCTGAGATGTGTTTCTTTCACATAACTTTTTACAAATAGAACTAGAAGAACAATGAAAGCCCATGCCAAACTGAGTAGAACTGACTCATACAGAGTCACCAGGGGGCCCCAGTCACTGTTTGGGGCTTGTCCCACTCTTTTCCCAGCAGTTCCCTCTAATTGGGAAGTAACTCACTTCTTTAAAACTCCCAAGTTAATCCAGAAGCACAAGCATGAAAGTCAAGACGACAGAAGTCAAGATCTGCCATGCGTTTATGATGCTTGTGATTTCAGGCCAACATGAGCCCATATTCAGCAGTAACAAGACCGATGAGGTCAGGATGGGATCAATGATGACAATAACTGGACTAGTCCTCTTGAGGAGAAATTTAAAAATGTACATGGACATCATTTTGAACCACTATACCACTTATGGGAGTAAATAAAGCAAACAATAAAAATTCATGAGCAATATGATATTTAACAAGAGATTCTATTAGTAAATTATTAACAGTCAACTCAGTGTATCTTGACATCACGAATCCAGGTTTTGCTGTTAAAGAGTCAGTTTAAATACTATATTTTAAGTTATTATCTTTAAAATCTTAAACTATTAGTCTTTTGTTATATTATTAATTTCCTGATAAATTTTGGATAATATTGTTCAATTTTAAGGGACTGTACAAAATAAGTACTCATGTGATTTATCTAAGCTGAGGTATGATGTGCACGGTACACATGCATGCTGTAGACATTAGCTTCCTATCAGCAATTCTCAGGTAATTACTAGGTCCTCAGACTAGAAATCAGCTTTCCAGAAAGCTGAACTCCCATAGGTCTATCATAATTTTGTTAGTTTTCCTTGAATTGCTTTATTAATTTTATAAATTTATAAATTTTATGTTTTATTATATACTTATATATATAGTTATTAAATCTACAAGAGAATCATTTTAATGCGGAGCAGTAATTATAGGTACCTCATCAACTTGTTGAAATATTAAAATTAAACAATATGTTAAAACAATTATGGTATGTATTCACTGTAACAATAGCTGTAATAACCAGTACATGGTTCTATTTCACCTTTTACTTCATTTCTTTTTATTATTATATAAAGAATATAATTCACATGCTTATAATATTTTCACATATTTTAGCAGGTATTTATATTTTTTACCCAAGCCACCAATGATTGTATTTATTTGATTTCACACAATGTCAAATAGAACCAGATTTCCTGGTAACATTTCTATTACATGGTAAAAATAATAATTCTGTAATTCACCTCCTGGCACACTTTCTATTATGCAAATTAAAATAAAGTACTCCTATTCAAAATCATAATCATTAGCCTAGACTTTCCCTATCTTCTAAACATACTCTATTAACGATTTGAAACATCAAAAAATGATGAATCAGTATTTAGTTTTTACCAAGTTTATCAAATACAATGAGAATAAATTTGTAATAAGAAGATAAAACTGAAATGAGGGAGAATTTTGTTATGGAATTCACAATAGAAAAAATCTAAAAGGACTTCATTTTTAGAAAAAACAGAAAGTTATAAGTAAACACATAGGGCTGAAGAGATGGCTCAGCCGATAAAGGCGAGGCTCACAACCAAAAAAAACCAAGTAAACACATAGATAATAAGTAGAAAGACCCATAGATAAATGAGCACACATAGAAATAAGTTGAATGTATAGAATATAGTGATTACTCTAAAGATGCAATTTTATTAAATACCAAAATACCAATCCTATTACAGATTATGCTTTTTTATTCTCCCTTGCCTATAAATCCAGAAAGAAGAAATGATACTTTTAACATCTCAGGTTCTTTCACCTGCCAGAGAAAAGCACTGCCTTCTGGATGGTGTCCTTGAAGGCTTGCTTCACTTGCTGGTTCCTCAGGGTATAGATAAATGGATTCATCATAGGTGCAACAGAAGTATTGAGGATAGCTACTCCTTTGGTCAGGGATGCTCTTTCTTTGGCTGAAGGATTGGCATACATGAAGATGCAGCTCCCGTACGAGATAGAAATGACAATCATGTGAGAAGAGCAGGTAGAGAATGCTTTTTTCCTCTGACTGGCGGACGGGAGTTTCACAATTGTCATGATGATGAACATGTAGGAAAGAATAATTAATGCTAAAGTGAAGAGCAGTATCACTATCGCAGAATAAAACCCAATCACTTCCAGGAGCCATGTGTCTGAGCAGGATAGCTGCAGGAGGGGGAAGTAGTCACAAGCAAAGTGATCAATGATGTTAGAGCCACAGTAATCTAACTGAAGAAAAAGAATGACTGGCGGAAAGATGTTTAGGAACCCCATCAGCCAGGCAGAAAAAACCAGCAATATGCAGACTCTCCTGCTCATGATGGATGTATAATGTAGCGGTTTGCAGATGGCCACATAGCGGTCATAGGACATAGCAGTTAGAAGGTAGAATTCAGTGATTCCCATGAAGATGAAGAAAAACAACTGAGCTGTGCAATTATTGTAGGAGATAGTTTTGTCTTTGGTGACAATGGTGCTAAGAAATCTAGGGATACAGACAGTTGTAAAGGTTATTTCTAAAACAGAGAAGTTCCTGAGGAAGAAATACATGGGGGTCTGCAGATGGGGGTCTACCAAGGTGAGAGTAATGATGGTCAGGTTTCCAGCGACACTCAGAATGTACGTGATGATTAAAAAGAGGAAGATCACCACCTGAAGGTCAGGGTCATCCGACAGTCCTAACAGAATGAATTCTGTGGGCACTGTGCGGTTTTTCATTGTGGATCTTCGTCTCATCCCCTCTAAACATAAAGGTATATTTCTCTATACTACAAAACACATAAAATAGTATTGAAGATAGGGCATGGCATTTAGAAAACATTTGTAAAGATGAAGTCTTATGAAATAAGCAAAAACTTGCCTTTCTTTATTTTCCATTCAAATGACAAATAACCTCTGTTGCTCAACCTGCTGTCTGAAAAACACATTATAGCTATTATAATTAAAATTCTGATATCACTTGAACTTCTTTTCAATGTTTTAAAAATAGATCTACAATAATTTAAAAAATTATTGAGTTGGCTGTTGAAGCATGTAAAATAGTGTAACTGATCTTCCTGCAACATTGTAAAAATTAGTCTAGAACATGGCATAATCTAAACACACAGCTCAAAAGCTTTAGAGGTAATTTAACCTTACCTACAGATTTATATTTCGTAAAATTAAGTGCACTGTGGTTTAGGAAACTTTTCAGAAGTTAAAAAACAATTGGCTCTGATGACCGCCTCACTGGAGAAGCAAGCTGTTTACTTGTGGACATGTTCAGGCATTCTCATGTGTATTTTACACTTCAGGCCCTTTGGATAATGATATTTTTCTCCTTGTGTGATTAAACTCTTTCTTTTATAATACAAAGACAAAAAGAAGACAAGAAAGGAAAACCATTTTTATAATAAGTCGTTAACTAGATATATCTAATTCACATAATGTGTAATTCAATTTTAACATAATATTTCTATATAAATGAACACATAAAATTTGTAGGAAGTAAATAATCTTCCAAATAATTGAAAATCCCCTTTGAAAACTCTATTTCTATTAGAATATAACATCAAACATAGGGGCTGTGAGAGAATAATCTGGTACTTAGTGTTAGCTTTCTGTTTTGGGGTCTAATTAATAGTGTTTTTGTTGATAACATTTATTCAGTTTTTAGTGTTAAAAGGACCATGGGCCCACAGAAATGTATATAAAATATTTCAAGCTATTTTTAACTTGGCACAGTATATAATGGGTTTCATTATTACATTTTTATGCATATACATCATTGTATCTTACACTGTACATAGGGCAAGAGTAAGAACTTGCTTCATCATCTTGCCTCTTTCCTTGTCCCTGGTCTCCTTCCTCCTCCTGCTCTGCTTTCATTACACACATGCACACATACACACACACATATGCATGCACACATGCATGCACGCACGCACACACACACATGTACAAGCACACAAACAGCCCTTCTTTCCTTTATATAGTCCCTTAAGACCTCATTCAATTTTCACATTACATATATGTATGTAGAGATAATACTGTAAATGCTTAAATAAATTGGAATATTGTACAATACATGAATGTAACAAACTTACTTCTGGGTTCATCTTAAAAACAAAGTCTGAAATCTTACTTTCTTAATTAGCCATAATTTCCGAGCTGCCAAGTTGGCTCGGTAACTGACTTGATTTCAGTTTGACGGACAAAGGTGATGATAAGACTCTGCTGTGTCTCTCCAGATCATATTTCTCTTGCTTAGAGACTAGAGTTTGACTCTTGGCATGCTTAGTTTCTTCTTCTTCCATGGACAAACACAGGGAAGCCTGTGCTGATGGAGGACCTCTTCCATTTGCTCCTCTTCACACAACACAAGCACTTACTAAAACATTTTTCCTTTCCATTTACCTGGGTGTTTCAAGTGACGATTTGGCAACACTATAATTTACACCCATAAAATAAGTAATATTTTCCTTAAGCTTAAGAGAATCTTACATTATTTTGCAAATGAAGGGTTGAGTAATCAAAAAATAAGGAAGATTGCTATCTCAGTATGCTGTCAAGATGGACCTGGAGTTGGTCTTACTTTATCTGTATCTTTCTGTTAGCCCCAGGGAATTAAGTAAACAAAGAGTGCCATAGAGAGTCATCATTAAGAGACAGATGAAACTTGCTTCTTTTTGTTAATGTTTACAGGAAGTATGCAAAAATTCACAGTAAATGAGGCAAATATATGACTGATATGTAATAGAATTTTATTTTCTTTTTAAAAAATTCATTTTATTTTTAATGTGTGATTATCTATGTGTGTGTGTGTGTGTGTGTGTGTGCGCGTGCGTGCATGCACATGTGTATGTGCAAGTGACTGCGGGTGCCTGCAGAGGTCAGAGACCTTGGATTTCCTGGTACTGGATTTGCAGGTGGGGAACTGAACTCAGGTCCTCCGGAAAAGCAGTATGTGCTTTTAACCATCTATCTAGTCCTGAAGTTTACTTACTTATTTATTTATTTTTTTTACTGTATGAGTTCATACTTTTCTTTTGGACCTGTCTTCCTGATAGTTGCCATGCCTATATCCTTTGAAGTTTGGTAAAGTCTTTTTGCTTTGCCACAATGAGATGTTACTTTGTTTTATTGTAGTGTAGTAAAAGGAGCGGCGGGGCTGCGTCCCCAACACCCCGGCCACCTCCGGCTAGCTTATGCCCTGAAATAGTTACACGGAAACGGTATTCTTTTAATCACTGCTTGGCCCATATCTATTTAGCCTCCTCTAGGCTAACTCTCGCACCTGGACTAGCCCATTTCTTATCATCTGTGTAGCACCGGTCTTACCGGGAAGATTTTAGCCTATGTCCATCCTGGGTCAGGGCTTCATCGCATGCATCTTCCCGAGAGCTGAGAGCATGGTGGCTCGCTGAGGCGTCTGCTCCAGAGAGGAGAGCTGTGGAGTCTGAGCTCACTTCCTCTTCCTCCCAGCAGTCTGTTCTGTTTACTCCTCCCACCTATGTTCTAAGCTATGAGGGCCAAGTAGTTTGTTTATTGCTTAACCAAGATCAAGTGATTGATATATGACACTCCCACATCATTGTAGGTCTTAAATGTATTTTTAAATCAACAAGGTTGAGAACCTATGTGTTTTGACTGTCTTTCTAATCCATTTTTTTTTAAATTTATATTTATGTATGGATTTTTTTCTTCTTTTTTAAAAATTTATTAGATTTTTAAAAAAATACTAATCCAAGTTCTCACTTCCACCCCTCCTCCCATACCCTCCACACACCCTCCAAGCCCACCCCCATTTAATCTTCAGAGAGGGTGTAGGACCCTCGCCCCTTATTCTCAAAGGGGTAAGAAGAAGTTTCCTAGCAGAATGTTTTCTCAGGAAGATAGTGGCCTTCCCCTCTCCCATTTGGGAGATCCCAAGCACAAGGTCACTTAGCCCAGCCAGCCAGCCACCTGGTATAGGCTGATAAAGATGGTCTTGCTCTCATAGCAGCATTGTTTGTAATAGCCAGAACCTGGAAACAACCTAGATGCCCTTCAATGGAAGAATGGATGAAGAAAGTATGGAATATATACATATTAGAGTACAACTCAGCAGTAAAAAAACAATGACTTCTTGAATTTTGTATACAAATGGACAGAAATAGAAAACACTATCCTGAGTGAGGTGAGTCAGACCCAAAAAGAGGAACATGGGATGTACTCACTCATATTTGGTTTCTAGCCATAAATAAAGGACATTGAGCCTATAATTCGTGATCCTAGAGAAGCTAAATAAGAAGGTGAACCCAAAGAAAAACACATAGGCATCCTCCTGAATATTATCCTTCATCGGGCGATAAAAGGAGACAGAGACAGAGACCCATATTGGAGCACCGGACAGAAATCTCAAGGTCCAAATCAGGAGCAGGAGAGAGAGCACAAGCAAGAAACTCAGGACCATGAGGGGTGCACCCACACACTGAGACAATGGGGATGTTCTTTCAGGAACTCACCAAGGCCAGCTGGCCCGGGTCTGAAAAAGCATGGGATAAAACTGGACTCGATGAACATAGTGAACAATGAGGACTACTGAGAACTCAAGAACAATGGCAATGGGTTTTTGATCCTACTGCACGTACTGGTTTTGTGGGAGCCTAGGCAGTTTGGATGCTCACCTTACTAGACCTGGATGGAGGTGGGTGGTCCTTGGACTTCCCACAGGGCAGGGAACCCTGATTGCTTTTTGGACTGATGAGGGAGGGGGACTTGATTGCGGTAGGGGGAGGGAAATGGGAGGCGGTGGTGGGGAGGAGGCAGAAATCTTTAATAAATAATTAATTAAAAAAAGATGGTCTTGCTCTAAGAACAAGGAAAAAGCTGATTTACCAGAATGGGAGGGAGCAAAAGACCTTGCACCTGTGCCAATGCAGCTTCAAAAAGCCTCTTTGTAGTTATGCCTTTAAAAGCTTACCTCACAGAGGAGATACAACTCCTCTCTAACTCACTGCAATGGGGATGAAGATGAGTTCCAAACACATTTGTATTATACTGATTAAACCTTGCTTATTACAGTCTGGGCCTCTCTAGTGGTCTCTCTCTGGGGTTTGTAATTTGGGCAACCAAGGGTAAAGCACATTGCTTTGTGGAAGGTTCAAGGCCCTCCCTACTATATCTAGGCTGAGCAAGGTATACATCCAAAGAGAACAGCATCCCAAAAGCCAGTACATGCAGTAGGGATAAATCCTGGTGCCATTGCCAGTGGCCTCTCAGTCTGCCCCAAACCATGCAACTGTCAACCACATTCAGAGGGACTAGTTTGATCCTATGCTTGTTCCTTCCAAGTCTGGCTGGAGTTGGTAAGCTCCTATTTCCTCAGATAAACTGTTTCAGTAGGTGAACTCATCATGATCTTGACCTCTTGGTTCATATTCTCATTTCTTCCACTCTTCATGGACTTAGGAAGCTCATTTCTATGCTCTGATGTGGGTCTCTGCCTGTTTCCATCAGTTTCTAGATGAAGGTTATATGATAACATTTAAGATAATCATCAGTCTGATTTCAGGGCAATCAAGATTGGGTTCCCTCTCCTCTGTTGCTTAGGGTCTTAGGTGGGGTCATCCTCGTGGATTCCTGGGAATTTCTCTAGAGCCATGTTTCTGCTAAGCCTGTAATGGTTCCTTCAATGAAGATATCTCTTTCCTTGCTCTCATCTCTGTCCTTCCTCCATCTCGACTATCTCATTCCCTCAAGTTCTCCTCAACCCTTTGCTTCTCCGTTCCTTTTCCTCTTCTACATTTTCTTCTCCCCCATCCACATGCTCCCAATTTTTCCAGGAGATCTTGTCTGTTTCCAATTTCCAGGTGGGTCTATATATTTTTTTCTTTGGGTTCATCTTATTACTTAACTTCTCTAGGATTATGAACTATAGACTTAATGTCCTTTGTTTATAGCTAGTATTCACTTATGAGTGAGTTCATACCATATTCATCTTTTTCATCTGGATTACCTCACTCAGGATAGTGTTTTATAATTCCAACCATTTGCATGCAAAATTGAAGATGTCATTGTTTTTTTACCACTGAGTAGTACTCTAATGTGTAAATGTGCCTTCATCATCCATTCTTCAGTTGAGGGGCATCTAGATTGTTTCCAGGTTCTGGCTATTACAAATAATTCTGCTATGAACATAGCTGAACAAATGCTTTTGTAGTGTGATTGAGCATCTTTTGGGTATATGCACAAGAGTGGTATTGATTGATTCTGAGGTAGGTTGATTCCCAATTTTCTGAGAAACTGCCATACTGATTTTCAAAGTGGTTGTTCAAGTTTGCATTCCCACCAGCAAAGGATGAGTATTCCCCTTACTCCACATCCTCTCCAGCATAGACTATCATTGGTGTTTTTTGATCTATCCAGGACCATCTGGCTTTCATGGTTTCCTTTGAGAAGTCAGATGTAATTCTGATATGTTTACCTTTATATGTTACTTGACCTTTTTTCTTTGTAGCTCTTAATATTCTTTCTTTATTCTGTATGCTTTGTGTTTTGATTATTATATGTCAAGGCGATTATTTTTTAATTCAGTCTATTTGGTATTCTATAAGCTTCTTGTACCTTCATAGGGATATGCTTCTTTAGGTTGGGAAAGTTTTCTTCTGTGATTTTGTTGCATATATTTTCTATGCCTTTGAGCTGGAGTTCTTCTCCTTCTCCTACCCCTATTATTCTTAGGTTTGTTTTTTTCATGGTGTTCCCAATTTCTTGGATGTTTTGTGTTAAGAATTTGTTGGATTTATTGTTGTCTTTGACCAATAAGTCTACTTCCTCCATAGTATCTTCAGGACCTAGATTCTTTCTTCTATCTCTTGTATTCTGTTAGTTATATTTGTCTATGTAGATCCTGTTTGTTTACCCATATTTTTCATATCCACAACTCCCTTGGTATATGCTTTCTTTATTACCTGTATTTTATTCTTCAAATCCTCCACTGTTTGCTTCACCTGTTTGATTGTTTTTTTCTTGTTTTTCTTTGGGGGATTTATTAATTTTTTCCAATTTTTTCTCTGTCTTCTCCTACCCTTCTTTAACGGAGTTTTTTTTCTTTATTCTTTAAAGCTCTCCATAATTTTTATAAAGTTACTCTTAAAGTCATTTTCTTCTACTTCTTTTAGGTTAGGATGATCAAGTCTTCCTGTTGAGTGTCTGCTGCATTCTGGTGTTTTGCTTTTTATATTTTGGGATGAATTCTTGCATTGGTGCCTACCTATCTCTTCCTTCAAATGAGGCTGACAGTGTCTTTGCATCTTGTTCCATTTTTTGCAGTGGCTGTCTTAGTGTTTGGGAGTTTTTCTTGGTCTGCACTGTACTGTCCATGTCTGACTCAAAGATTTTGATGTGTCTATATGCCTGTTCTCTTGGTCTTCTCTCCTAGTTTGCTCTCTTAATCCCTTCAGTGTTGTAGCAAGTTCTTGGTCCCCTCAGCATTATAGCAAGATCTCAGCTCTTAGGCCTGATATGCCTAGTAGATTGGGGCATCTGTTGGATGGGTTTGGGTTTTGGGGGAGCCTAGTCGCAGGAAACTCCTTTCTGGCTGGCTGAAAAGCCAAGGGAGTTTGGGAACTACCCAGGGTTTTTTCCCACTAGGGAGGTCCTAGAGAGTGGGTTGTCCCACCGTGTGGCTGTTCACTCACCTTTTAAGTCCCCTCAATATTAGAACAATATGTGTTTCAGAGTTCCACCGAGGTTGTAGGAGGGTAGGCGGGTTTTGGGGCGGGGTGTGTCTCTTAAATCCCTTCAGTATTGGAGCAAGTTTTGTTTCTGAGTTCCACAGAGGTTTCTGGAGGATAGGCAAATTTGGGAGGGCAGGGTGTGGCTAGTAGTTTGTATGGCCACTGGATGGGTTTGAGTTTTGGGGGAGCCTAAACACAGGATATCTTTCTAATCCTTAACATTCAGGTAAATCCATTCAAAGTTCTTCATGATACTAGCACAGGAAAATTATCCTTAAGTTGCATTTATTGCATTCTGACTTACTCCACTGTATCACTCTTTTAAATTATAAGTTTTGCTTATACTTGTGTATATATAAATCTTTTTTGTGTAAATAATTACTACTTAAAATGTTGTAAATGTGGTATTTTCAGCTTACACTACACTTCACAATTTCTCTATGTTCTTTTCAGGAACAAACGCATTAAGCATTCAATTCCTTAAGTGCTGGTCACTGAAAAGTTTTACAGCTAAGTGTAACTAGCAGTGAGACAAATATAAAGAAATAAAAGACTAAAGAAACCTTAGTTTCTGGTGTTCACTTCCTGATAGAGTCCTTGTCCCTCTCTGAAGTTTCAGGAACAGTGTTTCCTGCTTGATTTTCCAAACATTTACTAGAATCACCTACTACGTTCTAGTTATAGTGTCCTAAGACTGCTCTAGCCTATAGCTCTATACTCTGACATTTATTCCACAAACCATTTCCAAAATCCCACAGGCCACATTGTATTTATCATAGCATTGACCTATTTCTTGATACCATTTTTTGTTAAATTTTGTCATTGTGACAGAATACTTGAAAGAAAAAGCTGAAATGTAAGAAGGATTATTTCATATCATGGTTTAAGGGGATAGATCTACATTCATAATGACAGGGAAGGAATAATTGGGGCTTAACTCAAGACTGTGGTAACAAGGATGTGAGGAATGTAGATACATTATGTCAGTAGTTGGAAATGATAACTAAGACCAGAACTGAGTTTTATCCAAAATTTAATTGATCTGCCTCCAGTGATCTCTTCCCTCCAGAAATAACCACTTTTAAAGGTCTCATGGCCTTCTTAAACAGTAACGCTCACTGAGGACAAGTGTTCAAACTCATGGGCATATAGGGGGCATTTCATATCTGAACAATAATACTCTTGCACATGGGAATCCATAATTCCTTCACAAACTCAAGCTGTGATCTACATCATCATCAGTCTACTGTGATAGTGTTGGATTAGGCAAACCACATGGATAGAAGGTCATAGAGACTTTGATCTTCAAGTTCCCTCAGTACCAAAGCACTTGCTTTGGTGGCTATAGAATATTTTTTTTTTGAATTTTTCGAGACAGGGTTTATCTGTAGCTTTTGGTTCCTGTCCTGGAACTAGCTCTTGTAGACCAGGCTGGCCTCGAACTCACAGAAATCTGCCTGCCTCTACCTCCGAGTGCTGGGATTAAAGGCATGTGTGGTGGCTATAGAATTACATTCTGGTCCTGAGAGCCAACCTTGGAGGCCAAAGTAGTCTATTCCATTCTGCTCTGATTGTGGTAATCTTGGCTTAGGTTGTCCACTTGTATTACAGATTGTTGATGTGTTTAGGAGTTTGGGAATCATGCTGAAGGTTTTACCAAGATTTATTGAAATCTGCTTCAGGAATTTTAAGAGGAAAACATAAGTTCTTTAAAAGTAGGTATTAATACTTGATCCTAAGAAATAAGAATAGCCAAGAAGCCATACTATTACCTAGTGAGTAAGAAAAATGTCATAGTTGGCTCAAGAGGAAGATGCATGAACTCTTGATAATATTCAAAACAGATGTTCTAATAAATGTTCAGAAAACTGGATTATAGTATTCATGTATGAAGTTATAAAAAATAAAGTACAGATATAAAGTTCTGAAACTTACGAGGGAAATTTAATAGAAAGCTCAAAATAATAAAAATGAAATGCAATAGAAAGCAACATCATCAAAACTGAACAAGCCAAAGAATTTGTGAAGCTGATGGAGATAAATACTCATAATAGAAAAGGGAAAATGAAAATAGCTCACAGATATTTGAGAATGAAAAGAAATGAATGGGTCATTAGCATTCAACATGGAGTAGTGAAAAACAAATGACAAAAAGCTTATTTAAATAAATTACAGAAAACTTAATAGGTTTTCTTATTTCTTACAGACTAAGGAAAATATCTGAGAGCAGGAAAATAAAGATTTCTAATTAAGATTATTTCAAGAAAAGCTACCTCAAGTCTTGGTGTAATCAAACCATCAAGATGGGAGCAAAAAAGACCCTGTGAGCAGCAAGAGGAAAGAAAGAAACAGCATTCACAAGAGATCCAAAACCCACAGCAGAAGACACCTTAACAGATACCTTACAAACCAGAAAGAATGTTATATAAGTTCAAAATGAGGAAGAAAAAAAGCTACTTTACCAACCAAAAATACTTTATTCTTTAAAGGTTTCCTTTAAAAGCAAAACAGAGATCAGCTTTCAGAGACAAAAGAAATGCTTTTCATGAATTTTACTTATAAAATTAAATCAATTAACTGACACATAAATAATAAAAATCACATGTATGGTAAAGTATATAATGCTGTTCTGATAAGGTGAATATTGTGCAATATTTAATCAGGTCAAACTTGTTTTCTTAGAAATTATTTCTCTGTGTTAAAATATTCAAAACATTTTATTTTCACCCTCCACCTTCCTCCCTTATATCATCACTTACCGTCTCTCCTCCCTTGAAGTGACCCTTCCTTCATGGCCACATTATCCACATAGAAGGGAAAACATGTGACATTGTCTTTCTGCGTCTGGTTACCTCACTCAGAATAGTATCTTCCATTTCAATCCATGTGAGTGTGAATTTCATAAATTGGCTTTTGTTAACAGCTTAATAATATTCCACTGTGGAAATGTATCACAGTTGGTAGACATCTAGGTTATTTCAATCTCCTCACTGTGAGTACAGCATCATGGACATGGATAAGCAAGCAATGCAATATAGAGTCTTTTGGGAACACACCTAAGAATGGTGTATGTAGTTGGATTGCATGATACCTATTTCTAGTTTCCCGAGAAACCTCCACACTGATTGCTATAGTGTCTGTAGAAGTGTTCAGTTCAACAAACAGTGAATAAGTGTTTCCCCTCCCTAAATCTAAGAAAACATTTGCCACCTTCTAAAATGTATCTATCTATCTATCTATCTATCTATCTATCTATCTATCTATCTATCTATCTATCATCTATCTATCTATTAAAATTTTAGTCACTCTGATTAGGGTAAGATAAAATCTCCTTTAAAAATGCTTTAAATATTTTTTCTTTTATTCTTTCCTTATACACTACATCCCAACTGTAGTTTTCCTTTATAATCTCCTCCCAGTTCCTCTCCCTTCTGTTTCTTTCCGTCAGATCCACTTCTCCTACATTTTGTCATTGTGACAGAATACCTGAAAGAAAAAACTGAAATGTAAGAAGGATTTATTTCAGATCATGGTTTAAGGGGATAGAATGTGACTCTGACTTAAATATTTTCAAATACCTTTTACCTATTCTTTTCATACGTTCATTATTAATTACTCCTTTCAAATATATTAAAATTGATATAAAACACTTTATTCACTTTTCACATTTCTGTTTGTATGTTATAGCGCTCTACATATTTAGAAATAATGTGTATTAGATGTAACGTTTTCTGATCTGCATTAGTTGGGAGAACATGAAAGAAAGCATGAACATTTGAGGATGAAACTCTCTTACAGAATAACTACTAATTAGCAACAGAGACCTCGAGGCAGAAGATAAGTTATTAAAAGCATGCCCATATGGTTGGAATAATTAGAGTGTAATCCCAAATTAGCTTTAGTGTTCTGAAGGAGTAACTCATTTAATTTACAGAGAAAACAAGTGTTGCACATTTTAAATTTTACAAAGTATAATCTTGCATTTAAGATGCTTTGTAAGAGAGCATATTGCTTGTAGGGAATGAGAATGGAGAACATATAGAATATTTAAATGCTATCAAATGTCAATTTATTTTGAAAATATGAGAAATACTATTTGTAACTTTATTCATAAAGTATTTGATTTATGAATAAATATATTTACTTTATGGATATTCAAACATAATTAAATCTGCCATATGATATTCTCCCATAGAATATTTCTTAGAAAATGTGTCATCCCAAGAAAATCTTATAGGCGAAATAAATTTTATTATTTTAATTAGTTATTTGGGAATTTTTTACAACATATTTTGATCAGATTCATCCTCCTTTGCACATTCTTCTCAGACCTGGCCACCATCTTCTCACTCTACTTTGTGTCCTTGTCCTTTTTGGACCACCAAGGCCATTTGTGCTTCTCAAATATTGTTAGGTGTGTGGCCTTTGACAGGAATGTGATCAACTTATCCATGTCTATACTGTTAGAAAAATACTAACCATTCGTTTCCTTGCCTCTAGGAATTGTTGACAGTTCCTAGACCAGAGGTGGAACTTTGTGCCTGATTTTCTTTCTTGGAATTGCATTTGGTCTGGCTTGTGTTTTCCCAGGCTGTCAGCATTTATTAAAGATTTCAAAAAGCAATGCATTATGAATACTTGATTGTAGAAATAAAAGAGGCAGACTGTGAAACTATTAAATTTATTATATCATAGCACACAAAGAAGCTATAAGAGAACAATGAAGCTTAATACAGATATTTAATAATTTCAAGAATATAATTAATTATATCTTAATAGAGTTCTTTATTTTTAACATACATTTAATTTCATTTACTTACAGAAAATAATACTTTGTGTACTACATCCTTGAATGCTTGCTTTACCTGCTGGTTCCTTAGGGTATAAATGAAGGGATTTAACATAGGGACAACAGAGGTATTGAGAATTGCCACTCCTTTGGTCAATGACGCCTTTTCTTTCGCAGAGGGGTTGGCGTACATGAAGATGCAGCTTCCATAAGAGAGGAAGATGACAATCATGTGAGAGGAGCAGGTGGAGAAAGCCTTTTTCCTCTGGCTGGCAGATGGGAACCTCAGAATGGTACTGATGATGCAGATGTAAGATAAAATCACCAAGGCCAATGTGAAGAGCAGAGTCACCAGAGCAACATAGAAACTAATCACTTCTAGAAACAATGTATCTGAGCAAGACAGTTGTAAAATGGGAAAAAAGTCACATGCAAAATGATCAATGATGTTGGAAGCACAGTAATCCTGCTGGAGCAAAAGCATAAGGGGTGGGAAAACTGTCAGAAACCCTCCCAGCCAGGCACACAGCACGAACAGGGTGCAGAGTCTCCTGCTCATGATGGTCATGTAGTGAAGGGGCTTGCAGATGGCCACATAGCGGTCATAGGACATGGCAGTGAGAATGTAAAATTCACACACCCCCATGAAGATAAAGAAAAAGAGTTGAGCAACACAGTTATTATAGGAAATTGTCTTATTCTGAGTGACAATAGACCCTAGAAATCTAGGGATGCATACACTTGTAAATGAGACTTCCAAGAAAGCAAAATTCCGGAGGAAGAAATACATTGGTGTTTGTAGATGAGCATCTAAAAAAGTAAGAATGATGATAGTCAGGTTTCCAGTGACACTTAATATATATGTGATTAATAAAAAGAGGAAAATCACAATCTGGAGGTCAGGATCGTCAGAAAGGCCCTCGAGGATGAATTCTGTAATCTCCGTGTGGTTCATAACCCCTTTTCCTCCTTCTGTTTCCTCTTTTAAAGACATAGAGCAAGAAAGATTTAAAGGAGAAATTTATATCTGTGATTAATATCATTCTAACTAATACAGTTCTAAATTATCTTCTGTAGTTCATGACAATTAGGTATGGACTATCATCTTTGTACCTTTTTAGTAGATATTTATGGTGTAACTTATTTAGTAGTCTCTTAAGTATAGCAGGAGGTACCAGGAAATTTTTTTATTATAAGACTTGTCATTAGCAAATGGAAAATAAAGTCAGTAATTTTTGCCTCATGAACTAATTAGATGGGATATTATTAAAATTTGTGTAAGTAATATGAAACATGTACTTCCCTTTCTAATTAATGCTTACATTAGAATGGACTTCCTCTTAAAAACACAAATGGGTGATTCTTGAGCTTTTGAAAGGCAATGACAGATGATAATAATACAGATCTTAGCTTTGAGTTAATAGTATCCAATTAAATGCTATTTTCATCTCTTTTGATCTTGAAATTTTAAAAATGTATTAACTTCAATTTAGGCACAACATGGATGTAGTAATAGCAATAAACATCTCATTATTATAAAAAGAAAGGTAACCATAAGTATTTATTATTTTATATACAATAAATCAATGATTCTTTTTAGCAAACAAAATGTTTAAAGATTACTATTCATATTTAAGTAATTAAATTTATTTTAATAACAATATTTTTGAATAACTGTTAAGAACAACATCAAATTATATGTATATATTATATGATTAATATAGAATTTGTAATCATCTAACAAATAGTAAATGTAAATTTTAGGTATTATCTTTCACTTCATATGTTAATATATGTAACACTTGATTCTGTCTATAAAGTTATAAGTACATGTATTGTACAAAGTAAACTGCCCTTTGAGATCACAGAGACGTGTACTATTTGCTTTTCATTTTTCTCTAACACACAAATTGGAAAAGTCATTACTTGCCTTAGGTCTCGGCAGCTCTGTCTCAGTGTGTTTCCATTTGGTCATACTTCTGCTTATTTATGAAACTTCATGACAGATAAATTGATTTCCCAGCTTGTTTGATCCAGGTAAAATCACTCATATGGGTCTATTCATCCGCAAGGACACCTAGAGATACACGGAGAACTGTCTCTGCTCACCTTCACCTATTGCGTTAATTCTCAGCTATTTAAACACAGCACTAGAGGATATGGTCGTCTTTAGATTTAACCTGTGAAGTCCTGAAAACTGCCTCTGTATGCCTTTATAGAGACAGACTTTTGCTCTGAAGAACAGAGTGTAAAGGCATGGCTAGAACACTTTTGACACTTAAGTGCATCAGGCTTCATTTAATTTTTCTTTATTTTATGATGACTGAATAGAAAATATTAAAAGTTCTCAGATACGGGAACATGCTGCAGTCTTCTACAGTCATCAGGAGCAGCTCAGAAGAGAGTACTATTGATGGAGAGAACCGAACATGATTTGAGAGCACTACTGTATGATCACGGGATGCTTAACCCAGGACCGCACTTCCGGCAGCTTGTGCTTATGGCACAGATGCTCTGGGCTCTTGTTTTGACTTCAAAAGACTTGAGCCCTTGGGAACTAAGCAAAGTCCTGGCCATAGCTATGCTCTCTTGCAGACCTTGGGGGATTTCTAGAAGCCATCCTTCAATACTTTACTAATCTCTATCTCTGCTCACTATTGGAGCTCCCTCGAGAGTGGGTTCACCATTGTCGTCTACTACTTACGTACATTAATTACAGTTACTTCGCATTTCATTCTTAATAGTAATTCATGAGCAATAAAATGTGTTTTCTTAAAAACCTGGAGAACTTTGACAATTTATATTTGATTATATCTTTCAAATGTAAAATTTCTACATATTGAATGGCTTATTTTAGTTTTGTGGGGTGTCAGAGTATCATCAAATAAAAGGTTATAATGCTGTGTTAAATAATAGCAATTAAAACCTACATGTTGTGTGACAATGAAATAAAATGTCATTTTTCAGTACAATTTAATCTTCATTATAAACTTTAATATCTAATTTCATTATTATATTTATTATACTTTTTAGCCTTTATAATGTTTTAAACAATCTATTCAATATTCTAATGAAAAATATTATAGAACCCTAATATTTTATTTATGTGAAATTCTTGTTAGTAAGTTATACTAATTATTCTTTCCCACAAGTTTAGTTTCTCAAATATTTTACAATAATATATATATAACCAGACAATTAAGACATAATGTATTTATTATATAATAGGTAAAAAATCTAATTGGTAAAAATGTATAATTTATAAAATAAATGTTATACATTTAAATAAAACAACTAACCTTTCATTTGATATAAAAATGAGGTGGCATATATGATAAATTTTTAATTTTTTTCCAGCTTACTGGAGTACAAGTGACATCTGTATACATTTAAGGTACATAACATGGTGCTTTGATATATCTATATCTATATCTATATCTGTGCATACAATAATAACAATTATTCATACAGAACTATAGTATAAGTGAGATGTAAACTTGAGAATTTCTTTAGTGTTAGAGAGTGTGAGGTAAAGAAGCAACTTGTCAGATATGGCTCTATATTACTAAGAGTGATATCTTTATCAACTTAATTCCTTGGAAATAGTAAAAATGTTGTTCCCTTTTTGAACTACAAAATATTAACTAATAAAAATATTTCATCACGAATCACTGGAGGACAATTTCTATTACTGTCTCAAACCATGCTCTTTTCCTTTCCTGTAGTTAAAATTAGAGGCTCATTTCAGGTTTTGTTTATTTTAATTTTCAAAAATAGCCCAGATAGTAAATCTTCTTCACTCTTTCATTTCTTTTGTGTTCATCAAAGTACAGATTCACTGTATTTATTTATGTGATGATCTATGGACATAACTAAAAATGACAGGCCTAGATGAAAATACTTTGTTCCTTGCCTTTTTTGCTTTCACTTATTGTGTTTCACGTAATGTATTTCATCTACCTATTTCTGCTTCTGCTGCTGCTGCTGCCCCGGTACTCTTTGCTGGCATAAAAATTAAGTTCTTTGGCCCTCTAACAAGACTGAAGGTAATGGCTCTCTGCGAATCTCCCAGGCCTTCCATGCCATGCTGAAACATCCAGTCATCTGGAATCTGAGCAGCTACTAGTTTCAGTGACCTATGTGAAGACAGTCATTTTTGGGGTACCAAGACAACGTTGTGTAAGCCAGTCTAACAAATTTTATTTTAATATAAAAAAGAGTAGTTCAAAATGTGAATTTTAGATTTTCAAAAAATAGATGTTTATATTATGCCATTATTATACAATGACTATATATAATAATTATATAATATATAACATATTAATGGTCATCAAAATTTTCTAATTTAACACATTCATCACATGGCACAAAATTGTGACAAAGTAATTGTATAGTATGTCATTGGCTTCTCTGTTGTCACAGTTCCAGCCCTATGCTTAAATTCCAAGATGGGTATCCAGTATTTTTATCTCATTGCCAACACATACACTTGAAGTTTCTATTTGTTCTATATAACATTAGTCGTTGATATAAATAGTTAATGCCAAAAAAGAGGAACATGGGATGTACTCACTCATATTTGGTTTCTAGCCATAAACAAAGGACATTGAGCCTATAATTAGTGATCCTAGAGAAGCTAAATAAGGAGAACCCAAAGAAAAACATATAGGCATCCTCCTGAATATTAACCTTAATCAGGCGATGAAAGGAGACAGAGACAGAGACCCACATTGGAGCACCGGACAGAAATCTCAAGGTCCAAATCAGGAGCAGAAGGAGAGAGAGCACAAGCAAGAAACTCAGGACCAAAAGGGGTGCTCCCACACACTGAGACAACGGGGATGTTCTCTTGGGAACTCACCAAGGCCAGCTGGCCTGGGTCTGAAAAAGCATGGGATAAAACCGGACTCGCTGAACATAGCAGACAATGAGGACTACTGAGAACTCAAGAACAATGGCAATGGGTTTTTGATCCTACTGCACGTACTGGCTTTGTGGGAGCCTAGGCAGTTTGGATGCTCACCTTACTAGACCTGGATGGAGGTGGGGGTTCCTTGGACTCCCCACAGGGCAGGGAACCCTGATTGCTCTTTGGGCTGACGAGTGAGGGGGACTTGTTAGAGGGAGGGGGAGGGAAATGGGAGGCCGTGGCGGGGAAGAAACAGAAATCTTTAATAAATAAATAAATTAAAAAAATAAAAAAAAAATAGCTAATGCATAATTTATATGAACATCTCTACTTTAGAATGATTTGTGACATTTTTGGATGTCACAATTTCACATTAGTTGTACACTGATATCATGAGGAATGGATTGCACTTTATATTTTTCTTATGTACATCTAAAACAGGCATTAACCTATTTCTAAAAATTTATTTTTCTTCACTTAGATTTATTATATATATATATATATATATATATATATATATATATATATATATATTGGTTCTATAAGACAGGGTTTTGCTGTAGCTTTGGAGCCTGTCCTGGAACTAGCTCTTGTAGACCAGACTGGCCTTAAACACAGAGATCCACGTGCCTCTGCCTTCTGAGTACTGGGATTAGTGAATCAGAAGGTGCTGTGCAAGTGGCTGGGAGAGCTGTTATTGACAATCATTCACCTATGGACCCTGTGTCTGTGTTTAGCATTTTAGATTGGAGAGAGAGAGAGAGAGAGAGAGAGAGAGAGAGAGAGAGAGAGAGCTTGTGTGTGCGTCCCTGGTCAGGCAGCATCTTGACAAAGCAGATGTAGGGTCTTCCACACAGTTTGGCCTTCAGCATTTTGGTTGTATGTCCTTGTCCTTCCTCCTTGATGACAATTCTTTGTACTAACTCAGGCATAAAACCACTAACTTCCGGCATCTTCTTACTTTCTCTGTGCTAACAACTTGAGCATCGTGACCACACCTGAGGTCATATTTCCAGAAGCAAAAGAGAACAGGAAAGTCACAAAGGAACAGACCCATTTTAGCTGCTGCTGGGATCTAGCCAAACTGAAACTTTAAATCTCATTTGGCTCTTACAATATATGGTTCTTAATAATGGAAGCATTAGGATTCAGAGACCTCATGAAATACATTAATTCACACAAATATAATGTATCACATAGCTAGCAATTGCCAAATATACTTTTGGATAACCCCTTAAATACAGTTCTTGGAACAATTTCAACAAAACAGAGACACAAAATAAGTCCTGCTTTTTAATTAACAGAAAGCAACACACTGATACATGATTTTATAAACTTCTAAATATATCAAGGTCCAAAATAAAGTCTGATTTGATATATTTAGTTTGATTAAATATTGAGCTCTCAGTTGGTGAGTTGATGTTGAAGTCCCCAATTCACTTTCTTCTGCGTGTTTGATATTTCTCCAATTTTCACAGTTTTACATTCAGAATGCCTGAAACAATGAGAATTAACTAATGCCAGTTATTCAACTAAAAGAAACCTTTCTAAAAGACTCTTTAGTTAATTTTCTCTGAAGTAGTTTGCTGTTACTGTAAATGTTTCTGTCTAGTTTTCTTATTTTATTAAGAGTGGACATGTTTCTTTTACTAAAGAAAGGAATGAGCAAGGATAAAAAAACAGAAAACTATCAAACAGAAGGCTATTTCAAATTGTGTGGCACGTTTCTACATATATTTTATCTACTGTCTCTGTGGGTTACTAAAGGGACTAGTATAAAGCCTTAGGTTGTTCATAAAGGGCACACACCCAAAATGCAAGGAATACAAAGCATGATACACATTAGTATTGAAATTAGAGATAAAAACATCAGAGAGAGTGGCCAGTGAGATTAGGAAATAATTATAAGCTTAGAATACCCAGTGAGAATGTGTTTCAACACAGGCATTGTCTTTGGAGACAGAATCTGAATTCATACCCAAGGCTCCACAGTGGTTTTTGACTTAGTAAGTTACCACATTGTACTAAGAAAAATCAGTATCTCCATTCTTTTAGATTTTCTTTCTTTAAGAAGTTTATTTATTTATTTATTTGTTTATTTTACTACTGCTCATGGTTCAAGTTTTCCTGCTCAACCTCTTACTCTACAGCAATGACAGTTTATGAGTTCCTTAGTTTTACTGGCCTATTCCTTATTTTGAACTGGTGAAATATGAGAAATTAGTATCTTCCTTTAAAGGACCATAATTACATAGGCACACTCAAATAATGCAATGTTACTGAAAATTGCTATAATAGTGCAAACCCTTGGTAAAAGTTATGAAAATATAAAAAGATAGAAATCATTAAATTTTGTTTCACTTCAAAACCAGGCTATCATAATGGGTTTTATTGTTCTGAAATTACATTGTTTTCCTTTACACCAGATAATTGTGGTCACTGATCTACATGTTTTGTTAATCAACATTCCTGAGCATTGGTCCACTCACTTAAGAAAAACAAAACCCAAACTAAATGACAGCAGTAACAAAAACACTATGGAAAATTCCCTAGGCAGCTGTGAATATTAATTAAAATATGAAATAAAATGTACTCAATCAAAAGATGACAGAGAATAAGTGCTTTATAAAAGCATTGTATTTTGGAGGAAATTCTTATTAGATTTGCAGGTTTTGTTAGAATAATTATGACTACCCTTTTATATATTCAGAAGCCAAATACAGATAAACACAGACAACATAAAACATTGCCTACAACATATGCTTTCAGAATAATTAGGAAATAGAGAATATCATAGACTTCAAATTATTTCTAGGTAATAAAAAATAAAACAGATAAGTGTAACTATTAGAGAGATTTCTTAAAATACTAATCTTGTAAAAATCTTACTATAGTTTTATATTAGTATCAGAGAAAATGTCAATGTAAGTTTATCAAAACTCTTTAATCCTACAAATCAAAACAGTGTAAAATATTTTTATTATCAAGAATCAACACACTGATATGTATACTCCAACAAATTATTATCTACCCAGAATTGTAAAATAATCTGTGGCTCAAGTTTATGAAATCAAGTTGTTCTGCAGAATCCAGAGCACTGGATGGCCCAGACTGCCATCTTACAGACAAATATAACAGTCAAGCAAACCATGAAAGGAGTACACAAATACCAGATTGTAAAAGATCAATTACATTTAGCATACACATGTGTCAAACAAATCATGCTATAATAACGTTCAGATTAATTGTAAATCAACACAAATGTACTCAGTAGCACAGAAAGGAACAGTATGAGAGATTACAATAAAGTTCATTTTGTCTTTATGTCGTTACAACATTTATACCTGTTAACAGATACTATCACTTGCTTCTATAAAGTATTACTTTATGAACTAAATCCTTGAATGCTTGTTTGACTTGTTGATTTCTCAACGTGTAAATAAAAGGGTTCAACATGGGAGCAATTGAAGTGTTGAGAACAGCCACCCCTTTGGTCAGCGATGCCCTTTCATTGGCAGAAGGTTTGACGTACATGAAGATGCAGCTTCCATACGAGATGGAGATGACAATCATGTGAGAGGAGCAGGTGGAGAAAGCCTTTTTCCTCTGGCTGGCAGATGGGAACCTCAGGATGGTGCTGATGATGTAGATGTATGACAAGATCACTAGTGCCAACGTGAACAGCAGAGTGACAAAGGCAAAATAAAAGCCAATCATCTCTAGACTCCTTGTGTCTGAGCAGGAGAGCTGTAAAATGGGGAAGTAGTCACAGGAGAAGTGATCGATGACATTAGAAGCACAGAAATCTAACTTAAGGACCAGCATGAGTGGCGGGAAGATGGTCAGAAATCCTGCCAGCCACGAGGTGAGGACAAGAAAGGCACAGACTTTCTGACTCATGATGACTGTGTAATGCAGTGGCTTGCAGATGGCCACATAGCGATCATAAGACATAGCAGTTAGAAGAAAGAACTCAGACACTCCCATGGAGATGAAGAAAAATAACTGAGCCAAGCAGTTGTTGTAGGAAATAGTCTTAACTTTAGTAATTATTGACCACAGAAATCTAGGGACAGAAACACTGGTGAACATAATTTCTAAGAATGAGAAATTCTGGAGAAAGAAATACATAGGAGTCTTTAGGCGAGAGTCAAGCAAAGTGAGGGTGATGATGGTTAGGTTTCCACATACACTTAATATGTAAGCAATGAATAAAAAGAAAAAAATTACAACCTGAAGCTCTGGGTCATCTGAAATGCCCAACAGCACAAACTCTGTCATCATAGAGTGATTTTTCATACTGATTTACTGTTAACAGAATCTATTGATAAAAAAGAAGTCAAAATATGAATTTAATATGGAAGAATTGAAGAGTTAAATATTCATATTGCTGTATGCAATGAGCTAAACCAATAGTAGTCCTTTTATAAAATTTTTATCAAATCTCTCTATTCCTACTGACACACAATTATATAAAATATATATATTATATATATAACAAATATATAATATATACTAACTTGAAAAAACATGTATTTATGAATTTTGATTAAGGTCACCGTTCTTATTTTTACATGAAATATCTATGTCTGGTCAGAAATTGTATATACTTTACCTTCAAAGCACAGATTCTTGCAATGTATCTCAACTCTATAATAATTTTTATGTTAATACATTGTTTTCAAATTTCCTATATTTTGTTTAATTATAGTTAATAAAAATGCTAATTTAAAATCTTATGCCATAATTCAAATTTCTATAATTTTTTTGGTAGAAAATAGTCATATATCCCCATCTTTGGCATCATGGAAATACAGAGCTAAATGAGGTTTGCTAATCAAAAAAGTGCCAGCTAAGATCAAGTGCAACATTGGTTCTTATCAGGTTCTTAATATATAGGAAAGAAAACACAAGTTAGAGAGATTAATTATAATGTAGACAGAGATAGGTAATGCACCTATGAGAGTATTTATGTTATTTTAACATTTTTTTACTATGATCACTTTAAGCTTTTTTTTTTAAATTTTTCTGAGTACATAAAATTTTAAGGTTTTTTCCCCTCAAATCTCAAAGTATACTATTGTCTTTCTTTACAAAGACTGATAAGAATATATAAAATTTTCTATAAGATTTACCTATCCAAACCACAAACCTCTACACTGTACAATCCTGACTTCAGTCCCTTCTTTCTCTCTTTGTACTTTGCAAAGATCATAGTGTCGGAGAATCTATGAATTACATTTTCAACCATATTCATCCTATGGGGCAACACATCAGATGCTAGATATTAAAGTTAATGATTGGTATTAACTCTTAAGATTTTTAACTTTTACTATTTTATGTTTCTGGCTCTCAGCATTGTTTCTCTCTCTCTCTCATATATATATATATATGTATATATGTATGTATATATGTATATATATAATATGTCATAAAACCACAGATCAGATTATTCTTGTGGTTTGAACAATGATTTATATATATCCTAGAAATGTAAAGTGTAGTAATGTAGTACTAATAAAGTAGTTTTCTAAACATCTTGAACTTTTTTTTTTAATAAAAAAGCCTTCAGATGTCAGAAAAATATGTATTTGTTCCAAAGTATGGAGCATATGCTTGGTATGTCTGATGATACTATCAATCATGTAATCCTAAATTTGTCTTTATTTACTTAAAATCAAAATGAATATGTCCGTAGTATTCTTCAAATAAATTTTTGTGGTCCAGCTCATACTTGTCTCTATTACACAAAATATCTCACGTAGAAAAATCACAGGCTGGATTGCTTGTGAGATTTCTGACAGCCTCATACAACGCGTATTTTTCTTTAACACTTTTTATTGTCTCACAGAAATAGAGACAGAACTATCTGACTCCCTGGAAGGCAAAACATTTCAAAGTGCCTTGGTTAGGTTAGCTTGATCCTGCACAAAGAGAGGAGAACTTTACCTTCTCTGGTCACTGTGGATTAATGAAGGGCAGGATGCAAGTGGAGGTAGTTCATAAGATGCTGTGACGTCACAGCACGTTGTTCTGGAAAGCCAAACAAGATAAGGAGACAGTGGAAAAACTGTACCAATCAGCTGACAATAACAAACCTAGCTTCCCTTTCACCAGACTAAATTTTTCCAATAAGCAGATAGATTCAGTATATACAGTGAAGGTAATTTATTGTAGATGCCTCTGGGATTAACTAAATCCAATCCTACAATGACTCTTCTTTAAACACAGTACACTTATTTTATTCATTAGTAAGTCTATCCAGTACAGAGAAAGAGTGACAAAAATTAAAATAATATCTTTAAAATTAGAATTTTACTTCAGTTGTATTTTATTTAGAATTTTATAATTAATATATGAGAATCTACTATATGTTAGTATATAGAAACCTATAAATATGTTTCCTACCAGGGTTTCCTTATCCTCAAGGCTTCAAATTTACTGGCATAAAAACAGAATGTTCTACCAAATGCTTTTATGGATTAAGGTATATATTTTTTAATCCACAGTACAAATTTCACAAAAGCAGTGATTACACAACTATATCACATTATACAGTCTATAATTCTCCTGTTCTGCTATTATTAGTACATACTACTGAATGTTATTCTTGTCACATTATCCAGGCAAACTCCATTCTTGCGTAACTGTTATGTAGGATACTCAAGTAGTCTTATATGAAATTTGTTAATTTAATTTTTGTTTAAGAATATGGAATTTGAGCGGGGCGATGGTGGCGCACGCCTTTAATCCCAGCACTGGGGAGGCAGAGGCAGGCGGATCTCTGTGAGTTCGAGACCAGCCTGGTCTACAAGAGCTAGTTCCAGGACAGGCTCCAAAACCACAGAGAAACCCTGTCTCGAAAAACCAAAAAAAAAAAAAAGAATATGGAATTTGGCCATTACTATTTTCTATCACTGGTTATAGTGCTGGATTGCATTCTACCTTTTTGCATGCATGTGACAGCTTACTTTTGATAGATATTTTATTTCTCTCCTACAAATTATAAATCCTTGGTCTTACACACTAATAAAATGTGAAATATTTAAATATTTTATGTCAATGAACAAAATAATATCCTAATTCATTTAACTAGAAAGATGGTCTCATTCAGATAAGAACATATTTCTTTGGTTTGATATCTAGAAATTGAATTTTGCTCCAAAGTAGCAAGATGTATTTGACATTTCTAAAAAAAATCTTACAGTTATAAAATAGGATTTTGAAAACATTAAACAAAGCAATATGCAAAAATCTCATTATAGGGTTGTTCTTGTGTCCTAAGGCTAGCAACTGAATTATGGAATTCCAAAAATTTCCATGTGTTTGAAGAAACAGGAAAATGACACGAGATCACTGGAGTAGAGTAATAGATAAGGGAATAACAGGATATACATGTTATGAAAGGGAAAATTGGCAATACAGAGAATCTAATTGGGAAAGGAAGAGGGAGACAAGAAGGACAGAGGAGGATAACAGTAAGGTTGAAAAGCATACTAACTCTTTAACAATATCTGAAATACATGTAAGTCTGTGTATACATACACATTTATAATTTAAATGAAAATTTCTCATCTGGGATGTGCCATAGACTATCTAACAAAAGCTCCAACAAATGGGATGCCTTTTTTTGAGTTGTTGGTCAGATTGATTCTAGAGATCCCCAAGTCATTACAGGCCATTACTTTTGTGCCTGGGTGGCTCTATTGGAGGAAGTGAAGTCCCTATTGCTGAAGACACCATGCATTTTGAATGCAGAGTCCAGAGACCCTAAGCTGGATCTGAACTGAATGCTTCCTTCCTGAAGACTAGCTTTCATGTACAACTAAGCACCATGAAAGTTTCCAAAGGAGGAAAGCAGTCAATAGTCCTGGCCTTTTGTGATGCCACTGAACACAAGCAAGGACAAGCATAGTATGATAACTCCAAGGATCCAGTAGGGGACACACACATCTTGGCACTAATCAACATTTTCCTGGTTGAACTTAAGGCCTGATCAACAACAGGAGAATCATGAATGGTACTGGAAACCTAGACTATTAGCCAGCACTAGTGAATTCATAAATATTGGAGGGGATCCTATAACCATCACTTTATGAAATCAGCATAATCCCTAACTGTATTTTATGTAGCTGCCCTTATACCCTCAGATAAGTGTAGTGCTCACTCCTCATCAAGAAAACTTCTCTTTGCAAAACATAGTGACCCTTACAGAAAGTTACAACTAACAAAAATACAGTTGGTGTGAAATGGTATCTCAGAGTTGTTTTGATTTGCATTTCTCTGATAGCTAAGGATGTTGAACACTTCTTTAATTGTATCTTGGCCATTTGAGGTTCTTCTGTTGAGAATTCTCTTTTTGAATCTGTACCCCACCTTTTAATGGGATTGTTTGGTGTTTGGAAGGCTAGTTTCTTGAATTCTTTATATATTTTGGATCTCAGTCCTATGTCAGATGTGGGCTTGGTGAAGATTTTTCCCCAATTTTATATGTTGCTTCATTGTCTCATTGACAATGTCCTTTGCCTTATAGAAGCTTTTTAGTTTCAGGAGGTTCCATTTATTAATTGTTGATCTCAGTGTCTGTGCTACTGGTGTTATATCAGCAAGTAGTCTCCTGTGCCAATGCACACAAGACTATTTGCTACTTTCCTTTCTATCATCTTCAGTGTAACTGGATTTATGTTGAGGTCTTTGATCCACTTGTACATCTTACCCCTGTCAGAATGGCAAAGATCAAAAATTCTAATGACACTTATGTAGGAGAGGATGTCGAATAAAAGAGCATTCCTCCACTGCTGTTGGAAGTGCAAACTTGTACAGCCACTTTGGGAATCAGCATGGTGGTTTCTCAGAAAATTGAGAGTCAGTCTACCTTAAGAGCTAGTAATACCAATCGGGCATATACCCAAAGGATACAGATTTGTACCCCAAGGACAGCTACTCAACTATGTTCATAGAGGCATTCATTATTCATAATATTCAGAACATGGAAACAACCTAAATGGCTGTCAACTGAAGAAAGGATAAAGAAAATAGGTATAGCTACATGATGGAGTATTACTCAGTAAAAAAAAGTGACATAATGAAAATTTCAGGCAAATGCATGGAACTAGATAAAAAACTATCCTGAGTGAAGTAACCTAGACCTAGAAAGAGAAACACAGAATGTTCTCACTCATAAGTAGATATCAGATGTAAAGCAAATGGTAACCAGGCTATAATCCTCAGCCCCAGAGAAACTAAGTAACAGTGAGAACCCTAATAGATATGCATGGATCACCCTAAGAAAAGGAAGTAGATGAGATATCCTGGGTAAACAGAGGGTGGACATAGTGGGGAAGGAGAGGATCGGGGTGGGGAGATGAAAACTCGAGGGATCAGGACGGTTGAGCTGTAGACTGGATGGAGCAGTAAGTGATGGGGGATATATCTTGATAGAGAGGAACACTAAAGGGTTAGGGAGAAACCTGGTGCCAGGGAAGGTCCCGGTAATCCACAAGGATGACCCCAGCTAAGACTCCTAGCAATAGTGGAGACCGTGCCTGAACTGGCCGTTCTCTGTAATCAGGTTAGTGCCCTAGTTGGATCTAAAACTCCTTTGCAGTTTTCCACAGTGGAAAAATGGCATGCATAACCTGTTCTTACTTTTTACTTATTCATTTTATGAATTATTTAGCTCTGCATAATTTTTCATTTTTAAATTTTATTTATTTTTTTAAACAATCTTTTCTCATTTTGCATTCCAATCCCAGTTCCCACTCCTCTCCCTCATCCTGCCATCCCTATCGTTCACCCACACCACCTCTATCCACTCCTCAGAGAAGGTCAGGCTTCCCATGGGGAGTCAACAAAGTCTGGAGCATCAATTTGAGGCAAGACTAAGGCCCTTCAATCTGTATCTTGGCTGAGCAAGGTACCTCTCCAAAGAGAATGGACTCCAAAAAGCTAGCCCGTGCACTAGGGATAATCCTGGTCTCACTGTCAGAGGCTGCACAGACTGCCCAAGCCACACAACTGTCACACACAGGGAGCCTAGTTTGGTCTTATGCAGGTTACCCCACTGTCAGTCCAGAGTCAGTGAACTCCCACTAGCTCAGGTCAGCTCTTTCCATGGATATTCCCCTCATGGTCTTGACCCCTTGCTCATATTATCACTCCTCCCCCTGGAGCTCAGGACAGTGTTTAGCTGCGGATCTCTGCTTCTTCTTCCATCAGTTGCTGAATGAAGTTCTATGATGACAAGGAAGTCATCAGTCTGATTACAGGGGAAGGTCAGTTCAGGCACATTCTCTGCTTTTTCCCTCTTCCTCTTCTTCCACATTTCCTCCCCACCTTGATCCCAATTTTCTCAGATCTTGTCTATTTCCTCTTCCCAGGGGAATCTGTGTATATCTCTCTTAGGGTTCTCTTTGCTACCTAGCTTCTCTGGGGTCATGGACGACAGGCTGGTTATCCTTTGCTTTATATCTAAGAATTCACTTATGGGTGGCTACATACTCTGCTTCTCTTTCTGGGTCTAGGTTACCTCAACTGGGGTGTTTTTTCCTAGTTCCATTCATTTGTCTGAGAATTATAGAATGTCATTGTTTTTAACCACTGAGTTCTACCTCATTGAACATAGCGGATAATGAGGACTACTGAGAACTCAAGAACAATGGCAATGGGTTTTTGATCCTACTGCACGTACTGGCTTTGGGGGAGCCTAGGCAGTTTGGATGCTCACCTTACTAGACCTGGATGGAGGTGGGTGGCCCTTGGACTTCCCACAGGTCAGGGAACCCTGATTGCTCTTCGAGCTGATGAGGGAGGGGGACTTGATTGGGTGAGGGGGAGGGAAAGGGAAGGCGGTGGAGGGGAGGAGGCAGAAATCTTAAATAAATAAATAAATATAGCACATTATTTTTATCCATTATATGTTGAGGGGCAGCTAAGTTGTTTTCCAGGTTATGGCTATTTCAAATAATTCTGCTATGAAAATAGTCGAGAATTTGACCTGTGGTATGAGTGTGCATCCTTTGCGGTATGCCCAAGAGTGGTATTGCTGACTCTTGAGGAAGACTTATTCCCAATTTTCTCAGAAACTGTCAAATTGATTTCCAAAGTGGCTGTACAAGTTTTAATTCCCACCAGCAATGGAGTACTCCTTACTCCACATTATCTCCATCATAAGCTGTCATCAGTAATTTCATCTCAGTCATTCTGATAGGTGAAAGGTGAGAGGTATCTCAGAGTCATTTTGATTTGAATTTCCCTGATGGCTAAGAATGTTGACCATTTCCTTACATGCCTTTAGGGCATTTGGATTTTTTTCTCTTGAGAATTTCCTATTTAGATCTGTATTTCATTTTTAATTAGATTATTCTGTATTTTGATATTTACTTTCTTGTGTTCTTTATATATTTTGTAGGTCATTCCTCTGTCTGGTGTGGGGTTAGTGAAGATTTTTCTCACTTTGTAGGCTTTTGTTTATGTCTTACTGATTGTATGCTTTCCTTTACAGAAACTTCTCAGTTTCAGGAGGTCCCATTTATTAATTGTTGTTTTTATTTTCTGTGCTACTAGTGTTATATTTAGGAAGTGGTCTCCTGTCTCCACACTTTCTTTTAATTTGTAATATTAATTTGAATGCTTCAAGCAGAATATAGTAGTCATATTGCTAATAAAATGGGACTATGGGTTGGGTTAGAAAGGAGAAAACAGGATACTGGTCATATGAAGGGGACAATGGTAAAACTTGGCACAGGTGATGGAAATCAGCATAGAAGGAGAAAAGGAAGGTGATAAATAACTCCAAAGTTGTTTGATAAAGCCACAAGGAATCACAGTTTGTAATATTTACCTAAAATTATCTATATTTACATCTAGATAGACTCTGTGTGTATGTGTGTTGGGATGATTATTCTCCCCACAAAGTCAGAGATTAAATAAAAACAATCCCCGCACTGAGCATGAGAAACTCTGACCAAACCTTTCCTATTGCCTGGAATGCATCCCTTGCTATCCCTATCTGTCTCTTATATACAGATCTTTATTTTTTGTCCCCAAACAAGTTATTTAGTCTTAATTTACCTCATATTTTCCTTTAATTGTAGATCGAACAACATGTGCTCTGAAATGATAGAACTCACAGTTTTGTCAATTATCTTTCAAATATAAAATCTGACACTCACATGGGAGGTAGGAAATTAGGGAAAAATGAATGACTTCCTTCTATAATTTTGAATCCCTTCAAGTTCTATTGCTATTTTCAGCACAATTTATCATATTTTCTCTGTCTGGATGACGACCACTAAAAATGCAACATAGATTACAATTATAGAATATTTATTTATTTATTTATTTATTTTTTCCATTAAAAACTTTTCACTTCTCCCTGATGGAGGAAGGTCATTGGTTAATTATAATAAAGAAACTGCCTTGGCCCATTTCATAGGTTAGAATATAGGTGGGAGGAGTAAACAGAACAGAAGGCTAGGAGGAAGAGGAAGTGAGCTCAGACTCCACAGCTCTCCTCTCGGGAGCAGATGCCTCAGCGAGACACCATGTTCCCAGCTCCCGGGAAGATGCATGCGATAAAGCCCCAACCCAGGATGGACATAGGCTAAAATCTTCCCGGTAAGACCGGTGCTACACAGATGATAAGAAATGGGCTAGTCCAGGTGCGAGAGTTAGCCTAGAAGAGGCTAGATAAAAATGGGCCAAGCAGTGATTAAAAGAATACCGTTTCCGTGTAACTATTTCAGGGCATAAGCTAGCCGGAGGCGGCCGGGGTGTTGGGGACGCAGCCCCGCCGCTCCTTTTACTACAGATGGCGCCCACATGGACAACTGTATCCACATAAAGCCTGAGACAGCTTGGGAAAGTAATTCTAGAACAAAATGACAGTTTTGTGCATGGTTTCTTGGTAGCAGCACTCTCTTGGGTCTGCTCTGCTTGCTAGAGGCAAGCAAACACTCTCATCTAAGAGAGGCTTCCTGACTCAGCTTCAGCTGCAAAACCCTGCAGCTCTTAAGAGGTCCTGCCACAAAACACTTAAACAGTGCTGATGAAAAGCTGAACGCATGCTTTTCGGTTTTCAGCCGTAGCAGGAAAAAAGCTGCGCCATTTAAAAATGCCGGTTTTCTGGGTCATCCTGCCATGGCAAACTCTTGACTCTTTTACGCAGGCGGTTCGTGCGGTTTGCAAGCACAGGCTGCTGAAGCTTACTTGCTGGCAGGGACCTTGAAATGCCATAGAGTTGTGGCAGTAACATGGCGACAGCCTGTATCTCCGCCATGAGGCTGGAAAGCTAAGGAATGGACTGGATCTAGCTGGCAAAGCCACGGCTTTAGTCCTACTAATATTGCTTGGTAAATTAAAGACTCAAGTGGTCAGAAAAAGAGAGATATACAGTAAAGAGAGATTCAAAGACAAAGAAAATTTCTAAATGATTTATAGTGTGTTAAAAATATATGCAGACTAAAAGTTAAAATTCTTAAAGTAAAAAACAAAAATGAGAAAGAAAGAGAGTAGTTGGGTGTGGTAGCACATGCCTTTAATCCCAGTGCCTAGAAGGCAGAGACAAACAGATCTCTGTGAGTTCAAGGTGTAGCGTGCACCTTTAATCCCAATGCCTGGGAGGCAGAGCCAGGTGGATCTCTGAGAGTTCAAGGATAGCCTGGTGTACAGAGTTATTCCAGGTCAAAGATACAGAGAACCTGTCTCAAAAAGCAAAAAGTTAAAAGTAAAAATAAATGAAATAGAGGTTAAAACAAAGCTGCACAAAGATGGAAAATACACAGAGAATCTTCATACTGTATGCTATTATACTCTGTTTGAATTGTTTGAATGCTGAGGAAGGAGCAACAGCTGCTAAAAGATATTTGTTTATAAATGCTGCTGAACTAATTCCACATAGATATTTTGAAAATGTCTTGACTTTAAAATTTGGATCTAAGGATATGATACTTTGGAAAGGAGTTTCTTATTTTGTTTTCACAGAGGATGAGACCCTGTTTATTTCTTCTATTCCGATATGGTATGATGGACCACGCCCTCCTGACGGGTTGCTGTGAACCTTCAGAAAGCTTCGCTCAACTGCCAACTGAGATGAACCTAGCAGACAGGTTATACCCTGAAATACCCAATTAACGACGCCCCCATTCAGCAGGAAGCAGTTTGGAGAGAAAAAACTGCGCCCATGTTCCCAAATATTGTTTACAAATGTTCTTTAACATTTAAAGGGGGAAATGATATAGTATGAATAATTTGCATTGGTATGGATTTTAAGGTCAATTTTGTTATATGTATTTCTTGATCTTGATTAAGGTATTGTGATCGTGTAGTTCATTTAAAAATGTACTGTATAATTAAGAAATATAGGTTGTTAATGGATAATCATCGATAATAGTAAAGCTTGTAGTCATGTTAGTTAGATTTTCTAGATATATAGAGATGTATTTCAGTGAGATAGACATTCTTCATATCTTTCAAAGACTGCAGAATATGGCATTTAAAATATTTTAATAACTTAGGGTTTTTCATGACAATGAGACACGTCTGCTCCTGGCAGCACCAATCTACTTCGAGAGGAAGATGGGCATCGAAGAGGATCCTTATGGAGTTTGAAAGCCATTTGGGCAAGAAACTGCTCTTGCCTGGACTATTGCATAAACTGGACACAGAGAACCCACAGAGAGAGGACTACTGAACTTGCCTAAAGGTGAGATGATCTTTCGGGTTCCTGATTCATGAAAGAGTCTGCAAGACATTCTTCAGGACAAGCAGATAGTGACTGCCTTTGAAATTTCCTGCTTTGTGGAAATGTCTGCTGGAAACTATGGGCCTGAAGGCTGAAGATGGATGCCCCAACGGTACAGAGAAACTTTGGGTGACTGTCCAGGCAGTGAGATGTCTCTGTCATTTCTAGAGTTTTGGACTTCTTGTTTGCTTAGGTAATATTTTATCTTTCTGGAGTCTTTGGAGTTGAAGAATAGTTATAGTTTTCCTTAGTAAAGATAATGATAAAATAGATATAAATATTGTAACTGTAATTCTTGCTTGATAACTGTTTTGTCATATGTAATTTTGCTATGTTAAGTTAAAGCCTTCCTTTTTTTTTGTTTAAACAGAAAAAAGGGGAAATGATGGAGGAAGGTCATTGGTTAATTATAATAAAGAAACTGCCTTGGCCCATTTCATAGGTTAGAATACAGGTGGGAGGAGTAAACAGAACAGAAGGCTAGGAGGAAGAGGAAGTGAGCTCAGACTCCACAGCTCTCCTCTCGGGAGCAGATGCCTCAGCGAGACACCATGTTCCCAGCTCCCGGGAAGATGCATGCGATAAAGCCCCGACCCAGGATGGACATAGGCTAAAATCTTCCCAGTAAGACCGGTGCTACACAGATGATAAGAAATGGGCTAGTCCAGGTGCGAGAGTTAGCCTAGAAGAGGCTAGATAAAAATGGGCCAAGCAGTGATTAAAAGAATACCATTTCCGTGTAACTATTTCAGGGCATAAGCTAGCCGGAGGTGGCCAGGGTGTTGGGGACGCAGCCCCGCCGCTCCTTTTACTACATCTCCCCCTCCTCCCATTCCCCTCCTGTTCCCCCACTCACCCTCCCCCCCATAAATCCTCCTGGAAATTGGAAGCAGACAAGAAGGCCAGGCAAAAGTTGTAGGCATGAGAGTGAGGGTAAGGGTTGGGGTAGGATTGGGGGATGGGGAGAGGGGGAGAGAGAAGGCAGAAGGAAAATATTAGGGAGAGCTTGGAGGAGTGAGAGAGTTGAGATGGAGGAAGGGCAGATACAGGAGCAGGGAAGAAGGTATCTACATTAAGGAAGCCATTTTAGGGTTGGCAAGAGACTAGATAATTATAGAATTTTTATTATAAAGAAATCAGTTAATGTAATTGAGGAAAATTTTATTGTACAATTCTTATTTAGGTTATATACATATGCCCATAAATATGCATAAACACCTTGTTTAGTTTTATGTTTAGATATTCTTAATGTTTTAAGGATAATATGTTGAATGGAAATTTTTAAAAATAAAATCTTGTTACCTTTCAATTACTATGACAAAATACTCGAGGAAACAGCTTAAAGGAAGAAGGATTTATTTTTGGCTAAGTCTTTTATCTGTTGGTTCCACTGCTATGTTTTGGGAGCTGGATGTGTCTAAGAAACACCTCAGCCCCTGAATCTATTGTAGCCACCTCCAGCTTCTGCATTGTGATGTCATCCACTCCTGGGGCCTTCCTGCATTTTGCTGTCTTGATAGCTTCCTCTACCTCGCTCCTGTCAATATTTAATACACCTCATTGTCTCTGACGTTCAAGTGGCTGCTGAAGTGTTTTTCATTGTAGTCTGCATTAACAGCATTAGGGTCATTGCAAAGGGTCATAGGGTCAATGTAAAGTCCAAATGAGCTGCAGGCCATGGTAAATAAAACTGGAGAAGTAAGTGAAAACCTTGGTATAAAAGTAAACATTGAGAAGATTGAGATACACACTTGGGAGGGGTATACAAGGATTTTAACACTGTAATAAAGAATCAGAATCCTATGCAATCAGTCAATTTTGTCTAACAGGGAGGAAACCTCAGTTCAAAGGAGGAAACAATTTCAGACTCAAGAGACAGATAGGGATAGCAAGGGGTGCATTCCAGGCAATAGGAAAGGTTTGGTCAGCAAGATCTAATCTACATGGGGAGTTGAAAAAGACAAGATCTTCTGAGTAATGGGAGCATGGAAACCATGGGAGAGGGTTGAAGGGGGGGGATCAGAGAAAAATATATAGCTCAATAAAATCAATTAAAAATAAAGAGAGACATAATGACAACAGAATTACAACAAAATTACAAGTATATGAAACACTTGTCTTGAGTTGCCTTCTTAAAACTCCAAAACCTAGGCAATGAGACACTCCTTAGACCAGGAACTAAATGTAGTTTGAGATGGCATGTGTATGGAGGATTCCAGGCTTCACAAGATGAGAGGCTGTGCAACAATGACATTAAGAAACATCTCTGCAGGGAGCCAGACAGGATCGCCATTACAAGATGGCGCCGACATCCTGTCTTGTTGGAAACAAACTACTCCATATTTGGCTAAGCCTTTGAGAGCCGCGTGTCCCCCGCTTCCCGCATGCGCGGTGGATAAGGGTCCTTGGGCCTATCCCGATGCAGTCTGGTGTCAGCTGTTGGTGGCAGCCAATCACAAGGCGACCCATGTGCCAATTCCCTATTTAAGCAGCTGCCGTAGGGCCCCCGGCCCCTTCGCCCCTTCACTTCTTGCCCCTTCCCCTTCGCTTCTTGCCCTTCCCTTCCTGCCTCTCGCTTCCTACCCCCCTCAATCAAGGACTCCAGTAAAGCGTGATTTGAGTAGAATCCTCGTGTGGTGGTGTTCTTTCTCGCCGGTCGAGAGAGGGTCGCCGCAGCTGGTGCCGGAAACCCGGGAACTTCGTTCGCCAGGCGAAGGGCGGAAGAGGATTCAGAACTCAACACGTGGAGTGGCGACGTCGGTAAGTTTCTCCCAGTATGCTGATTTCGGTCTCCCCAAGTATGCTGTTTGTGGGAGTTGATCGTTGGGTGTTTGGTCTCGTGTTCTTAGCATTTGTGGTGTTCCTCCTAGCCTGCTATTTCTGGTTGCGTGGCCGTCAGTCAAGCAGCGGCCTCAGGGAGGAAAACAATGTGGACGTTCCGAGAAAGGGGCGGAAAGCCCTTGTTAAACACCGGGACAGTTGTTTAGAATCAGATTCAAAGGGAGAAAACTTGGATAGGCCTAAAAGAAGAAAGCAAAAGATAAAAGAAAAGGATCCTGATACAGTCCTCCCTAAAAGGGAGGTTAATGAGGAGAGGGAAGGTCCTCTCTATCCAGTGCTTGAGGAATTTGAGGGCCTGGATCGGTCTGAGGAGGAATTAGACCCTCAGGAGGAGGAAGAACTGGAGGAAACTGCCGCTGGCTATGAGGAGGAAAGTTATGGGTGCAAGCGGCCACCCGCACGTAATGCGGCAGCAGGGGTGGGTATGGGACCATTGGCGCCTCGGGAACCACGCCCGTCCCCTGTGCCTCCATGCTATTCACAAGTAGGAGGGGGATGCCATTTTATTAAAAGAGATACATGGGCTCGTCTAGCGTCCGCATTTCCAGTTTTTGAGGACCCGCAGACTAATGAGAGAAATTATGAGCCTGTATCTTATAAACAGTTAAAGGATTTAATGGAAGCAGTTCGAACCTATGGAGTTACAGCTAGTTATACCATAGCCTTGCTGCGTAGAATCGCCACCGCGGCCATGACTCCTACAGATTGGTTTGAGATTGCTAAGGCTTGCCTAAGTATGGGACAGTTTTTGGATTTTAAATCCATTGTTATGGATAAAGCTCATGACCAAGCTAGAGTGAACGCCCAGAATAATCGTCCCCAATGGACAGCGGATATGCTTTTGGGGCAAGGACAATGGGCTGCCAACCAGCTAGGATATCCTCAGGAGGTGTACCAACAGATTAATGATATCTGCTATAGGGCATGGAAGTCTTTGAGTAATAAAGGAGAAGTCAAAGGCCACCTAACTAAGATTATTCAGGGGCCAAATGAACCCTTCTCCGATTTTGTGGCTAGGATGCTTGATATGGCTGGAAAGATGGTTGAAGATGTGGATCAGGTGATGCCGTTGGTACAGCAGATTGTTTTTGAACAGAGTACTAAGGAATGTCAGGGGGCCATTACTCCTGTTAAAGAGAAGGGAATTGAGGCCTGGCTGAAAGCCTGCCGAGGGATTGGAGGACCCCTTACCAATGCTGGTCTAGCGGCTGCTGTTTTATCTGCTACTCAGGCCATAAAAAACAGAAAAGGAGGAGGATGTTTCAAATGTGGACAACGAGGGCATTTTAGGAGACAATGCCCGTTACTGAAAGGGCTGTCTTCTCAGGCTCTGACTCCTAATGTAAGACAACCTGGCCTTTGCCCAAGATGTAAGAGCGGAAAGCACTGGGCCAATGAATGCCCGTCTCTTAAAGACGCCTATGGGCAACCCATAGTACAGCTCGGTGGCCAGGAGACAAAAAACGGGTTGAGGGGCCCCCGTCCCCAGGGCCCGAAAATTTATGGGGCACTGCAGCAGACCACCACTCCCAACCTGACTATATCCGCCGAGCAACTTCAGGCTCAGCGGGGTTGGACCTCCGTGCCTCCACCGGACTGGTATTAACCCAGGAGATGGGAATTCAGGTGGTTGATTCTGACATGAATGGCCCATTAGAAAAAGGAACTGTGGGGATTGTCTTAGGGCGATCCTCATCCACTATGAAAGGCTTGATCGTCTTTCCAGGAGTCATTGATTCGGATTATACTGGAGTGATTAAGATCCTGTGTCATTCTTCCTGTGGCGTGATTTCTATTGCGCCAGGGGACAGGATTGCCCAACTGCTTATACTACCATCTAAGCATGAGACCTTTCCTGCGCATCTTAAGGAAAGGAATGACAGGGGGTTGGGCTCCACTGGAGTGGACCTTGCCTGTCTATCTATGGAACTCAATCAGAGGCCCATGTTGGATTTAATGATAGAGGGAAAGGTATTCTCCGGATTGGTGGATACTGGGGCAGACAGGAGTATCATCCAGCTGCAAGCCTGGCCTAAGCGCTGGCCATTGCAACAGTCATCTCAGTCCTTACAAGGGCTGGGCTATGCCCGCACGCCATACATGAGTGCCAAAGAGCTGGTCTGGAAAATGGAGAACCAACAAGGCACGGTTCAACCCTTTGTGGTTGAAGTCCCCATTAATTTGTGGGGCCGTGACATTCAACATCAATTGAAACTTAAGCTAACTAATGATTATTCAGAGGCTAGTAAAAGTATGATGAAAAGACAAGGTTTTGTTCCGTCTAAGGGCCTGGGGAAAAACCTTCAGGGTTGTCACAGGCCTATAGAGTCTATAAAAAAACAGGATAGAAAGGGCCTGGGTTTTTCCTAGGGGCCACTGAAGAATTGGCTTCCAATAACAGTCTTGTACCCATACCCTGGGAGTCCAATAAGCCGGTGTGGGTCCCTCAGTGGCCCCTTTCTCATGAAAAATTGGAAGCCGCAAATAATCTGGTTTTAGAACAATTACGGCTCGGGCATGTGGAGCCTTCTGTTTCACCATGGAATACCCCTATCTTTGTTATTAAAAAGAGCTCAGGGAAATGGAGATTATTACATGACTTGCGTGCAGTTAATGCTCAGATGCAGGTTATGGGTGCAGTCCAGAGGGGACTACCCTTACTCTCTGCCTTGCCACGTAGCTGGTCGGTCATGGCCTTGGACATCAAGGATTGCTTTTTTTCCATTCCTTTGCATCCCGACGATAGGGAGCGATTCGCATTCACTTTGCCATCGGTTAACCATGAGCAACCCGATACTCGTTATCAATGGAAAATGCTCCCACAAGGAATGGCCAATAGCGCGACAATATGCCAGCTGTATGTAGCTCAGGCCCTCCTACCTGTTAGACAACAATTTCCAAAAATTAGAATAATACATTACATGGATGACGTCCTGTTGACTGCCTCTTCGCAGGAAATGCTCCTGGCCGCTTTCCAGGAAACGGCCTCGGCCCTACGCCGTCGGGGCCTGGTCTTGGCTCCCGATAAGATCCAACAGACTACTGCTATAAAATTTCTGGGGGCAATTATATCCCCTTTGACAGTGACCCCTCAAAAGATTTCCATTCGCACCCATCATTTGAGGACACTTAATAATTTCCAACAATTATTGGGGGATATTAATTGGATTAAGGGGTATTTAAACATCCCCCGGGCAAAGTTGTTGCCCTTGTTTTCTATTTTGGAAGGTGATCCAAATGTTAATTCTAACAGAACTTTGAACCCCTTGGCTGAGAAGGCTTTAAAACAGGTGGAAAAAGCAATGACTGAGGCGCAATTGTGCCGAGTCGACCCTGCCTTGCCCATATTCTTATGCATCTTAAAAACTGCACATTACCCTACTGGGGTGCTATGGCAAAATGGCCCTTTATGGTGGATCCATGGTAATTCTTCAGGTACCAAAACTATTCAATATTATCCCGAGTTGGTTGCTTCTCAAGCGGTATTGGGAATAAAACATTGCTTAACATCTTTTGCAACTATGCCAGATAGATTGATCATTCCCTATACAAAGGGACAGGTGGAGACATTGGCGGCTACAGTGAATGAATGGGCTGTTTTGGTTTGCGCTTTTCCTAATCTTATTGATAATCATTATCCAAGACATCCACTGTTAAATTTTGTGGAAAGAAACTTAGTATATTTTCCTAAGGTTACCCTTAAAAAGCCTATTAATATGGCCTTGACTATTTTTACTGATGGCTCCAAAACTGGCAAAGGTGCCATAGTAATTCAAGGTAAGGATCCTATTTTGCTTAATTTTCGACCTGATTCCCCACAAGTCACGGAATGCATGACCGTGCTGGAAGTTTTTAAAAGATTTTCAGAACCCTTCAATTTATTTTCAGATTCTAAATATGTGGTGAATGCCGTTGCCTCATTGGAGGTGGCTGCCTTTGTTAGAAATTCAAGTACAGTTTCCAATATTTTGTATCAAATTCAAGCATGCATTTTACGAAGGGATAATCCCTTTTTCATTGGACATATTCGGGCTCATACTTTGCTTCCAGGACCCATGTCTGAGGCCAATGAGTTGGCTGACTGCCTTGCCCGGTCCATGGCTTTGGTCGTCTCGGACCCTGTAGAATTAGCACGAGATTTTCATAAGCTTTGGCATGTGCCTGCCAATACCCTTAGAAGAAAATTTAATATTTCTAGACAAATAGCCAGAGAAATAGTTAAAGCCTGTTCTTCATGTGTGACCTTTTTGCACCCCCCTAATGTTGGGGTCAATCCTAGAGGGCTGCAACCTAACGTGTTGTGGCAAATGGATGTTACCCATGTGCCTGAATTTGGCAAATTAAAATATTTGCATGTATCAGTGGATACCTTTTCTGGCATTACTCATGCCACGCCCCTAGCGGGAGAAAAGGTGACTTATGTGAAAACACATTGCCTTGAGGCCTGGGCTGCCTGGGGAAAACCCCTACGCCTTAAGACAGACAACGGCCCAGCATATACCTCCCATGGATTTCGTGCCTTTTGTGCACAGCTCCAAGTGACCCACATTACGGGTCTTCCATACAATCCGCAAGGACAAGGTATTGTGGAGAGAGCCAACAGAAATATTAAAGAGATTCTACAAAAACAAAAAGGGGGTATAGCTGAATCCGCTTCCCCCAGGGAAAGAATCTCCCTTGCGCTCTTCACACTTAATTTTTTAAACCTGAATGAGTCGGGTACTGCAGCAGCTGAAAAGCACGCAGCAGGCCCTATGGAACAAAAGGAACATGTGATGTGGAAAGATGTATTGGATAACAAATGGTATGGACCGGATCTTGTGGTGGCAAGGTCCAGGGGAGCTGTATGTGTTTTTCCACAGGGCCAAGAGGCTCCGCTTTGGGTTCCGAGCCGGCTGACACGCATGATCAAGGAAGTTCCTAAGGATGAGGCTGAGTCTCTGGAAGAAGATCCTGCTGACGTCCCCGATGATGTGGATCCAGGGGAAGGCGGAGCACAGATGGGGAATCCTGTCAGCCTTCCCAAAGGCGATGCCTGTTCGGCATGATGCCACAGTTTTCCCCAGATTTTTTACCACCAATAGAAATCTTGATTTAACATTTTTAATGTATAAGTCTGAAGTGGCCCTTTTAGGAGAAGCATGTAACATTACAGAGTAAGGGTCCCTGTGCTTTCAGTTGCGCAGGCATGTTTCTTGGCAAGCTGCCTGGGTGGCTGTGTGTTGTGCCGGTGGTTGGTTTGCTGCCTTCGAGCCCAGACCAATAGGGATAAGGCTACATTGGGATAAGGTTATAATCTCTCAGGCATTAGCTACCCTGGAGTGTGGCTCCTCCCCCAGATATGGTTGTCAGCACTAAGAGGCGCTTAGAGCTTCCATCATGCACAGCCTATGCACCCCATGGGATCTGTTGATCCATTGCACTTGGGTAGGTGTGCAGATGTAGGTTCCTGTGGCACAGCCTATGCACCCCATGGGATCTGTTGATCCATTGCACTTGGGTAGGTGTGCGGATGTGGGTTTCTGCGACACAGCCTTTGCACCCCCGGGGTTCCTCGAGTACCCATTGCACAGGGGAAGGTGTGTCCATGGAAAATATCTTCCATCCTTGATCGACCAACACATCATGAGGTGGGGGTCAGATTGGATGACGTTAGTCCTGCGCTCTATGCTCACAAACAATAAGGGGGAACTGCAGGGAGCCAGACAGGATCGCCATTACAAGATGGTGCCGACATCCTGTCTTGTTGGAAACAAACTACTCCATATTTGGCTAAGCCTTTGAGAGCCGCGTGTCCCCCGCTTCCCGCATGCGCGGTGGATAAGGGTCCTTGGGCCTATCCCGATGCAGTCTGGTGTCAGCTGTTGGTGGCAGCCAATCACAAGGCGACCCATGTGCCAATTCCCTATTTAAGCAGCTGCCGTAGGGCCCCCGGCCCCTTCGCCCCTTCACTTCTTGCCCCTTCCCCTTCGCTTCTTGCCCTTCCCTTCCTGCCTCTCACTTCCTACCCCCCTCAATCAAGGACTCCAGTAAAGCGTGATTTGAGTAGAATCCTCGTGTGGTGGTGTTCTTTCTCGCCGGTCGAGAGAGGGTCGCCGCACATCTCCATTTACAGAAGGAAGTAAGCTATAGCATACTGCAATGGTGCTTTAGATACTCTGGCTATTAGAAGAATGAATGATGAAATTAAAGAAGACAACAGAAAGTGGAAATATCTCCCATGCTCCTGGGTAAATATAATAAACATAGTAAAAATGGCAATCTTACCAAAAGCAATCTACAGATTCAATGCATGCCCATCAAAATCTCAGCAAAATTCTTCACAGACCTCAAAAGAACAGTACTCCATATGGAAAAGCAAAAAACCCAGGATAGCCAAACCAATCCTGTACAATAAAAGAACTTTTGGAGACATCACAATCCCTGACTTCAAACTCTACTACAGAGCTACAGTACTAAAAACAACCTGGTATTGGCATAAAAACAGGATGACCAATAGAACCAAATCAAAGACCAGGATATTAATCCATACACCTTTGAACACCTGATTTTGACAAAGAAGCAAAAAATATCAAACGTAAAGAGGAAAGAATATTTAACAAATGGTGCTGGTATCACAGGATATTCACATGTAGAAGAATGAAAATGGATCCATAATATCACCATGTACAAAACTCAAGTCCAAATGGATCAAAGACCTCAATATAAAGCCAGCCACACTGAGCCTCATAGAAGAGAAAGTGAAAGGTACACTAGAATGCATTAGCACAGAAATCACTTCCTAAGAATAACCCCAATAGCAAGACACTGAGAGGAAAAATTAATAAATGGGAACTTCTAAAAGTGAAAAGATTCGGTAAAGCAAAGGACATGGTCAACGAGACAAAACGGCAGCTAACAGAATGTGAAAAGATCATCACTAACCCCACATCAGACAGAGGTCTGATCTTTTTTTTTTGGTTTTTTGAGACAGGGTTCCTCTGCGGCTTTGGAGCCTGTCCTGGAACTAGCTCTGTAGACCAGGCTGGTCTCGAACTCACAGAGATCCGCCTGCCTCTGCCTCCCGAGTGCAGGGATTAAAGGCGTGCGCCACCACCGCCCAGCTCTGATCTTCAAAATATAAAAAGAACTCAAGAAATTGGTCACCAAAAGAACAAATAATCCAATAAAAAAATGGAGTACAGACCTAAACAGAGAACTCTCAACAGAGGAATCTAAAATGGCTAAAAGACACTTAAAGAAATGTTCAACATCCTTAGTCATCAGAGCAATAAAATTCAAAATAACTCTGAGATTTTATCTTACATCTGTAAGAATGGCCAAGATCAAAAACATTGATGATAACTTATGCTGGAGAGGTTGTGGGGTAAAAGGAATACTTCTTCATTTCTGGTGGGAGTGCAAGCTGGTACAGCCCCTTTGGATGTCAGTGTGGTGATTTCTCAGAAAATAGGAAACAACTTTCCTCAAGACCCAGTAATACTACTTTTGGGTATATATCCAATGGATGCTCAATCATGCCACAAAGACACATACTCAACTATGTTCATAGCAGCATTATTTGTCATAGCCAGAACCAGGAAACAACCTAAATACTCCTCAACTGAAGAATGGATAAGGAAATGTGGTACATTTACACAATGTAGTACTACACAACAGAAAAAAAATAATGCCATCTTGAATTTTGCAGGCAAATGGATGGAGCTAAAAACATCATTTTGAGTGGGGTAACCAAGACCCAGAAAAACAATTCTCACATGTACTCAATCATAAGTAGTTTTAGAACACAAAGCAAAGAAAACCAGCCCACAAATCACAATCCCAGAGAACCTAGACAACAATGAGGACCCTAAGAGAGACATACATTGATCCAATCTACATGGTAAATAGAAAAAGACAAGATCTCCTGAGTGAATTAGGAACATGGGGACCTTGGAAGAGGGATGAAGGGGAGGGGAGAGACAGGGAGGGGACAGAGAAAAATGTAGAGCTCAATAAAAATTAATAATAAAAGAATGAATGATGGCAGATAACCAAAGATAGCACTGCTTCTAGGAGTGCACAGGATAAGGCAAAGAGGAAAATCCAAAAAGTGCTGGATAGATGGCATGAAGGAAGGTTGTGGAACCTTGTGCATGACAATAAAACAAGCATCTAGGACTGTTTAGGATAGGAACAACTGGAGAACCATCATAAACAGGCAGCCCATACATGCTTATGCATTACCAAGGCATAAATGAATGAATGATTTATTATAAAGTATTAGAAGAATCTTGTATCAGAAAGATATAAGAAGATAATAGTTGGAAAAGACATACAATAGCAAGATAGGTGTTATCTGAGGTTTCTGTACTTCCTGGTTTCTGTCTTCCCACCAGGTCCCACAGCCATTTAGCATCAAAGAAATCACACAGAGGCCTATATTAATGATAAACTGATTGGCCCATTAGCTCAGGCTTCTTATTAACTCTTACAACTTATACTAATCCATTATTCTCATCTATGTTAGCCACATGGCTTGGTACCTTTTTCAGTGGGACAATCACATCTTCCTTCTTCTGTGGTTGGGACAGGATTGGGGATCAATGAGTTTCTTCCTTCCCAGAATTCTCCTGTTCTCATTGACCCACCTCTAATTCCTGTCTGGTTGTCCCTTCTATACTTCCTGCCTGGCTAATTGCCAATCAGAATTTATTTAAAACATAATTGACAGAATATAGACAATTGTCCCACACCACTTCCCCCTCTTTTTTTTTGTTAAAAAAAAAAAAAAACAAGAACATCCATAGTCCATCTTTGGGGGGAATGTGGGGGTAGTTTTCCAGGCTACTTCCTGCTGGTTGGGGGCACTGATAATCTTATGGGGACCTAAAGAAAATTTAGAATTATGATCAAGTCCTGACTGGAGTATCCTGTGAGTTTTGATCATCTCAGGCAGCAGTGTTGAATCTGTTCTGGATGTAGAACTCAGATATTCATACCATCTGTTCCTACCAGAGATTTCTCAGATGGTCTTCCTTGATCAAACCTGATTTTTCTTAACTCAGAATGAATCCACAGCCTCTCATTTCCTGTGGAAACAAAAGTAAAATCTCTTCTCCAAAGTAACATACCTTTTGACTTCAATTTTGAAGTCAAGGTATTTTTAAAATATCTATCTTGAATTAATTTAGCAGCATTTATAAACAAATATTTTTTAGCAGCTGTTGCTCCTTCCTCAGCATTCAAACAATTCAAAGAGATCACAATAACATACAGTATCAAGATTTTCTGTGATTTCTATTTCCATCCATTTGTATGCAAAATTCAAGAAATCTTGTTTTTTACTGCTGAGTAGTACTCTAATATGTATATATTCCATACTTTATTCATCCATTCTTCCACTGAAGGACATCTAGGTTGTTTCCAGGTTCTGGCTATTACAAACAATGCTGCCATGAACATAGTTGAGCATATATATACTTTTGTTGTATGATAGGGCCTCTCTTGGGTATATTCCCAAGAGTGGTATTGCTGGGTCCAGGAGTAGGTTGATCCAGAATTTCCTGAGAAACTTCCACACTGCTTTCCAGAGTGGTTGCACAAGTTTGCATTCCCACCAGCAATGGATGAGTGTACCCCTTTCTCCACAACCTCTCCAGCAAAGGCCATCATTGGTGTTTTTGATTTTAGCCATTCTGACGGGTGTAAGATGGTATCTTAAAGTTGTCTTAATTTGCATTTCCCTGATCGCTAAGGAAGTTGAGCATGACCTTAAGTGTCTTTTGGCCATTTGAAGTTCTTCTGTTGAGAATTCTCTGTTCAGCTCAGTGCCCCATTTTATAATTGGGTTGATTAGCTTTTTACGGTCTAGTTTCTTGAGTTCTTTATATATTTTGGAGATCAGACCTTTGTCAGTTGCGGGGTTGGTGAAGATCGTCTCCCAGTCAGTGGGTTGCCTTTTTGTCTTAGTGACAGTGTCTTTTGCTTTACAGAAGCTTTTCAGTCTCAGGAGGTCCCATTTATTCAATGAGGCTCTTAATGTCTGTGTTGCTGGGGTTATACGTAGGAAGTGGTCTCCTGTGCCCATGTGTTGTAGAGTACTTCCCACTTTCTCTTCTATCAGGTCTAGCTGGGCGGTGGTGGCACACGCCTTTAATCCCAGCACTCGGGAGGCAGAGGCAGGCGGATCTCTGTGAGTTCGAGGCCAGCCTGGTCTACAAGAGCTAGTTCCAGGACAGGAACCAAAAACTACGGAGAAACCCTGTCTCGAAAAATCAAAAAAAAAAAAAAAACAAACAAAAAAACAAAAAAAACCCACTATCCTAAGTGAGGTAAGCCAGACCCAAAAAGAGGAACATGGGATGTACTCACTCATATTTGGTTTCTAGCCATAAATAAAGGACATTGAGCCTATAATTCGCGATCCTAGAGAAGGTACATAAGGAGAACCCAAAGAAAAACATATAGGCACCCTCCTGAATATTAACTTTCATAAGGCGATGAAAGGAGACAGAGATAGAGACCCACATTGGAGCACCGGACTGAAATCTCAAGGTCCAAATCAGGAGCAGAAGGAGAGAGAGCATGAGCAAGGAACTCAGGACCGCGAGGGGTGCACCCACACACTGAGAAAATGGGGATGTTCTATTGGGAACTCACCAAGGCCAGCTGGCCTGGGTCTGAAAAAGCATGGGATAAAACCGGACTTGCTGAACATAGTGGACAATGAGGACTACTGAGAACTCAAGATCAATGGCAATGGGTTTTTGATCCTACTGCACGTACTGGCTTTGTGGGAGCCTAGGAAGTTGGGATGCTCACCTTACTAGACCTGGATGGAGGTGGGTGGTCCTTGGACTTTCCACAGGTCAGGGAACCCTGATTGCTCTTCGAGCTGATGAGGGAGGGGGACTTTATTGGGGGAGGGGGTGGTAAATGGGAGGCGGTGGCGGGGAGGAGGCAGAAATCTTTAATAAATAAATAAATTTTAAAAAAATGTAAAAAAAATGATTCTCTGTGAATTTTTCATCTTTATGTGGCTTTATTTTAACCTCTATTCCTTTTAATTTTACTTTTAGGCTTTTTGAGACAGGGTTTCTGTGTATTTTTGTCCTGGAACTCCCTCTGTAGACCAAGCTGTTCTTGAACTCACAGAGATCCACTTGCCTCTGCCTCTCAAGTGCTGGGATTAAATGTGTGTGCCACTCCACCTTGAATTCAGAGATGTCTGGCTGCCTTTGCCTCCCAAGTGTTGGGATTAAAGGTGTGTGCCACCAAACCTTGAATTTGTAGAAGTCCATCTGTCTCTGTCTCCCTTTTTGTTTGTATTAAAGGCGTGTGCCACTACACCTTGAACTCACAGAGGTCTGTATGCCTCTGTCTCTCAAGTGTTGGGATTAAAGGTGTATACCACCAAACCCAACTACTCTCTTTCTTTTTTATTTTAATGACTTTAACCTCGTTCTTTACTCTTCCAAGCTTGCATATATTTTTAACACAGTGTAAACCCCTCAGAGGTTTTCTTTGTCTTTGAATCTCTCTTTACTGCATGTATCTCTTTCTCTGACCAATGAGTCTTTAATTTGCTAAGTAATATGGAGAGGATTAAAGTTGTGGCTTTGACGGCTAGATCCAGCCCACTCCTTGGCTTTCTGAGATTACAGGCTCATGGTGGGGGTACCAGCCAGAGCCATGTTTATTGCCACAACTCTATGGTATTTCCAGGTCCCAGCCAGCAAGCAAGCTATAGCAGTCTGCACACAAACTACACTTAAATGCTCCATAGTTGGACCGCCTACCTGAAAGAGTCAGAGTTTGCCCTGGCAGGACGACCCAGAAAGCCAGCATTTTAAAATGGCACAGGTTTTTTCCTGCTACAGCTGAAAATCAAAAAGCATGTGGTCAGATTTTCATCAACACCATTTAAGTGTTTCGTGGAAGGACCTATTTAATGAGTTGCAAGGTTTAAAGCTGAGCCAGGAAGCTTCTCTTAAATGAGAGCACTTGCCTTTAGCGAGCACAGCCCATCTGAGAATATGCTGCTATCAATAAGCCATGCTTAACTCCATTTATTTTTCTGTAGAATTACTTCCCAAGCTCTGTCAGGCTTTATGTGGATGCAGTTGTCCATGCGGGGGCCATTTTTTGTCTGGGTTTCCTGCCTATACTTCCTGTCTGGATACTGGCCAATCAATGTTTATTCAAAAAATAATTGACAGAATATAGACAATTTTCTCACACCAGATAGGCTAGAAAACTGTTAACAAAAATGAAAAATAAACAAAGAAGTGGGGAGTGTCATGAGAATATTACTGGGTCACTAGCATGTATGAATTGGCCTTCAATATACCACATCATTTCATGTACTTGTGAAAAACACCATCTTCTTTGCCATCTTCATAAAGGCTTGCTTCACTTGCTGATTCCTCAGGCTGTAAATGAAGGGGTTTAGCATGGGGGCTACTGAGGTATTTAACACAGCAACTCCCTTGGTCAAAGATGCTCTATCTGATGCCGAGGGCTTAATGTACATAAAAATGCAGCTTCCATAAGAGATGGAGATGACAATCATGTGGGAAGAACATGTGGAAAAGGCCTTGGTCCTCTGACTAGCCGAAGGAATCTTCACAATGGCTCTGATGATATATGTGTAGGACAGAAATATTAACATCAAAGTGAACATTAGGGTAAAAACAGCACAGGAAAACCCTATCTTCTCCAGGAATTTTGTATCTGAGCAGGAAAGTTGCAGCAGAGGGAAATAATCACAGATATAGTGATCAATGATATTGGACCCACAGTAATCAAGTTGTATGACCAACATGAGTGCAGGAAAGATGATTAAGAAAGAGACCAGCCAGCAGACAAAGACAAGCATTGTGCAGACTTTCTGACTCATGATGGTGAGGTAATGCAGGGGCTTGCAGATGGCAACATAACGATCATAGGACATGGCAGCCAGAAGGTAAAATTCGGTGACTCCAAAGAGAATGACAAAAAATAACTGAGCCATGCAGTTGTTGAAGGAAATGGTTTTATCCCCTGAGATTATGCTGCCCAAGAACTTGAGTATAGTGACGGTTGTGAAGGACACTTCCAATATAGAGAAATTCCTGAGGAAGAAATACATGGGTGTCTGGAGCTGGGAATCCAGCAGGGTGAGCATGATGATGGTCAAGTTCCCTGTGATGCTAAGTGTGTAGGTGATGAAGAGAAAGATGAAGATCACAACCTGGATCTTAGGGTCATCTGATAACCCCATAAGAATAAACTCTGTAGTTTCCGTATGGTTTCTCATTCTACACTCACGTTTAAAAATTTTTAGTTAGACCTAGTAAGGAAAAAAATAAAAGCAGATAACCAACTTGAACTACACAATAACAAATCTTACTGTGTAAATCTAGATTTTGTAAAAATACACTTTCTTTACATTTAGAAGCATTGGAGGCTACACTGTAGTAACAATGGTTTATTAATTCCTTCCATTTTGTAGAAAAAAACATTTTATTGGAATTAGATTTTAAAAGGAAATTAATTGGTAAAAATAACATGAGATAATATTATCAACACTAGTATAGCGTCTATTGTGGAAAAATATTCTGTAAGTCTGTAGAGAGAAAAAATAACAGGAAGTGTTGCGGGGCATGTAAATTAGTATTACCACTATGGAGGATAATAGAGCAGCCTTCCAAAGTTAACTATGGAAGTACTGTCTGATCCTATAGTCTTTCTTACCCCTGGGTATATACACAAGGTAACATATATTCAAATACAAAAGAAATGCTAACACTTCCATATTTACTGCAGCACTGTTCTAATGCCTTAGATATGGAATCAATTTTGTGGCATATCAACAAATAATGTATTAGAAAAAATGATTTTTTCAGTTTAAGAAGAATGAAATTCTATAATTGACATCAAAGTATCTGGAATGGGATAAATTATATTGAGCAAAATAAGAAAAACACATAAAGACAAAAACTCTTTATTTTAAGCATATTTGTAAAGTTTAAAATGATCACCACAAAGAACAAATTGTTACTAGAAAATTTAATGGGTATGGGGTTTGGCTGGGAAGAAATATAGAGAAAGGATATTTGGATATTATGTATGCTGGTGTATTTATTCAGACACATCATGTAATTCTACTAATATGTAGAATAAATATAAATGAAACATTAATGATGAACAAAATAAAATGAAGAAAATCAAATTGATAGGTGTTACACAGGCTAAAATGGCAAGACAGGGGTGTGTTGGTAGACTCCTGAGACTAGATAACTCTTATCTTTAGAGATGCACCTAAAATATCATGGCCTTTGTGTCATCCTTCCAACATCTTTGCAAATTTCCCTTCACATAAAAGTTTAATTGTATCAAGAATTTAAAAAATACAAAAGACATTTTATTTTTAAGAGTGATCATTTCTTTCCTTAGTCAGACATCAATGTTTAAAACATCCCTATTCAAATTCCTACATCAACCTTTTCAGATGTTGGATGGGACAAGGCCATTTTTCTTACGCTATCTTGAACACAAAGTTGATAACTTTCAATGAGATACAAAAGGAAACAAACAGCAAGGTTTAACTCTCAGGCATAGTGCATGTGAGTCCCATAAGTCCTCAGTGTTTCAGCTGGCCTACTGATATTCTGAAAGCTTTCACCTGCATACTTTATTTTTTCTATTTAAAATAAATGTTCTTACTATTACCTGTACCTGTATTCAGTCCTGTTCCTTAATAGCTTTATTTACTTCTATTTAAAAACTAAGCTTAAAGTTTCAGTAAAAATAAGTTTTGTGGTTAATGCCATGGGCACAGAAAGAAGAAATCTCTCTAGTTTTGGATGCAATCCATTTCCTTGTTCTGGTAATTACTATCCCATGGTCAGTATCTAATCTATAAATATAATACATTTTCAGCAAATAAGTTGACTCCTAGGTTAATTCAGATTAGTAGATAATTTAGTAAATGTGAAACTTTAGGAAAATGCTTAAAATGAAATAGAAGTCATCTGGTCATGTGCAGTGAGAAAAGAGTTCTTATCAACTGAGAGGTGGAACATCAGGACTAGGATGGTGGTCTCTGTCAATGACTGTTCCAGACAATCGTAAACACATCCAATGCCAAGTGAGTTACTTAACAACAACAACAAAGACAAGCAGACACTATCAATTCTATGGCACTATTTAAATTAAGGCATATGATTCTTTTACCTTGTCTATATGGGGTTGACTTCTCCCTTTGTGCTGATTGTGGTGCTTTATGTCATCACCACAACCACCACTGCCACCAGAGCCTCTGCCTCAACCACACACTTCTCTCATCTTCACTGTGGCTTGTTAACTGTATTTAAGGTAGTTCCATTGCCACCCAGGACCAGTCCTGATGTTCCTTAGCAACATGTTTCTGAAAGTGACTACCAACTGAGTAGGCACACACACTCACAGCAGGCATTGCTCATAAAACTTTATATTGATTCTAAATCACTTTAAAAATTTTCCATAGCATAAATAATACCTGTTGCATAAATTCTGCCAGATTATGCCAATTCCATGAGCTCACCATATTTAAACTGCACCACTGTTGCCTGCCAAGTCATCTGGTATTCAGTGTTTTTGAAAGCTGGGATAACATCATACTGCCAATTAATGTAAACAGTTTAGTGTTCAGTATAATTTATTTAACTTAAATGAAGCTGTAGCTCAGTTAATTTTCATTATATATGTTGCTTAATCACCTGCTGCCATTAGCCATAGCTCTCTATTCTATGTTGGATGATAGCATGGAATTGACTTAGGAGCCTTTCTGTTTTACATGATGTATTTCCATGATTATGCTCTTCATCAGATATATTACATACTTGTTTCAAACTCTCTCAGTTAACAAATGTAAATGAAAGAACATGTAATAATACTGGTTAAAATTATATATGTGTAATTATATATACATATGTATAAATAATAAAACACTATTTCTAAGTTCTCTTCCCAACTCTGCAAGTCATTTCTTAAATTTGTTTTTCTCTTGGTTTGCAGCATCATTTACTTCATCAGTTTGTTATTGATTAATAGTATGAGTTTTTATAACATTTTATAGTCACAATAATCTTATTATCAGATAGAGAATAATTTCTTACTGAAGAGATATCAAACTATTTTAACCTTGTTTCAGGTTTATCATGTATCTATTTTCTTAAATTTCTTGTTAATTTTAATATTTTCTAAACAAAAATGCCACAGTTCATTACTCTTTTTTGTTGAGTAAAGCTATGAAGTGACCTGGGAAGATCTGTTTGGAAACATGAGTGGGCAACAGAGGGCTTATAAGAGGCATGACAAAAAGGATCATTTCTAAAGACAGTCTTTAAAACCCAGAAAAACAATACTAAAGAATCTGGCAACAGGAGACACACTGTCCAGAACCAGAAGTAGCAAAATATACTTTTATGTAAAAATATTTATGAAAACATACAGTAAGTCTAATGAGGATTGTAGGTAGTTATAGACCTTTCAGATAATTTAACTTCAATATTAATAAATGTGCAATGATTCCTGAAGCCTTCAACTGTTGCGAGGATGCTCTTGTACAGGGTATGAAGACTATCTTAAAGCATTTAACTCTTCATTTGAGCTTTTATATATGCATTCAGATCCCTAATTTTCTCTTGAGAGGCTTGGCTTAGGTAATTTCTCTCTCATTTTCTTTCCTGCATTTAATGAAAAACACTATTATACTATATCTACAATATTTGAGATACATTTTTGCCATGGAAATAAAAAACAACTTATCACTTGTTATGTGTGATGGCCATAAAGCACTTTTAGGATGTTTATTCTGGGGGAAGCCTCATATCTTGTCACCTTTCAATCCCTGACACCAAGTAAGCACTTGCAAGAATCAATCCTCCAGCTAATCCAGGCTGATGCTCAGGGAAACAGACTCTGTATTGAAGGAAGTGCCATGCTCAGTTGTCAGTTTCTTTGGGAAACTGATGAACAGACTTTGAGAATCCATTTTATTTCTTAAACATATGCTTTATGTTAAATAACATTATATTGTCACATGGATAATGTTTCCTTTAGTAATACCACTGTACCTTTCCATTGTTTTGGGCTTACTCAGTTTCCTATTTTTCAATTATACTGTAGAACACATCTCAAGAAAAGTATACTTTAGTGATCATGTCACAAGCTTTCTTTCAAGTTCATGAAATTAGAGATTTATTTAGAGTTCAGGTTAATATACTGATCAAAAAGAATAAACACTTAAGTCAAGATGTAGATCATATCTGTTTCAGTGTCCAATTATAAAAACTTCAGCTTCCTTTAGAATTTTGGGAGCTAATTCACAACATACGGTTACTATTTGATTATTAACCTCAGTGAAGCAATGGCTTCTCAGATGAATCCATTAAAATTTAGTAGAATTATAACATTGTAATTTATTTGCCTTTAAAAACAGGCTTATTTAGAACACTGCAAAGAGTAATGGGTGTTCAGTACAAAGAATAACACTGAGTTCCTTTTTATTATCAATGAATTTATATGCCATTGTCTAGAGAAATGTGAACAAGTCATATTAACATCAGGATGATAGACACATTTAGATTGGCAAAGTACTTGTGAATTATTACAAGCACTATTTAAGTTGTGAATAAAGACTTCCATGTTGAATCTCACTTAATTTAATACAGTAAGGAGATTCAGAAAATTTGTTCAACACATATTAATTCCTACAATCAGCATATATTAACACAATCTCTGACTACCTCTAGTAAAAACATTCCCTGAAACACTGTACTACACAGACTAATTAAAACAAAACACATGTATTTCCTCATTTTAAATCAGTAGAAATGAATAAATTGTTACAACAAGAAACATTTGAAGACCCAAGCAGTTAAGTAACATCAGAGTTGGAAACTGAGAATTCCTACCCTGTCTTTATATTTACCTTGCCTCTGGTTCTCACAGAATTTCAGACACTGGTAATGGCTGTAATATTGAAGATGTCAGTGAATACTATTGCTTTAGTCCAAGGAAATCAGAATTTTATAAATATTTCTTTATCCCTTTTCTGAACTAACTTCTATATTATATTGTAAAAGTTCTGTCTTAATTCTCCCACTTTATCAAAAGGGAATATATCACACTGACTTCAAAGAGGAAAGAGCAGCAAACATAAAGTAGAAAATTATTATATGTTTGAAAATTATTAAAATGATAAGATAGCATCCATTACTAAATGTTTTATCTGCTGTCTGTGTAACCATCTCAAGGGACTAATTCAGAGACTCATAATTGCTGAAAGTGGAATGTACATAAAGCACAGAGGAATATCAACTATGGCGGGCATTGTACTAAAACTGGATAAGGAGCCTTTGGGGACAGTGTCTAGTGACACAGAATAGAAAATATAGAAAATAAAACATATGAAAAAGCTTTTTCCTTGGTGTTATGATTATTTTATGAAATAGCTGTAGAAGAATGAATAGAGAATACTAATTTTTACTATTTTTTTTAGAGTTTCATACAATATGTTTATGTCATGGTCACCTTGTCCTTCAATTCTTCCCAGAGTTACCCCCTGTTCCCTGTCTACCAAACTGTGTCTCTCACCTTTTTTTTTATCATCAGACCTAATTTGTTAAGCCCATATATTCTTGGATGTGTGGTCTTCTACTGGAACATGGACAAATTAGTAAGGGTAATCTTATTAGAGAAAGCTTCTTATCTCAGAAGTTATTAATTGCCATGAGTTCCTCTGCTAGGGGCAAGATTACCTGCTCACCTCCACTTTCTCTGCTGATATTGGTCTGGCTTGATTTTGCACAGGGTGTGTGTATGCTTTCACAATTGTTGTGAGTTATAGTGCATCCACCCTCTGATTCTCTCAGTCTTTCTGTGCCCTATTGCTTCTCAATGTGAATGTCTGCTAATGTGTTATGTTTTCTAGATTCTGAATACTCTACAAATTGACATGATGGTAATAAACACTGGTCAGGGAGGCATACAGAAGATAACAGACCTAAGAATGCACCTTTTCTCCATGCTTGTCTAAATTTTTCAAAAGCAACACTATTAAAAGGTTTCTTGCTTTTAATGAGTGATCTTATAATATATATCAAAATACAACATGACCTTATTATCTTCCTTAATAATACAATATTTATATAGAGATGAACAAGTAAGATGTTATTACTTTAAAAAGTCATTAAAATTATTTGTGTTTGATATTATTAAAAGCACAACACAAGTAAAGCAGAGATAAGGACATTTTTATTGTTTGTTGTTAAAATCAAGTTAACATATTTTCTATTGTCCATTAAACTTGACCAAAACACACAAGTTCTCTCAGCAGTAGTCTATCTATTTACAATCATAAAAGAACCATTCTGATTTACCATGTTTTTCATCCTGCCCAGCTCCTGCATGGCTAACTTAGTTCCAGAAATAATAGCATGGAAACTGTATTTTTTTAAACACTGCCTGGCCCATTAATTCCAGCCTCTTAATGCTTAATTCTCACATCTTGCTTAACCCATTTCTAATAATCTGTGTAGCACCACGAGATGGTGGCTTACTGGGAAAGATTCAGCATGTCTGACCTGAAGGCAGGCTCCATTGTGTCTGACCTCACTGCCTTCTTTCTCCCAGCATTCTGTTCTGTCTATTCCACGTATCTAAGCTGTTGTCCTATCAAAAGCCAAGGCAGTTTCTTTATTAACCAATGAGAGTAACACATAGACAGATGATCCTCCTCCATCATTTCCCCTTTTTCTGCTTAATCAAAAAGGGTTTTCACTTTAACATAGTAAAATTACATATAACAAAACAATTATCAAGCAAGGATTACAGTTACAATATTTATATCTATTTTATCTTTTATCATAACAATGGAAAACTATAGCTATCTATTGTTTCTTCAACTCCATCAAAGACTCCAAAGGGATATAATATTACCTAAGTAAACAAGAAATAAGCAACTTCCAAACTCTAGAAATGACAGAGACATCTCCCTGCCTGGACTGTCACCCAAAGTTCCTCTGTACCATTGGGGCATCCATCTTCAGCCTACAGACCCACAGTTTCCAGAAGACATTTCCATGAAGCAGGAAGTTTCAAAGGTAGTTCAGTCACTATCTGCTGTGTCCTGCAGAATGTCTTACAGATTCTTTCATGAATCAGGAACCCCAAAGAATCATCTCACCTTTAGGCAAGTTCAGCAGTCCTCTCTCTGAGGGTTCTCTGTTTCCAGTTTATGCAACAGTCCAGGCAAGATCCATTCGAAGATAATATCTTCTCTTTGCATTAAAATTCTTGTAGGGAAAATTCTGAAAGGCAATATGACTAGAATGAAATTAAGATTTAGATTCACCCTTCTGGAATTTTTCTTTAATGACAATCAATTTCTGTTCAGCTTCAGCTGTTAATTCCTGGGGACTATTTAAGTCCTTGTCACCATCTAAGGTCTTGTTTAAATGAACTATGAGATCAGGTGTTGTCCCAAAAATGGGTCATAGACTAGAAATATCTACTATCTTTGAAAGTCATTAAGAGTTTACAATCAGTTTCTTCTAATTTATGCTTTTGGTGTTCTAATTTTCTGTAAACCAATTTTATAACCTAGGTAACTGATAGAACCTCCTCTCTGCATTTTTTCTGGAGCAATTTTAACCTTCATTTTGTCAAAACTTACTTTACTTCTTCAAACATTCTTTTTAAAGTATCTACATTTGAATTAGATAGCAAAATGTTATTCATGTAATGATGAATTAGAGATTTAGGAAATTGTTATACATATTATTTCCAATGGCTAACTTACACAGTATTGGCACAGGGTAAGGCTACTGAGCATCCCCTGTGGGAGGATAGTCCATTGGTATCTCCTCATATGCTGAGAATTATTATAAGTAGGCACTGTGAAGGCAATTTTCCCTCTATCCTTTTCTTGTAAAGGTATAGTGAAGAAACAATTATTTAAATCAATAACAATAAGAGGCCATCCATTTGGTAATAGGAACTCCAGACTGTAGAGGACTTATAGGTTGAATTATCTTGTTGACAGCTCTTAGATCTGTCACCATTCTCCATTTACCAGATTTCTTTTTTAACAACAAATACAAGAGAATTCCAAAAGCTGGTTGATTTTTCAATATGGTGAGCATTTACTTGTTCCTATACTAGCTGTTCTAAAGCCTGCAGTTTGTCTTCTGTTAAAGGCCATTGTTTAGCTCGTATTTTTTTCAGTTAACCATTTTAAAGGTAAGACTATTGGTACCTCTAATGGTTTGCTAGTTGCTTTGTGTTCTTGTACAGCCTGAATGACTAGTGTCCTTTGTATATAGTACTTTATAACATCCTTCCAATAAATATGAGTTTCTGGGACGCTGGTCTTGCACATTGACTTGGTTTCCTGCCTTGGTGGCTGTTTAAATACTGACAAATATGCTTTACTTTATAAATTAAAAGCAATTAAGTTAATTCCATATATGCAGCAAAAAGCTCATAAGCAGGGAACACAAACCAGAAGCTGGGTAATCTACCGCACAGCAGGGAACATGGTAGTTGGTGTTGAGGGGGGGAAGCGTGTGAGAGCCTAGGAATTTTCTGTGTCACCCCATTAGTTGTGCTGTGTTGAGGTTTTGAAAAAAAACACTTAAAAGGCAGAAAGGGTAGAAGATCTTTTGGGCTGTAGACTTTTTGGGCATTTCAGTACGGTCCACCCTATAGGTGTGAATGTTGTACTCACGTGGGTGTCAGATGAAGGTGGACTTTAAAAATAAATCCCACACTAGCTCAGAAATGAGTATAATAAAGAGTTATTTATTTTGGAGTAGACCCACAGATCACAGTACTCAGCATGAATGGGGAACAGGAACTGAATCCAGCAGCCAGAATAGAGTGAGAGATGCACATACTTTACATCTGCATTTATAGTATAAGAGCCCATGCCTAAGTGGGCTGATAACTTAAAGGCTGCTGGCTGAAGCATTTCCTATAGCACAATCCCGTAAATGAAATAAACTTCTGGAGCCATCATCATTCCTGACTTCAAGCACTATTATAGAGGTTTAGTAATGAAAACAACATGGTATTGGCATAAAAATATACAGGAGGACAAATAGAATCGAATCGAAGATTCTGATATCAATCCACATACCTATGAACACCTGATTTCTGACAAAGAAGTTAAAACTATACAATAGGAAAAGAAACCATCTTCAACAAATTATGCTGATATAACTGAATGTCAATATGTAGTAGAATGCAAATAGATCCATAGATGAATCTCAAGTCCAAGTAGAACAGTGACCTCAAAATAAATCCAGCCACACCGATCCACACTGAAGTGAAAGGTGAAAATAGCCTTGAATGAATGCATGGACACAGAAGTCTACTTCCTAAATATAAGACCAGTAGCACAGACACTGAGAGCAACAATTGATAAATGGGACCTTCTGGAACTGAGAAGCTTCTGTAAGGCAAAGGACACAATCAATAAGACAAAAGCTACAGAATGGGACAAGATCCTCACCAACCTCACTTTGGAGAGGGGATTGATCTCTAAAATATATAAAGAACTCAAGAAACTAGATAACAAATATCAAATAATCCAATTAAAAAGTGGGTACAGATTTAAACAGAATTCACATAGAAGAATCCCAAATGTCCAAAAGACAAGGAAATGCTCATCATCCTTAGCCATCAGGGAAATAAAAATCAAAATGATTCTGAGGTACTATCTTACACCAGTCAAAATTACTAAGATCAAAAACACCAATGATAGCTTATGCTGGAGAGGATGCAAAGTAAGGGGGAGGCTCCTCCCTTGCAAATGGGATTGCAAATGCATACAGTCACTTAGGAAATCAGTACGACGGTTTCTCAGAAAAAAAAATGGAAATCAACATACTTCAATGCTTTGGTATATATCCACAGGATGGACACTCATACCACAAGGACATTTTATTCAACCATGTTTATATTAACGTTATTCATAATAGCCAGAACCTGGAAACAACCTAGATGCTCCTCAATTAAAGAATGGATAAAGAAAATATGTTACATTTACACTACTCAGTGGTAAAAAGCAATGCCAGTTTGAAACTTGCATTCAAGTGGTTGGAAATAGAAAAAAAAATATATCCTGAGTGAGGTAACCCACATCCAGAAAGACACATTAAGCACTCACTCATAAGTGAATATTATATGTAAATCAAAGGATAACCAACCTTTTAGTTCATGATTCTAGAGAAGCTACAAGGAGAACCCTGAGAGAGACATATATGGATCTCCCTTGGAAGGGGACAGAGACAAGATCTCCTGAGAAAATTGGGAGGTAGTGTGAGGGAGAAGGGAGAGCAGAAGGGGAGGAGGAGAGTAGGAGGGGAGGGAGGAGGAGAAGGTGAGGGAACAGGATGGTTGAGATGGGGAAAGGACAGAGGTAGAGCCAGGAAGGAGATACCTTGAAACAGGGAACCATTATCAGCCTAGCATGACTTGGCACCAATAAATTCCCAGGAATCAACAAGGATGACCACAGCTAAGACCAGGATTTATCCCTACTGCTTGAATTGCCTTTTTAGAGTCCATTTTTTGAAAGTACATTTTGCTCAGCCTAAATATAATGGGGAGGGACTTGTTCCTGCCTCAAAGTGATATGTCAGATTTTGTTAACTCACCATGGGAAATCTTATGTTCTCTGAGGAACAGATGAGGGGGGGATGAGTGGAGTGGGAAAAGGGGAAGGAATGGTAACTGTGGAGATATGTAAAATGAGAAAAGATTGTAATAACTAATGAAAATAAATAAAAGATATGTTAAATTTCTGTTCTAAATTCTCTATATTGAACGATTTGCAGTAAAAGCTATATAAGGAAATGCCCATTTTGCTGATTTATAAATTTAAAAACACTTTCACAATCTATTATTTGTAATTAGGTTTTTAAAACACTTTTGTGTAATTTATTCTTTATATTTACATTCACTTTACTGTATCTTCAGAGTCCGGTTTTAATTAAAAGGATGGTGTTTTTCCTAAAAGCTTGAGGTCAAAGGTACCTTCTCACCAAATAGATGTGGTTTAATTCCCATTTCTAGGTTGAAATTCCTACAACACACTCACTTTGGGAGTTCTATTTTTTTCTTTTGTAATAAAACTACAATCTTTCTCCCTTATCTTTCATCCCTTCAGATTCTCCCATATTCTGCTCTTTACAAATTCATGCCCTTATATTTTTGGTTGTGAGCCTAGCCTTTAACGGCTGAGCCATCTCTCCAATGCAAACTCGTGCAACCACTTTGGAAAGCAGTGTGGTGGTTTCTCAGGAAATTCGGGATCAACCTACCCCTGGACCCAGCAATACCACTCTTGGGAATATACCCAAGAGATGCCCTATCATACAACAAAAGTATATGCTCAACTATGTTCATAGCAGCATTGTTTGTAATAGCCAGAAACTGGAAACAACCTAGATGCCCTTCAATGGAAGAATGGATGAAGAAAGTATGGAATATATACATATTAGAGTACTACTCAGCAGTAAAAACAATGACTTCTTGAATTTTGCATGCAAATGGATGGAAATAGAAAACACTATCCTGAGTGAGGTAAGCCAGACCCAAAAAGGGGAACATGGGATGTATTCACTCATAATTGGCTACTAGCCATAAATAAAGAACATTGAGCCTATAATTCGTGATCCTAGAGAAGCTAAAAAAGAAGGTGAACCCAAAGAAAAACATATAGTCATCCTCCTGGATATTAACCTTCATCAGGCAATGAAAGGAGACAGAGACAGAGTCCCACATTGGAGCACCGGACTGAATCCCCAAGGTCCAAATCAGGAGCAGAAGGAGAGAGAGCATGAGCAAGAAACTCAGGACCACGAGGGGTGCACCCACACACTGAGACAATGGGGATGTTCTATCGGGAACTCACCAAGGCCAGCTGGACTGTGTCTGAAAATGCATGGGATAAAACCGGACTCGCTGAACATAGTGGACAATGAGAACTGCTGAGAAGTCAAGAACAATGGCACTGGGTTTTGATCCTACCGCACTTACTGGCTTTGTGGAAGCCTAGGCTGTTTGGATGTTACCTTACTAGACCTGGAAGGAAGTGGAAGGTCCTTGGACTCCCCACAGGGCAGGGAACCCTGACTGCTCTTAGGGCTGAGGAGATTGGAGGAGTTGATTGGGGGAGGGGGAGGGAAATGGGGGCAGTGGCGGGGAGGAGACAGAAATCTTTAATAAATAAATAAATAAAAAGCCAAATTCATGCCCTCTTTTTATATTAATTTTTATTGTATGCATATAGTTATGAATATATGCATACATATTCTAAAATATATCCTGCTCAGTCCATATGATGTTATTTGTATGTTTGTTTTCAAGGCTAACCAGTTCACACTGGACAATTCCAGGGAAGATCAAGTTTTTCAGTTGCCCACAGTTCTTCATGTAGGCTTGAGTCCTTGTAGGCACATATTTAAAAAATAGGCACTGCATTGTTAGTAATTGGTAGTAAAAATGTATCAATGTATCCAATTTTGTCATCATTGTGACTTAATTCTATATATAGTTTTATTTTTAAAATTATTTTAATTGTTAGATTTTTCCTCTCTTTTTAAAGTTTTTTTAAAATTTTTTTTTATTGAGAGAAGGAAAAAAATGTTTCCGCCTCCTTGCAGCCTCCCATTTCCCTCCCCCTCCTCCCAACTTTCTTCCCCTCCCCCACTCCTTTCCCCCTCCCTCTCTAGTCCAAAGAGCAGTCAGGGTTCCCTGCCCTGTGGAAAGTCCAAGGTCCTCCCCCTTCCGTCCATGTCTAGGAAGGTGAACATCCAAACTGCCTAGGCTCCCACAAAGCCAGAACATGAAGTAGGATCAAAACCCCGTGCCATTGTCCTTGGCTTCTCATCAGCCCTCATTATTCGCCATGTTCAGAGTGTCCAGTTTTATCCCATGCTTTTTCAGTCACAGTCCAGCTGGCCTTGGTGAGCTCCCAATAGATCAATCCCACTGTCTCAGTAGGTGGGTGCACCTCTCGTGGTCCTGACTTCCTTGCTCATGTTCTCCCTCCTTCCTAAAGTTATTTTTTTTAAACTATCTTTTCTCATTTTACATTCCAATCTCAGTCCCTATTACCGCCCTTCCTCCCACTCCCTCTGTCTGCTCCTCAGAAAGGGTAAGACTTTACATGGGAAGCCAACAAAGTTTAGCACATTGCTTTGAGGCAGGACCAAGGCCCTCCTCGCTATATATAGGCTGAGTAAAGTATCCCTGCAAAGAGAATGGGTTCTAAAAAGCCACTACAAGCAGTAGGAATAAATCCTGGTCTCACTGCCGGTGGCCCCATAGTGGTTTTGAAAAAAAATATTTATTTTATGTTATGTATGTCAGTGTTTTGCCTGCCTGCATGTCGGTATTCCATGTGCATGACTACACAGTACAGAAGAAGAACTTTTTAACGTGAGCCAGCATGTGGGTGCTGGGTGCCAAACCCAGGACCTTTGCAAGAGCAACAAATACTCTTAACTGCTGAGATTCCTGTACATTTTCTCATAGTGGTTTTCAGAAAAATCCAGCAGATAGGCTGCTACATCAAATCAACATCCTGAAGCAGCTTAAGGATGGGATACTGCAAATTTTTAAAAAGAACAAGAAAACAGAGAAATAAAATACAAAATGGGGAATTCCTTTGTTGCAAAATTCCAGAAGAGATAACACTATCAATAATGGCTGAAAAATCACCTGTAGATGTTTGATTTAATTTCAAATGGTTTTAGCAGGTATCAGGGGAATGTTTGTAAAGAAGGAGGATGGACTTTAAGAGGGCATGGAAAGAAAGAGTAATGGAGAACATGAACCTTGAAGCATAGTTCATAACTGACATACTTGAAAATTACATTCTTCTTCTTTCATTCATGTTCTAGTAGCATATTATTTATGCCTAAATATTAACTCCTTGTTTTGAAAAGAACACAATCTGTGAAGGACCTGTTTGAATGCATCCTTCACCTGCTGGTTCCTTAGGGTGTAAATGAATGGGTTTAGCAAAGGGGCCACAGAAGTGTTGAGCACAGCCACACCTTTGTTTAAAGTCACCCTCTCCTTGGCTGATGTTTTCATGTACATGAAGATACAACTGCCATAAGTGATGGAGACAACAACCATGTGTGAGGAGCAGGTGGAAAAGGCCTTTCTCCGTTGTTGAGCTGACGGGAACTTTAGGATGGTTTTGATGATGAGTGTGTAGGAGAGGATCACTAAGATCAAGGTGATGATGAGTGTCATCACAGCTAAGGCAAAAGCCATCCATTCTATAAAGCGTGTGTCTGTGCAAGACAGCTGAAGGACAGGAGAAGTGTCACATAGGAAGTGGTCTATGGTTTTGGAAGCACAGAAATCCAGTTTGAGTCCCAACATCAAAGGGGGAAAGATGACTAAGAACCCAGTCACCCAGGAACTGATGACCAGCAGGTGACACACTTTGCTGTTCATGATGATGGGGTAATGCAGTGGTCTGCAGATGGCGACATAGCGGTCATAGGACATGGCTGCCAGGAGGTAGAATTCTGTGATTAGTGACAGAAAGAAGAAGAATAATTGAGCTGCACAAGCATTGTAGGAAATTGTTTTATCACGGGTGAGAATGCTCATCAAGAACCGTGGAATGCAGGCAGACGTGAATGCCATTTCTAGGAAGGAGAAATTCCGGAGGAAGAAGTACATTGGAGTCTTGAGGTGGGGATCCAGCAGGGTGAGGAGGATGATCACTAAGTTCCCCATCAGGCTCAAGATGTAATTGACAAACAGAAACAGAAAAATCATAATTTGTAGTGGAGGGTCATCTGTCAGTCCCAGCAAAATGAACACTATCTCCACAGATTGGTTCTTCATTTCTTTTTTTCCCCTAATAAGGCTACAGAAAACATAATAAAATAAAAAAGGAAAAAAATAAAAAAGGGAAAAATAAAATGGAAAAGCACCCCAAATAGCTAACATCACACATCACATATAAGAAAAAATATTTGTTTCTTGGTAATCGTAACAAGGTCCATTTTCTTTATAACCCATGCAAAAACACCTTAATGAGTTTAGTGTTCACTGCATGGACATAGCTTGCATCTCAGTGGTATGTGTCTTGGTTAAACTTACTATTGTTTTCATAAAACACAGTGACCAAAATAACTTGGGGAGGAAATGTCTTAAAGGGTTTCCTTCACCTTATAACTTATAAGTTCATTAGTGAGGGACTTCAGGAAAAGGACTCAGGGAAGGTAGCTAGAGGCAGAAACTGATGTAGAGGCCATGAAGGAGTGCTGTTACTGACTGACTTGCTTTTTATGGTTTTCTCAGAATGCTTTCAGGATGCCCCTCCACATCAGCCATCTATCATGACAACATAATGTAGATTTTCCCAAAGGTCAGTCTGGTGAGAACGTTGTCTCATTTGAGGTTCTCTCTTCCCAAATGACTATGGTTTGTATCGATATAATACAATATTAGTCAGCAAAATATGCTTATAGGACTCAGAATCTTTAGCTCAAAGATGAGTGAGTCTTTTGGCCGTTTTACATGAGGCATGTCAGTCATGTGAAACACAGTCCTTTAATCTTATTACTGTTCATCTGTACCTGTCATTCCAGCAGTTTATTTAAATAAACTTTTCAAGTGGGGTATTTGAAAGTTTCTCACTTAAAACTCTTGCGTAAGTTGCCACTTCCGTGATACAATGTTTGTAAATGGTGGTGTTCCCACTAGCTATAGTAATTTCCACATTGGGACTATGTATATATAGGGCATTCTAAGAAAGAGAACTCCTAAAGAAGGAAATACATGAGGCTGTAGTAGATTCTAGGAGGGAGGGTGTGGTGATAGTCAGGATTAATTTCCTAGAGATGAATTGAGGATATGAAATCACAGAAATTTCTTACGAGTCTTCAGTTGAACCTACTACCATAAACTCTGCCTTTCTGTAGAATTTCTGATTGCCATCTTCTGTCTTATGACAGTTTCGAACAAAGAAAAATATCTGTATGGAAATAGTAATAACTAGTGTTTAACCTCTGAATATAAAGCCAATGTTTCAAGTAAAAATACAAAGCTCATTTTCATTTTGAAACAACTGTGTAAGATCAATACCTTAACATTACAAAATAATTCCTTTCAATATTAAAACTTTATATATTTTACCACTTTTATAGTCATGTAAGCATAGAGAATTTTAAAATAAATTAAATATTTATATTGACTAATTAGAATACACATAAAGTTTTCAAAATGCACATGTCCTATATAACATGATTAAGTAGCTGATGATTTTCTGATTAGTTTAGAGATTGTTTAGTAGAACCAAGTGACACATGAACAACAATCTATATCTGTCAGTGAATATACACATCCACAGGAACAAACTGAGTCAATGTCAGAAATTAGCAGCTCATTGGTACTTTTGATTGAGTCAATCAAAGATTAGCATAACTGATTCTTGAGTGATTTTGTTTTATGGCAACAATACTGCTTTTTAGGTATTTCCTCTTAACAAAGGATGTTGAATTTATTTGCTTTTCATTAAAAGTTTCTGAGTTACTTCTGGTTACACATCCCAGGCATGACTTTCTTTCATTATGAACAGTTTGGTAATGCTGTTATAAAGAGTGACATACCATATTTTTCTCATTTCTGTAGTATTGGTTCAATGTAGGGTCTAGTGCTATGAAATGCTTGGTAAGAAGGACACACATGTAAATATTTTAGGATATACTAAGAAAACACGGAATAATAAGATAGGAGTATGAGCAAACATAAAGTATTGTGGTTACCATTCAAAGTAAAGGGGAGAATTAGGCTGATTTCAAAAGTCAGGATTTTAAAATTATTTTATATTATGAAAGCTTTCCTCAAAGATTTATTCAATTCTAATCAGAAGTCAACTTATAAGACATTTATTAAATAAAGAATTAGTGACATCATCTATAGTTAAAAAGCTTTTATTAGATTTTAAAATAGCCATAATATGATCATTTAAGTCCTTTAAGGTAAAAAGTTATATATAAGATAGTATTTTCTGCATTGTGAATGCTAATAGAATTGTTTCTAGCCTTTGAGGTATAAATTTTTCTATAGAAAACAGTAAAAAATATAAAAATAAATGCAAAAAGAATCAAAGGAGAACTGAAAATCAATTCTTTCCTTTGTTATTTGAAAGAATATGTAGAAGGATATATATGAGCATTTGAATATTTAAATAGTCCATAAAGGAACTAAAGATTTGAGAGAGGATATTTTAGGCAGATGAAGCATTGTGAAATAAAGAAAACCTAATGTATCCCTCAAACTTTGCTTGAAAAGAAATGCTCAGTATTCTTGTGTTTATTAATCTCTCATAAAACCATAAACTATTGTAAAGAATAGTTTCATGGTCATCAAAGTCCTTTAGGGCATGTAGATATTATAAAACAACATATCATTAATTATTCTCAGGTATACAAATCTTCCCATTAGTAACATTGATAGAAATGTTTAATTATATTATACTTACACTAAATTTTCCTCATTTGAAATTATTGATTTGTTTTGCTTTAACAATTACATGCAACACACATATTCATAACACATACTATAAGGGAAAACAACACAAATCACATTATGTATTATAAGACCCACAGACCAATAAATAAAATTGCATTTAGTTTTGTTGGATCTTTTGGATACCATATAAAACTGAAAGATTTCCTAATTTTAAAACATATTTTGTAATCATTTACAATTATCTCTCTATATTTCAACATAAGAAGTTATGACAGCACTGACCCTTTATTAGTTCAAGAGCTTTCTTCAGTTGAACAAGTAAATTCTTCCAAGTTTGTACTTTTGTATGGAGAATAAAGAGTGTGGATGGACCATTCTTTCTTCCTCATTCTATCCAAAATATTTGACAGATTTGTCTTAGAGAAATCATTTTTGACTAATTTATTGCATGGTCAGAAATCAGTATTTCTACAGTATCCAGTTCACTTAATATTTAATTCTTGCTAAATGTTATATACACCATAATATAGAAATTCATCATCTCTGAAATAATGAAGAATTTACACTCCTGTTTCCTATAGGAAAACATTTAATAAGAACAAACAATTCTCAGGGTAACTAGACCTCACACCATCATTTCCTAAGGGATTGGCAAATTGTATGATACAGAAGTGCTGCTTATAAAAACAAACATCCATGCATAGACTTTTACTTCTTTTAATTACAATTCCAGAAAATTTATTAGTGATTTTCATTTCATTCCCCAATGCACCCATCTTTTGAAAATATAATTGCACAGTTCTTGGCTTAAAATCAGAGAAAACAAAGAATATTTCAAGGGAATATGAAAAGTGATAACATAAGATGGGAAAATACTACCTGTTGTATATGTATTAACTCTAAGATAAATGTGATAGTCAGTGTCCTGCAAAAACTCTGATTCCCCTTGGCTTGTTTGCTTAACACTGCATACTGTCTTTCACAGTACCATGCCAATTCATGGGGGCATTTTAAACTTTTGCCTGGCGAGAGATGGAAATAGAGATAGGGACCCACACTGGAGCATTGGATTGAGCTCCCAAGGTCCAGTTGAAGAGTGGAAGGAGAAAGAATATAAGCAAGGAAGTCAGGACCATGAGGGGTTGGTCTACTCACTGAGACAATGTGCCTGAGCTAATGGGAGCTCATCAAATCCAGCTGACTGGGACTGAATGAGCATGGGATCAAACTGCACCCTCTGAATGTGGCTGACAGTTCGGGCAGACTGAGAAGCCAATGATAATGGCACTGGGATTTGTCTCTACTGTTTGTACTGGCTTTTTCGGATCCTATTCTATTTGGAAGCATACCTTCCTAAGCCTGGATGTAGGTGGGAAGGCCTTGGACTTCCCACAGGGTAGGGTACCTTGTCCTCTCTCAGGACTGGAGGGAGTAGGGGAGGGTATGTGGGAGAGCAGGAGGGAAGTGGGATGAGGGTAGGAACTGGACATTTTGATTGGTATTTTTTATAAAGTAATAATGTGAAATTCAATGAAAATATGTTAGAAAAAATGAAATCCTTAAATACATTTTTTGACATCATGGCATATACCCATTATCTCAGGTATGTAACAAGTTCCAGGTAAACCTGAGCTAAATGAGTACTTGTCTCAAAAACAGCCAGGTATTATGGCTCAGGCCTTTAATCCCAGCGCTTGGGAGGAAGAGGCAGTTAGTTTGAGACCTGCCTGGTTTATATAGCAAGTTCCAAGACAACCAGGGTTAGGTAGAGAGACCATGTATCAAAAGCCAAAAACCAAATCAAAGCAACCTAATAAATACCCCGTACTGGTTAGTTTTTATCAACTCAATATTGAGAAGAAGGAATCTCAACCAAGAAATTGCTGTATCACATTAGCCTGTAGGTATTTTCAACGATGCATTTTCTTGATTACCAAGGGGTGTATGAGGACCCACTTTACAACAGGCAGTGCTGTCCCTGAGAACCAGCAGCAAGTTTCTTCTTCATCCTTCCCTCCCTCTCCTTCCTGTTGTAAGTAAGGCTGCTTGTTCATTTCCCAATGTAAGGACATGAAAAATTATAAGAAACTTTGCTTGATCAAGAGCTGGTTAAGACACTGGGTTCCAGAAACTTAGCAGCATTGAGAGCTAGCTGAAAACAGGAACTTCTGCAAAAGTATAAACCACCAAGTGCTCATAGCAGCTAGCCACCTGTCGACACCTAGCTTTGTGGTCTAGACTAAAGTAGATATAACTGTGTGGGGAAGTCGGGGGGCATGCACAAAAGCAAAAGTAGCTGCTTACAGGGCGAAGAGGGTGTGCAGAAGTAGTCCACCCCCTGTATCTAGCAAAACCAACTCCCTTGACCCTGAGTAAACCTGGCTTGCGGTTTTTGCCTATATCTATATCTCTATATCGATATCAACCCCAAATGATGAACAGGAGATCTTCCTACTGCACTGCATTGGCATGTGGTTGAGAACTCCCAGCTAGCTGGAAAGAATAAATCTTGCTTTTGCATTCTGGACTTGACTGGATTCCAGCGGTCTCTCTGGGGGTCTCAACTTGGGCACAACACCAGCTGCCCAGACTCCTGAGATAATCATACAGAAACCATATTATTTTCAATACTGTTTGGCAAATAGCTTAAGTTTATTTCTGGCTAACTCATATCCTAAACTAACCCATTTCTATTAATCTTTGTATCACCACGTGGCTGTGACTTACCAAGTAAAATTCCGTCTGGCGTCTGTCTCCAATGGCTTTATGGCTTCTCTCTGACTCTGCCTTCATTCTCCCAGCATTCAGTTTAGTTTTCTCCACCTAGATAAATTCTGCCTTGCTATAGGTCCAAAGTAGTTTCCTTATTAATCACAGCATACAGAGGGAAATCCCACATCACCCTTCCTCCTTCTCTCCCTTCTTTCTTTCTTTCTTTCTTTCTTTCTTTCTTTCTTTCTTTCTTTCTTCCTTCCTTCCTTCCTTCCTTCCTTCCTTTCTTTCTTTCTTTCTTTCTTTCTTTCTTTCTTTCTTTCTTTCTTTCTTTCTCTCTCTCTCTCTCTTCCTCCCTCCCTTCCTTCCTTTCTTCCTTTCCTTCCTTCTCTATCTACTCTCTCTTTCTCTCTCTTCCTCCCTCCTTCCCTCTCTCCCTCCTTCCTTCCTTTACTTCCTTTATGTAGTCTCATTCTATAAATCAGACTAGCCTAGAGTTTCTCATGTAAACTAGGGTTGCATCAAATTTGTGATCAGGTGATAAAAATAGAGTTCTTTATCATTCAGTGTTAGGATTACAGGTGTGAACTGCCATACCTCGCATAAGATGATGTTCCTATAAAAAAGGAATATCAGGTCGAACTCTCCCCCTGCGTGGGTCATGGGTCTCTGCCCCAGTGCACTGGTTCCTGTCTCATCTCATCATTAAAGCCTCATGTGATTGCAGCAAGGATGGTCTCTCGTGGGTTACTGGGGGGGGGTCGTGTTATCCCGAGACTTGAGTGAGAGTCTCCCCAGCACTGGGGGTCTTTCATTTGGGGGCTCATCCCGGGGATTAGCGACCACCCTTGTCTCCGAAGACCCACTTGGGGGCTTGGAGGTGAGACATTGTCTGTATGTCTTTCTTTGTGTGCCGGCAGGTCCTTTATGTTTTGTGCCAGATTGTGCCAGTTGAATTCAGGTTCAGGTTCTGTACATTCGAGTTTACAGTCGTGCCTTTGTGTTTCCGTGCGGTTGAATCCAGGTTCAGGTTCATGTTCTGTACATTCAGGTTTACAGTCGTGACTTATTTGGTGTTTCCGTGTCAGTTGAATTCAGGTTCAGGTTCTGTACTTTGAGGTTACAGCCATGTCTGTGTCTTTGTGTTTCCTCAGGTTCTGTATTTTTGGTTTTGCAGTCGCTCGTGTCTCGGGAGGAGATGAAGGAGTGATCAACAGACATGCTAGATCACCGACTGCTTCCCCAGGAGAAGTCCTGGGAGGCGAGAAGGGACCCAGGGACACCTGGAAAATTCCCGTCTGGGTGCTGGTGAGGATACGGAAGTTCTCCTGGATTGGAAGAACTATGTCCTCTCAGCTGTCTGTATTTCTTTCTTCTTTCTTTCTTTTTCTTTTTTTTTGTTTTTTCAAGACAGGGTTTCTCTGTGGCTTTGGAGCCTGTCCTGGAACTAGCTCTTGTAGACCAGGCTGGTCTCGAACTCACAGAGATCCGCCTGCCTCTGCCTCCCGAGTGCTGGGATTAAAGGCGTGCGGCACCATCGCCCGGCCTGTCTGTATTTCTGTATTTCTGGAATGGTTTTGTCTGTCTCGGTGGAGACGGACATTTGTTTGCATGTCTTGTGTATCTTCAGTCTTTTGTTTTCTTACTTGTGACATTGACTCTGGATCAGTGGTTTTGTATTTTTAAGTTTTGTTAGCCTTTGTCTGTATATCTTCGGTCTCTGTTTTGTCTTACACGCAGTTAGCATGTTCAGTTCTTTGGTGAAATATGCGGGTGGTGTTTCTCAGTTCTGTGGTATGACACATAAGTGGCATGGTCAGTTCTCTGTAGAGACATGCATGGAAAGCGGTCTCATTTATAAAGCGGGGCGGGTCACACTTGCGAAGCCAGCTTGAAGCTGTGTCTTTGGTTTGTTTGGCGCCTTTGTCCTGTATGTTTTTATAATGTGTGTTGTGCTTTTGTCCTGACTTAGACTGATGCTGACGTACTCAAATCATGACTTCTTTGACTTTGGTATTGTGACCACTTACAAGACTTTAGAGATAGGGCCATCAGCAAAGGGGTATATTTCATTAAAAAAGAGCCTCGGCCCCAAGCACGTGGCTGCGGGACAGCATGCGTGTATGGATGGCTGGGCTATTCAGCCTTCCTGTTACAAGGTATCGAGGCTGCCAGGTATTGAGGCTGCCAGACACAGTTGTAGAAGGTGAATGTACCCCAATAGGATTTCAAACACTAAACAAAAAATCTGAGAGTAATTGCTATGGCCTAAAGAGGTTAACAATCTTTTTTCCCCAGTGCTGTGTACCACCCTGCCCGCGCCCCATGATAATGAACAAGTTCCCTCCGCCTGCCCTGGGAGCTGCACGCCTCAAACCTTTGATCAAAGCTGACCAAGGCTTGGCTCCACAAGTGAAGAACTCTTTCAGATACTATGGATTATAAGTATCTGTCATCATTTATAGGGGCTGGTCAAATGTTTCATACTGGTACAGGATTTTATATACTGTTCTTGTTTATAAATTATTGTTGGTTAATGTTAAAAAAACCTATTGCTAGTCTCAAATGTTTCACATTGGTATAGGATTTTTTTTTTTTAGTTTTTCTGAGACAAGGTTTCTCTGTAGCTTTGGAGCCTGTCCTGGCACTAGCTCTTGTAGACCAGGCTGGCCTCGAACTCACAGAGATCCATCTGCCTCTGCCTCCCGAGTGCTGGGATTAAAGGCGTGCGCCACCGTTCCTGTTTAAAATGTAGCCATACATTCCCACTGAGAAAAACCACCAAAAAAGACTTTGGTAAAGAGTTTTTATGTTGTTTAAAAGGCAAGAGATTTTTGCTATATTGTCTAAAAAGCAAGAGAAATTTTTGGTGTGTTGTCTCGAGAGATTTTGGTTTAAAAATGTGTAAACAGTTGTGGGCCTTATCTAGTTCCCTGTGTCTGTTTTCAAGGTCAGACTTAAGGCTGGTAGGGAGCAGCTGACAGTCATCACCTCAGGGCTCTGCCATCTGTGTTTCTTAAATGGTTAATGGAGGCTTACAGGCGTTATACTCCCTTTGACCCAACCTCTGAGGGTCAGCAGTAGCTATGGCCTTCATAGGACAGTCAGCATCAGAAACTAAGAAAAGTTACAGTGGTTAGAAGGGTTGCAGGATTATATCTTGCAGGATTTGGTTAAGAAGGCAGAGAAAGTGTTTCATAAGTGAGAGACTGAGGAAGAGAAGAGAGAGAGAGAGAGAGAGAGAGAGAGAGAGAGAGAGAGAGAAGAGAGAGTACCAGAGGGATCATAGACAAGAGAGAAATTTGATAGAATTTTGGCCGCAGTGGTAGGAAAGAAAGGAAAGACAGGGCCTAGACAGGTAGGGAACCTGGGCAACAGAAGACCAAAGATCAATGTGCTTATTGCAAAGAAAAAGAACATTGGGCAAGAAAATGCCCAAAGGAGAAAAGAAGGACCTCTAAGGTACTGGCCCTAGAAGAAGATGGATTAGAGGGGACCAGGCTCGGACCCCCTCCCCCACACCTAGGGTAACTGACTGTGGAGGGGCCCCCTGTGGACTTTCTAGTGAAAAAGGGACTGAGTACTCTGTGCTGAAACAACCATTGGGGAAGTTAAAGAATAAAAAAAGACTAGTAATTGGAGCAATTGGACAGAAACAATATCTGTGGACCACCTTACAAACTGTAGATTTGGGGGAAGGACAAGTGACTCATTCCTTCCTGGTTTTCCCTGAGTGCCTCATACCTTTATTAGAAAGAGACTCAAAGGGCCAGAGGTGATTAAAGCCTTTTGTTGGCTGAACCAGTGACCTTTGCTCCCCCTGCTGTCCACAATCCTGCTACCCATCACTGCACTGACATTTTGGCAGAAGAAGCTGGTACCCAAAATGATCTGAGGGATCAGCCTTGGCCTGAAGTCCGAGCTGGTATATGGACGGAACGGCAGCTGTTTCGCAGTTGAAGGTAAGCAGAAGGCAGGGACAGCAGTGGTGGATGGGAAGCAAGTAGTATGGGCATAGCCTCCCTGAAGGACATCGGCACAGAAAGCCAAACTTGTGGCTTTGATACCAGCTCTATGAATGGCAGAGGGAAAAGTCTCAACTGACAGCAGGTATGCTTTTGCCACTGCCCATATACACAGAGCAATATACAAAGAGGGCTGTTAACATCTGCAGGAAAAAATAAAAAATTTTGAGCCTCCTCAAGGCCATACATTTGCCAAAGAAGATAGCCACCATACGTTGTCCAGGACACCAAAAAGCTCAAGATGCTGTGGCTAAAGGAAATCAGACGACAGACCTAACCGCTAAACAGGTGGCCCAGGGAGCAATGATCCTGGCAGTCAAAGAGCCTAAAGATTATCATGGTATCAGTGTAACCAACTTTAGATATACCCCCGAGGACTATCAAGTTATGGGCAAATTAGGACTGGTAGAGGAGACTCCATATGGGGCAGTAGAGATGGAAGGAGGAAGACTAGTCCTCCTACAAAAAGAAGGGCACAAGTATGTTACCAACTTACATTACCCGACCCACCTGGGGGCCAAGAAACTAAAAGATGTGGTTATGTCCTCTGACTATTATGTTATGGGACTCTCTGACTTGGCAGAAGAAGTAGTCAAAAGCTACAAGGCCTGTGCTATAACAATGCAGGAAACTCCTGGGAAGAGGCTCAGGGGCCACTGGCATGGGGCCTACTGGGAAGTAGATTTTACAGAAATTAAGCCAGCCAGGTATGGTAACAAGTACTTTTTTTTATTGAGAAAAGGAAAAAAAAACAACTTTCTGCCTCCTCCCAGCCTCCCATTTCCCTCCCCCTCCTCCCACTTTCTCCCCCTCCTCCCACCTTCTCCCCCTCCTCCAACTCCTCTCCCCCTCCCCCTACTCCTCTTGGCCTCCCTCTCCAGTCCAAAGAACAGTCAGGATTCCCTGCCCTGTGGAAAGTCCAAGGTCCTCCCCCCTCTGTCCATATCTAGGAAGGTGAACATCCAAACTGGCTAGGATCCCACAAAGCCCGCACATAAAGTAGGATCAAAACCCCGTGCCATTGTCCTTGGCTTCTCATCAGCCCTCATTGTTCGCCATGTTCAGAGAGTCCGGGTTTATCCCATGCTTTTTCAGTCACAGTCCAGCTGGCCTTGGTGAGCTCCCAATAGATCAGCCCCACTGTCTCAGTGGGTGGGTGCACCCCTCGTGGTCCCGACTTCTTTGCTCATATTCTCCCTCCTTCTGTTCCTCATTGGGACCTTGGGAGCTCAGCCCAGTGCTCCAGTGTGGGTCTCTGTCTCTATCTCCATCCATCACCAGATGAAGGTTCTATGGTGATATGCAAGATATTCGTCAGTATTGCTATAGGATAGGGTCATTTCAGGTTCCCTATCCTCAGCTGCCCAAGGAACTAACTGGGGACATCGCCTTGGGCTCCTGGGAGCCACTCTAGGTTCAAGTCTCTTGCCAACCCTAAGGTGGCTCCCTTAACTAAGAATTGTGCTTCCGTGCTCCCCTATCCAACCTTCCTTTATCCCAATCATCCTTTTTCCCCAAGTTCCCCCATCCTTCCCTTCTCCCTTTGTGGGATGGGGGTAAGGGCAGATGTGGAGAGAAAATGGTAACAAGTACTTATTAATTTTTATCGACACCTTTTCAGGATGGGTAGAAGCTTTTCCTACCAGGACTAAGACAGCCAATGTGGTGGCTAAGATGATCATATAAGAAATCTTCCCAAGGTTTGGGATACCCAAGGTAATTGAGTCTGATAATGGACCTGCCTTTGTTGCCCAGGTAAGTCAGGGACTGGCCACCCAACTGGGGATCAATTAAAAATTGCATTGTGCTTACCGACCCCATAGTCAGGTCAGGTAGAAAGGATAAATATAAATTCTAGAAAGAGACCTGTGGAAATGACTGGACAACCCTCCTTCCCTTTGCCCTCTTCCGAGTTTGGAACACCCCAGGGCGAACTCACCCCTTATGAGATTCTATGCGGAGAACAGCCACTGCTCACTGAGTTGGGTGGAATGTATAATCCTGATGCATTCTTTCTAGACCTTTATTTTTCCCACATAAAGGCCCTTGAAATGGTGAGACGCCAGATCTGGGTACTGCTGAAAGAAGTATGCATCTCTGCCTGGATCCACGCCTCCCACGTGAAGCAAGCTCCTGAACTACCCAAAATTGAAGTATCTGGGACTTTGACAATACTACCAGTCAAGAGGCTTATGTTTGGGGGACTAATCATAGGCTGACTCTTACTGAGGTTATGTAATGAGACTCTTAAAAGCCCTAAGACTTCTGACACCAGGTACTCGGTTCCCGATTTAGCTAAATGGTGGGCCTGTAATACAGGCTGACACCTTGCGTGTCGACATCGGTTTTTAGTGACATCAAAGATTACTGTATGCTTGTACAACTGATACTAGGATCTTTTATCATCCAGTTAACATGCTTAAAGATGAGTTTGACAAGCACCCAACTCGCTTTTGATGAGAACCTATTTCTCTGATATTAGCAGTAATCCTGGGCCTCGGGGTAGCTGCCCTAATACAGGCCGTCAGTATTTTAATGAATTAAAACTAATTACCTTCAGTAGAGAAGGAATAAGTGCTGTTCAGATTTTGATGTTACGTCACCAATATAGTGCTTTACAAGGTCAAGAAGATACTTAAAATCTAGTTCTATAATTAGAATTAGGTACTAGAAGAAGTGGGGAGATGAAAGACCTGGATAAATCCAGGTATCCCCAAAGAAAGCCCTGGGATAAATCCAGGCTCCCGCCCCACCCCCCAGCAGGAAGAAAATAGCCAAAAATCCAAGCAGGAAGAGAAGAATCAAAAATCTAGGATTAGCCAGTTTAGTGACTGTTTCAGGAACTAGCTGAAGATAAAGTTAGGTTGTAATCTTGAGAATAATCTTGAGAAACAGGGAGTTTCCCCCTTGTCAGGTGTTTTAAGAACTAGCTGATTATGACCTTGGCAGTGGTCCTGAGAGGCAGGGGGTTGCCCCCACGTCTTCTTCACTGATATTTTCGGAATTTTCTGTGACACACTCCCTGCCATTTCCGGATCACTGGGCTGTGGTTTCTTCCCTGAAAAATCGCTTCTCCCGGTCACTCGGGGTCGAACTCTCCCCCTGCATGGGTTATGAGTCTCTGCCCCAGTGCACTGGTTCCGATCTCATCTCATCATTAAAGTCTCCTGTGATTGCAGCAAAAAAAAAGGAATATCATATTAAACAGTGAGATTGAGAATATATAAAAATTGATAAAAAATGAATGAAAAATCATATATATTGAATAGACTTGAAGGAATAATTTTATGTACCTGCCTATGATGTGCATGATTTAGGTAGTTTAGTTCCAGTCTTTTTTTTTATTGAAAAAAAGGAAAAAAAAGTTTCCGCCTCCTCCCAGCCTCCCATTTCCCTCCCCCTCCTCGCACCCTTCTCCTCCTCCCCCCACTCCTCTCCCCCTCCCTCTCCAGTCCAAAGAGCAGTCAGGGTTACCTGCCCTGTGGAAAGTCCAAGGTCCTCCCCTCTCCATCCATATCTAGGAAGGTGAACATCCAAACTGGCTAGGCTCCCACAAAGCCAGAACATGAAGTAGGATCAAAACCCCGTGCCATCGTCCTTGGCTTCTCATCAGCCCTCATTGTATGCCATGTTCAGAGATTCTGGTTTTATCCCATGCTTTTTCAGTCACAGTCCAGCTGGCCTTGGTGAGCTCCCAATAGATCAGCCTCACTGTCTCAGTGGGTGGGTGCACCCCTCGTGGTCCTGACTTCCTTGCTCATATTCTCCCTCATTCTGCTCCTCATTGGGACCTTGGAAGCTCAGTCCAGTGCTCCAGTGTGGGTCTCTGTCTTTATCTCCATCCATCACCAGATGAAGGTTCTATGGTGATATGCAAGTAGCTAAGTAAGAAGATGAACCCAAGGAAAAACATATAGTTATCCTCTTGGCTATACGAAGTAGACAAAATTGCCGGGGTGAAAATTGGGATCTTGGGGGTGGGGTGGGATGGGGGTAAGGGGAGATGGGGAGAGAAAAGGGAGAAGGGGAGGATAGGGGGAACTTGGGGAAAAAGGATGATTGGGATAAAGGAAGGTTGGATAGGGGAACACGGAAGCACAATTTTTAGTTAAGGGAGCCACCTTAGGGTTGGCAAAAGACTTGAACCTAGAGTGGCTCCCAGGAGCCCAAGGCAATGTCCCAAGTTAGTTTCCTGGGCAGCTGAGGATTGGGAACCTGAAATGACCCTATCCTATAGCAATACTGACGAATATCTTGCATATCACCAAAGTTCCAGTCTTTAGGCCAAGACTGGAACATCTGAAAAACATGTCTGAAAGGACTCTGACCCCACCCATGTATGTTGGAAACTATGCAGGCAAGTGTTAAGAAAGGAAGGTGTTGACTTCCTGCATCCCCACTGAAGATGCTGGTTCTCAGATGCTCCTTACTACAAAATCACAAAGCCAGTTTTGGGTGTTGACATGTGTAATTTCATCTTGAAAGGCTTTCCCCTAGTGGAGGTCAGGTGCAGGGCTGTGTGAATAAAGCAGATGGTACTTGAGTACTGGAGGGAGGATAATAGTTACCCAGCCAATGTACCAACTTGGACTTTCTAGGTGAATGCTGTGGAGAATATAAGCACCCGCCAGAGTCCTGCCCTGTTAGTAAATACCAATAACCTTTGTCTCCCACATCAAAAGATGGTGTATATCACTGTCCCTTTAATGAGACACACCTATCAAGCTCCTGTCTTGATATAGGTGCTCTCAGGTTCTCGTGGCTTAGTTTGCTCACTTTTCTGAGTTCTGACATGGAAAGTGTCGATTTTTCTTTTTTCTATATTTATCATTTTTTTCTGGTTCTGCTCAATTCCTTCTTGCTCTCACCTTTACTCTGGGCATTCTCACTCTCCCTGAAGATCCCTCACCTCTGTTAGGACCCAAGAAAAGCCCCCAAAGAAGACCAACAGCCATGAATGCAATAACAAGAGCTCTTTATTGATTCCAATATTGGGTGGCAAAAAAGCGACCCCCAGATAAGTTTGCAAGTTCCTTTTAAGCAGAGTTAGGGGAATTCCAAAGAGGAGGAATTAATCTGGGGATGTTTGGTGGAGGAAAGATTATTCAGGGAGCTGATTGGTGAGAGCTGACTGGTGGGAAGCCTAATGGTTAGGTTCTTTCCTGTGGCTGGGCAGGGGAAGTTATTTTTAGCTTGCAGAATTCCGAGGTTCATGTGCTGAGCTAGCAGAGAAACATTCAGGGCCAGTTGAGCCAGCAGAAGGGCCTTCCGGGGTGTCCTTGCTGATGGTAATCCTTAAATTGTGGTTTTCCTGAGAGCTGCTTGCTCAGCTCTGATCCTTTCTAGTTAACTGAAACTGAGGTCTCGTCTTTGTCAGGGCTCTGGTCTGCTGCTGTCTTGCCCCAGCCCTGCTCATTCCAGCCTTTTGAACTTCCAGCCTAACATCTTGGAGATTTTTATTGCTGAGTCTTTCTGTTCCCTTTATTTCTTTTCATCTGATCCATTTCCCTCCTCCTGGCAGCTGCCAAGTTTTCAGCCTGCTCTGTAGTAGGAGAGCTGCTTGTTTGTTCCTGGCTGCCCAGCCCCAAAATAATCACACAGAAACCATATTAATTAAATCACTGTGTGGCCCATCAGCTCTAGCTTCTCATTGGCTAACTCTTCCTTCTTAATTTCCCCCATTACTATTATTTTATATATTTCCATAAGGCTAGTGGCCTACCAGCAAGGTTCCAGCTGGTAGCTTGCGTCTTTCCCCCCTGGCAGCTACATGGCATCTCTTGTCTCCACTTTCTTCTCCCAGAATTCAGTTCCTTTCTGCCCTGCTTTGCTATAGGCTCAGAGCAGTTTCTTTATTAACCAATGGTAGTCACAGCATAGAGAGAGGAATTCCACATCACTGCTCTGCTCTTCTTTTCCAAGTCCTCATTTTTGAGTCCTTTAAAAAATCTTTTCAATATAAGAAAAAGAACCTGCAAAAGGGACCCCATGATCCTTGGTCCATATTCAGCCTTGGGAAATTATTTATATAATCCTGAAACCTTCTCTATATCCAACCATTTTCTGAATATTTCCTCAAGATCCAATCAGTCCTTGATAACAACTCCATCAGGAAACCAACCATTCAGTATATGAAAATGTTAGTTATGTTAAAATTGCAACAATAAATAATAAAGTGATTATTATATATTATATATAAATTTATTGTTGCATTATATATATATAATATAGGAGTTCTGTTATGCTATGTTAGTTAAAATTGCAACAATCAATATGTATATATATATAAGTTTTGAAGAATTTTAAAGATATATTTTTATTATTTTTAAATGTGTGCATGTGTGTGTGTGAGTCTTTTTGTGGGTATGTGTGCATGAGTTCAGGGTGCCATGTGACTGTGAGTCACCTGACATCTGTCCTGGGAACCAAACGCAGGTCGTCTGGGAGCACTCTACTCTTAACCACTTTGGCTCCTGAATATTTATCTATAGAAGTCACAGCTTTAAATTGTATTGTTTAAGAATGTTATAAGTTAAATATATACCACAGCTCAAACTTCTTGAACTTATACCCATAGACTTACATATATGAATATATGCATTTATATTAGATACATTAATACTTAATATCTTTGTGTGCAATGTACACACACACACACACACACACACACACACACACACACACATATATATATATATATATATATATATATATATATATATATATATATATATATATACTCTCAAATTCTAGCAGTTTGGCCAAGGCATATATACATATATAAGAATATGTTTTAGATATTTGTTTACTAATATTCTATCTCTTAATAGAATCTGTGAAAGCAATTTGTCTCTTTTATGTAGTAGTCATTTCTTCACTATTTTTGCATGTGTGTTGTGTGCTATTGTTTATAGTTTTTTATCTATTTGTTCATATATATATAGTTACACTTAGGGAAAATGAGGCTAATAAAAATGTTGCTAATTTATTTGTATGTTGAGTGCCAAGGGAATTTGAAAATGTAAATATTTATTTAGCACATATACCTAAAGTTTAAACTAGTAATGGTCCCTGCTGTCTTATCCATAAACCAATCATTGGGGTATGGCTTATGAGAGTTAGTATTGGTTAACACTCTTGGCTAATACATAGGAAAATCTTGCATCTCACCCATTGATATGGTATTTAAGACTCTTTCTCAAAGGCAAGGTGAGTCTGGAATGTCTATGAAAAGTGTTAGCACTCAACAATTATTATCCAATACGAAATGGTCATCCTTGAATATAAGTACAGGTGACATTATACACTCTAATCAGGTTGTTCTTATGTGTTTAGGTATATCTGCATATATTATAAAAAGAGGACATTAACTTGAAAGAGAGCAAAGTTTAGTATATGGTTGAGTTTTGTGGAAGGAAATGAAAGGAAGAAATTATGCAATAATTTTAAATCTCAAGTTTTAGATTTAAAATCAAAAGTTTTAAAAACCACAAAGTGCCATTTTTAATGTTTAGTAAAAAATATATATATTATTGTTTATAAGTATCTCTCCCATTTCTAGAGCAATATTTTATGAGTATAACTGGCACTGTAATGATACCTGTAAAATTAATAAAATTTAAAAAATAACTGTAATCCAATATTAGAAGAGAAAAATGTAAGAAATTCTGAGAAAAGCAATTTCAGTAGGTTGAGTGAAAATTAAATGAATAGTTCAATAAACTGTTAGAAAAAAAGAATAAAAGACTGAGGGTAATATTGATATAAGTAGGCCACTGACAACTTTTATTATTTGAATTGGCCTTCAATGTGCCCCTCACTCACAGGCCACATTATTTCATGTACTTGTGAAAAACACCATCTTCTTTGCCATGTTCATAAAGGCTTGCTTCACTTGCTGATTCCTCAGGCTGTAAATGAAGGGGTTTAGCATGGGGGCTACTGAGGTATTTAACACAGCAACTCCCTTGGTCAAAGATGCTCTATCTGATGCCGAGGGCTTAATATACATAAAAATGCAGCTTCCATAAGAGATGGAGATGACAATCATGTGGGAAGAGCATGTGGAAAAGGCCTTGGTCCTCTGACTAGCAGAAGGAATCTTCACAATGGCTCTGATGATATATGTGTATGACAGAAATATTAACGTTAAGGTGAACATTAGGGTAAAAACTGCACAGGAAAACCCTATCTTCTCCAGGAATTTTGTATCTGAACAGGAAAGTTGTAGCAGAGGGAAATAATCACAGGTATAGTGATCAATGATATTGGACCCACAGTAATCAAGTTGTATGACCAACATGAGTGCGGGAAAGATGATTAAGAAAGAGACCAGCCAGCAGACAAAGACAAGCATTGTGTAGACTTTCTGACTCATGATGGTCAGGTAATGCAGGGGCTTGCAGATGGCAACATAACGATCATAGGACATGGCAGCCAGAAGGTAAAATTCGGTGACTCCCAAAAGGATGAAAAAAAATAATTGAGCTACGCAGTTGTTGAAGGAAATGGTTTTATCCCCTGAGATTATACTGCCCAAGAACTTGGGTATAGTGACGGTTGTGAAGGACACTTCCAATATAGAGAAATTCCTGAGGAAGAAATACATGGGTGTCTGGAGCTGGGAATCCAGCAGGGTGAGTGTGATGATGGTCAAGTTCCCTGTGATGCTGAGTGTGTAGGTGATGAAGAGAAAGACGAAGATCACAACCTGGATCTTAGGGTCATCTGATAACCCCAGAAGAATAAACTCTGTAGTTTCTGTATGGTTTCTCATTCTCCAGTTACTTCTTTTTTTTGTTTTCTGCCAAATATAAAGGCAAAACCAGAAAAAAAATCAAGAATTGAGGATTAGTAAACATCAAAACAAGGGGCAGTCTTATTGTTGAATTAGTATGCTGTTTCTACCTGTAAGAGCAATTTAAGAGCCGGGCAGTAGTGGTGATGCAAGCCTTTAATCCCAGCATTCAGCAGGTGGAGCAGGCAGATCTTTGCCTGGTCTAAAAAAGCTAGTTTCAGGACAGGCTCCAAAGCTACAGAATAACCCTGTCTTGAAAAAACAAAAAACAGAAAACAAATAGAGCTATGTAAAACTATTCAATACTAATGATTCTTTAGTTTTTTTTTTGATTAGAGAAAAACTCATCTTCAAGATAGTTTGAAAAGCAGTTTTGTATCAAACTATAATGCAATAGACTGTCATCTCAGTGAGAATGGAAATTATGAAAAATACTCTACCAGCCTGGTCTAGAAGAGCTAGTTCCAGGAAAGGAACCAAAAGCTACAGAGAAACCCTGCCTCGAAAACCCCCCCCCCTAAAAAATAACAAAACAAAACAAAACAAAAACAGAAACAAAAAAATACTCTGTTGAGGATGTGGAAAGAAAAGTACTCTAAAACATTTTAGTAATGATGCTGTCTTAGTACAACAAATATGAGAACAGAATGGAGGGTCCCCAAGTAAGACCTCTAGATTTAATATGTAATCTGTTGGCCTCGTTCTAAGGTATATGTCCAATCAATGGTATCAGAAAGAGGTTTTTAGGATGATCTGGCAGCTGATATCCATCCAGGAAAGGTTAAGGTTACCTTGTATTGAATCTGAACCACTTACTAGTCTGAAAAACAGTTAACCATCATTGCTCCAATTCATCTTCTTATAAATACGCAGTTTCTTCAATAGACAACTCTAAGTTAGAAGTGCTGATATATGTGAAACATTCGAAAATTATATATACACCTTAATGATTGTGATTATGTGTAACACATTGCAATGACACCCAAATCGCTGTTTTTTTTTTCACTCCTCTCTTTATTTCTATGGCTTTCGAAGCAATATTTTCTGTTCACATACATAAAACCTTGTATTCATTTGCACAAATGAATATACTTCCTCTTAGACTATGCTACCATTTCCATCACCGTCCACATTACTTGGTACATTTACAAATGGACAAGTTTTTATTTTCAAAGCTAATTTAATGTGTTTTGTGTTTAGTACAATTTTACATTAAAGGAAGGGTTTACCCAGTTAATACTGACTTTTATTTAATTACTTGTTGACACCATTGTCTTCTTCATGCTATACTGTGTAGCCTGTGTATTACTTAGGATTTTATCTTTGCATTATAAGGTGACTTTTCTCAATTATTTACTTTATGAGATTGCGTAAGCACAAGTTCTAAATTTTCGAGGTTGAAAAGTTATCAAATGAAATATATATAAGGAATCTATAATATGCATATGTATTTAAACAAACTGTTAAATTTGACTTACTTTAGTAGTATTATTTTAGTGAATCTGAGTCTAATTTTCATTAAAATGATATTTCATTTATTAAACCTCTAGGTTATATCATGAAATAGTCAAAATCTGATTGCAATCTCTAGCTGTACCCACATACTAAGGACTCTATAAAATGGCACTAAAGATAAGATAATTACAAGTGACTCCATATATACGGCATACTTCATGTAAGTCTTTTGAATGAACTCTTGCGGTATAGCATATTTTAAATATGAAATAAGTCCTTAATTAGACACTGTCCACGTGGGAGTCTTTAAGGGCTATTATGTCACTGGAAGAGCTGACTTTTGCCTAATGGATTTTATTGTTTGATTCCCTGTATTCTGGAGCTCTTGGTGAATCCTACTAAACAGTGTGTTTTAGTCTTTACACATAAATTTTAATTATTTAAATCACAGTGTCAACACTGTTTGATTATATTTAAAATAATCTTAATACTGAAATTTCTGATTTATTTATGATTTACTCTCCCTAAAACAATAAGAGTAACATGCTGACATTAGAAAACACTAAGAAACTCACTCTTGCCACTTTATGCCATAATCCTGGAATGTATCATTGTTGATGAATAAATGTACTTTTAGAATTAAAAATAAGTAAATGCACATTATTAGATTAGTAGCATTTTGGAAATAAAAATCCATCTAAGTATTTTAGTTTCTTTTAAAGGTGTATCTACTTTTCTTCTTATATGTACTTTGATTTTAATATTTTATGGGTAGCAATGTAATTATTCATTTACCCTTTATGGGTTAGAGCTGTGAAGGAATATGGGAAGGACTGTAAATAAATGTCTTAGTGGGTGTCTCTAAATGCCAGTCTCCTTCCCCCATCAACATTTCTGTACCAGTCTTCAAAGGTCTGAAAACCAGGCTTAAGTAAACCACAGTATGACTTGTTTAAAGTAGGTGATCAAATATTTAGCTCTACAATTGTTTTAATGTATTTCTATGTGAAAAGATTTATGAAAAGTTAGTGGTTTATATTCATTTGTCACCTAAATGGTTGTGATATAAATTTTAAAAATTCATAGATTCCTGAACCATTATAATGTTTTAAGGATGTATTTTACTTGAGAATAAAGATTATTTCTAAACTGTTAATCCATCTCTTTAAATTCAAAATGTTAAATGGGTTAAATTATTTATTTATTTTTTAAAAGATGCATGTGTGTATGTTTGAACATATGCATGCATGTATTTGAGTGTTCTGTTTGCATGTATGCCTGCATGTCAGAGAGGGTATTAGATCCCATTATAGATGGTTGTGAGGTGCTATATGACTGCTGGGAATTGAATTCATGGTCTCTGGAAGAGCAGCAAGTGCTCTAAACTGCTGAGTCATCTCTCTAGCCCAGAGTTAGGTTATTAACATCTCATTTTCTTCCACCCATTTCATCTAATTTACTTCTCACTTGCCTTCTAAAGAATCTGAGGTGAATTCTTTGAATAATTCAAAATAAAAAATTGAGAATGTTAATATTTGTTCAGTATCATGATTATAATTCATCTTAGGGGTTCCATTTTGAGCATCTCCTCAAATTGTGACCTTCCCAAGTCTCTAAAGTAAAATAAATGACAACAATGACCTAAATAAACTAGGTAAAGTATGGGCAATATATATAATACTCTTGGGGAGAAAACTGTGGTGAAGGATGTCGTAGAGTTGAAAGTTTAAAGGATGCTCTTTTGAGAGACACATTTGGAAGACTGAATAATTGTAATTCAGCTTGGATTTGTGCGTTTGAATAATTAGTAATATTTCATGATGACATGGATTATCATTTTTCTCTAAGATACAGTAACTTTGAAAGAACATTTTTTTCTCAGCTTCCCTACATTTATTAATTTTATTTCCTCAATTGAACCTCATTTAATAGAAGTCATTAGAAAAATTATAGGGGACATCTCCAAACATATTTGATTGATCACATTGTTTTCATTCTCTACACATTCAAAATTTGAAGAGTTGTTTATAATTTTGGTGAATGAAAGATAGGGAAGGGTGTGGGTAATATCCAACTCAGCTTCAAATTTCAAATTGTATTAAAAAATACTCTCTATATGAAGTTGAATGGATAGGGATATAGAGAGGATCTAGAATGATTGGGGGAAGGAAAAGAATATGATCAAAATATGCACAAAAACTTAAATCCTAAATAAATAAACAAAAACATATTCTTATGTCGGTATTCTCACTGTAGGATCTAGATTATGCCATAAGGATTCTTTTTAGGAATTTTCTTCATTTGGATTTAGCTGACTCCTAAGGAGAACTCACTGAGTGACTAGACTTGTTTTTACTAAATTCTCTTTTTACTATTTTCATAGTTATTTTTGTTATTCTTTCCAGGGAAATATGAATTGACTACATTAATTACTTTCAATAATAATGGACAAGATCAATTTTCAGTATTAAAATTCATATATATATATATGTGAGAAAACCAAAGGAAAAAGAGACTATCAGGTCACAATAACTTCAAAAATACTAACACTAATATCTATGTGTTTTTGAAATTGAAAAAAGAAACTCTGATCCATTAATAATAATGTTGATAGAGAAGCAAAAGGGACTGGAAAGGTGGAATTTCACAGAAATGTTAGAAAAGCAATAATACTTCATTCAGGTTTATTCAGTTATATATCAATAGATTGTGTATATCCTTAGGTATACTTCTTTTAAATTTTTTCCAACTAGAGAATTTGGAAGAAGTACCTAACCTCACACTTTTAGTTCATTACCTAGGCTTATACAATGAAAACAGAAGAAAAATGAAAAAATTAATTTTAAGATAACATCATAAAACACTATTGGTTTCTGATTTAAGATTTTATGAAGCTAGTCAGCATCATGTGGCTTTTTCTTAAAAGAGATTATTATTATTTTTAATTCAAGTGGACCACTTAATTCATTTATAACTTTAAATGAGGTAATTTCTTTAAAATAAAATTCTTCTGTTCAGAATAGAGTTGAAATTTCAAGAATGCTTTTGAAAATTGAGACTTTATAAATAAATGTGTTCCAAATTAGTAACTAGGCTCTGGGAAATACTGTCTTACTCATTTTCCTTTCAGTTGAAATGAATTCCTATTTTTGACAGTATATTATTAGTAGTAATGGTTTATTAAAGGCATTATTAACTTCAGTGATTAGAAGCTTGTATAATTAATCTCATTTAATTATTCTAACTTATTTCTAGAACTTTTATTCTTGTTTTCAAATGAAGCATTAGGATTCAGATTTGGTAGTTTCTATTAATTTATACAATGAAAAAATGTCAAATATTAATAGATTGCTTACAATTAAAGAATATTTTTTCAAAATAACACTAAAAAGTCTATGAAATATGAAACTTATGTTTGATAAAGTTGAGCCCTGGATTAATATTTAATTCTGAGAGATTTGCACTTTTTTTAAAATATATTTCCAGCTTACCTGTGATTTTCACACAGCTTCTCAGAACTGCTGTAATAGTGGAAGCAACATCAACTATCCCCTCCCCCAGGTAGAAATAGAAACAGTTCCAAGAGGTGTTTTAAAATAATCCTGGTTGTTAATATATTTTATGTCACATGGAACTAAAGTTTTATCCATGCACTTTGCAATTGGCTCAAGGGAGCAACTCAACAAAGCACAAGGGAATATCAAACATTATAACATTAGTATCAAAACTGGGGAAGGAAGCTTGGGGTGCAGTGTCCAGTGAGGGGGGGGAGACTAATAAAGAAGAAAGTCATGCTGATTTCTCATGTAGCTTTATGAATTTTGATTACATTAATACAGTGGATACTTCATACCATTTTTCTATGTTCATCCAATTGCTCAATGCTAATGAATTAATGTTATAATTTAAATGTCAAACATAATATTAACACTATTTTCCTTGAGGAGGCCATGATTATACTGTCATGCCAATGTTAGATTTTTTTAAGGAACGATATTATTGTATAAGAATTTAGCAAATGCCATCCAAAACATTAAAATAGATCATGAATAGGGGTTTTTGATTGTTTGTTTTGCTTGATTTTTTAACCATTTTTTTTGTTTTTTTGAGATTATAAAATAATTATATCATTTCCCCTAGCTCCTTTCACCTCCCAAACCCAGCCCTGCTTGCTCTCTTTCAAATTTATGGCCTCCTTCTTCATTAATTGTTGTTATATACATATGTGTATGGAAATATACATTTATATATTCCTAAATACGTAAGTACAACCTCTTCAGTATGTATGTATAATGCTACCTCTCTGTATGTTTTCAGAAATGTCCATTTGGTTTTGGATAAGCAATTGGTGTGCTTTTCCTTGGGGAGGACTATGGCTCACAACCTTTTACTTGTTTTTGTTTTCAATTTTTAACTGAAAATACATTTTATACAATACAGTCTGATCATAATTTCCACTCCCCAGAGTCTTCTTAGATCCAGTCCCCCAACTCCAAGCCATCTTTCTCTCTTGTTTTCTTGCTTTTAAAATTATGTTATCATATTATCTACCACTGGTCACTGAGCATTGTATACTCATAAAGAACAGATTGTAATGCTGATTTTTCATGTAGTTATGAACATACATATTCCAAAATTTATAAGTCCTTTATAGAATAGTTAGTATTATTTAGTATATCTTATATATATATATTTTTATTTTTTAAAAGAATATTTTATTTTATATGTATGAATGTTCTACCTGCATGTATATATATGTACCATGTGCTCAGAGAAGTCAGAAGAAGGTGTTGGTTCCTCTGGAACTGGAGTTGGAACAGATGGTTTTGAGCTACTATGTGGGTGCTTGGTCCTCTGCAAGAGCAAGAAGTACTCTTGACCACTAAGCTATGCTGGCACATGGACTTCAACAGTGAAGCATACTTCATAATTTTAATTGATTTTTAAAACAAATTTTGTGTATTTTAAACAGATTTCCAAACTAAACCATAGTAATTATGGGTACCTAAATATTGATGTTTGATAACAATGGAAATTGAAAGGTTTTTCTAGAAAAGTGAAACAATGGGAGTCAAGAGAAACATCAATGGGGTTAATTAAAATGAGGAGAGTAAGATGAATGTATGGGAATTTGCTACCTTTAACCATTTAAAAAGTATAAATAACATAAAAACAAAAATTGAAGGCAGAAACTCCATATGGCTGAGAAAACAAACAAACAAATAAAAACCAAAATTGATCCCAGAAGCGATATGGAAATACCAGTGCCAGGGTGAGCCATAGTGCAGATAGCATTGAGTTCAGGATGGTGTGCAGCACCCTGGAGAGCCCATGGAAACATGTCATCACTGAATAGGGCAGTGGAGAGAGGCAGAACTACAGACACGACAGTGGTGATCTAGGGGATGGGGAACCCGTCTTTGCCGAGTTGTGCAGCAGCCTGGAGCTGATGCAGACTCAGTCCCAAACATGCTGACTGGCCTGGTTCTGAGCAACAACATGATGTCCAAGAAGAAGAAATGTTCATTTTCTGGATTGGACCTCTTCCAAAGACCTCTATGGTTCATTTGGCCCCTGGAGTCTTCTTTGGTATCCACAGTCCACTGCTTCAAGCAGTGCTGAAAGACAAGGTTCATTGTGGATGTCTGTGGTACTACAGCAGTCAGGGACTGTGTTGATGTCTGTGAACTGTGTTACCACCGAAGGCCATATGGATGTCTGTGGTCTGTGCTGCCTCCTGAAGCCATGTTGATGTGAGTGGTACACACTACCACCAGAGGCCAAGTTGATGCCCTGTGCTGACATTGAGGGCTATGATGATGTCTGTGTCTCTTACTATGGCTTAGGATCATATAGAGTCCATGGTGTGTACTGCCACCAGGGACCATGCTGAGGTCTGTGGTACACGCTGAGGTTAGAGACCATGTGGAAGTCTATTATAGGTGCTCCTACTTACTGAAAATCGAGGAAGCTACTTTTGCCATGGTTTTGATGATCGGAGACTCAGAGTTGAGAAAGAGGGATTTAGAAGACTTCTGTGAGAGCCCTACCCCACCTCAACCATCCCCATAACAGCCTAGACAGAAAACCATCAAAGACACCTCTTAAAAAATTGTGACAAGGATTCTAAAGTGTAGTTCTCTCCAACTATGGTTCTGATGGGGGATTGAGTGGGGAAGGATCCAGTTTTCTGTAAGGGGTTGGCCACCTGGACTTTGACAATGTAAACATATTCTTTGTCATCATTCATTTATGCCCCAGCAATGCTTAAGCATGCATGGGTAGCCTGTTTATGGTGGTTGTTGTTCCTATCCTGGGCAGTTCTAGATGCTTGCATTATTGTCATACCCAATGTTCCACAATCTTTCTTTATGCTGTCTATCTAACTCTTTTGGGGCCTTCCTCTTCATTTATCCTGTGCACTTCTCCAAGCAGTGATATCTTTGGGCATCTGTTGACGTTCATTCTCATAATGTGGCTGAAGTATCTCAAGAGCCTTTGCTGTATCCTGCAGTTTATTTCCTTTTCTAGATGGAGATGTTTCTCAGTGTCATCGTTGTGCAGCTCATCTTTTCGTGTGATGCCTAGAATCCTCCTGAAACTTGCCATTTCAAACACATTCAGCTGATGTTCTGAGGAGCACTTCATTGTCCAGGTTTCTGAGTTGTAAAGAAGGCAGCTCAAGACAAGTGTCTCACATTCTTGTAATTTTGTTGTTGTTGTTATGTCTCTTCCTGACCAAACCTTTCCACGTGCCTGGAATGTAGCCCTTGCTATCCCTATCTGCCTCTTGATGTCTCCCACTCATCTCTCAGTCCCCAGCGGGTCTCCCTCCCTCCTCAATCCTCATTATAAGCAGTCAGGGCTGATGGCACACAAGGAATCCTTCGCTTTACAGAGCTTTGGCCTTTTCTGAAGTACTTTAATTTCCTGCATTAGCTGTTCTTCCTCATGAGATAAACTATCCTCTGCACTAGAGCTGAGGCTGTCTTCCCCATTTTCTGGCTCGGAGGTTATTGCTATCTAGTTTTTGTGCCCAAAAGCAGGCAGACTTTGGTGCTAGCCTTGGTCCTGCACCAGATTCCAAAGTTCTCCCTGGTACTCCTGACCCTATGCCACTCCTCTGCAGATCCTATTGACCAGCGAGTCTCCTTCTCTTGTATTTCTTCAAGTATTTCTTTAGCCGTGGCGACCTCCTGTCTTACTTTCACTTTATCAGTAAGCAGGGCGTCACAGACCAAGCAACATAGGGAAAAGGTAGATATAGGGAAGCTATTGGCACCCTCCTTTTGCAGTCATTTCTGCAGATTTCTTTTCATCTGTTCCCAGTCGGGATGTTCAAACCTCCACCTGTCAAACAATGGGCTTGCTGTGGCTATAGTCTTAAGAAAATCCTCTATAGTTCTCTGTTTGACCATGGTTCCTTGTTGCTCCAACAATTTAGTTATCTGATATATCAGGTCTCTCTCACTGCTTGTGGATCCCATTTTACCCCAAACTGTCCTTACTGACCTAGGACGACCCCGTCTGCTGCGCCTTCTTTTGCCAGCATGGCAACTGTAATTCTCCGAGCGAGGGACGCCAGGATTAACACACAGCACAACTTCAGGTTCTGCAGGCAAGCCTTTATTCCATTTTCTCACACAGTATATCTAGCCCTCAGCAGGGGAGGCCAATCCAGCAAAAGCAGGAAGCTCATCACCGCAACTCACATGGCTTAGGGGTAAACATCCTTAAAAACATTGCTGAGAAGAACAGGTTGTTCCTGTTTTTGTTCCTGTTTTGAAACAGCCAACCACAAGAGTGCAAAACAGATCAAGTGGGAGTGAGAAGGCCTGTTCTCAAGAGACCCAACACAATCCCTTTGGAAATCAGTGTGGCAGCTTCTCACAAAATTGGGATACAACCTACCTTATGATCAAGCAATACCACTCTTGGCCATATACCCAAAAGATGCTCAATTATACTACAAAGGAATTTGTTCAACTATGTTCATAGCAGCATTATTTGCAATAGCTAGAACCTGGAAACAACCTAGGCACCCCTCATCCTAAGAATGGATAATGAAAATGTGAAACATTTACACATTAGAGTACTACTCAGCAATAAAAGACAATGACATCTTAAATTTTGCATGCAAATGGATGGAATTAGAAAACACTATTCTGAGTGAGGTAATCCAGACCCTAAAAGGATGAATATGATATGTACTCACTCATAAGTTGATAATAGCTATAAACAAAGGACATTGAGCCTATAGTTCAGGATCCTAAAGAAGCTAAGTAATAAGGTGAACCCTAAGAAAAACATATATAGAACCACCTGGAAAGTGGAAACAGACAAGATTACCTGACAAAATTGAGAGTGTGTGTGTGAGGAAGAATGGAGGGTGGAAGGTGAAGAGGAGGGAATAGTGGAGAGGGTGAGAAGAACTTGAGGGAATGGAACAGTTGAGAAGGAGTAAGGACAGAGATGATAGCAAGGAAATATATATCTTGATTGAGGGAGCCATTATAGGGTTAGCAAGAAACCTGGCTCTAGAGAAATTCTCAGGCATCCACAAGGATGACCCCAGATAAGACCCTAAGAAATAGAGGAGAGGGGTTCCAATCTTGGCTTGCCCTATAGTCAGACTGATGAATATCTTAAATATCACCATGAAACTTTCATCCAGCAACTGATGGGAACAGAGGCAGAGACTTTCATTGGAGCACTGGACTGAACTCCCAAAGTCCAGTTGAAATGTGGGAGGAGTGAGAATATGAGCAAAGGGGTCAAGTCCATGAAGGGTACACCTACTAAAATTCCAGAATTTATCCCTATTGAATGTACTGGCTTTCGGGGAACCAATTCTCTTTAGATGATACCTTAATCAGCCTATATACAGTAGGAAAGGCTTTGGGCCTTCCCCAAAGCAATGTGCCTTACCCTCTCTGAGGATTGGATGGGGCATAGGGTGAGAGCATATATGGAGGGAATGGGAGGAGGGGAGGTCATGGGAACTTGGATTGGTATGTATAATGAAAGAGATAGTTTGTTTTCTTTAAAAAAAAGAAAAACTTAAAAAAATAAAGAAACCCACTTCTCTGGAAACTTCATTATGGGTGTGTGTGTGTGTGTGTGTGTGTGTGTGTGTGTGTATGAAAGACATTTTAATGGAGTCTCTACACAAAGGGGAAGGAAATGCCCATCTAGAGATCTTGTTCCACCAACTAAGATCCGTGGTACTTACTGGGAATGGCTTGAAACTTGATGAGTCATTGGCCAAAATGATTCCATAGAACTTTCAAACATTTAAGGCTATTGCTAAGGCTATTGGTTACCCTTCACAACCTGACAGTAAGTCCCTATTGCTGAAGATATTGCTTACTTCATGAAGGAGGAATTGAACTAGTGTTCACATAGAAACTTTATCTTTACACACTAGAGTTCATAGCACTGAAAAAACCTATGGACACTATTAGAGAAGAAAAGTAATCTCATCACATTTCAGATACAAACCCTGTGATAAAGTAGCAGCCTCCCTACAAGATACACTGGTAAAATAGTGGCAGACATATTGGAGAAATAGCAAACCACCCCTTTTGCATTTAAGGCCTACTCTATGAGATTTAACACACACCAGACATTGTTAACAAGGCCAACTTGAGACATGATAGGTCATGGGCCCTAGGGATTCCCTACTACAATTATTCTGCTAACTGAACACAGCAACCAAATGACCCCTAATGACATACTGTTGTACCCATAGATCAACTCTCATCAGAGAAACTTCTTCTTGCAGTAGATGGTAATTAATACAGTGGCATATAACTGGACAATTTGTAGATAGTGAGAGACCTTGGAACACTCAGCCCTAAATAGAATGGATTTATCACATATCTCTAATTTATAGTTACTGACTCCCTTGGGTGTCTTCTCAAGAGTGTCATATCTAGTAAATATACTTATCTATTTATAATTATTTTGAAGAGCTTTTATGCTGATTTCCATAGTGAAAATCCTATTTTACATCTCTGCTAAGAATATATTAGGTTCCTTCCCACTGCAACTTCTCCAGCTTTTATGATTTTTTTGTATTTTTATACATAGAAATGTATTTTGTGCTGCTGTTTAACAATTTCTTTAGAGATCGTTGGTGATAGGATAGGAAAGATGAAATTACCACTTTGAGTAAATGACACAAACTCCAAACCTCAGAAATAGCAAGTGGAAAATGTAGAAACAAACAGTGCAAGACCCTGGCATGGTAGTCCTCTGAAGAGGACTCTGATTGCTTATGAAATAAGACCAAAAGTTTACATATTGGAACTTCTGAAATAAAAAGGCTATATATAGCAAAAAGTAATGGAGAAGGGTGTTCACAAAAGAAAAACTGTATATGGCCATTAAAAAGTGTTTAATATCCAAGACCAACAAATTAAGGTCACTTTGATATTCCATCTTACTTCAGCCAGAGGGACTATTAACAAAAAAGAAATGATGACAGTTGATGGCAAGGATGTGGGAGGTGATGGTGGGTATGGAATTGCTAAATCCTTTATGCAAATTAAATTAAACAAAAACTCTCTGTTGTGATTTGGCTGCCTCACTCTGCCTGACTAATAGTGGAACTTCCTTGTACTCTGTAATTGACAAGGATGTTTGTGTTCTTTCTGGCTGGTAGTTTCTTGCAGAAGCATTCCCAGTACATGATACCCTGATCTTGACTTCTGGCTACTCAGCAGGACTCAGGCCAGCGGCATAAAGAGATAAAAGGCTTTAGCTGTAGGAGGGGGGAATAAAGGTTGCTGTTCTTCCACATGTAAAGAAGCCTCCACGTATCAATCCCAGCACTCCCTGCCAGTCTTGGCATTCAGGCTGCTAAGGCAGGGCAAGTGGAGGTCCCACTGAGATCAGGAAAGGGATTCATGAACAGTGTCACTCTGTATGCCGGCTAAATCAAGGACCATATTGGGAAGGTAATGTGTTTTATTTTTCATCCCCAGAGATACTTTGAGGGACACCCTCCAAAAGAGTAGCAAATATAAGTGAAAGGTGGGAGGGTGAATTGAAGTCCTCAAAAAGTAACTGAAACTCTTAAAGCAACAAGGCATGGAAGTAACAAGGAAGACAGCTAAATATTTAGTTGCTTAAGTTAGCCCCTGGTTTACTATGGGAGGGGGTTTAAATGTTCCAGACTGGGAACAAGCCAAGTCAGATTAAAAGGAGTATGTGTTTTTTCAGAGATGGCCTGAGGGATGCTCTTCAGAAGACTGGCCAATAGAGAAGTAATAAAGAGGAGGCAGGAGGGTGAATTGAAGACCTCAAAAAGATAGAATATGTACAGATGTATGTTGTTATGTTGATTATGTTGTCCTTTGTGTTCTAGACTGGAGGAAGACATTTGATTCTGGGAACTGCTAAGAAAGGTATTTTGACTTTAAAACAAAGGCCTAAGGATTTGATGCTTTGGAACAGGCACTGTTTATTTTATAAAATAAAAAGGGGGGAGTTGTGATCTGGCTTCCCTCATTCCCCCTGACCAACTCTGGAACTTTTTTGTCTTCTGTAATTGACAAGGATGCTTGTGTTCTTTCTGGCTGGTGGTTTCCTGCAGAAGTATTTCCAGTACACAATGTCCTGATCTTGACCTCTAGCTGCTCAGCAGGTCTCAGGCCAGCTGCTTAAAGGTATAAAAGGCTTTAGTTTGGGGCAAAATAAAGGTTGCTGTTCTTCCACTTGAAAAGAAGCCTCTGTCTCAATCCCAGCACCCCAGCCAGTCTTAGCATCCAGGTTGTTCTGTTGTGGCAACTCTCAAAAAAAGTGTGCGGGTTTCTAGAAAGCTAAAAGTAAAAACACTATATGACCCAACTAAGCCATTCCTTTGTATATTCCCCAGAAACATTCATATTCATTGTTGAATTATTTAAAAGGTGGAAATGGGATCATGCTAGATGTTTAGCACCTGATGGGTAGACAAAGAAAATGTGATATGCATTCACAATTGAATCTTATTTAGATGTAAAGAAATATAAAAATTTTGGCTGGGTGGTGGTGGTGCACACTTTTATTTCCAGCCCTCAGGCAGAGACAGTCAGATCTCTGTAAGTTCGAGGACAGCCTTGTCTACAAGAGCTAGTTTCAGGACAGGATCCAAAGCTACATAGAAATGCTGTCTTGAAAAAAATATATATACAATTTTTTTTAAACTTGTGTGGAAATAAGTGCATTTGGAAGATGCTATACTAAAAGAGGTAACTTGTACTCAAAGTCAAACATCACATGTTTTCTCTTATTGGTGGTTCTTAGCTTTAATGTTTAGATTTATGTGTTTAAAATGGAGATAACATATTAGAAAGCTTGGAAGGAATGATGAAAATAAGGTCTCCTTATAAACCCTTAAAACAAAACAAGGTATTGCCAGTGCTCTTCACTTACCACTAGTACGAGGTGGTAAGACTCTATTGATGAAAATTTCTTAAACTAAGGTTTTAGGGCATGCAGAAATCAAGATGTAACTAAAGTAGAAGATTGCTCCCTGGTGGCACACTTCTTGTTGGAGGAAGCTGCTGTGCAAATTGCTGAGGTAGAAAAGGCAGCAACAAGCTCATGCAGCTGTGAATCCCAAATCTAAACAACATGACTGACAAGCAAATTTTGCCCCTAGTGTAGAAGTGGCATAGATAGCATGCATGTAGCCAGTCACTTTCTGATTAAATTTTAAGATGTTCCAAAGCAGGGAATTCATATCTGATATTTTAACCTGGTCACTGGTTTTAAAAGATGACCCTCCTCATTGTGGGTAAGCATGGTCTTTTCTGGTGTGTATTAATAGAAAAAATGAGTAAATTATCACTCTATAGATCTCACACTGATACATCTATTCCATCTTATACTTTAATAATTTTCACACAGGCAAACTCTTACTAGTTTTTTGAACACTGGGTTTCCATCAGGTCTGTGGGAGTGCGCATGAATTAGAGGCATGCCATCAATTTTCTTAGTCCTGTAGCTTACATGGCCAGTCTCTCTTGGTGAAAATAATCTTCCTCATTTTAAATTATGTATCTAGTGTCTGATCCAAATCTATATCTGCCATTGTTTTATTCTCTAAAGAATCCTGACCAATACACTCTGCCTCCCATGATTACAGAAAACCTCTTTTATGGAAAAGAATAGACAAAGAACTGGCTTGCTAGAACTTCCCTTAAGTCTAGCAGAGGAAAAATGACATTCTAATGATTAATTCTGGGCACTTCAATGTGATTGTCTATGCACAGCATAGGTGTGAATTGATTGTGATAGGTTTTCAGTTTCACTTTTTAGCTTCTCTTTTTCTATTTCTTTCTGACTTCTGCTGTTTACTTTGTGACTTTCTGCAATATTTTCTTTGGTGCATTTTTAAATAAAAGTTACTTTATTTATTTTTATTTATAGTGTTTAACAAAGTAAAATACAGTAAGATAACACAAAGAATCATCACATTGAACTTGAACAAGCCAATCAACAGAAGGAAAAGAACCTCAAAGAGAGTCACAAGAATCAGAGACCCACTCTTCACACATTAAGGAATTCTATAAAATACTAAGCTAAAAGCTATAATAAATGTGCAGAGGACCTGGTGCAGATCTATATTGGCCTTGTGCTTTCGGTTCTAGTCTATGTGAGTTCATGACATTACTCTGTTGATTTGTAGGGCCTTATTCTCTTGGTGTCCTCCATCCCCTCTGATCCATGCAGTCTTCTGTCTCCCCTTCCACTGATTTTCTATCTCTGAGGGGGAGGGATTTAGTAGAGACATCCCATTTAGAGACATTCCAGAGTCAGTCTCTCTCTCTTTCTCTCTCTCTCTCTCTTTCTCTCTCTCTCTCTCTCTCTCTCTCTCTCTCTCTCTCTCTCTCCATAATGTCTGGCTGTGGGTCTCTGTGTTTGTTTTAATCTGTTGTTTGAGGAAACTTCTCTGATGATGGCTGAATACAGCACTGATTTATGAGTATAGTAGTGTATCATTAGGTGTCATTTTATTGTTACTTTTTTAAAACCGGTATCATTTGGTTTTACCGCAGGTCTGTAGGATTGGTAGTCTCTGGGTTTTTGTTGGCCAAGAAGTATTAGGTATGGTTTCATCTCATGGAGTGGAGGGAGCCTTAGGTCAAATCAGACATTTGTTGGTTACTCCCACAATTTGTCCCACGATTCCCTAGCATATATGTGCTGTAGGCACAACACAATGTAGATGAAAGATTTTGTGGTTGGGTTGGTGTTTACTTTTCTCTTGTCTCAGAGTACCCTCCTGAATCAAACACATAGAATGTAGGAGTGAAGGAAGGGTTTGTGTAGGCATCAGTTCAACCTTGCCATGCTATGAGTTGTGACAGTGTTGTCTTTAGGAATGAGGCCTTGCTGTCAGTTTGTGGAGAGCTACCTATTGTTTTGGTAACACCATGGGTTCTTTTGGAACTTCATGAGACCCCTTTGGCTATAGCTCAATTGGTTGTCACCCAGACCTGGTACTTGAGACTTGGTTTGGTGACAAGAGATGGCCAGTTGGATTCCATCTCTCTTATTATTTGATGACTTCATTAAGATCCCCTTGATGTATTTTAGGAACTTTCCATTGCACTAGGTTTCCGCATCTACCCTGAAACGCTCTTCTATTATAGATGTCTCTCCCTGTGTTTCCTCCCTCAACCCCATCTTCCCTCCCCTTTCCATCTGATCCTGCTCTTCCTGTCCCCCTGATACTAGTCAACCCATAAAATCTGTTCTATTTTTTCCTCTCAGGTGTCCTCTTTACCCTTCTTTTTTACCTAGCCTTTCAGGGACTACAGATTATAGTTTGGTTATCATTTATTTAATAGCTAATATCCACATATAAGTGAATATTTATCTTTCTGGATCTGGTTTCATGGTGCCTTTAAAAAAACAAGTATAATGTATACTCTATTGCATAAATTTACCACACAATACTTATATATTCTTAAGATATTCTTGGAGGGACATCTAGGTTGTTTTCAATTTCTGGCTATTGTAAATAGAGCAGCAATGAATATGGTTGAACAAGTGTCCTTGTGATAGAATGAAGTGACCTTAAAGAATATACCCCAAACTATAAATATAAATATAGCTGGGTCTTAGGTAGACTGATTTCTAGCTTTCTTGGGAACCCTCATACTTATTTCCATATTGATTGTATAGTTTTGCATTTTTGCAAGCCATGGATAAGTGTTTCCTTTAAAAGATGTTATTCTTTGAAAATTTCATAGTGTCATGATTCATGAGTTTCTAAATTTCATGGCTTCCTTTGGAAGAGATTTTTATTTGTATCTTTGGCTTCATTTGTAATATTTTTCTGTCCTCTTGTCTTCTAACTGGGATCTTATTTAGTCAGATGGTAGTTCTGGAAGATGTGGTTCTTAAGTTCCTTTGTAGTGGTGGAAAACTTAAGGAATCCTCAGTGAAAACCTGGCATTCACATAGGCTGTTTTTTCCCTCCTGATTCATTCTATAATTTTCACTAGATCAGAGAAATTTCTTCAGCATTGTATGTACTAATTTGTATAGTTCATGCAGCCTATAATAGCCACCATAGTGCATGATGATTATTAGCTATTTTATAGAAAATAGTTAAAAATATAAAAATATCATGATGAGTATATTTTTTCCTCAATACTTACAAAGACACTATCAGAATTCTTACAGTGAGAATTTATGAAAAACTTTTAAAAGGTATTTTCCATATTTATAAAACTACTTTTGAAATCCTTAAATATAGATCATGGACTTCCACATGGTTTCTGGCAACAACACAGACCAGAGACATCCACATGGCCTCTAGCATCAGCATGCACCATGGACCACAGCATGGTCTTGGTGGTAGCACAGACCATGGACATAAGCCAGGGATATCAACATAGACTTCAGGCAAGAAAGACCTAGATGAACTTGGAAGTGAATTTAATCCAGATGCATTATGTGAAATTCCCAAATTATCAATAAAAATATGTTGGAAAAAATGAAGTCCTTAAATACACTGCTTGACACCATGGCATATACTTATAATCTCAGGTATGTAGCAAGTTCTATGTAAACTTGAGCTAAATGAGAACTTGTCTCAAAAACAGTCAGGTATTATGGCTCAGGCTTTAATCCCAGTGCTTGGGAGGAAGAGGCAGTTAGTTTGAAACCAGCCTGGTTTATATAGCAAGTCCCAAGACAATCAGGGTTAGGTAGAGAGACCATGTATCAAAAGCCAAAAACCAAATCAAAGCAACCTAATAAATACCCCATACTGGTTAGTTTTTATCAACTCAATATTGAGAAGAAGGAATCTCAATTGAGAAATTGCTGTATCACATTAGCCTGTGGGTATTTTGATGGTGCATATTCTTGATGGCTAAGGGTTATATAGGGCCCACTTTAACCACAGGCAGTGCTGTCCTTGAGCCATCAGCAGCATGACTCATCTTCATCCTTCCCTCCCTCTCCCTCCTGTTGTAAGAAAGGCTGCTTATTCATTTTCCGATTGCCCAGACTCCAGAAATAATCATACAGAAACCAAATTATTTGCAGTATAGTTTGGCCAATAGCTTAAGTGTATTTCTGGCCAACTCATACCATAAACTAACCCATTTCTGTTAATCTATTTATCTCCATGTGGCTGTGGCTTACCAAGTAAAGTTCTGTCCAGAGTCTGTCTCTGGTGGCTTTATGACTTCTCTCTGACTCTGCCTTCCTTCTCCCAGCATTCAGTTTAGTTTTCCCCACCTAGGTAAGTTCTGCCTTGCTGTAGGTCCAAAGTAGTTTCTTTATTAATCACAGCATAGAGAGGAAAATTCCCTCATCACCCTCCCTCCCTCCCTCCCTCCCTCCCTCCCTCCCTCCCTCCCTCCCTCCCTTCTTTCTTTCATTCTTCCTTCCTTCGTTCTTTCTCTCTCTTTCTTTCTTTCCCTCCTCTCTCTCTCTCTCTCTCTCTCTCTCTCTCTCTCTCTCTCTACCTCTCTCTCTCTCTCTCTTCTCTCTGAGGGTCATATTAATATAAGTAGGACACTGACATCTTTTATTTTATTATTTGAATTGGCCTTCAATGTGCCCCTCGCTCACAGGCCACATCATTTCATGTATTTGTGAAAAACACCATCTTCTTTGCCATGTTCATAAAGGCTTGCTTCACTTGCTGATTCCTCAGGCTATAAATGAAGGGGTTTAGCATGGGGGCTACTGAGGTATTTAACACAGCAACTCCCTTGGTCAAAGACGCTCTATCTGATGCTGAGGGCTTAATATAAATAAAAATGCAGCTTCCATAAGAGATGGAGATGACAATCATGTGGGAAGAACATGTGGAAAAGGCCTTGGTCCTCTGACTAGCAGAAGGAATCTTCACAATGGTTCTGATGATATATGTGTATGACAGAAATATTAACGTTAAGGTGAACATTAGGGTAAAAACTGCACAGGAAAACCCTATCTTCTCCAGGAATTTTGTATCTGAACAGGAAAGTTGTAGCAGAGGGAAATAATCACAGGTATAGTGATCAATGATATTGGACCCACAGTAATCAAGCTGTATGACAAACAGGAGTAAAGGAAAGATTATTAGGAAAGAGACCAGCCAGCAGACAAAGACAAGCATTGTGCAGACTTTCTGACTCATGATGGTCAGGTAATGCAGGGGCTTGCAGACAGCAACATAGCGATCATAGGACATGGCAGCCAGAAGGTAAAATTCAGTGACTCCCAAAAGGATGAAAAAAAATAACTGAGCTATGCAGTTGTTGAAGGAAATGGTTTTATCCCCTGAGATTATGCTGCCCAAGAACTTGGGTATAGTGACGGTTGTGAAGGACACTTCCAATATAGAGAAATTCCTGAGGAAGAAATACATGGGTGTCTGGAGCTGGGAATCCAGCAGGGTGAGCGTGATGATGGTCAAGTTTCCTGTGATGCTAAGTGTGTAGGTGATGAAGAGAAAGACAAAGATCACAACCTGGATCTTAGGGTCATCTGATAACCCCAGAAGAATAAACTCTGTAGTTTCTGTATGGTTTCTCATTCTCCAGTTACTTCTTTTTCTTCTGCCAAATATAAAGGCAAAACCAGAAAAAAAATCAAGAATTGAGAATTAGTAAACATCAAAACAAGGGGCTGTCTTATTGTAGAATTAGTATGTTGTTTCCACTTTTAAGAGCTAATTTAGGAGCAGGGTGATGGTTGCACTTGCCTTTAATCCCAGCACTCAGCAGGTGGAGGCAGGCAGATCTTCATCAGTTCAAAACCAGCGAGGTCTACAAGAGCTAATTTTAGAACAGGTTCCAAAGCTACAGAAAAATCATGTCTTGAAAAACAAAAAACAAAGAAAAGTATTAAAAGCATTCAATACTAATGATTCTTTAATTATTTTTTTTTGATCAGAGAACAACTCCACTTAGAGGTAGTATGAAAAGCAGTTTTGTATCAAACTGTGATGCAATAGACTCTCTTCTCAGTGAGAATGGAAATTATGAAAAATACTCTGTTGAGGATGTGGAGAGAAAAGTACCCTAAAACGTTTTAGTAGTGATCCTGTCTTAATACAACTAGTGTAAGAATAGAATGGAGGTACCCAAATAAGACCTCTAGATTTAATATGTAAATCAATAGCCTTGTTCTAAGGTATATGTCCAGTCAATGATATCAGAGAGGTTTTTACCATTTGTAGAAAGTGGGATGATCTTGCAGCTGATATCCATCCAGGAAAGGTTAAGGTTACCTTGTATTGAATCTGAACCACTGACTAGCCTGAAAATCAGTTGACCCTCATTGCTCCATTTTATCTTCTTATAAATATGCAGTTTCTTCAATAGACAACTCTAAGTTAGAAGTGCTGATATATGTGAAACATTCGAAAATTATATATACACCTTAATGATTGTGACTATGTGTAACACATTGCAATGACACCCAAATCGCTGTTTTTTTTTTATCCCTTTCTTTATTTCTCTGGCTTTAGAAGCAATATTTTCTGTTCATATACATAAAACCTTGTATTCATTTGCACAAATGCTAACATTTTTATCACCATCCACATTACTTGGTACATTTACAAAAGGACAAGTTTCTATTTTCAAAACTATTTTAATGTGTTTTGTGCTTAGAACAGTTTTACCTTAAAAGAAGGGTTTATCCAGTTAATACTGACTTTTATTCAATCACTTGTTGACCCCATTGTCTTCTTCATACTGTACTGTGTAGCCTGTGCATTACTTGGGTTTTTATCTTTGCATTATAAGGTGAGTTTTCTCAATTATTTACTTTATGAGATATGCGTAAGCACAAGTTCTAAATTTTCGAGGTTGAAAAATTATCAAATGAAATATATATAAGGAAATCTATAATATGCTTATATATTTAAACAAACTGTTAAATTTGACTTACTTTAGTAGTATTATTTTAGTGAATCTGAGTCTAATTTTCATTAAAATGATATTTCATTTATTAAACCTCTAGGTTATATCATGAAATAGTCAAAATCTGATTGCAATCTCTAGCTGTAGCCACATACTAAGGACTCTATAAAATGTCACTATAGATAAGATAATTACAAGTGACTCCATATATACGGCATACTTCATGTAAGTCTTTTGAATGAACTCTTGCGGTATAGCATATTTTAAATATGAAATAAGTCCTTAATTAGACACTGTCCACGTGGGAGTCTTTAAGGGCTAGTATGTCACTGGAAGAGCTGACTTTTGCATAATGGATTTTATTGTTTGATTCCCCGTATTCTGGAGCTCTTGGTGAATCCTACTAAACAGTGTGTTTTAGTCTTTACACATAAATTTTAATTATTTAAATCACAGTGTCAACACTGTTTGATTATATTTAAAATAATCTTAATACTGAAATTTCTGATTTATTTATGATTTACTCTCCCTAAAACAATAAGAGTAACATGCTGACATTAGAAAACACTAAGAAACTCACTCTTGCCACTCTATGTCATAATCCTGGAATGTATCATTGTTGAAGAACAAATGTCCTTTTAGGGTTAAAAATAATTAAATGCACATTATTAGATTAGTAGCATTTTGGAAATGAAAAATCTATCTATGTATTGTATTTTCTTTTCTTTTAAAGATGTATCTACTTTTCTTCTTATATGTACTTTGATTTTAACATTTTTGGGTAGCAATATAATTGTTCACTTTCCCTTTATGGGTTAGAGCTGTGAAGGAATATGGGAAGGACTGTAAATAAATGTCTTAGTGAGTGTCTCTAAATGCCAGTCTCCTTCCCCATCAACATTTCTGTACCAGTCTTCAAAGGCCAGAAAATCATGCTTAAGGAAACCACAATATGATTTGTTTTAAGCAGGTGATCAAATATTTAGCTCTACAACTGTTCTAACGTATTTCTATCTGAAAAGATTTATGAAAACTCAGTGGTTTATATTCATTTGTCACCTAAATGGTTGTGATATAAATTTTAAAAATTTGTAGATTCCTAAACCATTATAATGTTTTAAGGATGTATTTTACTTGAGAATAAAGATTATTTCTAAACTGTTAATCCATCTCTTTAAATTCAAAATGTTAAATGGGTTAAATTATTTATTTATTTATTTAAAAGATGCATGTGTGTATATTTGAACATATGCATGCATGTATTTAAGTATTCTGTTTGCATGTATGCCTGCATGTCAGAGAGGGTATTAGATCCCAGTATAGATGGTTGTGAGGTGCTATATGACTGCTGGGAATTGAATTCATGGTCTCTGGAAGAGCAGCAAGTGCTCTAAACTGCTGAGTCATCTCTCTAGCCCAGGGTTAGGTTATTAACATCTCATTTTCTTCCACCATTTCATCTAATTTACTTCTCACTTGCCTTCTAAAGAATCTGAGGTGAATTCTTTGAACAATTCAAAATAAAAAATTGAGAATGTTAATATTTGTTCAGTATCATGATTATAATTCATCTTAGGGGTTCCATTTTGAGCATCTCCTCAAATTGTGACCTTCCCAAGTCTCTAAAGTAAAATAAATGACGACAATGACCTAAATAAACTAGGTAAAGTATGGGAAATATATATAATACTCTTGGGGAGAAAACTGTGATGAACGATGCCGTAGAGTTGAAAGTTTAAAGGATGCTCTTTTGAGAGACACATTTGGAAGACTGAATAATTGTAATTCAGCTTGGATTTGTGCGTTTGAATAATTAGTAATATTTCATGATGACACGGATGGTCATTTTTCTCTAAGATACAGTAACTTTGAAAGGACATTTTTTTTTCTCAGCTTCCCTACATTTATTAATTTTATTTCCTCAATTGAACCTCATTAAATAGAAGTCATTAGAAAAATTATAGGGGACATCTCCAAACATATTTGATTGATCACATTGTCTTCATTCTCTACACATTCAAAATTTGAAGAGTTGTTTATAATTTTGGTGAATGAAAGATAGGGAAGGGTGTGGGTAATATCCAGCTCAGCTTCAAATTTCAAATTGTATAAAAATACTCCCTATATGAAGTTGAATTGAAAGGGATATAGAGAGGATCTAGAATGATTGGGGGAAGGAAAAGAATATGATCAAAATATGCACAAAACTTAAATACCTAAGTAAATAAACAAAAACATATTCTTATGTCGGTATTCTCACTGCAGGGTTTAGATCATGCCACAAGGATTCTTTTTAGGAATTTTCTTCATTTGGATTTAGCTGATTCCTAAGGAGAAATCACTGAGTGACTAGATTTGTTTTTACTAAATTCTCTTTTTGCTATTTTCATAGTTATTTTTGTTATTCTTTCCAGGGAAATATGAATTGACTACATTAATTACTTACAATAATAATGGACAGGATCAATTTTCAGTATTAAAATTCATATATATATATGTGTGTGTGTGTGTGAGAAAACCAAAGGAAAAAGAGACTATCAGGTCACAATAACTTCAAAAATACTAGCACTAATATCTATGTGTTTTTGAAAATGAAAAAAGAAACTCTGATCCATTAAAAATAATGTTGGTAGAGAAGCAAAAGGGACTGGAATGGTGGAATTTCACAGAAACGTTAGAAAAGCAATAATACTTCAGTTATATATCAATAGATTTTGTATTTCCTTAGGTACACTTCATTTAAATTTTTTTCCAACTAGAGAATTTGGAAGAAGTACCTAACCTCATACTTTTAGTTCATTACCTAGACATATACAATGAAAACACAGGAGAAAATTGAAAAAATTAATTTTAAGATAACATCATAAAACACTATTGGTTTCTGATTTAAGATTTTATGAAGTTAGTCAGCATTATGTGGCTTTTTCTTAAAAGAGATTATTATTATTTTTAATTCAAGTGGACCACTTAACTTATTTATAATGTTAAATAAGGTAATTTTTTTAAAAATAAAATTCCTCTGTTTAGAATAGAGTTGAAATTTCAAGAATACTTTTGAAAATTGAAATTTTACAAATAATTGTGTTCCAAAAATTCTGTAGTAACTAGGCTCTGGGAAATACTGTCTTACTCATTTTCCTTTCAGTTGAAATGAATTCTTAATTTTGACAGTATATTATTAGTAGTAATGGTTTATTAAAGGCATTATTCACTTCAGTGATTAGAAGCCTGTATATTTTATCTCACTTAATTATTCTAACTTATTTCTAAAACTTTTATTCTTTTTCTCAAATGCAGCATTAGGGTTCAGATTTGGTAATTTCCATTAATTTATACAGTTAGCAAACCTCAACTATCAATAGATCACCTACAGTTAAATAATATTTCTTTAAAATTACACTAGTCTATAAAATATGAAATAAAACTGTGGAGATATGAATTTTAATTTTAATCAACAGACAATACATAAATTGATATAAACAATCATGCCACATTTCAAAATAAAAGTACATTACATCTTACATTTGAAAAGTTGAGCTCTGGATAGATGTTTGATTCTGAGAGATTTGTACTGGTTTTTTTTTTTTTTTTATTTCTCCATTACCTCTGATTTTCACACAGCTTCTCAGAACTGCTGGAATAGTGGAAGCATCGTCAACTAATCCCTCCCCTAGGTGGAAATAGAACCAGGAGATGTTTTAAAATAATCCTGGTGTGTTAATATATTTTATATCACATGGAACTAAAGTTTTATCCATTCACTCTTCAATTGGCTCAAGGGAGCAACTCAAAATTGCAAACAGAGGAATGTACACAAAGCACAAGGGAATAGCAAACATAATGACATTAGTATCAAAACTGAGGAAAGGAGCTTGGGGTGCAGTGTCCAGGGAGAAGAAGACTACTAATAAAGAAGAAAGTCATGCTGATTTCTTTTTTTTATTGAGAAAAGGAAAAAAAAAGCTTCAGCCTCCTCTCAGCCTCCCATTTCCCTCCCCATCCTCCCACCCTTCATCCCCTCTCCCTGCTCCTCTCCCCCTCCCTTTCCAGTCCAAAGAGCAGTCAGCATTCCCTGCTCTGTGGAAAGTCCAAGGTCCTCCCCCCTCCGTCAATGTCTAGGAAGGTGAACATCCAAACTGCCTAGGCTCCCACAAAGCCAGAACATGAAGTAGGATCAAACCCCCATGCCATTGTCCTTGGCTTCTCATCAGCCCTCATTGTGCGCCATGTTCAGAGTCCGGGTTTATCCCATGATTTTTCAGTTACAGTCCAGCAGGCCTTGGTGAGCTCCCAATAGAATAGCCCCACTGTCTCAGTGGGTGAGTGCACCACCCCTCGTGGTCCCGACTTCCTTGCTCATCTTCTCCCTCCTTCTGCTCCTCATTGGGACCTTAGGAGCTCAGTCTAGTGCTCCAGTGTGGGTCTCTGTCTCTATCTCCATCCATCACCAGATGAAGGTTCTATGGTGATATGCAAGATATTCATCAGTATTGCTATAGGATAGAGTCATTTCAGGTTCCCTATCCTCAGCTGCCCAAGGAACTAACTGGGGACATCGCCTTGGTCTCCTGGGAGCCACTCTAGGTTCAAGTCTCTTGCCAACCCTAAGGTGGCTCCCTTAATTAAGGATTGTGCTTCGTGCTCCCCTATCCAACCTTCCTTTATCCCAATCATCCTGTTTCCACAAGTTTCCCCCATACTCCCCTTCTCACTTTTCTCTCCCCATCTCCCCTTACCCCCATCTCACCCCATCCCCAAGATCCCAATTTTCTCCCCTGCAATTTTGTCAACTTCCCATAGCCAAGAGTATAACTATATGTTTTTCCTTGGGTTCACCTTCTTAATTAGCTTCTTTAGCTTCATCAATTGTAGACTCCGTGACCCTAATTTATGGCTAGAAACCAAATATGAGTGAGTACATCCCATGTTCATCTTTTTGTGTCTGGGTTACCTCACTCAGGATAGTGTTTTCTATTTCCATCCATTTGTATGCAAGATTCGAGAACTCATCGTTTTTACCGCAGCATAGTACTCTAATGTGTATATATTCCACACTTTCTTCATCCATTCTTCCATTGAAGGACATCTAGGTTGTATCCAGTTTCTGGCTATTACAAATAATACTGCTATGAAAATAGTTGAACAAATGCTCTTGGCATATGATAGGGAATCTCTTGGGTATATTCCCAAGAGTGGTATTGCTGGGTCCCAGGGTAGGTTGATCCCAAATTTCCTGAGAAACCAAAACACTGATTTCCACCGTGGTTGCACAGCATTGCATTCCCACCAGCAATGGATGAGGGTACCCCTTCCTTCACAGCCTCTCCAGCAAAGGCTATCATTGGCGTTTTTGATTTTAGCCATTCTGACAGGTGTAAGATGATATCTCAAAGTTGTTTTGATTTGCATTTCCCTGATTGCTAAGGAGGTTGAGCATGACCTTAAGTGTCTTTTGGCCATTTGAACTTCTTCTGTTGAGAATTCTCTGTTCAGATCAGTGCCCCATTTTTTAATTGCATTTTAAAGTCTAGTTTCTTGAGTTCTCTATATATTTTAGAGATCAGACCTTTGTCTATTGCGGGGTTGGTGAAGATATTCTCCCAGTCAGTGCGTTGCCTTTTGTATTAGTGACAGTGTCCTTTGCTTTCCAGAAGCTTCTCAGTTTTAGTAGGTTCCATTTATTCAATGTTGCCCTTAATGTCTGTGCTGCTGGGGTTATACCTAGGAAGCGATTGCCTGTGCCCATCTGTTGTAGGGTAGTTCTCAATTTCTCTTCTATCAGGTTCAGTGTGTTTGGACTGATATTGAGATCTTTAATCCATTTCGACTTGATTTATGTGCATGGTGATAGATATGGGTCTATTTTCATTCTTCTACAGGTTGACATCCAGTTGTGCCAGCACCATTTGTTGAGGATGCTTTCTTTCTTCCATTGTATCCTTTTAGCTCCTTTATCGAAAATGAGGTGTTCATAGGTTTGTGGGTTAAATCTGGGTCTTCTATATGATTCCATTGGTCGACTTCTCTGTTTTTATGCAAGTACCACACTGTTTTCATTACTGTAGCTTTGTAATAGACTTTGAAGTCAGCAGTGGTAATGCCTCCAGCATATCTTTTATTGTATAGGATTGTCTTGGCTATCCTGGTTTTTTTGTTTTTCCATATAAAGTTGATTATTGTCCTCTAAAGATTTGTGAAGAATTTTGATAGGACCTTGATGGGGATTGCATTGACTCTATAAATTGCCTTTGGTAGAATTGCCATTATTATTATGTTGATCCTCCAAACCCAAGAGCAAGGGAGGTCCTTCCATTTTCTGGTATCCTCCTCAATTTCTTTCTTCAATGCCTTAAAGTTCTTGTCAAATAGATCTTTCACTTCCTTGGTTAGAGTTACCCCAAGATATTTTATGCTGTTTGTGGCTATCGTGAAAGGTGAAGCTTCTCTGATTTCCCTCTCTGCTTCCATATCCTTTGTGTATAAGAGGGCGACTGATTTTTTGGAGTTGATCTTGTATCCTGCCACATTACTAAAGGTGTTTATCAGCTGTAGGATTTCTTTGGTGGAGTTTTTGGGGTCGCTTATGTACACTATCATATCATCTGCAAATAACAAATGTTTAACTTATTCCTTTCCAATTCGAATCCCCTTGATCCCCTTATGTTGTCTTATTGCTATTGCTAGAACTTCAAGCACTATATTGAAGAGGTATGGCGAGAGTGGACAGCCTTGTCGTGTTCCTGAATTTATTGGGATGGCTTTGAGTTTCTCTCCGTTTAATTTTTTTTTTGAGACTGGGTTTCTCTGTGGTTTTGGAGCCTGTCCTTGAACTAGCTCTTGTAGACCAGGTTGTTCTCGAACTCACAGAGATCTGCCTGCCTTTGCCTCCCAAGTGCTGGGATTAAATGCGTGCGCCACCACTGCCTGGCTCGTTTAATTTGATGTTAGCTGTCGGCTTGCTGTATATAGCTTTTAATATATTTAGGTATGACCCTTGTATCCCTATTCTCTCCAATACTTTTATCATAAAGGGATGTTGAATTTTGTCAAATGCATTTTCATCATCTAATGAAATGATCGCATGGTTATTTTTCAGTTTATTTATATGATGGATTACATTGATAGATTTTCGTATGTTGAACCAGCTCTGCACCTCTGGGATGAAGCCTACTTGATCATAATGGATAATTTTTCTAATGTGTTCTTGGATTCGGTTTGCCAGTATTTTGTTGAGGATTTTTGCGTTTATATTGATGGGTGGGATTGGCCTGTAATTTTCTTTCTTGGTTGAGTCTTTGTGCGGTTTTGGTATCAGAGTAACTGTAGCTTCATAAAAGGAATTGAGTAATGACTCTTTTGTTTCTATATTGTGAAATATATTAAGGAGTATAGGTAATAGGTCTTCTTAGTAGTTCTAATAGAATTCCGCATTGAAAACATCTGGTCCTGGGCTTTTTTTGGTAGGGAGGTTTTTGATAACTGCTTCCAATTCTTCGCGACTAACAGGTCTATTTAGATTGTTCACCTGGTCCTGGTTTAACTTTGGTATATGGTATTTATCTAAAAAAGTGTCCATTTCCTTTACATTTTCCAGTTTTGTGGCATACAGGCTTTTGAAGTAAGATCTAGTGATTCTCTGAATTTCCTCTGTGTCTGTGGTTATATCCCCCTTTTCATTTCTCATCTTATTAATTTGCATATTCTCTCTCTGCCATTTGATTAGTTTGGATACAGGTTTATCAATCTTGTTGATTTTTTCTCCAGGAACCAGCTTTTTGTTTCATTGAGTCTTTGTATTGTTTTCTGTGTTTCTATTTTTTGATTTCAGCCCTCAGTTTGATTATTTCCTGTCTTCTACTCCTCCTAGGTGAGTCTGCTTCTTTTTTTTTCTAGAGCTTTCAGGTGGGCTGTTAAGTCTCCAATGTGTGCTTTTTCTGTTTTCTTTCAGTGGGCACTTAGTGCTATGAACTTTCCTCTTAGGACTGCTTTCATAGTGTTCCATAAGTTTGAGTCTGTTGTTTCTTTATTTTCATTGAATTCCAGGAAGACTTTAATTTCGTTCTTTATTTCTTCCTTAATCCAGGTATGGTTCAGTAGTTGACTGTTCAGTTTCTATGACTTTGTATGCTTTCTGGGGGTAGCATTGCTTTTGAATTCTAACTTTAATCCATGGTGATCTGATAAGACACAGGAGGTTACGAATATTTTTTTTGTAACTGTGGAAGTTTACTTTGTTACCAAGTATGTGGTCAATTTTTGAAAAGGTTCCATGAGCTGCAGAGAAGAAGGTATATTCTTTCCTATTTGGGTGGAATGTTCTATAGATGTCTGTTAAGTCCATTTGATTCATTACCTCCATTAATTCTCTTATTTCTCTGGTAGGTTTCTGTCTGATTGACCTGTCCATTGGTGAGAGAGGAGTGTTGAAGTCTCCTACTATTAGTGTGTGTCATTTGATGGCAGCCTTGAGTTTTAGTAATGTTTCTTTTACATACCTGGGTGCTTTTATATTAGGGGCATAGATATTCAGGATTGAGACTTCATCCTGATGAATTGTTCCTGTTATGAGTATAAAATGTCCCTCTACATCTCTTCTGATTGATTTAAGTTTGAAGTCAACTTTGTTAGAAATTAGTATGGCCATACCTGCTTGTTTCTTAGGTCCATTTGCTTGATAAACCTTTTCCCATTCCTTTACTCTGAGTAGGTGCCTGTCTTTGTGGTTGAGGTGTGTTTCTTGTAAACAGCAGAATGTTGGATCCTGTTTTCTTATCCAATCTCTTAGCCTGTGCCTTTTTATAGGTGAGTTGAGTCCATTGACATTAAGTGATATTAATGACCAGTGGTTGTTATCTCCGGTCACTTTTTTAGTAGTAGAGTTTGTGTGTTTCCCTTCTTTGAGTTGTGCTGGTGAAGGGTCTCTAGATGTTTGAGTTATTGTGGTCATTGTTGGACTCCTTGGTTTGTGATTTTCCTTCTATTACTTTCTGTAAGGCTGGATTTGTGTTTACGTATTGTTTAAATTTGTTTTTATCCTGGAAAATTTTAATTTCTCCATTTATAGTGAACGAAAGCTTGGCTGGGTATAGTAGTCTGGGCTTGCATCCATGGTCCCTTAGTTTCTGCAGTACATCTATCCAGGACCTTCTGGCTTTCATTGTTTCCATAGAGAAATCAGGTGTAAGTCTGATAGGTTTACCTTTATAAGTAACTTGGCCTTTTTCCTTTGGAACTCTCATTATTCTTTCTTTATTTTGTATGTTTTGTGTTTTAATTATTATATGGCGAGATTTTTTTTTTGGTCCAGTCTATTCAGTGTTCTGTATGCTTCTTGAACCTTCAAAGTAATATCTTTCTTTAGGTTGGGAAAGTTCTCTTCTATTATTTTATTAAATATATTTTCTGGACTGTTGAGCTGTACTGCTTCTTCTTCTATCCCAATTATTCTTAGGTTTGGTCTTTTTATTGTGTCCCAGATTTCCTGAATGTTTTGTGATGAGAATTTGTTGAATTTTCTGTTTTCTTTGATCAGTGCGTTTATTTTCTCTATGGTATCTTCAGTGTCTGAAATTCTTTCTTCTATCTCTTGTAATCTGTTGTTAGTACTTGTCTCTGTAGTTCCTGTTCATTTTCCCAGATTTTCCATCTCCATCCTTCCCTCTGTTTGTGTTTTCTTCATTACTACCATTACATTCTTCAAGTCTTGAACTGCTTCCCTTACCTGTTTGATTGCTTTTTCTTGTTTTCTTGGTTTTCTTGGGTATCTTTGAGCGATTTATTCATTTCCTCTACCTTTTTGTTTGTGATCTCTAGTTTTTCACCTCCTGTTAAAGGTCTCCTATTATTTTCATATAATTCACTTTTGAGTCGATTTCTTCTAATTCTTCTAGAGTAGGGTGTACACTTCTTCTTATTTCGGGATCCCTGGATTCTGGTGATGTCATGTTGCCTTTCAGATTGTTGGAGGAATTCTTGTATTGGCGCCTTCCCATCTCTTCCTTCAAATGGAGCCAGAAGTGGCCTGGTGTCTTGGTCCAGTCTTTGCTGTGACTGACTCTCTGGGTGTATCTCTTCAGTGTAGAACAGGAACCGTTCCAGTCCTGATGGAATTCCTCAGCACCGAAACATAGACGCCTGATAGTCCAATGACCCGTGGACAAAAGGGAGAACTTGGAGGGCAGGGCGGGTACGAGTAGAACACAGGACACCGTGCTGCAAAAGCTGAAGGTGTGCCTGCTCCCTTTTGGGGGTCCTTGAGGCCTGCCCAGTAGGCAGGCACTCACCGCTCTGGGGGGAGTTGCCTAGTGTAGGAGCAGGAAACTGTTCTTGAGCCAAGGACCTAGCAGAGAAGGCAGGTTTCGGGGGGGGGGGTCGTGTGTAAGAAAGACAGCCCTGCAGAAGGAGCTGGGGGAGGGGGGTTTGTGCTCTCTTCTGGGACAATCTGCCCCTGGAAAGCACACACTCACCCGTCCAGATGGAACTCCTCAGCACCTAAACAGGGCCACCTGGTAGCCCAGTGATCTGGGGACAAAAGGAAAAATGGGGCAGGCAGGGCAAGATCCAGGAGAGCACAGGCACCCCTGGAGCACAAGCTAAAGGTTCCCTGGGCTCCCTTACAGGGGATCTTGAGGCCTGCCCGGTAGGCAGGCACTCACCGCTTTGGGTGGGTAACCTTAGTGTGGAAGCTTAAAACTGTTCTTGAGCACTGGTCCTAGTGTACAGCAGGGCAGGGTTGGGGGGGGTGCTGGGGGGCTGGGTTGTGCATAAGAAAGACAGCCCTGCAGAAGGAGCTGGGGGAGGGGTGTTTGTGCTCTCTTCCAGGACAATCCGCCCCTGGATAGCACACACTCACCTGTCCAGATGGAACTTCTCAGCACCTAAACATGGACGCCTGGTAGTCCAATGACCAGTGGACAAAAGGGAGAACTTGGGGGGCAGGGTGGGGACGAGTAGAACACAGGAAACCCTGCTGCAAAAGCTGAAGGTGCAAGGAGCAGAAAACTGTTCCCAAGCAAAGGATCCAGCAGAAAATGCAGGCTTGGGGAGGGGGATGGGGTCGTGTGCAAGAAAGACAGCCCTGCAGAAGGAGCTAGGGGAGGGGGGTCTGTGCTCTCTTCCGGGAAAATCTGCCCCTGGATAGCACACACTCACCCATCCAGATGGAACTCCAAAGCACCTCTTCTTTTATTTTTATGGAAAGAAAAAAAAAGAAATTCCCGCTTCCCATTTTCCTCCCCTTCTCCCCCCATTCCTTTCCCCCTCCCTCTCCAGTCCGAAGAGCAGTCTTATGTAGCTTGAGTCTGCCTGCCCTTTATGAATTTTGATTACATTAATACAGTGGATAATACCTTCATACCTTTTTTCTATGCTTATCCAATTGCTCAATGCTAATGAATTAATGTTATAATTTTTGTGTCAAACATAATATTAACATTATTTTCCTTGAGGAGGCCATGATTATACTGTCACAGCAATGTTAGATTTTTTAAGGGGCAATATTATTGTATAAGAATTTAGTAAATGCCATCCAAAATATTAAAATAGATCATGAATAGGGGTTTTTGATTGTTTGTTTTGCTTGATTTTTATTTAACTAATTTTTTTTGTTTTGTTGAAATTTTAATATAATTATATCATTTCCGCTAGCCTCTTTCACCTCCCCAACCCAGCCCTGCTTTGCTGTCTTTCAAATTTATGGCCTCCTTCTTCATTAATTGTTGTTATATACATATGTGTATGGAAATATACATTTATATATTCCTAAATACGTAAGTACACCCTCTTAAGTATGTATGTATAATGCTACCCCTCTGTATGTTTTCAGAAATGTCCATTTGGTATTGGATAAGCAATTGGTGTGCTCTTCCTTGGGGAAGACTATGGCTCACAACCTTTTACTTGTTTTTGTTTTCATTTTTTAACTGAAAATACATTTTATACAATAAAGTCTGATCATAATTTCCACTCCCCAGACTCTTCTCAGATCCAGCCCTCCAACTCCAAGCCATCTTTCTCTCTCTCTTGTTTTTAAAATTATGTTATCATATTATCTACCACTGGTCATTGAGCATTGGTTACTCATAAAGAATAGATAGAAATGCTGATTTTTCATGTAGTTATGAACATACATATTGCAAAATTTATAAGTCCTTTATAGAATAGTTAGTATTATTTAGTATATCTTAATATTTTTTAAATTTTTAAAAGATTATTTTATTTTATATGTATGAATGTTCTACCTGCATTTATATATATGTACCACATTCCCAGGGAAGTCAGAAGAAGGTGTTGGTTCCCCTGTAACTGGAGTTGGAACAGATAGTTGTGAGCTACTATGAGGGTGCTGGGAATTGAACTCAGGTCCTCTCAAGAGCAACAAGTACTCTTGACCACTAATCTATGTTGGGAAATACACTTCAACAGTGAAGCATACTTCACAATTTTATTCATTTATTTATTTATTTTGAGACAGGGTTTCTCCATAGCTTTTTGGTTCCTGTCCTGGAAGTAGCTCTTGTAGACCAGGTTGGTCTCGAACTCACAGAGATGCGCCTGCCTCTGCCTCCCGAGTGCTGGGATTAAAGGCGTGCGCCACCACCACCCGGCCATAATTTTAATTAATGTATTTTAAAAAGATTTCCAAACTAAATCATAGTAGTGGTGGGTACCTAAATATTGATCTTTGAGAACAATGGAAATTGAAAGGTTGTACTAGAAAAGGAAGTGAAACAGTGGGAGACATGAGAGACATCAATGGAGTTAATCAAAATGATGAGAGTATGATAAATGTATGGGAATCTGCTCCCTTTTAACCATTTAAAAAGTACAAATTACATAAAAACAAAAATTGAAGGTAGAAATTCCATATAGCTGAGAAAAAAACAAAAGTGATCCCAGAAGCGCTAAGGAAACACCAGTGCCAGGGTGAGCTATAGAGCAGACAGCATTGAGGACAGGGTGGTGTGCAGCACCCTGGAGAGCCCATGGAAACACGTCATCACTGCATAGGGCCTGTCCTAGGTGTGCCTAGGCCTCCAGCCGGCACTCAGCATGGAGTTACTGTGGCTGTGGCCATGCCACTTGCCCTGCTGGGGGATGAAAAGTGTGGAGCAGCAGTAGTGTTCATAGGCTACAAGCACAAAGGTTGAGCTGGCAAGGCTCAGGGTGGCAGACATCGAGGGTTGTGTGTGTGTGTGGCAGTCACAGGACCTGCCCCAGGACACCCTGCCTAACCACAACACCGCCCTGACTCTGGGCAACAGCAGGGTAACTGAGAGAAGTCTTGACACTGCTCCAGTATTTTTGGTGCTTCAGAAACCAGAAACCTTCAACTAGAACAATTCATTGCAATGAACATTTGTGTGTAAAGCTGTTTCTGCAAAAAACAAAAATATGTATGTGGCACACTGCAGTGTCCAATGCCATGATGACAAATGAATATTCAGTGGAGAGGTGGAAAGATGAAGGAATGGAGCCGTGAGTGTACAGTGGAGAGAGGCAGAATTAGAGACACAACAGTGGTACCCAGGGGATGGGAAACGTGTCTTTGCCAAGTTGTGCAGCAGCCTGGAGCTGATGTATACTCAGCCCCAAACATGCTGACCCCTCTGGTTCTGAGCAAAGACAGGGTGTCCAAGAGGAAGAATGGTTCATTTTCTGGACGGGACCTCCTTCAAAGTTCATTTGGCCCCTGAAGTCTTCTTTGGTGTCCATGGTCCCCTTTTCTGTTTAAATAAAAAGGAAGGTTTTAACTTTAACATAGTAAAATTACATAAAACAGCAATCAAACAATAATTCCAGTTGTAATATATACCTTATCTTTTATCATAACTAAGAAAAATTATAACTATCAATTCTTCAACTCCATCAAAGACTTCAGAAAGATAGAATATTATCTAAGTTAGCAGGAAGTGCATTGTAAGCAACTTCCAAAAATCTAGAGTTGCCAGACTCATCTCACTGCCTAGACAGTCACCCAGTCTTCTGTACCATTGGGGTATTCATCTTCAGCCTACCATTAAAGCAAAGTAGTGCTCAAAAGAGATAACAATTATAAGCAGCTCCTTAGCTAGAGTTTGGAATTCATGCCAACATCACCTCTCCTTGCTAACTTTTGTCTCTCCTGATACTGCTGCTATCTCAATTGCTGTGCCCTCAATGTGCACCTGTCATGTGGTTTACAGAAATAGTTTCCTTGTCACCCAATGCCTCTGGCTCTTATAGTCTTTCCTCCCTGTCTTCCACAACGGTCTTTGAGCCTTGGAAGGATGGTATATGATACAGATTTTCTGTTCAAGGATAAACATCCAGCAGTCTCCTATTATCTGCACCTTGATCAGTTATGGGTCTCCGTGTTCTTCATTATCTGTTGCAGAAAGAAGTTTATCTGTTCAGAATTTATACATTTACTAATCTATGGTTATTATGATGTCACTAGCACTAAATTTAATACTATATTTATTTAGCAGAACCATAGTAGTAGGTTCTTCCTTTAAAAGCAAGCCCAATACTCTCTCAGTTCCCTAAGTCAGATTTTGGTTTGTCATAGGTATCAAATAAGGAGGAGTTATATATTTGTTACCTCTAAAGAGAGAAGATGTTCTTTGAACACCAAGTTATAAAAGGTAAAAGACTACTGTACTAGAACAAAATTAGGTATGTAAGCCACTACAATGGATCATGGAACCCAGAATCACACAGATATTCACTGACAGCAAATATTCAACATGCATACCAAGGATATGAAATGTGCAAAAGATAGACTTTTCAACAGATGACATTGGAAAAGGTGAATCGTCACACAGAATTAAGTTAATATACATTTGATTTATACCACAAACAAAAGTCAACTCTAAGTGGGTTATATAAGTATAATACCTATTATTTTAAAAGTCTTGTAAGAAAACATGGAGGTAAATTTACATGGCGGTCTTCTACTGCTACCTGGGAGGTCAACCTCCAGCAGTACAGGGCCTTGAAAGGAATCCACAGAGTCAGCATAAGCTAAGACTTTTCTATCTGAGGGGGCAAGGGAAAAAACATACACACTCTTGGTGGCTTCCTTCTTTATTCTCTGTTCTTCTCATGTTCTTTCTCTTCGTTCTTTCTACTGAAATACAGCTTATATAGCCCAACAAAGTTTTCAGGCAATATAGGAATTATAATGTAGTTACTGTTGTAATATGAGTGGCGGGGCTGCTTTTCGTCACCCAGCTCCTACCACCGGCTAGCTTTACACCAGAAATAACAACATACAAATTGTATTCTTTTAAACACTGCTTGGCCCATTATATCTAGCCTCTTCTTGGCTAACTCTCGCATCTGGACTAGCCCATTTCTAATAATCTGTGTAGCCCATGAGGTGGCTTACCAGGGAGATTCTAGCCTATGTCCATCCTGGGTCAGAGCTTCATCGCATGTGTTGGGGAGAGGGGAACATGGCATCTCTGAGCTCACTTCCTCTTCCTCCCAACATTCTGTTCTGTTTACTCCACCCACCTATGTTCTAACCTATCAGGGCAAGCAGTTTCTTTATTTAATTAACCAATGACCTTTTGTTTAAGCAAAAAAAGGGAAGGCTTTAACTTTAACATAGCAAATTTACATATAACAAAACAGTTATCAAGTAAAAATTACAATATTTACATCTATTTTATCTTTATCATAACAAAGGAAAACAACTATCTATCTATTCTTCAACTGCACCAAAGTCTCCAGAAGGATATAATATTACCTAAGTAAACAAGAAATAAGCAACTTTCAAAACTCTAGAAATGACAGAGACATTTTGCTGCCTGGACAGTCACCCAAAGTTCCTCTGTACCGTTGGGGCATCCATCTTCGGCCTACAGGCCCATAGTTTCTAGCAGACATTTCCATGAAGCAGGACATTTCAAAGTCAGTTCAGTCACTATCTGTTGTGTCCTGCAGAATGTCTTGCAGACTCTTTCATGAATCAGGAACCCCGAAAGATCATCTCACCTTTAGGCAAGTTCAGTAGTCCTCTCTCTGTGGGTTCTCTGTGTCCAGTTTATGCAATAGTTCAGGTAAGAGCAGTTTCTCATCCAAATGGCTATCAAACTCCATAAGGTGCCTCTTTGATGCCCATCTTCCTCTTTAAGTAGATTGGTGCTGCCAGGAGCAGTTGTGTCTCATTGTCATGAAAAGCCCTAAGTTATTAAAACATTTAAAATGCCATATTCTATAATCTTTGAAAAATATGAAGAATACCTATCTAAAATATATCTATGTACATCTAGAAAATCTTAACTAACATGACTACAAGCTTGACTATTATTAATGATTATCCATTAATAACCTATATACATTTTTAAATGAACTACATAATCACAATACCTTAATCAAGATCAGAAATACATATACATATAACAAAATTGACCTTAAATTTAAATCACTAAAGCAAAATCCATATCAATGCAAATTATTCATACATATATTATATCCCCCTTTAAATGTAAAAGAACATTTATAAACAATATTTGGGAATATGGGCACAGTTTTTTTCTCTCCAAACTGCTTCCTGCTGAATGGGGGCATCATTAATTAGGTCTTTCATGTTATAACCTGTGTGCCAGGGTCATCTCAGTTGTCATTGAGTGAAGTAATTTTTTGAAGGCGTTCACAGCAACCTTTCAGGAGGGCATGGTCTATCATACCACATTGGGATAGAAGCAATCCACAGACTCTCACCCTCTGTGAAAACAAAATAAGAAACTCCTTTCCAAAACATCATGTCCTTAGATCCAAATTTCAAAGTCAAGGCATTTTCAAAATATCTATGTTGGGTTAGTTCAGCAGCATTTATAAACAAATATCTTTCAGCAGCTGTTGCTCCTTCCTCAGCATTCAAACAATTCAAACAGAGCATAATAGCATACAGTATCAAGATTCTCTGTGTATTTTCCATCTTTGTGCAGCTTTGTTTTAACCTCTATTTCATTTATTTTTACTTTTAACTTTTTGCTTTTTGAGACAGGTTCTCTGTATCTTTGACCTGGAATAACTCTGTAGAGCAGGCTGTCCTTGAACTCTCAGAGATCCGCCTATCTCTGCCTCCCAGGCATTGGGATTAAAGGTGTACGCTACTACACCTTGAACTCACAGAGATCTGTTTGTCTCTGCCTTCTAGGCACTGGGATTAAAAGCATGTGCTACCATACCTTGAAGTCACAGAGGTCAATCTCCCTCTGCCTCCCAAGTGTTGGGATTAAAGGTGTGTACTACCACACCCAACTACTTTCTTTCTTCCATTTTTTACTTTTAAGAACTTTTAACTTTTAGCTTGCATATATTTTTAACACTGTAAATCATTTAAAAATTTTCTTTGTCTTTGACACTCTCTTTACTGTATCTCTCTCTGTTTTTCTGACCACATGAGTCTTTAATTTACCAAGCAATCTCAGTAGGACTAAAGCTGTGGCTTTGCCGGCTAGATGTAGCCCATTCCTTAGCTTTCTGCCATTCCAACCTTGTGGCTGAGGTACCGGTCAGAGCCGCATTCAGTGCCAAAAGTCTACAGTGTTTCAAGGTCCTTGCCATCAAACAAGCTGCAACAGACAACACTCAAGTCCTCTCTCTGTAGCTGGCCCTCCTGCCTCAAACAGTCAGAGTTTGCCCTGGCAGGACGGCCCAGAAAGCCGGCATTTTAAAACAACACAGGTTTTTTCCTGCTACTGCTGAAAACAAACAAACATTCAGTAGGCTTTTATCAACACAATTTAAATGTTTCATGGCAGGACCTCTTAAGAGCTGTAGGGTTTTGCAGCTGAAGCTGAGTCAGGAAGCCTCTCTTAAATGAGAGTGCTTGCTTGCTTCTAGCAAGCAGAGCAGACCCGAGGTGGCTTACCAGGGAGATTCTAGCCTACATCCATCCTGGGTCGGAGCTTCAACGCGTGTGTCCGGGAGAGGGGAGCATGGCATCTGCTCCAGAGAGCAGAGCTGTCGATTCTGTCTGGGAGAGGGGAGCATGGCATCTCTGAGCTCACTTCCTCTTCCTCTCAACATTCTGTTCTGTTTACTCCACCCACCTATGTTCTAACCTATCAGGGAAAGCAGTTTCTTTATTTAATTAACCAATGACCTTCCTTCATCAAGTTACATCCTATTTATTGATTACAATAAATTCTAAACAAACAGCAAAATCAGCATGTTTTCCATATCCCTTACATGATTAAACATTTGATGTACTACAAGTGTAAACAAATTATTTTAAGAACCCACATTCATTCATACCCTAGCAATTTGTTATAGATTAACTGTGTGGGCAAGCAAGATATTCTTCTCAGTCAGGTTTTTTACTGGTTGGCTACATTTTGCATTTACAAAGAAAGAGCCAATTACTTTATTATTTATCTTGAAAGATAATCTTATAAGGAATCTTAAAGGAATTACAAATCTAAACTTTTCCATATGCAAAAGGATCAGTCAGCTCTACTTTAAATCTTTAGGGTACATACCTACTCATTAGTAGTTTTTTATATCAGAAGATTGAGGGCAGAAATGGGTATAAGGAATTAGGAATTAACCATCACCTTTGGTCATCAACCAATCCTAGCAAAACAGGTGTGTTAGCCAATGATAATTAGGCTGCTTTCTTCTTGTTTCCTGACCTTAACAAGTTCCACATTTAACTATGTCCTTTTCTAAAAATTTAAATTATCTTCTTGGTGTGTTCACCTCAGAATTATTTAGCAAAAACATCTTAGTCTAACTTCATTATTTTTAAAGCTTTGTTTAAGCTGTGGTGCACCCTGAAACCTGTGAACACATCACCCAACATTTAGGTTAAAGAATTTAAACTAGCTGGGCTACTGGAATTCAACTGTTTTTTTTTCTCAATCATTAGAGCTACAATCTATGCAGCTCATTAGGTGAAATTTACAGGCTCTGGCTGTGAAACATATTCTTGTATTTAGTTTTATTCACCAAAGCTCTGTATAAACTATCATTATTATTATTATCATTATATATTTAGATGGTGCAGCTTAGGAAGGGTTCATCTTCTTGACAATCCACAGCTAAAAATGTCCAGTAGAACAAGATGTTTTCAAGAGATTACACTACTTTACAAGCAGTAGAGATCTCCCCACAATCACTCACACCATGCTAGATACCAGAGGAATATTGAATTAGCATGCATTAAAAGGCATAGCAGAACTGAAAGACATTCTGGGGTCTGAAGTCCTGTGGCCTTGCATAAAAGAAAATCACCCATCAGATAGTTGGCTCCTGGTGGGCAACACTGTGAACCTCAGTTGCCAGCTGTTGTTCCTCTTCATTTAAATTTTTTTGATCTTTATTTTCTGTGTAGGGGTGCTTTGTCTGCACGTGTGTCTGTATACTATATGTATGGAGTGCCCATAAAGATGAGAAGAAGGTATTGGACCTCCTGGGACTGGAGTTACATACTGTTGTGATGTCATAAGGGTGCTGGGATTCAAACCCAGGTCCTTTGGAAGAAGAATCAGTACTCTTAAACAGAGAGTCATTTTTCTAGCCCCAATTACACTGTTTTTAATGATAATTTGAAAAACATGATACCAAAATGTAAGAACAACAACAAGATAGATAAGCAAGATTACACCAAAATAAGAACCAAACAATGCAAAAAACAAAGAAAACACCAACAGAATTAAAAGACAGTCTATAGAAGTACAGTATGTGCTTATAAATAATAGAGCCCAACAGGGACTAATCTTGAAAATATAAAACAACTACAGCGAACTGTTGCTTCTTCTGGTTGATTTTTTTGACTTTTCTTAACCATTTATGACTCCTATGGGCTGTTTTTTTTTCTGAAGCTTTGACCAAGACTAGGCTACTGTGGCATCATTTATTAACAATAATGAGTATTTTGTAGCAGTAATCCCTAGAGAAGAGTTTGTTGTAATTTCAGCAGATTCCCTTGAGCTGGCAGGAAGTGGGAAAGGGTTGAACTAGAACATTATAAGTGCTCAGCTGGCTATGAGGAGTCTCTTTTCTGGAAGAGCTGTGCCTATATCAGCAATGATTTCATATTCTTTTTATTGCTCTTGATTTTTACTTCATCTTAAACAATGACATCTCATTGGAGGTTTGGGATGATAGTGCTCTCAACACTGAGGATGAGGAGACTTCATAAAATTCAGCAGACCAGATGGCACATGTTAAAATTACAATCATAATCTCAAATTTTCATAGTAAATAGGAAACAGAAGGAAAGTGGAAATTCTTTATGGAAGTGCATCATGTAGAGTGCTTTTGCTGACAAAATCATTAGTAACGAATATTTCTACTGGATAGTAAAATAACAATCACTTAGACAGTTGAAATGACCTTTAACTGTCAAAGCAGAAAGGTTGATGAGCATGCAAAGGTGAGTCCATGCTGATTTGAAATAACTTTATAATATGAAGCAAAGACTAATGCACAGTATGTCAAATTAAGGGAATTGCATTTGGAGTACTGAATTCTTGTATTTTATAAAATGTTTTATGGTACATAATTTGAGGTTATGTGTTAACAAATTAGCTAAGGTATTTTATTTATATACTACTACATCTATCTTTGTTTTTCTTTGACTGTTTTTTAAAGTGGTGTGAAGATTCTGTAATAAGCAGTTCTTACTTGGTGAAACCAAAATTCTAAGTCTTCTAAACCTACACCATTCAGAAATGGCAATTCTAGCAATCTTTTCAAATGTTATGTCTTAAGGATAACAGGAAAGTAAAAAGCAAACATTTGCTTCATGAAACCAAAGCCTGAACATCCTCAGAAGCCAATCTTAAAATTATTCACTAATACTGATTTTTGGAAAATTCCATTATGTTTGTTAAAGCATTGTTTCTTTCCCTTTAAATTGGTTCATAAAAGTAGTATATGGAAAGGAAAACAATATGAATAAGACAAGCAAGAAAGGAATAAAAATACCAAAGAAGAAGCTTTAGTGAACTCGTTTGAAGGTAAGAAAGCACCAACTGATTATTCAGCACCAAACTGTCCACCCTGAAAACATACACACAAGTAACATTACACAGACTGCACAGGTCGCACTTATGCATTTATTAATGTACATGTATTCAAGAATAAAAGAGGCTATGAACTTGAAAGGTAGCAAGGGGGAACATGGAAAGATTTAGCGAGAGTAAAGGGGAAGAAGAAATACTGTAGCTATACTGTATTTCAAAAGAATTAAAAATATATTTAATGATGTTCATGAATAAATCAGAATCAGTGGCACAGGCCTGTAACCCAGGCTGTTTCAGAGGCTCAAGCAGGAGGATCAGAACCTTATGGCTTGCATAATACCTGGAAATGAATGTACTAATTTGCATTTATTCAAATTAATAAAAATACTATTTCATTTCAGGGGTGGGAGTGTTTTATGTAGAGAATGTTGAACAAAAATGGATAGAACAAGTTGATAATTAACCTAAGGCATATGATTATGTGTGACCTGAAATTTCAGGATAGAAAACATTAGTGTAGGTATATAAGTTCTAACTCACATTATATATATATATATATGTATATATATTTGGTTTCCTAGTGTTTTTGTAAAGACTCACAAAAGAGGATGAAGAATCAATCAATGGAACTTGACTTCATTCTTTTAGGATTGACAGATGACCCACAATTGCAAATTGTGGTTTTTCTGTTTCTCTTTCTTAATTATATGATGAGTCTGGTAGGGAATTTAATCATTGTGCTCCTTAGTCTGCTGGACCCTCGCCTCAAGACTCCAATGTATTTCTTTCTCCGTAATTTCTCCTTTTTAGAAATCATGTTCACAACAGTGTGCATTTCCAGATTCTTGACAACTATTGTGACTGGAGACAAAACTATTTCTTACAATAATTGTGCAGCGCAATTGTTTTTTATTCTTTTGCTGGGAGTCACAGAATTTTATCTCCTGGCTGCTATGTCCTATGATCGCTATGTCGCCATCTGCAGACCACTGCACTATCCGATCATCATGAACAGCAGAGTATGTCACCAACTGGTCCTCAGCTCCTGGGTGACTGGTTTTTTGATCATTTTTCCCCCATTGGCCATGGGTCTGAAGCTGGATTTCTGTGGTTCCAGAATAATTGATCATTTTATGTGTGAAACTTCTCCTATCCTACAGATCTCCTGCACAGACACTCATGTCCTAGAAGTGATGTCTCTTGTCTTAGCCTTGGTGACCCTTGCAGTCACACTGGTGCTAGTGAGTCTCTCTTATACTTGCATCATTAAGACTATTATAAATTTCCCTTCTGCACAGCAAAGAACCAAAGCCTTTTCCACCTGCACTTCCCACATGATTGTTGTCTCCATAACGTACGGCAGTTGCATCTTCATGTATATTAAACCATCTGCAAGGGAGAGAGTGACTGTGTCCAAAGGAGTAGCCTTGCTCTATACATCAATTGCTCCTCTCCTGAATCCCTTCATTTATACACTAAGAAACCAGCAGGTGAAAGAAGTCTTCTGGGATGTATTACAAAGACTGTGTTCTTCAAAACAAATTTAAAATTGTGATAGAGACTGCAGCCACACATTATAAATAGAAAATATATTACATATATTTTTTATGATTATTGGGTTTTCTTATGTCAGCAGTTACTTCATATGTGGGATTGTTTCCCCTGAAGAACCCTGTAGCTCAGTTCAACTTTACATTTTCTCTTACTGGAAGATTGTACTCCACAATAACTAACTTCCTCCAATTCCTTTCTGAAAGCACTTTTATGATTATATATTATTATTACATACCCATTTCCAGAAATCATTGTATTGAGTAAAATAAGCTTTGCATAGTAGCAATTTTCTAAGTGTGATTTTTTATTTGATTGAACATCAATGCAATGTATATTTATAATATTCTAATCATTGAGAGATTCTCATTCAATATCTGGAAGTAGTCTTCAATATCTGTAAAGGACACAAACACTTAAACCAAATATTATTATGTGATGATAAATTATCATTATATGAAATATCTCAAACATATTATGGGATAGATGGGGTAATGTTTGTGGAATTTCAAGAAAAAAATCTTTCAACAGAACATAATTATGCCAAGGTGAAAAAATATGTATAAAACAACAATGTAAAAACAGGATGTGAGATCAAGGAGGAGAATATGAGAAAATTTGAAAAAAGGGAAGGGACGAGAGAAATGTAATTATAATCTCAAAACATAAAGAAATAATTTTAAAAATAAAAAATAAAGGAAAGAATAATAAAGTACAAGAATGCAAATTCTTTAAGGATGCTAAATATCTCTATGCAAAGTGAGAATAACTAATCGTTAAAGGGGCATTTAAGAATTTATCAGGAGAGGAGTCAAAATGATTTGGTGGAAACAAGAAACAAAAAACAAAAACCCTTCCCATGCCAGTGTAAGCACTTGCATTTTATTCGCAGAAACCACAGTGAGAATTTATCTCCCCCAAATTTTCCTCTGGCGTCCATACATGGCTACACACACTTCATACCCCCACAGCATAAACACTACCCCATCACTTTACCAGACACTCTCTCACTGCAGAATATGTAAGAATTTCTGCCCTAGTTTCTCCAGGGGCTACATGGGAGAAATGCAACCTACATATTTGTTCAGTCATTACACTGGGAGGATGTACGACTCAGCAAAAGATAGCATCTAAGCACCAAGCAGAGTGAAGATACAAAGGTGTCTGTCTCACAATTTACCTAATGTAATAATGAAGGTGAGAGAACAGTAAGAATGCAGAGGTGGACGAATCTAAACATTTTAAGATCTGTTACTCAGCAAAGTGTGTGGACTTCAATCTACCATATCAATAATTTTCAAATATTTAAAATACTTTTGTTTTGGTTCTAACTGGTAAATTACATTGCATGTGTTTGTGGCTATAAAAGTTACATTAAATACATACACATATTGTCAAATAATCAAATCATATATCTATGACCTCACACATTTCAATTTCTTTGTGATATCAAGTTATTTTTTCTAGTGTTTCTTAGTTGAGACATCTGAGATATATCATTATGTATTTGATATGCACCTTGTATCTTGAAGCATATTCTGTACTAGTTTTTACAATTAGAGAAGTCATTGAAAATGTGTGCAAGGTACTGGCTTTGTGGGAGCCTAGGCAGTTTGGATGCTCACCTTACTAGACCTGGATGGAGGTGGGTGGTCCTTGGACTTCCCACAGGGCAGGGAACCCTGATTACTCTTTGGGCTGATGAGGGAGGGGGACTTGATTGGGGGAGGGGGAGGGAAATGAGAGGCGGTGGCGGGGAGGAGGCAGAAATCTTTAATAAATAATAAAAAAATAAATAACTAAAGGAAGAATAAAAAGAAAATGTGTGCAAGATGAACACTTCAGTATTTAACTTTTCTAAATTTTTTTTATTAAAAATTTCCACCTCCTCTCCACCCCCCTTTTCCCTCCTCCTCCCCCCACTCTCCCCCTTCCACTCCCCCCTCCCTTTCCAGTCTGAAGAGCAGTCAGGGTTCTCTGCCCTGTGGGCAGTCCAAGGTTGTCCCCCCTCCATCCAGGTCTAGGATGCTCACCTTCCTAGAACAGTATTTAACCTTTAAATTTAAAGAGATGCCCTTACAAATAATATCAAACACATCCTGTATTAGAGACAGGGGCCTGATGAGGGTCATTGATTTAAAGTATTTGTAAATTTTTAGATAGTTATGTAAATGTATCAGTGGGTCTAGCATACAGATAAAGTCAGATCAACAGGAGAGAGGAATAGAAACTTAATTAAAATTTAAGATTGTGAAGGTACTCAAATGATTGTTACTGGATTACATCATTTAAAAGTTGTTTGTTAACCATTTTATAGACCATTTGAACCACACAGAAATAACCTAAATGTGTAATTGTTCCCCAAATGGGATTAAAGAATTCAAGCAGGGAATCCATAGAAACCAAAATGTAGGAAATACTGATATTTTAAAATGTTTATAGGATGGTATAACAATTATTGTTCTTTTCTGGTTTGATAAATGCTGAGATATACCCTGTCTTCCATCTATGATTTATTTAGACTTTTAGTTCTTTAAGTCATCCACTTAACCTGTAGGTGAAGGAAACATGGGTGCCTTATCCTCCGTCTCCCATGTTCTCTCTACCATTCAGACTGAGTCCATTGTGTTCAGAGTCATAGTTTCCTGGAGTCCAGGTTACTATAACAACTATTTCTATGAGCTTAATGCTTTCTTTAGGGTTCACTGATACATATCTATATACTTTTTTATAAGGCAGAACAATGAAAAAATTTCATCTTATTTTGTTAAAGTAATTTTTCTTAGCTATGAAGTATTTAGTTTGTTAATTTGGAAAATTTTATTAACTAATGTGATAATATAATCAGAGCTCTCTACCATGCCTCATAGTTCCTAAATAATTGGAACTTACACCATAAGACAGAACCCATACTCTCTTTATAGTGTAACATGAATGGTTATTCTCCTGTCTCAAGCTTTCGAACTGAGCTGCCCACTCTCCCAGCAACTCTAAAAGGATTAATACCTAATAAAACAGAAAAGCTATGCATTTCTGCCCTCAGTAAGTTTGTTGCCTATTTTGCCTTCTCAGCTAAAGTTCCCATCTAAAGTCTTAAAGGAATACATGAACATCACATCAATAAATTATTATTCTGTTTCATACAACAGCTGTTGCAGTACTGCTTTGAATTCAACACAGTTCTTTCATGCCTTCTACAATAATAATTGACTTCAGTTTTCATTTTGGTATGTGTGATATCCATCTATATAAAATGATTATGGAAAGAAACAGGAGTGAAAGAAAAAAACAAACAAACTCAACATGATATTTTATTCAGTATCTAACTAAAAATATCTGGATAAATTCTTGCATTAATTCGTCATTTTTTAATTCATCTGTTCTCTGCAGTAACTCAAAAACTGTGATACCAATAATGTTTCTAGGGCATTTAAATGAAAAACGATGTAAAACTATCAGGACAATTAACATACATTAAATTTATCATCATCTCCCTTTCTCATCATTTTCATAAGCATTGCCATCACATTTTGAAAGCATCTGAATGTGTCAATAAAGATGGCTCAAATATTTATTGAAACAGAGATGTTATTAACATCTCTCACTATCTTATTTAAAGGAAAACAAATGGTAAATTGAAAGAAAGAGCAGCTACCTTTTAAAAGACATTTAACAATTTAGAAGAAATCCAAAAATTCAGAAAAGTTTAGTTGGAAATTTTATATATATATATATATATATATATATATATATATATATATATATATCTGCAAAAGGAATTGTTTTTAGAATGCATAAAAGTGCCAAATGTGATGATAAGCATAAGGGGCTAGGGGAATAGCTCACTGCGGAAAACGCTTGCTGTGCAAGCATGAAGACCTGTGTTGGGTTTCTAGCACCCCATGAAATCATAGGAGAGGCAAAATGTTTTCCCAGTTTTCGGGTGGGAAACAGACAGGAACACCCTAGAACTAGCTGGCCAAAGTCCTATCCAAAGAGTGAGCTTCAGATTCAGTGACAGACCCTGGCTCAAGCAAATAATTCCAGGAGTGAGAGACACACCTATGTGTGTCAGTCCTGTTGGGTCTAGAGGCCCTTTTTTCTTGGTGCCTTTCATTCCCATTTAAAAAAACATTTATTAGACTTTTAAAAAATACCAATTCAAGTTCCCACTCTCTCCCCTTCTCCCATTCCTTTTGCACACCCTCCCATCATGCCCCCATCTAGTCCTCAAAGAGGGAAAGGCACATTGCTTTGTGGAAGGTCCAAGGCCCTCTCAACTATATATAGGCTAAAAAAGGTATACATTCAAAGAGAATAGGATTCCAAAAGCCAGTACATGCAGGAGGGATAAGTCCTGGTGCCATTGACAATGGCCCCTCAGTCTGCCCCAGCAATTCAACTGTCACCCACATTCAGAGGGACTAGTTTGGTCCTATGCTTGTTTCTTCCTAGTCAGGCTGGAGTTGATGAACTTCTATTAGCTCAGGTAGACTGTTTCAGTGGGTGAAACCACCATGATCTTGACCTCTTTGCTCATATTCTCATTCCTTCCACTCTTCAACTCGGCTTTGGGAGCTCAGTCCAACGCTCCTATGTGGGTCTCTGCATCTGTTTCCATCAGTTGCTGGATGAATGTTCTATGGTGATATTTAAGATAATCATCAGCCTGACTACAGGGCAAGTCAAGATCAGACCCCCTCTCTTCCATTATTTTTAGACATAAGCAAAAAGGAAAGGGGCATTGGGATTGGGAGTTCTAAGGGAGGGAGTAATGTCAGAACAAGGAGGATGAGTGCAGGGTAGAAAGTTTGAGGGAGGAATGGAGTTAGTCCTACAGGAGAATAAGATGGAAAAAGAGGAAGGAAATGAAATTAAAGCTTTGTGAAAAGCCAAATGGAAACACATTACTTTCCAAACCAATTCAAAACTTATTTTTTTAAAAAAAGAGGTACAGAAGGATGATATCTTGTATGTATGCATAACTGTGCTCTCATAAGCTAAAGATTACTAAATGACCCCAGCGACAGATATTAGCTTCCTCCTTCTGTGTTTTTGGTTAAAGGAGGTCCCAGAGGCCACAAAAATACTATATTTTCTTGTCATTATTCTTTATTGCCAGAAAACTATTTGATAAGACCCTGCTGCTGTAGATACAACACAATTTTTTGCACGGTATCAAGAAGCCAAGCTGGAAACAGTCTAGATTTTACAGTGTCTGGTGGTGTTTTATGTGAAAAGTGGAGAAAAGCCACTAATAGCTCAACCCAGAAGCAAACCCTGTCAACTGTATGGCTAATATTTCAGGCAAGATGTAGTTAGTCACTGATGCAATAGTGGAATGAGTACCCTAGGGGGTAACCAACAGTATTATGGTTGAATTTTGGCCAGCTTGACAAAAGGGGATTTTTGTGTGATATTATGAAAACAGGAAAATCCTTGGCTGATGAGGTCTTAGAACTTGTGAGGGCATGATTTATACCATTGTTCAACTAAGCTGTCATATTGCCACACTGTCTTCTAAATGTTATGTTTGTATAAATAGACAGACACTACTCTTAGTCTAACACACAGATGCTTCTTTTAGTAGTAGATGATTATCAATTCTGTCTGCTTAAGGCACTGATAATAAGAAATCTTTGAGTGATCCATCCTAAACAGGATATTTACTTCACCTACTGAAGCCACAGTTGGAAAAATATTAGGGTCCAAAGATGAGGAGAAAGGTTGGGTAATACTGTCTTTTGGATATTACACAGCCAGTGTCGTCATGACCATATAGAAATGAAGGCTGCCTGAAATGGGCATAGAAGTGACTGGGTCTCTGGACTTTCATCAGAGACAGGGTAGAGGCTCAGAAAGCACCATCCTTCATAACTGCACTACCAGATACTGAGGGATTCTGGAGAAGGGTCTGTTATTGTCATTAGTTGTGTATTCACTGTGGAGACCCCCAGACTACAATGGATAGTTATGAAATCGATGCCATACAGAAGCCAGTGTTTAAAAGGAAGACAAGATGTGGAAATGGGAATTTTTTGGAGGTGGAGTGAGTATTAGTTGGAAAGAGCATAAAGATGAAGAGATTATACTAATTAGAATGTACTTTATATATTAAGTAGGATCAAAACCCCGTGCCATTGTCCTTGGCTTCTCATCAGCCCTCATTGTTCGCCATGTTCAGAGAGTCCGGTTTTATCCCATGCTTTTTCAGTCACAGTCCAGCTGGCCTTGGTGAGCTCCCAATAAATCAGCTCCACTGTCTCAGTGGGTGGGTGCACCCCTCGTGGTCCCGACTTCTTTGCTCATGGTCTCCCTCCTTCTGCTCCTCATTGGGACCTTGGGAGCTCAGTCCAGTGCTCCAGTGTGGGTCTCTGTCTCTATCTCCATCCATCACCAGATGAAGGTTCTATGGTGATATGCAAGATATTCATCAGTATTGCTATAGGATAGGGTCATTTCAGGTTCCCTATCCTCAGCTGCCCAAGGAACTAACTGGGGACATCACCTTGGTCTCCTGGGAGCCACTCTAGGTTCAAGTCTCTTGCCAACCCTAAGGTGGCTCCCTTAACTAAGAATTGTGCTTCCGTGCTCCCCTACCCAATCTTCCTTTATCCCAATCATCCTTTTTTCCCCAAGTTCCCCCCATCCTTCCCTTCTCCCTTTTCTCTCCCCATCTCCCCTTACCCCCATCCCACCACATCCCCATGTTCACCTTCCTAGATATGGACGGAGGGGGGAGGACCTTGGACTTACCACAGGGCAGGGAACCCTGACTGCTCTTTGGACTGGAGAGGGAGGGGGAGAGAAGTAGGGGGAGGGGGCAAAGGGTGGGAGGAGGGGGAGAAGGGTGGGAGGAGGAGGAGGGAAATGGGAGGCTGGGAGGAGGCGGAAACTTGTTTTTTTCCTTTTCTCAATAAAAAAAATAATAATAAAAGAATGTACTTTATACATGTATAACTCAGTAAAAGCTAATGATAAAAATATTGCTAGAGAAAAAGGAAAGAAAAATCCCTAGTCCTTTAAATATACAAAATTCTGTGCAGGGTGAAAAATTTTATGATTTTGTGTATTTGTGATGTGTGTGTGTGTGCCTCATAAGTTTGTGCCTTGTTTTGTGTATGGTTGTACTCACCTGTGTTTTGCTCAGATAAGCAAGGGTCAGGTGTGTTCTATTCCTCTCCACCTTATTTTTATAAATGGTCTCTTCACTGAATATGCAGCTCACATTTGTGTCAGAATGACAAGCTAACAAGCTACAGGGCTCCACCTGTCTCCAACTCACCAGTGCCAACACAGCTTTTATCTGGGCATTTGTAATTTCAATGCGGTTCCTCATGCTTGCACAACAAGTCTTGTGGCCACTAAGCCACCCCCTAGGCCATAATTATCTTTTTAGTATCCAAAAACATACCTGCAAATAATATATTTTATATCGATCACATTCTGAATCAATGAAATTCTATAAACATTTACATTATCCGAGCATATTCCATGTCAACATCTGTAAATATTTTTAATCTTAGAATCTTTTTTTATGAAGCTCACTCTTATACCTATAACAATACATTTCTACACAGGGTATGAAAATTGCTGACTGGAAAGAATCTGTTGCAGAACTGAAAATACCTCCTTTTCCCAATTGGGATACATAGTTTAGAACATAGATGCAGTGTATTTCCAGAGAAGTAAAGATTCATGACCTTTATGGTACCTATATAGCCGGAGGCTTCCCCAAGTTGCACAACCAGACCTGGAGGAGGCCAACAGCTCACATGACTGCTATGTTATCTGTATGATGGAAGCCAGGCTAAGCAGAGCCTTTCTTATGCTAGTACAGGTATTCTTGTTTCTAGATTCCAATCTTCTTGTAAGAAATGAAGTGTACCCTGAGTAGAGTCTTGGTGTAGTTACATCAAGAGACCACCCCACACACACACAGATTTTACTGGAAAGAAGCTGTGTGTGTCTAAATGATGGTAGACTAGTTAGAACTTCAGCAACACGGGGATGTGGGAATCCTGTAGATACAGATGCTGATGAACTCACCTCTGCTAGCTTAGCCCGTGAACAGCAATTCTTGCAAACTTCTTTGTCAGTAATAGAATCCTATGACTAACAGACCAAAAATTTTTGACATATGTTTATCAGTTTATTGCTTTTATAAAATTCCGCAGAGTTTGAACAACTGGGTCTCTGCATCTTTATCTGTTTCTTGTGTCTTTTCTTGGGCTATTTTTCTTCTGTTTGTTTGTTTTGTAATATTCTAATGTACTAGATTTTGTTTTACCTTATTATATTTTATTATTCACCTTTGGAAGATTGTGTGTTTTCTAATGAAAGTCAGAAAAGGGGTGGATCAAGTTGGAGGGGAAATGGGTTGGAACAGGGAAGAAAAGAAGGAGGGAAACCGTAATCAGATGTATTACGTGAGACAAATATCGATTTTAAATAAAAGGATAAAAAAGTTACAAATTGAAAAACAATGGACAAAAAAAACCTTTTTGGAATCTATTAATAGATCAGTAGCATCTGCGACCAAAAACCTAAGAATGTCATCAAATAACATCTGAAACTTGTAGAAAAGATTCCCCACCTTCCTATAATCATCTTGATGATGTTTTCACCAGTGTATTTAAGAAATATCTTCATTTATGATTTTCATTGTTCTGTTACCAAAAGGAAATAAAAGACAACAACAACAAAAAACTCCTTAAGACTATTTCCAAAAGAAAAGAAGAACTAAAGAGAACATAAATCTGTTTCTGGGTTCATCCTATTGTCCCTGGATCATTGGACTACCAGGCGGCCCTGTTTAGGTGCTGAGGAATTAAATCTGGACAGGTGAGTGTGTGCTATCCAGGGGCAGATTGTCCTGGAAGAGAGCACAAACCCCCCTCCCCCAGCTCCTTCTGCAGGGCTGTCTTTCTTACACACGACCCCCCCCCAAAAGTCTGCATTTTCTGCATGGTTCTTTGCTCAAGAACAGTTTTCTGCTCCTACACTAAGGCTACCCACCCAGAGTGGTAAGTGCCTACCTACGGGGCAGGCCTCAAGGACCTGCGGAAAGGGAGCATGTGCACCTTCAGCTTGTGCAGCAGGGTGTCCTGTGATCTACTCGTCCACACCCTGCCTCTCAAGTTCCCCCTTTTGTCCTCGGGTCATTGGACTACCAGGCGTCCATGTTTTGGTGCTGGGGAGTTCCATCTTGACAGGAACGGTTCCTGCTTCTACACTGAAGAGATACACCCAGAGAGTCAAGCACAGCAAAGACTGGACCAAGACACCAGGCCTCTCTGGGCTCCATTGGAAGGAAGAGATGGGAAGGCGCCAATGCAAGAATTTCTCCAACAACCTGAAAGGCAACATGACATCACTAGAATCCAGGGATCCCGAAATAAGAAGAAATGTACACCCTACTCCAGAAGAATTAGAAGAAATCGACTCAAAAGTGAACTATATGAAATTAATAGAAGACCTTAAACAGGGGGTGAAAAACTGCCATAAACAATTAGAGATTACAAACAAAAAGGTAGAGTAAATGAATAAATCACTCAAAGATACCCTAGAAAACCAAGAGAAACAAGAAAAAGCAATCAAACAGGTAAGGGAAGTGGTTCAAGACTTGAAGAAGGAAATGGAAGTAATGAAGAAAACACAAACTGAGGGAAGGATGGAGATGGAAAATCTGGGTAAATGAACAGGAACTACAGAGACAAGTACTAACAACAGATTACAAGAGATAGAAGAAAGAATGTCAGACACTGAAGATACCATAGAGAAAATAAACACACTGATCAAAGAAAACAGCAAAACCAACAAATTCTCCTCACAAAACATTCAGGAAATCTGGGGCACAATAAAAAGACCAAACCTAAGAATAATTGGGATAGAAGAAAGAGAAGAAGTACAGCTCAACAGTCCAGAAAATATATTTAATAAAATTATAGAAGAGAACTTTCCCAACCTAAAGAAATATATTCCTTTGAAGGTTCAAGAAGCATACAGAACACTGAATAGACTGGACAAAAAAAAAACATCTCCTCGCCATATAATAATTAAAACACAAAACATACAGAATAAAGAAAGAATATTAAGAGCTGCAAAGGAAAAAGGTCAAGTTACTCATAAAGGTAAACCTATCAGACTTCTCTATGGAAACAATGAAAGCCAGAAGGTCCTGGATAAATGTATTTCAGAAACTAAGAGACTATGGATGGAAGCCCAGACTACTATACCCAGACAAGCTTTTGTTCACTATAAATGGAGAAAACAAAATTTTCCAGGATAAAAACAAATTTAAACAATACGTAGACACAAATCCAGCCTTACAGAAAGTAATAGAAGGAAAATCACAAACCAAGGAGTCCAACAATGACCACAATAACTCAAACATCTAGAGACCCTTCACCAGCACAACTCAAAGAAAGGAAACACACAAACTCTACTACTAAAAAAGTGACCGGAGATAACAACCACTGGTCATTAATATCACTTAATGACAATGGGCTCAACTCACCTATAAAAAGGCACAGGCTAAGAGATTGGATAAGAAAACAGGATCCAACATTCTGCTGTTTACAAGAAACACACCTCAACCACAAAGACAGGCACCTACTCAGAGTAAAGGGCTGGGAAAAGGCTTATCAAGCAAATGGACCTAAGAAACAAGCAGGTGTGGCCATACTAATATCTAACAAAGTGGACTTCAAACTTAAATCAATCAAAAAAGATAGAGAGGGACATTTTATACTCATAACAGGAATAGTTCATCAGGATGAAGTCTCAATCCTGAATATCTATGCCCTTAATATAACAGCACCCACGTACGTAAAAGAAACATTACTAAAACTCAAGGCAGCCATCAAACCGCACACACTAATAGTAGGAGACTTCAACACTCCTCTCTCACCAATGGACAGGTCAATCAGACAGAAACTTAACAGAAGAATTAGAGAATTAATGGAGGTAATGAATCAAATGGACTTAACAGACATCTATAGAGCATTCCACCCAAATAGGAAAGAATATACCTTCTTCTCTGCAGCTCATGGAACCTTCTCGAAAATTGACCACATACTTGGTAACAAAGCAAACTTCCACAGTTACAAAAAAATATTCGTAACCTCCTGCGTCTTATCAGATCACCATGGATTAAAGTTAGAATTCAAAAGCAATGCTACCCCCAGAAAGCCTACAAACTCATGGAAACTGAACAGCCAAATACTGAACCACACCTGGATCAAGGAAGAAATAAAGAAACTAAAGTCTTCCTGGAATTCAATGAAAATAAAGAAACAACCTACTCAAACTTATGGGACACTATGAAAGCAATCCTGAGAGGAAAGTTCATAGCACTAAGTGCCCACTTAAAGAAAACCGAGAAAGCACACATTGGAGACTTAACAGCCCACCTGAAAGCACTCAAAAAAAAAGAAGCAGACTCACCTAGGAGGAGTAGAAGATTGGAAATACTCAAACTGAGGGCTGAAATCAACAAAATAGAAACACAGAAAACCAAAGAATCAATGAAACAAAAAGCTGGTTCCTGGAGAAAATCAACAAATTGATGAACCCCTATCCAAACTAATAAAACGACAGAGAGAATATGCAAATTAATAAGATTAGAAATGAAAAGGGGGACATAACCACAGACACAGAGGAAATTCAAAGAATCATTAGATCTTACTTCAAAAGCCTGTATGCCACAAAACTGGAAAATGTAAAAGAAATGGACATGTTTTTAGATAAATACCATATACCAAAGTTAAACCAGGACCAGGTGAACAATCTAAATAGACCTGTTAGTTGCGAAGAATTAGAAGCTGTGATCAAAAGCCTCCCTACCAATAAAAGTGCAGGACCAGATGGTTTCAATGCAGAATTCTCCCAGAACTTCCAAAAAGACCTAATACCTATACTCCTTAATGCATTTCACAATATAGAAACAGAGGAGTCATTGCCAAATTCCTTTTATGAATCTACAGTCACTCTGATACCAAAACCACACAAACACTCAAACAAGAAAGAGAATTTCAGGCCCATCTCACTCATGAACACAAAAATCCTCAACAAAATACTGGCAAACCGAATCCAAAAACACATTCGAAAAATTATCCATTATGATCAAGTAGGCTTCATCCCAGTGATGCAGGGCTGGCTCAACATACGAAAATCTATCAATGTAATCCATCATATTTATAAACTGAAAGAAAAAAACCATATGATCATTTCATTAGATGCTGAAAAAGCATTTGACATAATTCAACATCCTTTTATGATAAAAGTATTGGAGAGATTAGGGATACAAGAGTCATACCTAAATATAATAAAAGCTATATACAGCAAGCCGACAGATAACATCAAATTAAACAGAGAGAAACTCAAAGCCATCAAACTAAACTCAGGAACACGACAAGGCTGTCCACTCTCTTCATACCTCTTCAATATAGTGCTTGAAGTTCTAGCAATAGCAATAAGACAACATAATGGGATCAAGGGGATTCAAATTGGAAAGGAAGAAGTTAAACTTTTGTTATTTGCAGATGATATGATAGTGTACATAAGCGACCACCAAAACTCCACCAAAGAACTTTTACAGCTGATAAACACCTTTAGTAATGTGGCAGGATACAAGATCAACTCCAAAAAATCAGTCGCCCTCTTATACACAAAGGATATGGAAGCAGAGAGGGAAATCAGAGAAGCTTCACCCTTCACGATAGCCACAAACAGCATAAAATATCTTGGGGTAAATCTAACCAAGGAAGTGAAAGATCTATTTGACAAGAACCTTAAGGCATTGAAGAAAGAAATTGAAGAGGATACCAGAAAATGGAAGGATCTCCGTTGCTCTTGGATTGGGAGGATCAACATAGTAAAAATGGCAATTCTACCAAAGGCAATTTATTTATTCAATGCAATCCCCATCAAGGTCCCATCAAAATTCTTCACAGATCTTGAGAGGACAATAATCAACTTTATATGGAAAAACAAAAAACCCAGGATAGCCAAAACAATCTTATACAATAAAGGATCTTCTGGAGGCATTACCATCCCTGACTTCAAACTCTATTACAGAGCTACAGTGATGAAAACAGTGTGGTACTGGCATAAAAGCAGAGAAGTCGACCAATGGAATCATATAGAAGACCTGAATTTTACCCCACAAACCTATGATCATCTCATTTTCGATAAAGGAACTAAAAGTATACAATGGAAAAAAGAAAGCATTTTCAACAAATGGTGCTGGCACAACTGAATGTCAACCTGTAGAAGAATGAAAATAGACCCATATCTATCACCATGCACAAAACTGAAGTCCAAATGGATTAAAGAACTCAATTTCAGTCAGAACACACTGAGCCTGATAGAAGAGAAAGTGGGAAGTACCCTACAAAAGATGGGCACAGGAGATCGCTTCCTATGTATAACCCCAGCAGCACAGACATTAAGGGCAACATTGAATAAATGGGACCTACTAAAACTGAGAAGCTTCTGTAAAGCAAAGGACACTGTCACTAAGACAAAAAGACAACCTACTGACTGGGAGAAGATCTTCACCTACCCCTCAACAGACAAAGGTCTGATCTCTAAAATATATAGAGAACTCAAGAAACTAGACTTTAAAATGCTAATTAACCCAATTGAAAAATGATCCACTGATCTGAACAGAGAATTCTCAACAGAAGAAGTTCAAATGGCCAAAAGATACTTAAGGTCATGCTCAACCTCCTTAGCAATCAGGGAAATGCAAATCAAAACTACTTTGAGATATCATCTTACTCCTGTCAGAATGGCTAAAGTCAAAATCACTAATGATAGCCTTTGCTGGAGAGGCTGTGGAGGAAGGGGTACCCTCATCCATTGCTGGTGGGAATGCAATCTTTTGCAACCACTGTGGAAATCAGTCTTTCGGTTTCTCAGGAAATTCAGGATCAATCTACCCCTGGCCCCAGCAATACCACTCTTGGGAATATACCCAAGAAATGCCCTATCATATGACAAAAGCATTTGCTCAACTATGTTCATAGCAGTATTATTTGTAATAGCCAGAACCTGGAAACAACCTAGATGCCCTTCAATGGAAGAATGGATGACGAAAGTGTGGAATATAGACACATTAGTGTACTACACTGCGGTAAAAAACAATGACTTCTCAAATTTTGCATGTAAATGGATGGAAATAGAAAATACTATCCTGAGTGAGGTATCCCAGACCCAAAAAGATGAACATGGGATGTACTCACTCATAATTGGTTTCTATCCATAAATTAGTGTCACAGAGACTACAATTGATGAACCTAAAGAAGCTAAATAAGAAGGTGAACCCAAGGAAAAACATACAGTTATCCCCTTGGCTGTGGGAAGTAGACAAAATTGCCGGGGAGAAAATTGGGATCTTGGGAGTGGAGTGGGATGTGGGTAAGGGCTGATGGGGAGAGAAAAGTGAGAAGGGGAGGATGGGGGAACTTGGGGAAAAAGGATGATTGGGATAAAGGAAGGTTGGATAGGGGAGCACGGAAGCACAATTCTTAGGTAAGGGAGCCACCTTAGGGTTGGCAAGAGACTTGAACCTAGAGTGGCTCCCAGGAGCCCATGGTGATGTCCCCAGTTAGTCCCTTGGGCAGCTGAGGGTAGGGAAACTGAAACGACCCTATCCTATAGCTATACTGACGAATATCTTGCATATCACCATAGAACCTTCATCTGGTGATGGATGGAGATAGAGACAGAGACCCACACTGGAGCACTGGACTGAGGTCCCAAGGTCCCAATGAGGAGCAGAAGGAGGGAGAATATGAGCAAGGAAGTCAGGACCATGAGGGGTACACCCACCCACTGAGACAGTGGAGCTGATTTATTGGGAGCTCACCAAGGCCAGCTGGAGTGTGACTGAAAAAGAATGGGATAAAACCACACTCTCTAAACAAGGCGTACAATGAGGGCTGATGAGAAGCCAAGGACAATGCCACGGGGTTTTGATCCTATTTCATTCTCTGGCTTTGTGGGAGCCTAGCCAGTTTGAATGTTCTCCTTCCTAGACCAGGATGGAGGGTGGAGGACTTTGGACTTTGCACAGGGCAGGGAACTCTGATTGCTCTTCAGACTGGGGATAGTGGGGGAGAGGAGTGGGGGGAGGGGAGAGGAATGGGGGTAAGGTGGGAGGAGTGGGAGGCTGGGAGGAGGCAGAATTTTTTTCAATAAATAAAAAAGAAAAAAGAAAAATTCTGTTTCTGGTTATGTCACTCAAATTTGGCTCTAGAATAAACATCTTGAATTCCCTTTGACCAGAAAGCTGTGTTCTTTTGCTTTGATTTTTTTTGGCAAAATGATTTAATTATTCTGACATTAATTTATAATGATAATTACTCTAGATGAGAAACATCTCATTCTTTAATATGCTTCATGCTTCTCATCAACAGTGACCATCAATCTATTTTCTTTCATCTACAAGGTACATCATTTGGATGCCTCCTTCTAAAAGACTAATTTATTCTTTGTATTAACTCAGATTTTTTTCTAGTTATTTTCTACAACCTTCATTACATTATAGAAAAATTTCATGCTCTGTGTTTGTCTTTATTTTTAGCAATGCAAAATATTAAGCTGCAAATTAAATACTTAAAATTAATACACACAGAGAGTAACTCAGAATATCTAGACATTTACTTATACAATACATTTTATTTATGAGCCTTTAATTTTTTAGAAGAGAGATTTCTGAGTAAAGATAGAATTAAACAGTGTGGACTAGAGTAGCAGTTTCCTCCTAGTGATTCAGAAGATATATTCTGAAATATAGAATATCTAATTGCATTGGGCAATTAGAATACTTACTGTGATTTAAGTATTAATGGAGAAAAATGGCATAGGCCATAGAGGATGTATCTATCAATTTCATTTTTTTTCAGTCATGTTACAGCAGTATGCTATTTTTGCCTAATTCTTAATTCACTGTTTTGAGAAGAACACAATCTGTGAAGGACTTGTTTGAATGCATCCTTCACCTGCTGGTTCCTTAGGGTGTAAATGAATGGGTTTAGCAAAGGGGCCACAGAAGTGTTGAGCACAGCCACACCTTTGTTTAAAGTCACCCTCTCCTTGGCTGATGTTTTCATGTACATGAAGATACAACTGCCATAAGTGATGGAGACAACAACCATGTGTGAGGAGCAGGTGGAAAAGGCCTTTCTCCGTTGTTGAGCTGACGGGAACTTTAGGATGGTTTTGATGATGAGTGTGTAGGAGAGGATCACTAAGATCAAGGTGATGATGAGTGTCATCACAGCTATGACAAAAGCCATCCATTCTATAAAGCGTGTGTCTGTGCAAGACAGCTGGAGTACAGGAGAAGTGTCACATAGGAAGTGGTCTATCAATTTGGAAGCACAGAAATCCAGTTTGAGTCCCAACATCAGAGGGGGGAAGATGGATAAGAACCCAGTCACCCAGGAACTGATGACCAGCAGGTGACACACTTTGCTGTTCATGATGAGGGGGTAATGCAGTGGTCTGCAGATGGCGACATAGCGGTCATAGGACATGGCTGCCAGTAGGTAGAACTCTGTGATTAGTAACAGAAAGAAGAAGAATAATTGGGTTAGACAAGCTCCATAAGAAATTGTTTTGTCACTGGTGAGAATGCTCATCAAGAACCGAGGAATACAGGCAGACGTGAATGCCATTTCTAGGAAGGAGAAATTCCGGAGGAAGAAGTACATTGGAGTCTTCAGGTGGTGATCCAGCAGGGTGAGGAGGATGATCACTAAGTTCCCCATCAGGCTCAAGATGTAATTGAAAAACAGAAACAAGAAAATCAGAATTTGTAGCTGAGGGTCATTGGTCAGTCCCAGCAAAATAAACACTATCTCTACTGACTGGTTCTTCATTCCTCTTGTATTCCAACATGTCTACAAAAGAATTTTAGAAAAAGTACACACTTAAAAATTCTTCCTTTTCCAACATAAAAATTTCTTACTCAGAAAATTAACCAAAGCCCATGTATTTTTAAAAGTTATCTTAGAGTTTATTCAAGAACCTGTTCACTACCTCATTAGTATGTTTAAAAGAACAATTATTTCCCTTCTTGTAAAGAGTTGAGTATACTATAATTGTGCATTTACAGAAGGAATGTTGGTCATTTGGAATATAGGTCTTCAGGTTCATTAAAATACTTTGCTCACCTTTGCTATAGTTTTTTTTATTAGACTTTTCAGGTGTGTGATATTTATATTTTGTAGTTATATTGGATAACTCTGTTGTTACCAGTAGTTCTAAAAGTTCTAATTTAGGGATATACATATCCTAATTTCTAAGAAAGAAAAACAACAAAGAACTTAAATAAATGGCAACATGAAATGAGATTCCTGCAGGATCAGGATGCAGATAGTCTGAGCTAAGTATTTAGAAACTGAGAGGCATGAAGAACATGCAATTTCAAACTGAATTGGCAGCTCAACATGCTCAACATGCTACCATGAGTTTTGTTTTTCTAATAATATGATTTCTCACTCATATTTTCTGAGTTAAGACAAGTGAAGGGGGAAAAGATATGTATGAAAAAGTAATAACTGGTGTTTTACCTATACATAAATCCAATATTTCAATATTCAAGGCTCATTAACTTTTTAGAAAAAGGGTTATAGTAAAAATACTTCTAATTTCTAGACTATTTTGATCCAGTAATAAGCCTTCATTTATCCTATAAATTTAATTGCTTTATAAATGCCACAATTTTTGAATGAATACTTACAATACTCTAAAGCTTAGATGAAAACTCATAAACTTTGTCTAATTCATTAAAATTAAAATAGCTTGTAATTTTCTTCTAATTAATTTGTAAAGTAGAATCAAAATGGCCAACAAATAATAATATGAATTTGAAATTAATATGCATATATATCCATAGAAATAATCTTTGTCTATGTCAGTAACTAGAGTTTATTTATTGACTCTATTTTAATCAATCCAACAAAGCTTAAAGTGACTGATTCTTCGTGTTTTTAAAAGTGAATAATTGTATAGTTTTCACAGTATTTTCTTACAGTAAGCACAAGTGAATTTCAATTATTTTTCTATATGAATTCCAAATGGTGCATCTTTATTGACGTTCCAGATAATTCTTCCTTCCAGCACAATTTCATTAGGAACAGTTTGGTGCTACTTCTGTTGACAGCAACGTAACAGTTTTCATATTTCCATGGTTTTAAAATAGATAGGCTCTTCTAATATTTAGATTCACAGCTAATTATTGTACACATGGAGAAATATATGTGTTTTTTACAACATATTGAAAAATCACAAAGTAAAGAGAAAGATAAGTGATCATGTGAAGAAATTAAAGAAAAGAAGATTAAATATGTGAAAGATAATTATGAACATGAGTGTATTATATATGTATAGATGTTTGATTATTTCCTAGTGTACACACAAGATGTGGCTATGTTTCCAGTGAGCATGACCCGAAGGGAAAGAAGTCACAAAGAGAGAAGCCAGCGACTTTTAGCACAGTGTGTGATAGGAATGAAGGAGAAACCAATTCTGGGAGTGCACATGGCGTTGTTGGAATGCTTACACAGCAGTGATCTGTTGTCCTTTAAGGAAAACACTCACCATTTCCCAGACTTTATGCTTGTCTACATTTTCTAATGTTACCAAGTAAGGTCAAGTAAAAAGCATTCTGGTTTGCATGTGCAGCAGGGAGCTCACTAGCAAATTCTGCTTTGAGAAGCCTTAAAATTAAATTTTAAAATTATTCTTTTTTCATAGATTATTTTGTAAAAATACTCACCTTTGAAAGCTTTTATGTAATATTCTATCCAAGTTCTAATTAGCATTCACTTTATGGAATATCTCTTTTATAAAGTTTTAGTGCTATCTTTAGGGAAAAGATTTACTAACTTTATTATCATCATAATTAAAAATTTAAGCATTAAAGTAGAAAATGCATAAGATCTTGTATTCTGAAATGATGATAAGCTAGAATTATTTGAAGCCTGTGAAGTACAAGTTATTCTTTAGAAGACAGTACAAATATGAAGATGAAATTATAAAAACTCAACAATTATTGGGAAAAAACGTTCTTCATTTTGTCTTTTTCAGGAAATTTACAGAAGGAGATATATAAATATTTGAACCCATAAATGGTTTCTAAAGTAACAAAAGACTTGAAACAGGACACTCCAGGCAGATAAGGCAGCCCGAGATAAAGAAATCTAACGTACCAACCCACCATTGATTTGAAAGAATATTCAGCATCCTCAACTCTAATGTAACCTTGTAAAACCACATATTATATAATAGTCTCACGATTAAATTTGAGTGCTGACAACATTGATATCAATGTTTAATTATATAGTACTTACTGTAGAATTGTCTCTTTTGAGCCTACTAATTTTTTTTTCTTCAGCAGCTACATATATCACACATTCTCACAGTATACTGTTGTAATGGAAAACAACACAAATCACAGTATGAGATTATAAGACTCACAGGCCAAGATAGACAATTGTATTTAGTTTTATTGTATTTAAGACTATTACATAAGAATCCAAAAATTCTTTAATGTTAAAAAATCTGCATCTTATAGTTACTTGAGTTATATTTCTATAGGTAAATATAAAAATATACGAAAACACTTACCATTTATTAGTTTAAAAGCTTTCCTTGGCTGTGTATCTGGGTTCTGATAAATGTGCACATCCATGTTTCAGCCATTGCCCTGGTAAAGAGAGAGGATGGAAGAACCATCTCTACTCACCTTGTGTTAATCTGAAACACAGGTCTGACTTTCACATTGTCTTGGAGATATGATATTTACTAGTTTATAGTTTGGTAGAAAGGTGTATGGAATTACCATTTCCATCGCTTACCTCATCTAACTTGTCTGAAGATGTGTAAACCTTGCCAAGGGTGACTTGCAGCACAATATATAAAGTCACTGTCTCTGATATAATGGAAGAGCTATGCCTCTGTGTCCTATTGGAGAGCATTAGAGAACAATGAATTCTCATGGAGACTGCAAACCAAGCCCATCATTCATTTCCTACGGGACTGCCAGAAATAAATACAAAATCACTTTCTGTAGAAATAATGTGTGGACAGACTTTTCTTTTGAAAATTATGCCTGCAGAGAATTTGTTAGGAGACACCTTTTGGAGCGAGTTCTGCTATGATCCTAGATACAGTGGGTTTGAACATTCTAGAACAGGGGCATGAGGATTAGAAATGTTAGGTAGGAGGAGCAGAGATAAGAAAGAATCACAGAGACACAGAATAGTAATGGGAGGGCAACTCAGTGAATATTAGATGCTGAATTCTTCTGAGTTCTGAGTTCTAAGTTCTGAGTTTGCCATTTTTCCATATGCTTTTATACCCAATACAAAGGGGAAAAGAAGACAAAAGACTGCTTTAACATGACACAAAGGACAACCAGAACAGTTACTTGTTCCAATACTTGGGACATAAGTCATTATTTCTTAAGAAAAGCATTCTATTGTTTAGGCAGTGAACTCACTCTAGACCAAGTATCCTGAAGTCAGTAACTCCCTATGTCAAACCTCCTATTTCAAGAGAAAGAGTAGAAGTATACTTGAATTCTCTAACCTTTGGTCCAGGTGGAGTGGATCTACCTCTAAAAGTCATCTTAATGTCAAAACACCAAGTAACCACACCCTAGGTCAGGGTGTGTAGCCACAGTTGTCAACAACTCTGAATAAGCTCAGACTCTCTGACCTTCAGACAAGGTAGAATAGGCTTACATTTTTGGGCTTCCACATTTGTTACAAGTTGATTTTTATTGTTGTGGTTGTTTGTATTTTGTTTTTTGAGATAGATTTTCTCTGTGTAGTCTTTGCTACAGAGAATTTACTCTGTGTCCTAGGCTGGTCTTGAACTCCTCTGCCTCCAAACTGCTGGGTTTAAAGGTGTGTGTCACCACTGCCAGGGGTAGATTGATGCTTGATTTTCTATCACACATTCATCTTTTGAAATTATGGTTGCATAGTTCTAGGTTTAGAGCAGAGAAAATGAAGAATTTTTCCAGTGACCATGAAAAATGATCATCTGAGATGGGAAAAAATAACCTGTTGTTGGCTGTTCAAATTTAAGCAAAATCCTACCAAAATTCTGGTTTTGCTAAGCTTTTAGATCCTACTCTTCTTTATTTTCATATAACCAATTCCCCCTTCTTCCACATGTTACAAAAAATATTGGACATGGGTCTTTAGAGTCTGACTTAATATATTTTATACACTCATCTTCAGCGTTTCTATTTTCTGAAGCGAAATGAGTTTGTCTTCTTTTCCTTGATTTTTTAAACTGTAAAGTACTCCTTTATACATAATGTAAACATACACTCACATACACAAATAATGTTTTCTCAATACATTGTCTGCTTACGGTCACTTATGATGTCCATGATGTAGATACTGTGACTAGTGTCCAAACATTCTGTCATATCTTGTACAGTTTCTGATTCTCTTGGATATATACTTTGGAGTGGTTTACCTGGTAAACATGATTATTTTATTTCAAGTTACTTTGAGATGTTTCTATACTGATTTCTGATTTCCATAGCGAATTTACTAATTTACATTCACACCAGCAATGTATCAGTGTTTCTTCTCCCTACATTCTTACCTGCAAACATTATTTTTTATGTGTAAGAGTTTATTTTGCACTTTTAAAAATATTTCCTGATAGACCAAGGATAAAGAATGATAGTTACCTCAGTGAGTAAATGATATAATATCTGAGCCTCTAAAACAGCAAGAGAAAAAAGTATAAAAAGTACTTTAAGACACAGGCATAGGTAAGGGATTTCTGAATAGGACTCTGGTTACTTAGGAAATAAGACACCCAAATTGACAGATGGAATATTATGAAACCAAAAGGCTTGCGCACAGTAATGAAAATCACTGATCAGATTAAGTGGTAGTCTACAGAATGAGATACAGTCTTTGCCAGTGAAACATTGCACCAAGTTCTAATATCTAAACTATACAAAAGAGCTAAAAATGCAAACATTAATAAATTAACAGCCCATGCGATTAAAGAGAGTTCAAAAAGGCAGAAACATAAAATTCTTAACATTTTGAGGAACAGAAGGAGGGTGAACATGAGCAAAGAAGTCAGGACCACAAGGGGTGCACCCACCCATGGAGACAGTGGGGCTGATCTATTGCTAGCTCACCAAGGCCAGCTGGACTGTGACTGAAAAAGCAGGGGATAAAACAGGACTCTCTGAATATGGCGGACAATGAGGGCTACTGAGAAGCCAGGGACAATGGCACTGGGTTTTGATCCCGCATCATGTTCTGGCTCTGAGGGTGCCTAGCCAGTTTGGATGTTCACCTTCCTAGACCAGGATGGAGGGGCAAGGACTTTGGACTTTCCACAGGGCAGGGAACTCTGGCTGCTCTTCAGACTGCAGAGGGAGGGGGAGAGAAGTGGGGGAGGGGGAGAGGAGTGGGGGGAGGGGGGGAGGAGTGGGAGGATGGGATGAGGCGGAAATTTTTTCCTCAATAAAAAAAATATTAAAAAAAAAGATGACCAGCATCCTTCCTTGACCAACAGAGAGATGCAAAATGTGAATACATTAATATTCAAATTTACCTCAGTAAGAGTGGCTATCACCAAGAAAACAAATGACAACAAATTATGGCAAGAATGTGGGGAGTGCTGGTGGCTGTGTAACTGCTGAAACCATTAATAAATCATATAAAATACAAACCCCATAGCATCTCAAACAACTAAATACAGAGCTATGGTATGAGTCATGCACAGCACTCCTTGTTGTATTTCAAAGGACTACCATATAGATGCTTGCAAATCAATGTTTATTGTCGTCTATTTGGGACACCTACGAATTTATCACCTGATAAATAGATAAAGACATTTTGAATTGTATGTAAAATAGAATTTTATTCATGCACAAAAAATCCAAAATTAAGGAATTTCCATGGAAATAAATGAAACAAGAATATTTTATAAAATGAGGTAACACAGACTCAGAATTCCTGAGAACTACGATCATCCCTGGCACTGGAAACCTAGTCAACTATCCCTGGCTGGTGGCATCATGATTCTTGGACTGAACCTATACCTGCCATTTTGCTAAACCAGCATTATCCCTAACTGCATCCTAACTGTTTCTCCCATATCTGCAGATAAGGAAGTTCCAGTTGCTTCGTTTGCTGATTGGTTTTGTTTTTCTTTTTTAAAACAATCTTTTCTCATTTTACGTATCAGTCCCAGTTCTTTTTCCCTCCTCTCCTCCTGTTCCCCCTACCTTCCACCCACCCCATTCCCATCCACTCCTCAGAGAGGGTAAGGCTTCCAATGTAAGTCAATAAAGACTGGGGGAGGGTCTTGATTCAGCTGTTTTTGTGGGTTTTCAGGGTGAGTTGCTTGTATTACCTGAGTTTCTGTAGGTGAAGTAGAACCGTCAACCAGGGGCTAATTGTTTGTGGGTTTGGGTCATTTTCCCAAATGTACAACCTGATACAATTTCTAATACTCTGAGGCTATGACTAACACATGTGATTTTATACACATTGATATATAGAATAATATATGTAATACACATATTACATAATATATATATAAACACACATATTAACTATATGTGTATATATGAAATACAGGCAAATAAGAATGCTGATATTCAAATGGTCCTTACTATTAACTGTCGCTACACATATTCCCTCTCTCCTTCCCCCTTCTCTCCTCCTTCCATTTTTTTTATTGAGAAAAAAATTTTCGCCTCCTCCCAGCCTCCCACTCCTCCCCCCTCGCCCCACTCCTCTCCCCCCTCCCCCTACTCCTCTCCCCCTCCCCCACTTCTCTCCCCCTTCCTCTGCAGTCTGAAGAGCAGCCAGGGTTCCCTGCCCTGGGGAAAGTCCAAAGTCCTTGCCCCTCCATCCTGGTCTAGGAAGGTGAACATCCAAGCTGGCTAGGCTCACACAAATCCAGAACATGATGTAAGATCAAAACCCAGTGCCATTGTCCTTGGCTTCTCAGCAGCCCTCATTGTCCGCCATAATCAGAGAGTCTGGTTTTATCCCCTGCTTTTTCAGTCACAGTCGAGCTGGCCTTGGTGAGCTCTCAATAGATCAGCCCCACTGTCTCCCTGGGTGGGTACACCCCTTGTGGTCCTGACTTCTTTGCTCATGTTCTCCCTCCTTCTGTTCCTCATTGGGACTTTGGGAGCTCAGTCCAGTGCTCCAGTGTGGGTCTCTGTCTCTATCTCCATCCATCACTAGATGAAGGTTCTATGGTGATATGCAAGATATTCATCAGTATGGCTATAGGATAGGATCATTTCAGGTTCCCTATCCTCAGCTGCCCCAGGAACTAACTGGGGACCTTGCCTTGGGCAACTGGAAGCACCTCTAGGTCCAAGTCTCTTGCCAACCCAGAGATGGCTCCCTTAACTAAGATATGTGCTTCCCTGCTCCCCTATCCAACCTTCCTTTATCCCAATCATCCCATTTCCCCAAGTTCTCCCCATCCTACCCTTCTCACTTTTCTCTCCCCTTCTCCCCTTACCCCACTCCCAGCCCACCCCCAAGATCCCGATTTTTTGCCCGGCAATCTTGTCTACTTCCCATACCCAGGAGGACCCAAGAGATGCCCGAACATATGACAAAAGCATTTGTTCAACTATGTTCATAGCAGCATTATTTGTAATAGCCAGAACCTGGAAACAACCTAGATGTCCTTCAATGGAAGAATGGATGAAGAAAGTGTGGAATATATACACATTAGAGTACTACTCAGTGGTAAAAAACAATGACTTCTCGAATTTTGTATGCAAATGGATGGAAATATAAAATACTATCCTGAGTGAGGTAACCCAGACCAAAAAAGATGAACAAGGGATATACTCACTCATAATTGGGTTCTAGCCACATATAAAGGTCAGTGAGTCTATAATTTGTTATCCTAAAGAAGCTAGATAAGGTGTACCCAAAGAAAAACATATAGCTATCCTCCTTCCATCTTGATCCTTCCATTCAGCCCTCTGGTTTCTGTCCATCCATAAGGCCTATTTTATTTCCTAACCTCTGTGGTTCTATTGGTTGTATATGTTTATCATAGACTTAACAGTTAATATCCACACATAAGCTAATACATGTCATATTTATTTTTCTATTATGAATAGAGCAGCAATGAACGTGAATGATTAAGTGTCTCTGTGGTAGGATGAAGTGTCCCCTGGGTATATGCTCAAGAGTGGTGTAGTGTTGGGACCATTTGGAGTCCTGGCCTCCAGCTGCTCTTCCCTGCTAGAGATTTTTACTTCTGATTTGAATTACTGAAACCTCTGGTTTTAGCCTTCTCTAAGTTTCCTAAAAGATCATTTGTGCTTCCTCGGAGCTACCTGCGAGGTGGTTGCCATCTCCTTTGCAGCATCAGGTTGCCCTCTAGCCTCAGTGAAGCCCAAGATCATCAAAAGAGGACCAAGAAGTTCATCTGGCACCAGTCAGATCGATATGTCAAGATTAAGAGAAACTGGCGGAAACCCAGAGGTATTGACAACAGGGTGTGGAGAAGATTCAAGGTCCAGATCCTGATGCCCAACATTGGTTATGGGAGCAACAAGAAAACCAAGCACATGCTGCCTAGTGGCTTCCTGAAGTTTCTGATCCACAATGTCAAGGAGCTGGAAGAGCTGCTGATGTGCACAAATCTTATTGTGCTGAGATTGCTCACGATGTTTTCTCCAAGAACCGAAAAGCCATCGTAGAAAGAGCAGCACAGCTGGCCATCAGAGTCACCAATCCCAACGCCAGGCTGCGCAGCGAAGAGAATGAGTAGATTGCTTGCGTGCACGTTTTATTTGTGTTTAAATAAAACAAAAAAAACTAAAAAAAATCATTTGTGGACATTGGATTTAACTGTAAACAGATGTGGGAGGTGTCAGGGGAGTGACTGGTAGGGAGACCTTATGGGACTGGGTAAAGAGAGCACAGTGGAGTCTTGAAAGCAGTGGAGAGACTGATTGTGGGAAGAAAGAGAACTTGGGGAGGGTGTGGGAGAGTAGTCGGGAGGAATTTAGAGAAAAGAATAGTTACATGTGTGTATGAGAATGTCATAATGAAGTCCATGGCATTGTGAGGTGATTTTAAACATTAATAAAAGTAATGTGTCTCAGAGGTTGTGTTGTTTTCATTTTTATTTATATCCAGGAAAAAATAAAAGGAAAAAGTAGACGCCGCGGACAGAGGCCCCGGCGCGCAGACGCCGCGGACAGAGTCGCACCAATCCATAATAGGCTTTGGGGGACCGGCTGGGCGGCAGACATAAGCAGCGGGGACCGGTGGGGACCGGCGAGGCAGCAGACACAAGAGGTGGGAAGGGCACGCATTAACAAGAGCAGATCGCCCACTACACTTGAATCAAAGAGGTAGGCCTTTTGTTGGCTAGATCACTGGCAAACGGGGAGCCTGGTCTTGATCCTGAAGACCCTTTGGAGGGGTGAGAGAGTTCCTGGCCTGTGGCAGGATCCAGGAAACAGAGCGAGGGCATCGTGTATCTGGAACCCCTGGCCAGTAGGGAAACCTGATCTGGTTTTAAAAGACCCATTAGATAGGATCAATTGGAAGAGATGCGCAGGCGCCAAGGCAAGAATTCACCCAAGAATCTGAAAAACATCATGAAAACACCAGAAACCAATGAGCTTACAACAGAAGTATTTGAACACCCTAACACAGAAGAAGTGGAAAAAATTGACTTTATGAAAGCAATAGAGTCCCTTAAACAACATGTTAAAAACGCCCTTATAGAAATGGATGAGAAGTACAACAAAAAGTTTGAAGAAACGAGTAATTATGTGCATGATACCCTGGGAAACCAGGAAAAAACGATCAAACAGGTAATGGAAACAGTTCAAGAATTAAAAACTGAAATGAAGGCAAGGAAGAAAACACAAACTGAGGACCAGCTGGTTATGGAAAATCTAGGTCAATGAGCAGAGTCTACAGAAACAAGCATAATCAATAGAATACAAGAGATAGAAGAAAAAAATCTCAGATTCTGAGGACACCATAGAGAAAATAAATGCACTGATCAAAGAAAACAGCAAAGCCAATAAATCCTCAACACAAAACATTCAGGAAATATGGGACACAATAAAAAGACCAAACCTAAGAATAATAGGAATAGAAGAAGGGGAAGAGTCACAGCTCAAAGGCCCAGAAAATATTTTTAACAAAATTGTGGAAGAAAACTTTCCCAACATAAAGAAAGATATTCATTTAAATATTCAGGAAGCATACAGAACACCAAACAGACTGGATCAAAGAAAAACATCTCCTCGCCATATAATAATCAAAACACAAAATATACAGGTTAAAGAAAGAATATTAAGAGCTGCAAAGGAAAAAGGCCAAGTAACTTATAAAGGTAAACCGATCAGACTTACACCTGACTTCTCTATGGAAACCATGAAAGCCAGAAGGTCCTGGATAGATGTGCTGCAGAAGCTAAGAGACCAAGGATGTAAACCCAAACTACTATACCCAGCCAAGCTATCGTTCACTATCAGTGGAGAAAACAAGACATTCCAGGATAAGAACAAATTTAAACAATACGTAGCCACAAAACCAGCCCTACAGAAAGTAATAGAAGGAAAATCGCAACCCAAGGAATCCAACAACGCCAACACTGCCTACAATAACTCAGGCATCTAGCGACCCTTCAACAGCACATCTCAAAGAAGGGAGACACACAAACTCTACTACCAAAAACAAGAAGAATAACCGGAATAAACAACCACTGGTCATTAATATCACTTAATATTAATGGGCTAAATTCACCTATAAAAAGGCACAGGCTAAGAGATTGGATATGAAAACAGGATCCAACAGTTTGCTGTTTGCAAGAAACACATCTCAACCACAAAGACAGACATCTACTCAGAGTAAAGGGTTGGGAAAAGGTGTTCCAAGCAAACGGTCCTAAGAAAAAAGCAGGTGTGGCCATACTAATTTCTAACAAAACTGACTTCAAACTAAAATCAATCAGAAGAGATCGAGATGGACACTTTATACTCATAACAGGAACAATGCATCAGGATGATGTCTCAATCCTGAATATCTATGCCCCTAATATAAAAGTACCCACATATGTAAAAGAAATATTTCTAGAGCTCAAGGCAGACATCAAACCACACACACTAGTAGTAGGAGACTTCAACACACCTCTCTCTCCAAGGGACAGGTCAATCAGACAGAAACCTAATAGAGAATTAAGAGAATTATTGGAGGTAATGAAGCAAATGGACTTAACAGACATCTATAGAACATTCCACCCAAATAGGAAAGAATACACCTTCTTCTCTGCAGCTCATGGAACCTTCTCGAAAATTGACCACATACTCGGAAACAAAGCAAACCTCCACAGATACAAAAAAAATCAGTGTCCACATGTGTCTTATCTGACCACCACGGATTAAAGTTAGAAGGCAACAACAATACTACCCACAGAAAGCTGACAAACTCATGGAAACTGAACAGTCAAATACTGAACCACACCTGGGTCAAGGAAGAAATTAAGAAAGAAATTAAAGTCTTCCTTGAATTTAATGAAAATAAAGAGACAACATACTCAAACCTATGGGACACGATGAAAGCAGTGCTAAGAGGAAAGTTCATAGCACTAAGTGCCCACTTAAAGAAAACGGAGAATGCATACATTGGGGACTTAACAACACACCTGAAAGCTCTAGAAAAAAAAGAAGCAAACGCACCCAAGAGAAGTAGAAGACTGGAAATAATCAAACTGAGGGCGGAAATCAACAAAATAGAAACACAGAAAACAGTCCAAAGAATCAATGAAACAAAAAGCTGGTTCTTGGAGAAAATCAACAACATTGACAAACCCCTATCCAAACTAATTAAACGACAGAGAGAGAATTTGCAAATAAATAAGATCAGAAATGAAAAGGGGGTCATAACCACAGACACAGAGTAAATCCAGAGAAACATTAGATCTTACTACAAAAACCTGTATGCCACAAAACTGGAAAATACAAAAGAAATGGACTTTTTTTAAATAAGTACCATATCCCAAAGCTGAACCAAGACCAGGTGAATGATCTAAATAGACCTATTACTCACGAAGAATTAGAAACAGTTATCAAAAATCTTCCTTCGAAAAAAAGCCCAGGACCAGATGGTTTCATTGCAGAATTCTACCAGAACTTCCAAGAAGAACTAATACCTATACTCCTTAATGTATTTCACAATATAGAAACAGAAGAGTCATTGCCAAATTCCTTTTATGAAGCTACAGTTACCCTGATACCAAAACCACACAAAGACCCAACCAAGAAAGAGAATTACAGGCCTATCTCACTCATGAATATCGACGCGAAAATTCTCAATAAAATACTGGCAAACCGAATCCAAGAACACATTAGAAAAATTATCCATTATGATCAAGTAGGCTTCATCCCAGAGATGCAAGGCTGGTTCAACATACGGAAATCTATCAACGTAACCCACCATATAAATAAACTGAAAGAAAAAAAACATATGATCATTTCATTAGATGCTGAAAAAGCATTCGACAAAATTCAACACCCCTTTATGATAAAGGTCTTGGAGAGAGTAGGGATACAAGGGTCCTACCTAAATATAATAAAATCTATTTACAGCAAGCCGACAGCTAACATTAAATTAAACGGAGAAAAACTCAAAGCCATCCCACTAAAATCAGGAACACGAAAAGGATGTCCACTCTCTCCATACCTCTTCAATATAGTGCTTGAAGTTCTAGCAATAGCTATAAGACAACATAAGGAGATCAAGGGGATTCGTATTGGAAAGGAAGAAGTTAAGCTTTCGTTATTTGCAGATGATATGATAGTATACATAAGCGACCCCAAAAATTCTACCAAAGAACTCCTACAGCTGATAAACACCTTTAGTAATGTGGCAGGATACAAGATCAACTCCAAAAAATCAGTTGCCTTCCTATACACTAAGGATAAGGAAGCAGAGAGGGAAATCAGAGAAGCATCACCTTTCACGATAGCCACAAATAGCATAAAATATCTTGGGGTTACTCTGACCAAGGAAGCGAAAGATCTATTTGAACAAGAACTACAAGTCTCTGAAGAAAGAAATTGAAGAAGACACCAGAAAATGGAAGGACCTCCCTTGCTCTTGGATTGGGAGGATCAACATAGTAAAAATGGCAATTCTACCAAAAGCAATCTATAGATTCAATGCAATCCCCATCAAAATCCCATCAAAATTCTTCACAGATCTGGAGAAGACAATAATCAACTTTATATGGAAAAACAAAAAACCCAGGATAGCCAAAACAATCTTATACAATAAAGGATTGTCTGGAGGCATTACCATCCCTGACTTCAAACTCTATTACAGAGCTACAGTTTTGAAAACAGCCTGGTATTGGCATAAAAACAGAGAAGTTGACCAATGGAATCGAATAGAAGACCCTGACTTTAACCCACAAACTTATGAACACCTGATTTTTGATAAAGGAGCTAAAAGTATACAATGTAAAAAAGAGAGCATCTTCAACAAATTGTGCTGGCAAAACTGGATGTCAATCTGTAGAAGAATGAAATTAGATCCATTTCTATCACCATGCACAAAACTCAAGTCCAAATGGATTAAAGACCTCAATATCAGTCTGAACACACTGAACCTGATAGAAGAGAAAGTGGGAAGTACTCTCCAACACATGGGCACAGGAGACCACTTCCTACGTATAACCCCAGCAGCACAGACATTAAGGGCCTCATTGAATAAATGGGACCTCCTGAGACTGAGAAGCTTCTGTAAAGCAAAGGACACTGGCACTAAGACAGAAAGGCAACCCACTGACTGGGAGAAGATCTTCACCAACCCTGCAACTGACAAAGGTCTGATCTCCAAAATATATAAAGAACTCAAGAAACTAGACCGTAAAAGGCTAATCAACCCAATTATAAAATGGGGCACTGAGCTGAACAGAGAATTCTCAACAGAAGAAGTTCAAATGGCCAAAAGACACTTAAGGTCATGCTCAACTTCCTTAGCGATCAGGGAAATGCAAATCAAGACAACTTTAAGATACCATCTTACACCGGTCAGAATGGCTAAAATAAAAAACACCAATGATAGCCTTTGCTGGAGAGGTTGTGGAGAAAGGGGTACGCTTATCCATTGCTGGTGGGAATGCAAACTTGTGCAACCATTCTGGAAAGCAGTGTGGCGGTTTCTCAGGAAATTTGGGATCAACCTACCCCTGGACCCAGCAATACCACTCTTGGGAATATACCCAAGAGAGGCCCTATCATACAACAAAAGTATATGCTCAACTATGTTCATAGCAGCATTGTTTGTAATAGCCAGAACCTGGAAACAACCTACATGCCCTTCAATGGAAGAATGGATGAAGAAAGTATGGAATATATACATATTAGAGTATTACTCAGCAGTAAAAAACAAGGACTTCTTGAATTTTGCATACAAATGGATGGAAATAGAAAACACTATCCTGAGTGAGGTAAGCCAGACCCAAAAAGAAGAACATGGGATGTACTCACTCATATTTGGTTTCTAGCCATAAATAAAGGACATTGAACTTATAATGCACGATCCTAGAGAAGCTAAATAAGAAGGTGAATCCAAAGACAAACATATAGGCATCCTCCTGAATATTAACCTTCATCAGGTGATGAAAGGAGACAGAGACCCACATTGGGGCACCGGACACAAACCTCAAGGTCCAAATCAGGAGCAGAAGGAGAGGGAGCATGAGCAAGGAACTCAGGATCGCGAGGGGTGCTCCCACACACTGAGACATAGGGGATGTTCTATCGGGATCTCACCAAGGCCAGCTGGCCTGGGTCTGAAAAAGCATGGGATAAATCCGGACTATCTGAATATAGTGGACAATGACGAATACTAAGAACTCAAGAACAATGGCAGTGGGTTTTTGACCCTACTGCACGTACTGGCTTTGGGGGAGACTAGGCAGTTTGAATGCTCACCTTACTAGACCTGGATAGAGGTGGGCGGCCCTTGGGCTTCCCACAGGTCAGGGAACCCTGATTGCTCTTCGAGCTAATTAGGGGGGCGGGACTTGATGTGGGAGGGGGAGGGAAATGGGAGGCAATGGCGGGGAGGAGGCAGAAATCCTTAATAAATAAATAAATTTAAAAAAAAAACAAAAAAATAATAAAAGGAAAAAGTGAAGAAAAAAATCAACATCACATTTTATGTAGTTCCATGTTGCAAGGAAGTTCCTGTCTGCTTAGCCCCAAAATAATCACACAGAAACTATATTATTTAAATAAGTTTGGCTCATTAATTACATATTAATTGAACCCATTTCTATTAATTTGTGTATCACCACATGTCTGTGGCTTACAGGGAAAAGTTCCAGAGTCCATTTCCAGCAGGGCTACATGACTTCTCCCTGACTCTGCCCTTCCTTCTCCCAGCATTCAGTTTAGTTTTCTCCACCTACCTAAGTTCTGCCCTTTCAATAGGCCAAGGCAGTTTCTTTATTCATTAACCAAGACAGAAGGACCTCCCACAACAGTTCTTTGGCTGTGCAAATTTTCCAATGTATTAAGATTAAAATAAGTATATAATGTAGTATTTGATATACATGTATATAACATCCTTAATTTTGTAAAAAATGGCTCAAGTAGATTTGTTAGAAAGTTTTAATTTACAAGTACAAATTTCTTTCAACAGACATGTTAACAAGTTACATGTTGATTTTTTCACAAACTAGTATCTTTCTAAGATTCAACACCATGAGGAAATATAAAAAATAGCATCAAAGAACAAAGTCAAATTATTTCTTCCTACGAAGCCATCTAATTGTGTCAACTAGTTGTTAGTTATAATCTGCAGGAGACACATCTCATTCATTTACCTACTTCTCATCACAGCACCCTTGAAGCTTCATTTCCTTCATTCATCTCATAAGGCTCACTGTGTGGATGCTACCTCCTAGAAGCCTAAATTTACATTTAAATTGACACAAATTTTCTAGTTATTTCCCACAACAGCCTCCTTTACAATACAGAATATTTTCATAATTTGTGCATATATTAGAAATGCAAAATATTAAACTGTAAAAGAAACAATTAGCAATTGATATGTATATAGAATTAATTCCATTATGTCTAACAGCATTCAAATGCACAGACATTTAGTAAATAAACCTATCATTTATGAGAATAGACATTTATGAGTAAAGATAGAATTACACAGTGTGGACTGAAGAAGCAGTTTCCTCCTAGCGATTCAGAAGATATATTCTTAAAGATGACCATGAGCAATTAGAATACTTCCTATTATTAATTATTAAAGGAGAAAATGGCATAGGCCATATTGGATATATCTATCAATTTCATTTTTTTCAGTCATGTTACAGCAGTATGCTATTTATGTCTAAATCTTAATTCACTATTTTGAGAAGAACACAATCTGTGAAGGACCTGTTTGAACGCATCCTTCACCTGCTGGTTCCTTAGGGTGTAAATGAATGGGTTTAGCAAAGGGGCCACAGAAGTGTTGAGCACAGCCACAACTTTGTTTAAAGTCACCCTCTCCTTGGCTGATGTTTTCATGTACATGAAGATACAGCTGCCATAAGTGATGGAGACAACAACCATGTGTGAGGAGCAGGTGGAAAAGGCCTTTCTCCGTTGTTGAGCTGACGGGAACTTTAGGATGGTTCTGATGATGAGTGTGTAGGAGAGGATCACTAAGATCAAGGTGATGATGAGTGTCATCACAGCTATGACAAAAGCCATCCATTCTATAAAGCGTGTGTCTGTGCAAGAGAGCTGAAGGACAGGAGAAGTGTCACATAGGAAGTGGTCTATCAATTTGGAAGCACAGAAATCCAGTTTGAGTCCCAACATCAGAGGGGGGAAGATGGATAAGAACCCAGTCACCCAGGAACTGATGACCAGCAGGTGACACACTTTGCTGTTCATGATGAGGGGGTAATGCAGTGGTCTGCAGATGGCGACATAGCGGTCATAGGACATGGCTGCCAGTAGGTAGAACTCTGTGATTAGTAACAGAAAGAAGAAGAATAATTGAGCTACACAAGCATTGTAGGAAATTGTTCTGTCACTGGTGAGAATGCTCATCAAGAACCGAGGAATACAGGCAGACGTGAATGCCATTTCTAGGAAGGAGAAATTCCGGAGGAAGAAGTACATTGGAGTCTTGAGGTGGGGATCCAGCAGGGTGAGGAGGATGATCACCAAGTTCCCCATCAGGCTCAAGATGTAATTGAAAAACAGAAACAAGAAAATCAGAATTTGTAGCTGAGGGTCATTGGTCAGTCCCAGCAAAATAAACACTATCTCCACTGATTGGTTCTTCATTTCTCTCTTGTTTTACGAAGTCTATAGGGAAAAAACATAAAAAACTAAATTTAAAAGTTGCTTCTTGCTCCAGTGTGGGTCTCTGTCTCTATCTCCATCCATCGCCCGGTGAAGGTTCTATGGTGATATGCAAGATATTCATCAGTATGGCTAGAGGATAGGAACATGTCCGGTTCCCTATCCTCAACTGCTCCAGGAACTAACTGGGGACCTCGCCTTAGGCATCTGGAAGCACCTCTATGTCCAAGTCTCTTGTCAGCCCTAAGATGGCTCCCTTAATTAAGATATGTGCTTCCCTGCTCCCCTATCCAAACTTCCTTTATCCCAATCATCCCATTTCCCCAAGTTCTCCCCAACCTACCCTTCTCACTTTTCTCTCCCCATCTCCCCTTACCCCCTCCCACCTCACCCCCAAGATCCCAATTTTTTTTGCCCGGCAATCTTGTCTACTTCCCATACCCAGGAGGATAGCTCTACTCCCAAAGTCCCAATGAGGAACAGAAGGAGGGTGAACATGAGCAAAGAAGTCAGGACCACAAGGGGTGCACCCACCCACGGAGACAGTGGGGCTGATCTATTGAGAGCTCACCAAGGCCAGCTGGACTGTGACTGAAAAAGCAGAGGATAAAACCGGACTCTCTGAATATGGCGGACAATGAGGGCTGCTGAGAAGCCAGGAACAATGGCACTGGGTTTTGATCCTGCATAATGGTCTGGCTTTGAGGGTGCCTAGCCAGTCTGGATGTTCACCTTCCTAGACCAGGATGGAGGGGCGAGGACTTTGGACTTTCCACAGGGCAGGGAATCCTGGCTGCTCTTCAGACTGCAGAGGGAGGGGGAGAGGAGTGGGGGGAGGGGAGGAAGAGTGGGGGGAGTGGGGGAGGAGTGGGAGGATGGGAGGAGGCGGAATTTTTTTTTCAATAAAAAAAAAAAACTAAAAAAAAGTTGCTCTTTTTTCCCCTGAAGGTTCTGTTTGGAGAAGTTTAAACAGTGCACAGATATTTTTAAATATCATCTTAGAGTCCATCCCATGTGCTAGTCTTTTGCATCTTCAGCATGATTATTAGAATTATTATTTTCTTCCTGCACAAATTTACAGGAGGCATGTCAGTCATTTGAAATATAGCTCCTCAGTTTCATTAGTGTACATATGTGCTTGCCTTTTTAATATACTTTATCCTAGTGGATTGCTCAAGTGTGTGATATTTTAATATTTGATTTCAGAATTTCACTATGAAATGCCTTAGGCATGATTTAATGTTTATAGGATATTCTTGTATTCCCAGTAGCCATAAAACTAATTGTTTAAGAGTACACATATAGGTAATTTCTAAGAAAAAAGCTTCAAAGAATATAATGTATTTTAATAAGGTAAAACTAAAGTTTTAAACTGAGTTGTCAGTTAAACCTACTACTATAAAGCCGTTCTCGTATGGTATCCTGCTACTCTCCTCTGACTCATGATGGGTGTTAGAGAGGAAAGAAGATCTTCATGAAAAAATAACAACCTATACATTGCAAAGTAATGTTTCAAGTACATATGCAAGGTTCATTCACTAATTTGAGTTAAATAAGACAAATACCTTATATTTCTAGAGGACCTGATTTCATAATCATCTGCCATAATTTCTCCCATGTTACAGTTCTATAAGTGTCAAAACCAGAATTTGTAAGTGAATAATTACAATATCCTTAATGTTTCTAAGATGCATATGTTCTTTAAACTACACGGGAATTCAGATGGCATTTAATTACTTGATTAAAATTTTAGATTCTTCAGTAGAATTAAAATGACACATGAGCAACAATCTGTATCTGGCTTTAATAAGTGCATCTATATGTTGGTCACCATAATTAGTGTATAGAGTTTATTTGATTTAATTTAAAAAAATGAATTGTTGTTTAGTGATTTTTTATGGTAAATGATACATTTTTTAAAAAGATGTATTCATGTAACAAACATATGTCAGGTCAGTTGTTTTTCTTATGAGGATCCCAATTACACATCTCTGGTGACATCCCAGATACCACTTTTCCAGTGTGATTTCATTTGGAAGAGTTTGATGATGCTCCTATGGAAAGCAATGGATAATCCTATGGATATCATAATTTTCATAGTTCTGTGGTTTTAGGTGGATAAGATATGGTGTGAGATATACAGGAAATTATTGTAGAAATAGAAAATGCGTAGCCATCTCACACAAATGTGAAGAAAACCATGGAGTGGAGGGAAGGATAAAGAGTAATGAAAACCTAAAATGTTTATATTCTTTACTCAAGAGAACTAACTCAAGGAAAATGAATTTAATAGTATGGAATTTGATGTATGAATATAAGCGTGCAATATGGGTGTCTCCTTTAAAACAGAGCATGGTTATGTTATTAGTGCACATCTTGCTTATTTTCTAGTGTGCAAACAAAGGCATGAGCATGTTTCAAGTGAGTTTGGACAGAGGAAAAAATTTCACAGAAAGTCCATAGTAAGTTTTAAGTACAGAATGCAATAGGAATCATTTTAGATGGCACACACGGTACCACTAGAGCACTGAGCAATACTGACACTCTCTTGTATATTAAGAAATATGTATGGATGTATGTAGACATACACACACATATACATGCCACACACACACACACACATCACTATTTCCCCAACTTTATATACTCATGAGTTAGATTAAACATAAAAAACACACTTCTGATTCGAATTTACTGCAGGGAACAAACTAAGAGAGACTATTTTCAGAAGTCACAGTTTTAAAATTACTTTGCTTTATAAAAGATTTTATGCACGGCTTTACTCAAATTCTAAATATAAGCCAGTTTGTAGAGTATGTCTACTATGAAGAATTAGTGATATATCTAGGGAAAATTTCCTACTAGGTGTTGTTTGAATTATCATAATGAAATAACTTAAAACTTTTTAAGTAGAAAACGTATTTTAAGTACAATTATGTTTTTTGCATTGATGATGATAGTAGAATCATTTTGCAACCTGTGAAGCATAAATTATTCATTCGAAAACAGTTTAAATATAAAAGAAATAAATATATGAAGAAGTAAATGACAATGAAAATAAATGTCCTTTCTTTTGTCATCTACAGAAATTTAGAGAGGAGATGTCTGAACATTTGGACCTGTGAATGGTTTCTAAAGGGTTGAAGACTTGGAACAGCATACTATAGGCTTACCTGTCAATGATTTTTGAAGGACTGAGCACTCAAGACAGCACACTCTAGGCAGATGAAGCAGCCTTAGATATAGAAACTAGCCACCAAACACCTCCAACTTGAAACAGTAGAATTCTCAAATTTATTCATATAAAATATAACCATATGATTAACAATGTAACACTTACCATGGAATGTCCTCATTAGAAACTACTAATTTGTTCTACTTCGTCAATTACATATAACACACACCCTCACAATTTGTACGGAAATGGATAACAGCACAAATTAGACTATGAGACGATATGACAGACTATGATGATCTAGTAAATATAATTGCATTAGTTAAAATGTCAGTTTTAATTAGTCATTATATATCTCACTTGTATTGATTTACAGTTACTTCTCTATAAAAATATATTAAAATACTAGCCTTTTATTGATTTAGCAGGTTTCCTCAGCTGTATATGTAGATTCCTGGTAAATATGCACTTGCATAATTCAGCCATTATCCTGGTAAACAAAGAGCATGGTTGGACCATTCCATCTCACTTCATTCTAGCCTACAGTTCATAACTGATTTCCATGTTGTCTTAGAGATATTATTTTTGACTAATTTATTGCTTGGTGGGAAGGTGCATGAAGTTACCATTTCTATTGCACACTACACCTCACTTGTCTGAAGTCCTGCAAACCTGGCTAAGTGTGGCAGGCAGCACATTATAAAAATTCATTGTCTCTGATGTAATGAGGTACCTGTGCTTCTGTGTCCTATTGGAAATGAATTCTCAGAGAGACTGCAAACCAAGACCATCATTTCCTAAGGGATTGCCAGATTTAGACACAGAAGTACTTTCTATGGAAATATGTGCACAAACTTTTACTTTTTAAAGTCATGATTCTAGATATTGGTTACAAGATTCTGTTTGATTTATATCAACATGTCCACATTTGAAATTATAGTTGTACAGCTCTGGATTTAAAATCTGACAAAATAAAGACTATTTAAAATGCTATAAACACTTTTAATTTAAAATGTAACAAGATAACCTATTGTAGACCAATTAACTCTAATCTGAGTGTGTTATTCTACAAATACTCCATTTCATCGGACTTATTTAGCAATATATTCTGTCAAACACATCATCACATAAGTCCTTAGAGGGATTTCAAACTTAGCTACAGCTGCATGGTCCTTCTTTGTAAGGAAGTACCATTCCTCTCTTAGAGGTCTGTTAATTTCAACAATTAGAACAGAACACTAATGTCTAAAACTGTATGATACTTTCAAAACTCAAGTCCATGTTCATATGAGCAGCACTAATTAGTCTCAGAGGATTATAAAAAAAAGAAGAGGACATGAGTTTAGGAGATACTTGGTTAGAGGGATCTTCAGAAGGAGCTGAGAGGGAATATGATTACAATACATTTTAAACTTGTGAGAAATTCTCAAAGGAAAAAATACACAGAATACACCATGCAGTGTAGGTATGTTGAAGAAAGAACACAAAGGCTCTCCAAGAAGAAATTTTAAGGCCTATGAGGCAGCAGAAAGGTCCAGCCTCTTCTGACAAACTGAATCCAGAACATACAAAAGCATATCTATTGATCGTTACACAACATATTTCCTCACAGCAAGGTCCCTAATCTAATTTAATAGCTTACTGAAGGAAAAAACACATGTCTTTATGATTCTTGTCCTTTATTATGTATTGTTTGCAATACACAATAATACAAGAGCCTCAGGTATGACAAAGGAATCTTGTGATCAAAGTCATGGGATGGCTGCAGTATCCCTTCAGCAGAACAATTCTACAGACCACGGGGAACAATCATCATTTTACACAAGGATTCTTCAAGATCAAAGCACTTCTAAGAACATTTGTTTGTTCTACTGTCTACCTGGATACAGCGACTCTGCTAAATCCCTACAACACAGAATATATTCCAAATTCTGAAGTCCTCAAAGTAGAATTTCTGAATAAGGAGAAAACCATAAGCTCGTCCAAACTAAATTTCTCTATGAGATTCAAGCAATTGCCAACACCAATGTATCAGAACTCTTGTTTCTTATATCCTCAACAGTTGAGTGGGGTTTTGGCTTTATTTACCTATCCAAGCTGCATTTATAGGGCCTGAAGGGCAGGCTCCATTCTTAATAGTTAAGACCAGGTACAAGTATGCTCTTCCCTTGCATTGAATTTGAACTGCACTCTCAGCACCCACTTTGCAGGGCTCACAACCGCCTGTAACTACAGCTCCTCAGGTCTGATACCTTCTTCTGGTCTCCATATGCTCTAAACTTATATTTATAGCCTCACACAGAGACATACACATACATGTAATTGAAGTAGATTTATAGGTTATATGTACTTATCAGAAAAATTGTGTAACTCCTTGTCTGGACTCTCATATAAACATTTTACTTTCCCATATATGACAAAAAACATGTGTCATTTGTCTTTGGATTCTAGCTTATTGTTTTATATTCCAAATTCCAGTTCTAACTATTTTCCAGAAACTAATATGATTTTTTTCTTTTAGGTGACTGAAAATTACTTAATTATGTTTATCTACCATGGTTTCTCAATATATCTCCCCATTGCCAGTTACTTAGGCTGACTCTGTGATATAGACATTGTGAAAAGTGTTACAATAAACATGGCTATTCATTCATATCTTGTAGGTAACTGACACCGGTGGATGTATATTTTGGAGTGGTTTATATGGTAAACAGTTTGATTAAATTTATACTTATTTTGTCTATGTTTTGCTTTTATTGGTTAATGAATAAAGGTATTTCGGCCAGTGGCTTAGCAGAATAGGACAAGGCAGGAGTTCCAAACAGATAGAGTAGGAGAGAGTAGGCAGAGTCAATGAGAAGTCATGTAGCCTCTGTCAGGGGAAAGACGCCTCCGCTGGAGCCCACAGAAATATTGCAAGTAGGCCACAATTAATGGAGATGGATTAGTTTAGGATATAAGAGCCAGCTAGCAATATGCTTAAGCTATTGGCAAAATGGTATTGCAAATAATATAGTTTCTGTGTGATTATTTCGAGTCAGAGCAGCTAGGAACAAATGAATATTCTCCGACTAAAATGATGCCTATCTATATTACATAGTGAGTATACTAATTTACCTTCATACCAGCAATATGTCAGGGTTCCTTTCACCCTGCATCCTTACCAGCATTCATTAACTTTAGAAAGATGATTTTATTTCACATTTATATATAATTTTATGTTAGACTGTTGGGTCCATGAGGTCTTGCAAAGATGGAGCACAGTTCAACAAATGTTGTAAATCAGAAGCAAATGCTATTCCAGGAAAAAGAAAAAGAAATCTCCATGGGACCCACAAAACTCATTAGTCATAGCTGTGACCACAGTCAGTGATCTGACTTCTGTAGCTGTGGCAAAGGTTTCTGAACTCCCCTTTTCAAAGTAAGAACCAGCAAGCATTAGGCATGAACAAAAGAATTTTTACAATCTCGAGGTAAAACTCAGATACAAATTGCTTTTCCATTAGCAGGGCTTTTCAGTTAAACTAGTGTTTATACTTAGTTTAGTGTCTCTTCCTGGCACTTGTTGATGGTATTTACCAAAGCTCTGCACTCCTCTGATACTGCCAGTTTTGCATAGCAGGAAAGGATATGGGATAATGCACAACCAAGAAGTCAGTACACTCCATAATTTAAAGGTTAACTCAACTGTCATCTGTTGTTGGTCATGAATGGCTGGGAGTATCTAAGGCTGACTCTGTTTGCAGAGAGCTGCTTCAGCTGTGTAGACAGAGCTGCAGGTTGTAAAACCAAGCAATCCACTCTTAATAGTTAATCCTTAAATTGCTGAGAAAGCTGCTGGCAGTTTGGTCTCATTCTCCTAGGTTTACAACTTTATATTTCTTTCTTTCTACATTCTTATTTCTGGAACCTGTATTTCTATATTATTATTCTTATTCCTTGACTCATCAAGACCAAGGGAAAAAAAGAAAAGAAGGACAAAATCATCACATTGAACCACTGAAACAAGAGTAACATAGAAAACACATTTCAAAGGACAAGCATAGGTAAGGACTTTCTGAATATGTTACATAGGAAATAAGGCAAAAGTATACAGATGGAATCTTATGAAATTTAAAAGCATGTGTATGGTATTAGAAACTGCTGCATGCATTTTTAAATATCTTATATTACTGTTCTCCAGTGTATATTTTATTATACACATTTATCTTCATGGTTAGTATTTTTGTAGGTACTTTAAAAATATTTATTAAAATGCACTTGCTTTACAATCATATTGTACTATTTGGAAAGCTGCATATTTTATAGATTGATGTCTTTTGCTATTTTACTAGATTTTTCATCATATATAAAATATAATAAATAGTAGCTGGAAGTAATTTTAGTGCTTTTTCTATTTGTAGGCATTTATTCCTTTCTCTTGACTTAGTGCTCTAAGAAGCCAATCATGATGTTGAACATGAAGATAGTAAGCAACAGTATCTTGTTCCTAGTTTTAGAGGAACATTTCAGTATTAGTCTATTTAGTGTAATATTGACTCTTGGTCTGTCACATATATCTTTGTAGCCTTCTATTTTTATATTTTTCAGATATTTTATCATAGGGGATGTAAAATTTTGTTAAAGGGAATTTTCTTGGTCTATTGAGATAACCAGGTGATTTTAATTTTTGATTTAACTCATGTGATATTTTGTATATGTAAAACCCCCTTTTCCTTTGCAGAGTGAAACCAATACCACACAGCATTTTATCTTTTAAATATTTTATAAAATGCATTTTTTTCAGACTTTTATTAGGGACTTTTATATTTATCTTCATCAGACACTGTATTGATTAACTCATTGTTTGGCCAATCACTCTATCATATTCCTAGCAAGCTCTCACATATTAAATTAACCCATTTCTCTTATTTTAATTTTTAGCACAAGGCTTGTGGCCTGCTGGCAAGGTTCCAGCTGGCAGCTCACGTCTTTCTCCTCTGGCAGCTACATGGCGTCTCCCAACTCTGCCTTCTCTCTCCCAGCATTCAGTTTAGTTTTCCATGACTACCTCTGTTCTGATCTACTATAGGTCCAAAACAGTTTCTTTAATAACCAGTGGTATTTACAGCATACAGAGGGGAATCCCACATCAAGAATAAATGTAATATTGTTTGGGACATTGAAGATACAGTTTGGCCAATATAAAGAAAAAACTCAAAATGTGCTTAATGACTGTCAGTAGACACATGAGTGTAGGCATGGAGATAACAAATACCCAAAATTTGTCCATGATGGTGTAAATCGGTCCCTAGCCCAATTCTCATCAGAGAGGCTTCCTCCAGCAGCAGATGGGAGTAGATGCAGAGACCCACAGTCATTAGGTGGAGTTCAGGGAATGACACAGAAGAGAGGGAGGACAGATTGTAGAAATCTAAGGGATAGAGGACACCAGGGAAAAACAGCCGACAAAATCTACTAGGCAGGGCTCATAGGCAATCACCAAGCCTGCATGGGCTTTTGCTAGGTCTTCAGCATACATGCTGTGTTTGTTTAGGTTTGGGTTTTTGTTAGACTTCTAACAGTGGGAGTAGTGGGTGTCTTTGCCTGTTCATGGGACCATTTTCTTCCTAGTAGGTTGCCTTATCCAGACTTTATATAAGGGTTTATGTCTAGTCTTATTGCATCTTGTTATGCTATGTTTTGTTGATATCACTGGAGGCCTGCTCTTTTCTGAAGGGAAATTGAGGAGCAGTAGATCTGGGGGAGGAGGGGATGTGTGTGGGGGAAACTGGGAGGAGGAGAGGAAAGAGAGACTGGGGTTGAGATATACTGTATGAGAGAGGAGTACAGAGAAAGAAAAAAAAGACATTTAAAAAATTATTTATAATCCCAAATTAATTGTTTCTCTGAAAGACAATAATGAGATGAGAATATTATTTATATGATGTTTATTTATTTCAGATTTATTAAGTTTTGATAATACTAGTAAAGCCAATATTTTCTTTTATTTGCTATTCCTATATCTATTTAGCTTGCTTAGTAAAAGAATAAAAAGATAAATGTAAATTTCACAACATAAGAAGGCATTTATATCAATTTATCCTCAGTTTTTGTACTATCTAATCAAATGAAAAGTAACTGCCTACAGTTTTAAAATCTACCAATATACCCACATTCTTATTGATAACTGAGAATACAATGAAAAATCTTGTTTTGAGAAAGCATAATTCTATATTTTATTAAAGATCCTATAGGACTGCTCAAAACTTTCACAGTTCTTACTATCCCAATTATTAATACAGGTCTTACTACCACAGCTATAGTTTTACTAGCCCTGTATGCAAATTGTTAGTACAATCAGTAAATCTGTACTTAACTACAGCTCAAGTCCATTGCTATTAAAGATACTGGGGGAACAGTATCTGCCCAGACAAACCCTGGCAATTTTCCCTTTAATACAGCCTGTATAGTAATGAACTTGAAGCTAACAATGAACTTTAATCTTCTGGAAAGAGATTTTCACTTTCCACTCTGGAATAATTATCTTCAAGATGCTGTATTTTTATTTCTGTTCAGAATTTTCAACTCCTAGCTCATTCCCTACAAGCAGAGAGATCATGAGGTTTAGCTCAGACAGCCCACCTTTCAGAGAATTGACCCAAGCTTCTATCTATCCATCTATCTATCTATCTATCTATCTATCTATCTATCTATCTATCTATCTATCTAATCTATCACCTCTCTTATTTCTCTTTCTGATTCTGACCAAAACCAAAGTATTTTCTTCTTGATACTTTGGGCTTCTTTGCATATTCTCTAAAACCCTCTCCACAAGTAAGTGGATACCTTTTATCATGTGACAGACCTCCAGACTGGTAACTCAAAGGCAATGTTTTTGTCTTCTCTTTTTTCCTCCATTACTCTCTGAGCAGATGATAAAATCCTGGAGGTTTTACTTTGAAATTCTAACAGAATTGTCCTTGGGTTTAAAAGTTGCTAATTATGAATGAACCCTCTAAATAAACAAGTAATATTAAAATAACTTCAGTAAAGAATATCCTTGAAATACCCATGTAAATAATTTCCACCTGCAAAAATATTCTATGTAAGTTGATGTGGGAATGTCATATATCAATCTGTTGATTTCATTGGTTAAGCAATAAAGAAACTGCTTGGCCCTGATAGGTTAAAACATAGGTGGGAGGAGTAAACAGAACAGAATGCTGGGAGGAAGAGGAAGTGAGCTCAGAGAGACGCCATGCTCCCCTCTCCTGGGCAGACACAATAGCTTTGCTCTCTGAGGCAGACGGCGATACAGCCAGCCACCAGGTCAGACATGCTGAATCTTTCCTGGTAAGCGCACCTCGTGGTGCTACACAGATTATTAGAAATGGGTTAAGAGGCTGAAACTAATGGTCTAGGCAGTGTTTAAAAGAATACAGTTTGTGTGTTGTTATTTCAGGCATAAGCTAGCAGGCAGCTGGGGTGCTAGGGATGCAGCCCCGCTGCTCCTAGTACAACAGTAAGTGAAGTTCTTAGGATCTAATACAAGATATGCATTTAGCCGGGCGGTAGTGGCACACGCCTTTAATCCCAGCACTTGGGAGGCAGAGGCAGTTGGATCTCTATGAGTTCGAGGCCAGCCTGGTCTACAAGAGCTAGTTTCAGGACAGGCACCAAAGCTACAGAGAAACCCTGTCTCGAAAAAAAAAAGAAGATATGCATTTAGATTCTTCCTGTTATTAAAAGGTTGTTCAAGAGCTGTATCTCGTTCTTTTTATAAGCATTGTAAAAAAGGTTGAAAGGAAGACCTATACTTATCAGGGTTCACATCATGGCCACAGTGAACACAGCAGGTTAAAGGAGCAGGAGTAGCCAAACCAAAGGAAACAAAACTAAAATTCTGTAAATAGATTCCAGGACAAATGGAATTCTGCATGTGATGCTTTTAGAAATTGTAGGGATGGAAGTGGATTTAAAACTAAAACTATTAGGAAAAACAGTAACCAATTTGTAAAAGAGATAAATTGTACTTATTTTACTTGTTTTATAATTGACTGTAGGTTGAGAAACTAATATTTGTGTAGGGAACTAAATAGTATTAGAAAATGTGGGTGTAGAAAAATGATGACTCAGTAACGAAAAGCACTGGCTGCTCTTCCAGAGGTCTTGAGTTCAGATCCCAGAACCCACATGGTGGCTCATGAGCATCTATAACTATAGTCCCATGGAATCTGATACCACCTTCTGTGATGTGTAGATATACATATAGACAAAAAAGAAAAGAAAATACAAGTTGATTTCTCCATTAGTTAAATATAAGGAAAATATTTCTAACTACTCACATTCTAAGCAGGAAGGCAAGATACTTTTGACTATATAAAATAAATAGCCTTTTTAAATATTACAATGCAGTATCATTGTGACCAACATCATGAGTAGCAAAAGTAGGAAATATAGAATAAGTCACAGATGGAAAGCTAACACTACTGGTATATAAGGAAGTATAAAATATGTGAGAGACTGATAAGAAGCATAGACAAGAAGTAATTATAAACACATAGACATGTAGAGGCTAGATAAGGCTTCTTTCTATTTAAATATGTTCAGCCAATACCATAGTGATAATTTATTTATATTTTAATAAATAAAGCTTCCCTGAATATCAGAAGGGAAAAGTTAAGCCCCTAGAAGTCAGGCAGTGGTGGCACACACCTTTATCTTAGGATCTGGGAGACAGATATAGGTGGATCTCTGTGAGTTCAAGGCCACTGTGAGCTATTCAAGATCAACACAGAAACAAATCCAGGTGGTGGTGCCTCACACCTTTAATCCCGGTACTAGAGGGAGGATAAAATGAGTGGAGAGAGGTGCTCTGTCTGCTTTGTCTGCTGAGTTGCTTAGTCTGCTTAGTCTGCGGTCACCCAGCCTTGGTAGAGGTAAGACTTCTCTAGTAGGTTGGCCTCTTTGCTCTTCTGGTTTTAGGGAACCCAAACCACAATATCTGCCTCTAGGTTTTTATTATTTATGCTACATCACACATAATTGTATAAATAAAATGTAAAATGACAAATATTTAGAATGTAGTGGTGGTCACAGGTTCTCCTTCAGGATCCATGGCTTCACTAGTCCTGAGAACTGGCCAGTTTTCCAGTGCCAGACATGATTTCTTTCTTGTTGAGCATGTCTGAAGTCCAATTTGAGAGTTGTTGATTACTGCAAGGTAATACAGCTGTTGCATCTTTTGGGTCATTGTGCTGTGTACTGTTCTGGCTCATGGGCATCATAGTTGGGCAGAACTAAGCATAGTCCTCACCCTTCATTAAGAAGATTTCTATTTGCAAAAAAACTTAGAACTCTACAGAAAACCACAGGCAATCAAAATACAGAGATATAGAGACCAATAAATACATCTACAGAACTACTTGCTCAACCAAGTTTTAGGGGGCATTGCTAGATATAGGGGCAGAAATATTTTAAGAGCCAGAGGATCAGGGAGTTTCCTGTAAGACTGTCTCCTAACAATGTCAAAAGCTATACTCATATCTCACCAACATGATTGCCTAAACATGATCTGAACAAGGACAACAATAATAGATATGCTATTGTGAACTGGGGAATGCCCACGAGGCCTCAACTCTAGATAAGGAACTATGAGCAACTAAAGAATGCTAAAAGTAGGCAGAATAGTCTTCCCCAGGGAAGAGAAACACAATTAGCTATATACTACCAAGTAAATGCTCAGCCTTGAAAACATACATATCAGTAACATTTTCAAACTGAGCATGTTGTACTAGGAAACATATATGTATATTCCTATAATAATGTGCTTGTAAAAATTAATGAAAAAAGAGACCATAAATTTGAAAAGATCAATAATAGGTATATGAGAGATTTATACAAAGGAAAGGAAAGGCTGAAATTATGTCATTATAAACTCAAAAATTCAAGAATCATTTTAAAGGTAAAATGATTCTCAGTTGTCACTACAGTAGAAACGTTTTTAAATGACAAAAGCCCACACTGCCTTTTTGGATGTTAAGGAATGCAAATAATGCATTGTTCTTGGGAACTGACCAAATGCATGTAGAAAACTTATTTGATATGCTGAACAAATATATATAGTGTTTATTTTTAATGAGCAATCCTGACTTAAGGAACTTATTCTAAAGTTCTAAAATTATAACATTCAACATTATGAAAATTACACTTATAAAAACAAGTCCCCACAATTTTATTCATTGCCATAATTGTTAAATTAAGCAAAAGCCATTAGTTATCTTGTAGAAGAGATTAAATGATCTATAATACATGTTCACAAAGAAGGACTACATGGTAGAGCTGTAAATAAATTTGAAATATCTTCTTAAACTCTTGTGCTGTGTTTGACAAGATATAGTGTTATGCAAATAAACCGAGAAGACACCATATCTTTGTAGGTTAACACATTTCTCTTAAGGCCAATATGTCTAAAACAGACTTCTCTTTTTTCATCTTATATTTTTATCTTTCACATCACACTGAAATAAACTCAGAATTATACAACAGTGATTTCAAAATGTGGGTTCATGATAAGTATTCAAGAATTGTAACAATCTATTAACAATACTCTGGCAGCAATATTAAAAATAATCATTGTGAGGAGTGTAGTGTATACACGTGCACACACATACAAAGGTCTGATTTTATAAAAAGCACTTCTGTATCATACAATTTGGCAGTCCCTCAGGAAATGATGCTCTTAGATCTCAGTTACCCTGAGGACTCTTCATTCTTGTGAGATTTTCCTGTAGGACATTAAGAAATAAATCCTCTATGGTCTCATAAGACAGTAAATTTTTATATAGTACTGTATGTCACGTTCTGCAAGGTTTATAATATCTCACAAGTGAACTACAATGAACTGTAGAAAAGAGGGTGATAGGGCTTATTTTCATATCAAAATGGGATAAATTGATTAAAAATAATAACTATAAAAGATATTTGTTCAATCATGTGTTTTGAGGTAGAATGAGGTGCTTAGGGAGAAGAGGAATCATCAGTGCCCTCTGTACACAACGGTGATGGACTGGACTATGTGCAGAAAGCTTGCTCAAATCTGCACATGTGACTTACTGACAAAGCTGAAGAACAGTCAAAGGGTTAGTGTTTTTATCATTCACATTTGACTCATGGATAGTGGTGAAATATTAGTAATCAATACAATCATAACCTAAAATGAAGTCTTTGATTTTTTATTATTCTGTAACATTTCATCTAATGACCATAATTACATTTCTTAGCTTGTGTTATTTTATTCCGTAGGTCATTTTTTTTCAGCATAAAAATACATGGTAATGTGATTGTTATGGTCAGACAAATCAGTATCTTGGTGAGATGGAATTCTACTGGATGATTGTATGTTTGATTCAGTGTCATCACTGACATGACCTACATATACAAGAACATTTTATTTTTCATCCAACAAATTCATGACTTAAAAGATATGGTCCATGGGGGGAAAACCCATGTATTATTTTCAAAGAAAACGTGGAATTTTTACTGTTCTTTGATTTACTCCTGTTCCATCTGTCTAGAATATTGCCTAAAGACCCCCCACCACTGTCAATGCGTAGGCATCTTATCTCATCTTCTAATTTGATTTAGCTCTTTATGTTCTTATGTGTTCAGCATTTAAAAATTAATTTATGAATCAGAGATTGAAATATTGGAAATATTTTTGTTAATATCCTCAAAGAGAAAATATGATTGTAGAATGTTCATTTTAAATTGATTCGACTATTTTATTGTAATAACAAAATCAACCAAGAAAGAGATTTTTCTTCGATGTTTTACTAAATGTCTTTTATTTTTGCACAAATTTAATTGACATTTAACAACTATGTTTGAAAATACCTACACTGCAGTAAGGCTTTACATAGAGACAGATAGGAAAGAGTACCTAAAGAAGGCTCAGCCCTGAAAACCAGATCTTATTAGAAGAAACAGATGTAACAGCTTTTAGTAAGAAGATTTAAAAGTTTATTCAAAAACTTTTATTAACTGGATTTATTAACTGGATTTTCAAAGCATTGACTTCTGAAAATAATCACTCTTACTTGGACCTTTTGGGATAAACATAAACCTGAATATATTTTTATGTTTTAAGTCATTTGTCCCATTTATAGACTATGTAAAATACTGATTTTTTTTACATACACAACTATTAGTGAGTCCAAGAATTTATTTGTTTAATTGATAGTTGACCTGATATTTCAATATTATTATTTTATAAGATATTTACATATTCAAAATTCATTTCAGCAACAGTATCACCACCAACTGTAAACATTAAATATTTAATGTAATCTCTTCTTTTCAGATATAGATTTGATCTTTTAATTTTGCATGATATTTCATGTATGTATCATTTGTTGCTTGACTTCCATGCATTTTTCTTTTTCTTCACATTTCCCTTACCACAACACAAAGGCATTTTTATATTTCTCTGCTTCCACTATTTTTATTATGTTTCTTTCTTAAATTTTACATATTTTTAAGTTTTATTAATAATGAGATCAACAAACTAACTCTGCTGCCTATATCATCATTAACATAATTAATAATGAAATGTGCTGTGAAGGAAGCATCAAAGTGAAGGGTTAGAGACATTAGCAAGGATACAATAGTTCTTTAGAATACAATATCAAGATTATTCTCTGTGTGTTTCTATTGACTATCTGAAACACTACATCATAAACCACAAAAGAATTTATGAGTTGAGACAAGAGCACTGATGCCCAATAATTGATTAGAATTGCTTAGCATGTGCAAAACCCTGGGATTAGATCTATGTGACAGAAATCGGTTAACTAGAAAATTGAACATTCCGATTTTCTAGGTGTTTTTGTATATGTGTTTTTAAATGCCAAATTTAGATTCTCCTACTGGGTGATTTGGCTCTGTTTCATAATATTTAAAATTCCAAGTGTTATGGGTTTTCTAATTAGTCAGATAATTTAAAAAACTATACTTATGCGATGAAAATCTTCTTAGAATGCTTAAAATAAAACTATCTTCATCCAGAGATGCAAATCATGTGCTGTCCAAATGTGCAATTTAAAGAGGTGTTTGGAGTGCTTATCTGCAGCACCTCTTATCTATAGAACACACACTACATCACTCTTATATTTCCTGGTATATCTCCTTTCCCATTCAGGCGTGATTTATGACAGAAGACTGTAATGGGAAGCCATTCAGGAGAATCAGTGTTTACTTGTGTGTTCAGATTGTGACACAGTTTTGAGAATTGTGCCATTTACCACTTCAGCCTAATCACACTTGCCATAAGATACTTATTTTACATTAATGCATGAAATACTTCTTCTATAATAATAGAAATTTTGTCTTTTTAGAAATGTTCTATTTTAGTATATATACATTTCTAAAAAGATAATTAATGTGACCAATGTGAATGATCTCCTTAGAATATTAAATCAATTAGTATTGACTTGGCAATGAAGTTGAGATATTATCAAAATTAAATTTTAAATATGAATTTAGAATAAAAATTTGAATACAGGGTCACAGAAGGATACAAATGTAGCACACAAGCATTTGACAACCTGTGAATGTGCAAGTAGGATGTACGGAACTCTGCTCCAAACCGCAGAGTTCTGACAGATGTGGTGATGTGGTAGAGGATATGTTCAAAGAAGGACTTGAATATTTATTTCTGAAAATATTTGTGGATTTATTAAACAATAATACAGAATTGTTATGGGTAAAAAGAAACAAATCTTTTCCTGAATGTGATATTAGTTTTGTATTTTTGTAGATTTGCTAAGAAACAAGAGAAATGAAGAACCAATCAATGGAAATAGTGTTTATAATGCTGGGACTGACCAATGACCCTCCACTGCAAATTCTGATTTTCCTGTTTCTGTTTTTCAATTACATCTTGAGCCTGATGGGGAACTTAGTGATCATCCTCCTCACCCTGCTGGATCCCCAACTCAAGACTCCAATGTACTTCTTCCTCCGGAATTTCTCCTTCCTAGAAATGGCATTCACCTCAGTGTGCATCCCTAGGTTCCTGACAAGCATTCTCTCAGGAGATAAAACGCTTTTTTACAGTGGTTGTGCAGCTCAATTATTCTTCTTTTTCCTACTAGGGGCCACAGAGTTTTATCTCCTGGCAGCCATGTCCTATGACCGCTATGTCGCCATCTGCAGACCACTGCATTACCCTATCATCATGAACAGCCGAGTCTGTCACCTGTTGGTTATCAGCTCCTGGGTGACTGGGTTCTTAGTCATCTTCCCCCCTTTGCTCTTGGGACTCAAACTGGATTTCTGTGCTTCCAAAACTGTTGATCACTTCCTGTGTGACACCTCTGTCCTGCAGCTGTCGTGCACAGACACACGTTTAATAGAGTTAATGGCTTTTGCATTAGCTGTGATGACCCTCATCATCACCTTGATCTTAGTGATCCTCTCCTACACACTCATCATCAAAACCATCCTAAAGTTCCCATCAGCTCAACAACGGAGAAAGGCATTTTCCACCTGCTCCTCACACATGGTTGTTGTCTCCATCACTTATGGCAGTTGTATCTTCATGTACATGAAAACATCAGCCAAGGAGAGGGTGACTTTAAACAAAGGTGTGGCTGTGCTCAACACTTCTGTGGCCCCTTTGCTAAACCCATTCATTTACACCCTAAGGAACCAGCAGGTGAAGGATGCTTTCAAACAGGTCCTTCACAGATTGTGTTCTTTTAAAACCCATGAGACAAGATTTAGACATAAATAATATCTTCTTGAAAGCTAAACTATTCTCAAATTTATTAGTTGTGATCTAAGCCAATTCACTTGAGTGTTTTGACCACTTGATTCCTAAGTCTATATGAATATTTCTGCACTTTTCTTTTAGCTTATCTTCTAACTGAGAGAGATGAACTTGTTTTCTCAAAATCAGAATATTATTTTATATATTTATAAGAGAATCCTCATAAACTTTTGTGTACTTAATGTTTATTAAACTGAAACTTGCTAGATTTAACAAGTTAATGTATATTGCAAGGATTACATTGTGAGAGACACAACTACATTATTATAATGTAAAATAATTGGGAGTGTCACAACAGATGGAGAATTTGGTAATTTGAAATATAAATTAAAGGAGAAAACATCACTTCCAGTGAACCCTAAAAAACGACTAAGGAAACCATTTAAGAGTCCTATGATGAGTGGCATAAAATATGCCAAAGAATTGGAAATCTGTTGTAAAAATTTCCCTGAAGAAATGTGTTGACATTATGCCTTTTTGTTAGCTTAATGTGATGATATTTTGCCTAATTAAACTCTGAGTTTTGTACTAATTATTTTATTAGTTTATGATTTGTAGATGTTGAATATGATGCTAACCCAAGAAAGACATTATATTTATTCTTCATCCATACCTTGGTTTGACGGTATTTCTATCTACTAAACTAAGATCAGGAGATAAGATCTTTATCAATTCAGATTATTTCAATTTTCACAAATTTGATTATGTATTTTAATACTACTGTAAAATCATTTTAAACCTGTGTACTAGACTAGTCTGCACTTATGAGCACCTAGAGGACACCACAACAAGTTTTCTTCTATCTGTTCTTGCCACTACCCATCTCCATCCAGGGACGTTTTATAATTCTCCATTAGTCTCCCCTTTCTGGAATTTCATAGAAAATTAACAGCACACTTGGCAATGTATGTCTTCCCTTTGTCTTCTCCAGTTTACACCCTTCAGTTTTCCTTGGTTGTCCATAAATCTGTTCTGATCTTCTGTAGCAGTGTGGCCACTGTGCCCTTGTCAGAGCCGACTTCCCTCCCTTTACCTCAATACCTTGCCAGGTTCATTCCCTAAGCAACCAACACACAGGAAAGACTTGGATATGGGAATACATTTACTTTGAATGGGGTAAAAGTATAAGAATGAACTTCGGTGCCTGAAAGCCTCTGCCTTTCCAGTGTGTCATTATAGCAAAAAAAAAATAAATAAATAGAACACCTTCTAGCTAAGAAACAATTCATAATAAAAAAATAAAAAGTTCCCCAATGGAGGATCCATTCTCAGAAGAGATAAGCTTATGAAATTTTTTTTCTGGTGAAAAATATTGAAAAATTTTGAATGGGGCACATTCCACATTCTGTTGCCCCTTTTATGACTCACCTCAGCAGGAAATTAGGATTCAGTTTATTTTCATGTCTTGCAGTGAGTTTTAATATATGAACTCCAACCACGTAGGCTGCCTGCAGACTTTTCTCTCTGTGTTCCCAGATCCAAGTCTCCGGTCTCAGCCCCATATCTTCAGCACAACACCATCAGAAGCCTTCCCTGTCTTCCTTTCTCCTATCCCCTGTGGATCTCACAGATCTTCCATTTCTAACCTTTTTACCTCCACTTGTTGCTTTCCCTAGACCCTACTCCAGCTGGTATCCCTGCCAACTCAACGGCCACCCATCCTAAGGCAACAAGTTGACTGAAAGTAAACCCATACCCCTCACTACTCCTGAGATCCAATCTTCTCAGCTCAGTAGTAGGAAAACTGCTGAGGTCTCCCTTTCCTCTCTGACCCCATCCCCAACAGATCACAAAGATCTTCTCCTCCAAACTTCCTGTCCCAACTCATCCCAGTATCCCAGCCTCCAATATCATCACGCATTCCATGTGAACACACCAGCTGAACAGCTAGATAATGTTCCTTTGTATATATGTATCACATTTTCTTTATCCATTCTTCAGTTGAGGGGCATCTAGGTTGCTTCAGGTTCTGGCTATTATGAATAATGCTGCTCTGAACACAGTTGAGCACATGTCCCTGTGGTATGATTGAGTATCCTTTAGGTATATGCCTAAGAGTGGTATAGCTGGGTTTTGGAAAGATTAATTACCAAATTTTCTGAGATTATTTATGGAAATATGCTGTGTATACATTTATAAAGGAGTAATAAATTATCACAACCATTCACATAGATAACTAGAAAAGTGTTTGTTATCTAACTAATTTTGGCTAGTGAGTAAATACAAAACCCCTATCATAGATAGTTTTCTGTTGAATCTCATCACCTTCACTGCAGAGATGCTTCTACTGGAACAAAAAAAGTGTTTGTTTAGACTCCAAAGTGAAAGCAAACATTACTGATCCTCAGGTTTATGGAGAGAAGAATGTGAACTGAGAATTTTTTTTTAATCTTCATTGCCTCATTCACTTCATAAGTGAATAGCACTGTATTCATCAGTTTGCACTATGTAGATTAACTTCAGAGTATCTTTGTTAGTAATCCATGGTTTCTGGGGTGAAAAACACCAAATAAGGGATTGACATTTGAGCAGGTGCCCACATTAGCTCTGAATCATAATCAGAAGAATAATGATCTGTTTGGATTATTGATTTTCCACGCTAACATGAGTGCTTGGTGTTTTGTGTTTTAGTGTGAAGAGAAGGGAAGTCAAAATCACACAAGAAGAAATAATGTTGGCTAGGAAGGAATGAGATAACATTTCAGTCTGCAATACTGAGCTGCTATTAGAATTCTAACAAGGGGATCATTCAGCTAACAGTTCCAGAGCATCATTACATCCGATGGTAATCTGGCCTTTGGTGACAACACTGAGCAGAGTTAAACTGAACAACTTCTTCAGTAATGGCTGGCACAAAAACCCAGGCCTTGATTGACCAACAGCTATAACTGCTGTGTCAAAAAGATTCTGAAAGCCAATGGTCACATGGGTACTAAGGAGAAAGACTTGTTATTTCCTTCTCAGCTGACCATTAATTGCTGAACTAAAGGCAAGACTATCAAGAGAAATAAATGCATGTTCTAGATTGGAAAAGATACATATGATTGGGATACACAGAAATAATTGACCTACAATGAAGCTCCAAAAAGAACATCAGAATTTCTTTCAAACCTATGAGTCCTTGAGAGAGTGGCTCTTCCAAATCAATTGTTCAGACCAGGAGGTTCCTTCCCCATCATTTTTCACACACCCAAAAACCAAGACCAAATATATCAACTTAAACTCTAGTTGACTCTGTTAGTATGAGCTACTCTTTCTTTCCACCGCTTCCCCGTATCTCACATGTTAAGAACAAGCTTGCCACCCTGAAGCTGGCCTCCTTCCTATCAAAGCAATTGTTGTGGAATGGAAATCAGATGTTAAATTTCATGTCTGGAAGATATTCATTTCACTTTCCTCCTCTTCCTTACAGTGTATGTGATATTTATGTATATTAACTTTAGTTTTAAAATAGGTTATTTTCTTCAACTCCAGGCTTTTTTCTACAGATTGTTTCTCAGTTTGGTAGACTACTCCTTAATGTCACCCAAATACTATTCACCCATCGAGTGTTAATTAAGATGCTGTAGTAAGCTAGGTAATTTGGACTCCATTAAAAAGTATAGACTGTTATGGAGATGGAGCATCTTCCAGTTTGAGGTGGCCTTTTCTCAGAGCTCACATTTGTGGGGTCAGTACTGCCCAGGCAGAGGTACAGAGGTCCAGTCCTGTACTTCCTGGGGTGCCTCAGACAAGGTCGTAGACAGTGAGGCTTTTCCCTACAAAACAAACCCAGCTGGGCCTAATGCCACACTTGGAGTCACGTGGCTGGTCTGAATCTGAAAGATAAACCACAGACTGTGTGCTCTGCGGATGTCTCTAGAGCAGTGGAATAGGCAAATGCAAACAAATTGTTAGAAAGCCTCAGAACAGCTGACTTAGACCAGAGAAGCCTGTGAATCGCCTGAATTTCCACAGTGCGCACTGGTAGGAAGCAAATGGTGGTGTATGTAGAGACTTGAAGCCACTCCGAGGTATGTAAAGAGAAATTATAAAGAACTGCGGCTGTGTGAGAATTCTATATGAACTGCTGACTCCACGCATAGGCCGTGGCTGAAGTGGACTGAGGGAGGACTCATGCCAAGCTGGGCATGCTCTGAGCTAGGGGGCGTTGCAGCAGAGCTGAGAGCTTCTAAAACCAAACAGTTGGGTACCAGATGATGATGGAAGTCACAAAATAATCCCACACTAGTTCAGAATTATGAATAATAAAAGGGTTATTTATTTAAGGGAAAACTTACAGATCACTTTCCTAGACAACAGTCCTCTGCATGAACAGGAACAGAGTCTAGCAGCCAGAAGTGGGAGCTGGAAGCAATCTTTCTTTTTGGTTTTTCGAGACAGGGTTTCTCTGTGGTTTTGGAGCCTGTCCTGGAAGCAATCTTAAAGTATCTTAAAGGCTACTGGCTGAAGGGGCAGAATGTGCTCCCACAGCAAAATAGTGCTGGTGATTGATTGGAATCTGACAGAACAGACACATACACAGGGCTGGGAACTGATGTTGGGCATGGGCATGTTGATGCTTTTATGTTTTTTTGGTTTCATTATTTCAGAAAGCCAGAAGTTTTTAAAAGGAGAGACATGAAAGATGTCACAAGGATATGTAGTAAGGATGACTGTAGATAATAGACTGCTTTGCAAATATAGATTTATAAATATTTTCTTGAGATAAACAGAAAATAAAAAGTGAAAATGTTGTAGATGGTCTATAAAAAAGAAAGAACTAATATAGATGTAAAATTACTCTCAGTCACTATTAAGAAAAGCAGAGACAACTCAGTCTACAATAGACAGAAGGGTTGACCCTCAACCTTACCAGCTGCAACACTCAGGAAATGGTTTCTGCCTCTCGCCTAGGCAGCAGAACAGAGCTACCTGGTAGTAGGACTTGAGGGTGACCCAGCTCTGGTGTTATGAGCAAAGGAGAGCTATTTCCATTGCTCACCAGACATGTGGTAGCATGGGATGAGGAGAGATACCCTTCTCCCTACTCCCCATCAAAACCTGAGACAGGTGGAGGAGCTGGTTCTGGGGTTATAAGAGTAGGAGTGTGACTTTAAACCCAGCACTTGGGAGGCAGTGAGTTCTAGGACAGACAAGGCTACACAGAGAAACCCTGTCTGCCTCAAAATAAATAAAAAAAGCAAAAAACAAACAAACAAAAAACAAAACCAGAAGGCTGCTGTCCCTACCCCTTACAAGTTGTAGCACCCAGAAGAGTGGCTCTTGTATGTCATCTGGGCAACACAACAGAGCTGGCCCTAATGCTGTAAGCGTGAAAGGCAACTCTGAGAGCCCGAAAGCAGGAGAACTCACCCCCACCCCTGGCTCACTGTGGTAAGAGGTGAATTAGTCAGGGTAATGCTGGAGAACTCACCTTGGGGGTGAGAAATGGAGTAACCTGGTGGGCAGGTCAACCCTACAGTTACACAGGCCCAGACCCAAAGTTAAGACTTGTTTTACTTTTGGGGGGCAGGTAGGAACAGAGGGTAGATAGAAAGGAATGGAGAAATGTATGGGATCAAGATATATGACTAAAAGACACAAAGAATAAAAAAAATAAGAATTTGTTGCCAAAAATACAATATATTTTAATAAACTACAGCAGAAGAAAGTGTTCCTAGAGATTTATAGATTACAATAAGTTATTATTAAAACAGTTCTTAAATAATATATTTTTTAAGTATATATTTGCTAGAAAATCATATACACATGATGTTTCCATAAGGAATTCATAGTGGGATATTTTGGTAATCAATTAAATGATTCATAGCATTAAATTAAAAGAATGAAGTGATTCCAGGAACATATAGTAAAAATCATGAATGCAGATATCACCAATAAAAACATAAAAATCTAGAAAAAGTAACCTTCAGTAACTACCACAATACAAAAGCCAGAGAGATATGTCAAAACAGCTGATATGGCCTATAATTTTCAGTCATCTTACTAGCCACTTAGGACAAGTCAAAGTCACTGTTTTGAAGTAGCTGAGGTACATTTTTTAATGACATCCTTCAGGGCTTCTTTGACTTGTTTGTTTCTTAAGGTATATATGAAAGGATTTAGTACTGGTGCAAGTGAAATAGTGAGTATGGCAATCCCCTTGTTTAAAGCTATCCTCTCTTCCGCAGAAGGTTTGATATACATAAAAATGCAGCTGCCATAAGAGATGGAGACAACAATCATGTGGGAGGAGCAGGTAGAGAAGGCCTTCTTCTTCTGCTGGGCAGAGGGGAACCTCAGAATTGTACTTATGATTTTCCCATAAGAGAACATTACTAGTGCCAAGGTAATAAAGAGAATAATGATAGCAAAAATGAAATTGGTCAGTTGCATGAACCTTGTATCACTGCAGGAAAGTTTCAAGATGGGAGAGTAGTCACAGAAAAAGTGTTCAATAATAGTATCACAGAATTCTAAATCCAGACTTACGATGACTCCAGGGCAGATCGCCAACAAAGCAATTAAACAGCAAGTGCCAAACAGCAAAGTACAGACTCTGGTGTTCATGATGGTTGTATAATGAAGGGGTTTACAAATGGCCACATAGCGGTCATAGGACATGACAGCCAGCAAGAAAAACTGTGCTATTCCGAAGACAAAGGCAGCAAATAATTGTGTGAAGCAAGCCTTGATGGAAATAGTTTTATCTGTGGTGACTATGCTGACCAGGTATCTAGGGATGCAGGTAGATGTCAGTGAGATTTCTAAGAAGGAAAACTTCTGAAGGAAGAAATACATGGGTGTTTTGAGGTGGGAATCCAGCAAGGTGAGAAGGATAATGATAAGATTTCCAGCGATGCTGAGGAGATACATTATCAATAGGAAAAGGAAGGCTACAATTTGCCACTCCGGGTCGTCTGTCAATCCTAGAAGGATGAATGTTGTCACAAGTGTGTGATTTTTCATGTCTAAGTGTCTTCTAAATGCTTCCAGCCTGGAGAAAAGTAATAAATGTAAATTGATCTCATCTGAAAAGATTTAAATGTTGTACGAAGAATCCAGCAAGGCAATGATAAACAGTTTTCTTTCTTCTATGTCTCCACATTTATTCATTGGTTAGAACTACAAGCATAACAACTTACCCAGTCCCACTTTCAAGATACTCCTTTCCGATTCTTTTCAGCTATTTTTTGTAGTTGGAAAAAAATCCTACATTATTTTTTGTGGTATCTACACATTTCTTCTCTCCCCCCATATTTTGTTTTTTTTTTCTTATCTCAATTTTTTTCAAGTCTTTTCTTTTTTTAAATTTATTTATTTATTAAGGATTTCTGCCTTCTCCCCGCCACCGCCTCCCATTTCCCTCCCCCTCCCCCATTAAGTCCCCCTCCCTTATTAGCTAGAAGAGCAATCAGGGTTCCCTGACCTGTGGGTAAAACTCCCACTCCTACTGATTCCCAAGTGATATTTTAGACTAGTTTGAGTAAAAGACATTTTATTGAAATATCCTTCTTCGTTTTCACAAGCAAAGCATTTTGTATATTATTATAATATATTTTGATCATGTTTCTCCTCCCCTAGTTCCCCCAAATCCTCTCTATCCACCCAACTTTATGCTCTTTTTCTGTCTCTCTCTCTCAAAAAGAAAACTCCACAGAAAAATTAAATCAAAACAAACAAACAAAACAAACGAGATAAAACGAAACAAAAAGCTCTCCAAAAAGCCATAAAGTTTGTTTCTTATTTGCCAACTACTCTTGGGCATGAGGCCTATGCTGGAGTGTGGTTGATATATCCAAGAGACTCCATTATAGAGAGCTAATTTTCACTTTGTCAGTTGGTATCAGCTGCAAATGGTTTCAGGAATGAGACCACATGTTCACCTTTCCTGTCAGAGCTGGTCTTTCCCCCTCCCTGATCCAGTTGCTCACAGTCTCATTGACTGGGAAAACTGTTTTATTGGGAACATCCGTCCCCTCTGACTCTTGGATTCCTTCAGTCTCCTCTTCTGCATGAGCCTTGAGGGGAGGAATGTGAGTTTTGAGACTGGGCATGTATCCCAAGCCAGGCAGGAACTCACTATCCAAGGAAGTCTTTAAAAAAACACAACAAACAAACAAACAAAAACATACATCTTTAATTGTGACTACACAAAAAACAGGATTAATATTATTTTATCCCTTAGAATTAGACCAAGTAAAATATTATCAGAAAAAAATTCAAAAGTGTAATTATAAATGTATTTAGGAAACATAGAAAGTGAGATAAATGTTTGGTTACTTTGGGTACTTGTCAGTGGAGTTGAACGTCAGTATCATCTGGAATTTTTAAAGTCCACATGGATGTTCTCTTTGATAAATTTGGCATGTGTTTGATGTGAGAATGTTTAGTATCTTAAGTTTTAGTTCAGGAGTTAGTTAAAGTTACCCTGTATAGTACAAGGTGATCTAATACTTACAGAGGTTCCTCTGCCTCCTGAGTGCTGGACTTTCAGGCATGAATCACCACATTCAGAGTATATATATATTAAGGGGCAAAATTAATGAAAATTAAACTTGAAATAAATAATTCAAAATGATTATTTGTTAGTGGTATCTGTGAATTTCAGAGTTTTTTGATACTACTAAATAGAACTAGTTTGGTTAGAAAAACAATTTTATAAATTTTAGATTTAAACTTACTTCAATTAAAAAAATAAGCATTTGATATTAAATTTAAAACATTTCTCCTCAATTGTTTTCCAGTTCAACTTGAGTGCCTTTGTTTAAGAAACAATTTGCATCCTGTACTTCTTCCAATGTTAGCTATTATATTTCCTAATTTTTAAAGTTTGAATAAAAGTCACTGTGAGTTTCTATGCACAAAGCTTTTCTAATAAACAAGAATGACCAGTTTTCATATAGAGAAAGCTTAGCCATGAGTCACAAGGATGTGCTCTGAATTTCTCTAGTGCTGGATTTAGATGGAATAATCTATGAGGAAGACAGAACTATCCATAATACAACCTCTTCAGATACAGAATTACAAACACCAAAACTACTTACCTTCCTTGAGTTCAACAGAGGTTTTGTTTATATGTCTGTGAAATTTTATTGTTATGTAAACATCCAATATGAATAATTCTTCCAGAATATTTTTGGTAACCCATACTTATCAGTTTCAATGGAGAACATGTTCAGATTAAAATTCAGCTTTTAAAAAAATAACTATATTTCTCACTCTTTAATCAGAATTCATTATGTTGCATCCTTTCTTTAGTCCATTGTTTTCTCTCCCCTACAAGGGGAATAATTAATGTCTTCCCAAACAGTAGTGTGCTCCTGTTTTGTTGTGACTGAGGAATTACAGCCACTGCCTCATCTCATCTTCAATAAGCATGACTTTGTCTCCATACCACTGGAAGCTGCCATGTTCTTTAATAAAGAATTATGTTTTTAATCAGACTTGATATAAAACCTTGGGGATTTTTGCGGAAAGTACACTAATTGACTATTATCATCATTAAGTCTATAAACAAAATAACCAAGTTAATAAAGAGTCCTAGTATCTACAGGGAATCTTGTAATGCTGATATTAAATGGAGTCTAAGACCTATAGTAAAATTTCAATTTTCTTCAAAATGTGTTAAACTTCTTAAAACTTCTGAGTATGGAGGGCTCCGTAATTAACTTTTTATAATGTCTGAGAAGGGGATAGCTATTATATCTGCCTGTGACAATGTTAGCATAACCTGACAAGAAATATGTCTTCTGTAGGAGTCCATCCGATTTTATTCTTACAGACTCAAAAAAAAAAAGGAAAAAATCAAAACAAAACAAATGAACAACAGCTCATTGATCTACTAACAGCCTGGCTAGAAAACAAGGCCTAACTAAATTTTCAGAAACTAACAGAATATAAATAAGTAGATAAAATCTCTCAAGAAAACAATCTGAAATTCAGTTACTATATAATCTAGACTATGCAGAAAATTCACTCTGAAGTTACATGTAAGAACAAATTGCAGAAAATCAGAACAGATAATATTTTTATTAAGAAATCTATTAGGAAAATGAGTCGAAACTGATGGAAGATTAAGTTTGTTACAGATGATGCCCGAGAGCGTTTCACAGATACTGACATCACTAACTGATGGAGAAAACTACAGCATGGTAAAAAAAAAATTCTGATGAGGAAGTAACACTTTGGGCAATCTCTAAAATTTAATTCTACCCTGAAAATAAAGAAAATACTCACTTTTTATGTAGTATATATTTTATTCACTTTGAAGCAGTATGGAAATATGAAATAATTGAAAGAGTTGATAACAAATCCATGATGATTGATGTGACATAAAATAATTTTTAGATAAATAAAAATACTGAACTGAAGATACCAAAAATTAAATAGTGTTTGTTCTGTTCTGTGAGGAACTAAGGGAAGTTATGATATACATATGATTAGATGTGCCAGAAGAGGAGAGTAGACCATAGGGCAGAAATGACACTCAGAGAAGCATCTGCAGAAGATTTTAGGATGTGATGACAGCTGGCATCTCAGTGGCTGAAGATCTCTATGACTGGCAAGAGAAAACATCATTCCCTGGCCTGTTGAGTGAGGACAGGGATGTATGAATCCTATGGGAACTGAATCCTATGCCTTTAAAAAGCATAGTGGGATGGATTTTGGGTTGTTTACTGTTTTATGAAGAGCATCTTTCTTTTTATTGAAAATATTCATATAACATTTTTAAATTTTTAACTAAATTTTTATCATATAATGTATTTTGATCATATTTCCCCAAAATCTCCCAAATCTCCCAACCTCCAATTTTATGTTCTTTCTTTTTCTTTCTTACCAATAAGAAAAAATGCACAGCTCAAAATGAGACAAAAAGTTTACAGAAATAAACTGACTTTGTTTCGTTTTATACAGTAACTCCTGTGCATGAGGCATGCCTGAGGTGTACTTAAAATACATAGTAGGACTCCATTGGAGAAAATTAAGTCTATCTTGTAAGTGGATGTGAGAGGCAGATAGCTTCTTGGTTCTGGAAGGAACCCAAGTCTACTCTCCCCTCTTACTGCTAGGTCCCTATCTGTCTTGAGACTGTACAGGGACTGTCTGTGCTGCCACAACCTCTGTCAGTCCTGATGCGTCTAGAAGACATTGTTTTCTCTTCCTCCCAGATCCCTGAACCATGAGGGGAGGGCATTGATGAATGAATATGATGATGAACCTTCTACTTTTCACAGTATTTAAAAATATTGGATTTTATTATAGCATTTCACAGTCAAATTTTTGTTAATATATTTTATTAATTCTTTGATCTTTATACATGATTATAATATTTTGATTGTTTTCACTTCCACTCCTCCTGATTTCTTCCCCATCATACCTATCCCTCCTTAACCGTAACTTTGTTATTCCTTTTTATAATAATCCAAGGTGTCCAATTTGTGATGCCCATATATTCATAAGTCATCTACTAAAGTGTGGTCAACCTACTTCAGAACCATAACAGGACTATGTGGATAAGATATTGTAGTTGGCAGGGAGATTGTTTGGTGACCACAGCTATGCCCATAGTTAAGCAGTTGACATTTGAGAATGCAAATAAATACTGTAAGAAAGCTTTGTGGCCACATAAGGCAAAAAGTTGAATGAATACATCTGGATCTGCCGGGATATTGACAGGCACTTCATTTATGACCAGGTGATTACAGCTGCCATCAAATCTGGGCGAGGATCCCGGACAACTGGGGATAAATTCTGCTTTAATTGTGGTGCCCCTGGACATTTTAAAAACGAATGTCCCCTATATTCAGCTAGTCTGGATTTATCCCATGCTTTTTCAGACCCAGGCCAGCTGGCCTTGGTGAGATCTCGATAGAACATCCCCTATGTCTCAGTGTGTGGGAGCACCCCTCGCGGAACTGAGTTCCTTGCTCGTGCTCCCTCTCCTTCTGCTCCTGATTTGGACCTTGAGGTTTCTAGCTGAATATAGTGGACAATGACGATTACTAAGAACTCAAGAACAATGGCAGTGGGTTTTTGACCCTACTGCACGTACTGGCTTTGGGGGAGCCTAGGCAGTTTGAATGCTCACCTTACTAGACCTGGATAGAGGTGGGCGGCCCTTGGGCTTCCCACAGGTCAGGGAACCCTGATTGCTCTTCGAGCTAATAAGGGAGGGGGACTTGGTGGGGGAGGGGGAGGAAAATGGGAGGCAGTGGCGGGGAGGAGGCAGAAATCCTTAATAAATAAATAAATTTAAAAAAAACGAATGTCCCCAACTCACTCGGGGAAATACTGCCAGACCAGGAAAATTCCCACAATGTAAAAAGGGGGTCCATTGTGCAAATGATTGCAGATCTTAGGCAGATATAGATGAAAGGCCTCTTTCTATCCAAGGCCAACAACAGGGAAACTGGTGGAGGGCCCCTCTCCAGGGCCCCAGAACCTTAGTATATGAAGCAATGACATCAGGAGTCAGGGGGTCCCACACGGGAAGTGGCAGTATCCAGTTTGTTCAACAGGGAAATCCTTTTATGTTGCAGACCTTGACTGCAGGAAATGCAGGACTGGACCTCTGTACCTCCGCCTGAGCAGTCTTGACAGCCCAAAGAGGGGTTCAAGCTTTACCCACTAACGTTTTCAGGCTGCTCCCTAGAGGGACCTTGAGGCTTATCTTAGGAAGAAGCAGTACCATCTTGAGGGAAATTCAAATTCTTCCTGGGGTTGTTGATGCAGATTATCAAGGAGAAATAAAAATTATGACACCAGTTACTCAAGGAGTTACAGTAATTCCTCAAGGGGATCATATTGCCCAATTAGTCTTGGTATCCTAAGTTAACACCTCCAACCCCGTGGCCAGGTCCAGTCAGGGTGCTAAGGGATTTGTGTCATCTGGCACTGCATCCTTTTGGGTAGCTCATATGAAAGAAAGGCCACGATTGGAGTTGACTATTGACGGGAAGTCATTTAATGGGATTTTAGACTCTGGAGCTGATGTCTCCATCCTGTCCTTAGAATTCTGGCCTAAGAAGTGGCCATTAGAAAGCAGTACTGCCACCCTACAAGGAATAGGTCAAGCAAGTCCCAAGAAGAATGCAAAAATATTAAAATGACAGGACAACGAAAGCCATGAGGGTTACTTTCAGCCATATGTCCTCCCACGACTACCTGTTAATCTCTGGGGAAGAGATTCCTGAGTGAGATGGGAGCTGTCTTGACCACTCAGCCCACACCACCACCACCAGCGTCCAAAATTATGCAGTAACTGGGATGGAGAACAGGACAGGGGCTGGAAAAAAATCTGCAGGCCCTTAGAATTCCTCCTTTTTGAATTTCACCCTGCAGACAGCTCATCATATTGTTAGTATTAATAGTACATGGATCCCTGATGTGTCTGGATCCAGTCAGTAGAATGTCATGGCCCAGCTTGGGGGCTGGGTCCAGCAATTGTCTGGAATGCTCACTTGTACTGATATTGCTATTGGGGTTATCTGTTTTTGGATTTTCTGCCGCTTTATGCGGCAATCCCACATACAGCACACTGTCACTTGACAAGTGTTGCTCGGGCTGTCTTCTGGTAATCAAGAAGTGCCCCAAGTCTGGCTGCAGATGCTGCAGAAGTCATGGGGGATCCTTATGGTGGGCAACTGTCCTGATATAGAGAGCTCGCCTAAGACAGGGATTAAGACCTCCTGTATATGGGTAAGAGTCTCTATCAGGGGAGTCCTAAGACAGGGGCTCTCATGCTTTTTTAAAAAATGGGGGGATTGTTGGGTCCCTAGAAGACAGGCCTTTGTACCCCCACTTGATCTGTTTAGCACTCTTGCGGTTGGTTGAAAACAGGAACAAAAACAGGAACAATCTGTTCTTTTCAGCAATGTTTCTAAGGATGTTTACCCCTAAGCCATTGAGTTACAGTGATGAGATTCCTGCTTTTGCTGGCTCAGCCTCCCCTGCTGAGGGCTATATATACTGTGTGAGAAAGTGGAATAGAGGCTTGTCTGCAGAACCTGAAGTTTTGTTGCCTGTTAATCCCGACGTCCCTTGCTCAGAAGCATGACAGTTGCCGTGCTGGCGCAGCATCAATAGTCTTTCTTTATTCTGTATATTTAGTTGTTTAATTATTATATGGCAAGGGTTTTTTTTTTCTCTCATCCAGTCTATTTGGTGTTTTGTAACCTTCTTATACTTTTAGAGGCATGTCCTTCTTTAGGTTGGGAAAATTTTCTTCGATGATTTTGTTGACTATATACTCTGCACCTTTTAGCTGGAACTCTTCTTCTACTATCCTTGCTATTCTTAGGTTTGATCTTTTCAGGGTGTTATGGATTTCCTGGATGCTTTATGTTAAGTATGTTTTAGATATAACATTTTCTTTGACTGATGAATCTATTTCCTTTATTGTACCTTCAACACCTGTAGTTTCTGTTTGCTTAACCAGATTTTCCATTTGCTGAATTCCCTGGGTTTGTGCGTTCTTGATTGCATCTCTTTCAATTTTCAGGTCTTGAGCTGTTTCTTTCACCTTTTTTCCCCTTGGCATTCTTGGTTTTCTTTAAGGGACTTATTGATTTCTTTTATTTATTTTTTTGTTTGTCTTATCCTCAATTTCTTTAAGGGAACTTTCCATTTCATCTTTAGGAGCCTCTATCATATTCATAAAGCTGTTTTTTTAATTTATTTATTTATTAAAGATTTCTGCCTCCTCCCCGCCACCGCCTCCCATTTCCCTCCCCCTCCCCAGATCAAGTCCCCTTCCCTCATCAGCTCGAAGAGCAATCAGGGTTCCCTGACCTGTGGGAAGTCCAAGGACCACCCATCTCCATCTAGGTCTAGTAAGGTGAGCATCCAAACTGCCTAGGCTCCCACAAAGCCAGTACGTGCAGTAGGATCAAAAACCCATTGCCATTGTTCTTGAGTTCTCAGTAGTCTTCATTGTCTGCTATGTACAGCAAGTCCGGTTTTATCCCATGATTTTTCAGACCAGGCCAGCTGGCCTTGGTGAGTTCCCAATAGAACATCACCATTGTCTCAGTGTGTGGGTGCAACCCTCTTGGTCCTGAGTTCCTTGCTCGTGCTCTCTTTCCTTCTGCTCCTGATTTGGACCTTGAGATTTTAGTCCTGTGCTCCAATGTGGGTCTCTGTCTCTGTCTCCTTTCATTGCCTGATGAAGGTTAATATTCAGGAGGACGCCTATATGTTAGTCTTTGGATTCACCTTCTTATTTAGCTTCTCTAGGATCGCGAATTATAAGCTCAATGTCCTTTATTTATGGCTAGAAACCAAATATGAGTGAGTACATCCCATGTTCCTCCTTTTGGGTCTGGCTTAACTCACTCAGGATAGTGTTTTCTGTTTCCATTCATTTGTATGCAAAATTCAAGAAGTCCTTGTTTTTTACTGCTGAGTAATACTCTAATAGGTATATATTCCATACTTTCTTCATCCAATCTTCCATTGAAGGGCATGTAGGTTGTTTCCAGGTTCTGGCTATTACAAACAATGCTGCTATGAACATAGTTGAGCATATACTTTTGTTGTATGATAGGGCCTCTCTTGGGTATATTCCCAAGAGTGGTATTGCTGGGTCCAGGGGTAGGTTGATCCCGAATTTCCTGAGAAACCGCCACACTGCTTTCCAGAGTGGTTGCACAAATTTGCATCCCCACCATCAATGGATGAGTGTACCCCTTTCTCCACAACCTCTCCAGCAAAGGCTATCATTGGTGTTTTTTTATTTTAGCCATTCTGACAGGTGTAAGATGGTATCTTAAAGTTGTCTTGATTTGCATTTCCCTGATCACTAAGGAAGTTGAGCATGACCTTAAGTGTCTTTTGGCCATTTGAACTTCTTCTGTTGAGAATTCTCTGTTCAGCTCAGTGCCCCATTTTATAATTGGGTTGATTAGCCTTTTATAGTCTAGTTTTTTGAGTTCTTTATATATTTTGGAGATCAGACTTTTGTCAGTTGCGGGGTTGGTCACGATCTTCTCCCAGTGGGTTGCCTTTTTGTCTTAGTGACAGTGTCCTTTGCTTTACAGAAGCTTCTCAGTCTCAGGAGGTCCCATTTATTCAATGAGGCCCTTAATGTCTGTGCTGCTGGGGTCATACGTAGGAAGTGGTCTCCTGTGCCCATGTGTTGTAGAGTACTTCCCATGTTCTCTTCTATCAGGTTCAGTGTGTTCGGACTGATATTGAGGTCTTTAATCCATTTGGACTTGAGTTTTGTGCATGGTGATAGATATGGATTTATTTTCATTCTTCTACATATTGACATCCAGTTTTGCAAGCACAATTTGTTGAAGATGCTCTCTATTTTCCATTGTATACTTTTAGCTCCTTTATCGAAAATCAGGTGTTCATAGGTTTGTTGGTCAAAGTCAGGGTCTTCTATTCAATTCCATTGGTCGACTTCTCTGTTTTTATGCCAGTACCAAACTGTTTTCAATACTGTAGCTCTGTAATAGAGTTTGAAGTCAGGGATGGTAATGCCTCCATAAGTTCCTTTATTATATAAGACTGTTTTGGCTATCCTGGGTTTTTTGTTTTTCCATATAAAGTTGATTATTGTCTTCTCCAGCTCTCTGAAGAATTTTGATGGGATTTGATGGGGATTGCATTGAATCTATAGATTGCCTTTGGTAGAATTGCCATTTTTACTATGTTGATCCTCCCAATCCAAGAGCAAGAGAGGTCCTTCCATTTTCTGGTGTCCTCTTCAATTTCTTTCTTCAAAGACTTAAAGTTCTTGTCAAATAGATCTTTCACTTCCATGGTCAGAGTTACCCCAAAATATTTTATGCTATTTGTGGCTATCGTGAAAGGTGATGCTTCTCTGATTTTCCTCTCTGCTTCTTTATCCTTAGTGTACAGGAAGGCAACTGATTTTTTTGGAGTTGATCTTGTATCCTGCCACATTACTAAAGGTGTTTATCAGCTGTAGGAGTTCTTTGGTAGAGTTTTTGGGGCTGCTTATGTATACTATCATATCATCTGCAAATAACGAAAGCTTAACTTCTTCCTTTCCAATACGAATCCCCTTGAACCCCTTATGTTGTCTTATTGCTATTGCTAGAACTTCAAGCACTATATTGAAGAGGTATGGAGAGAGTGGACATCCTTTTCGTGTTCCTGATTTTAGTGGGACGGCTTTGAGTTTATCTCCGTTTAATTTAATGTTAGCTGTTGGCTTGCTGTAAATAGCTTTTATTATATTTAGGTATGATCCTTGTATCCCCAATCTCTCCAAAACCTTTATCATATAGGGGTGTTGAATTTTGTCTAATGCTTTTTCAGCATATAATGAGATGATCATATGGTTTTTTTTTTCAGTTTATTTATATGATGGATTACATTGATAGATTTTCATATGTTGAACCAGCCCTGCATCGCTGGGAGGAAGCCTACTTGATCATAATGGATAATTTTCTAATGTGTTCTTGGATTCGGTTTGCCAGTATTTTATTGAGAATTTTTGCGTCGATATTCATGATTGAGATAGGCCTGTAATTCTCTTTCTTGGTTGGGTCTTTGTGTGGTTTTGGTATCAGGGTAACTGTAGCCTCATAAAAGGAATTTGGCAATGACTCTTCTGTTTCTTATTGTGAAATAAATTAAGGAATATAGGTATTAGGTCTTCTTGGACGTTCTTGTAGAATTCTGCATTGAAACTGTCTGGTCCTGGGCTTTTTTGGTAGGGAGATTTTTGATAACCGTTTCTAATTCTTTGCGACTAACAGGTCTATTTAGATCATTCATCCTGTCTTGGTTTAGCTTTGGTATATGGTACTTTTTTAAAAAAAAATATCTAGCCTTTGTTTCTATAGCCTTCCTGCACCAAGCAAGGTGGGTGCTTTGTTTGTGGGCTGCCCAACCAGCAAGGAGACTTGATCTCTTGGCGCCAGGAGAGCCAACATTGGGGTGAGTTTCTGACCCCGCGGCGCCTGACCGGGATGGGGAGCTCAGAGGTTCCTCAACCCCCTATCCATCTTGGGCTCTCTACGGGGCTTCTGTTCCCTGCAAACTCCCTCTTTCTTCCTGTCCCACCCAGCTTGAATCCAGGGCCCTCCCCACTTCGGCCCCCCTGCCCTCTTTCGGCACATAACATCACCCAGCCCAGCCTGTCGGGACACTGGGTCTGAATCCTCTGGGCAACCAAGTGGGTGAGAGTTCCTTTGTTTCTATAGCCTGCCTGCACCAAGCAAGTTGGGTGCTTTGTTTGGGAGCTACCCAACCAGCACAGAGACCTGATCTCAGCCCCAGGAGAGTCATCACTGGGAAGAGCCATAACTGAGAAGGTACATCAGTAGGCAAGGAGACCTGATCCTGTAAAAGAAGATCCATAGGGAAGCATTCGGAGGAAGAGATGGGCAGGCGCCAATGCAAGAAATCACCCACAATCTGAAAAACAACATGAAGCCACAAGAAACCAGCGACCTCACAACAGGAGGACATGAACACCTTAATCAAGAAGAAGTAGAAAAGATTGACTTCAGGAAAGTGATTGACGCCCTTAAACAGCATGTAAAGAATGCCGTTATAGAAAGGGATGAAAAATATAACAGAAAGTTTGCAGAATTGAATAAATCAGTGAATGATACCCTAGAAAACCAAGGAAAAACAATCAAACAGATAATGGAAACAGTTCAAGACTTGAAAACTGAAATGGAGACAAAAAAGAAAACACAAACAGAGGGACAGCTGGACATGGAAAAATTAACTAAACAAACAGAGTCTACAGAAACAAGCAAAACCAACATAATACAAGAGTTAGAAGAAAAAATCTCAGATTCTGGGAATACCATAGAGAAAATAAGCACACTGATCAAAGAAAACAGCAAGTCCAACAAACTCTCATCACAAAACATTCAGGAAATATGGGACACAATAAAAAGACCAAACCTAAGAATAATAGGAGTAGAAGAAGGAGAAGAAGTGCAGCTCAATGGTCCAAAAATATATTTAATAAAATTATAGAAGAAAACTTTCCCAACCTAAAAAAAAGATGTACCTATGAAGGTTCAAGAAGCATACAGAACACCGTATAGGCTGGATCAAAAAAAAAATCCCCTCGCCATATAATAATCAAAACTCAAAGCATACAGAATAAAGAAAGAATATTAAGAGCTGCAAAGGAAAAAGGCCAAGTCACTTATAAAGGTAAAGCTATCAGACTTACACCTGACTACTCCATGAAAACCATGAAAGCCAGAAGGTCCAGGATAGATGTACTGCAGAAACTGAGAGACCATGGATGCAAGCCCAGACTACTATACCCAGCCAAGCTTTCATTCACTATAAATGGAGAAAATAAAATTTTCCAGGATAAAAAAAAAATTTAAACAATACACAGCCATAAATCCAGCCTTGCAGAAAGTAATAGAAGGAAATTCACTAAGAAAGGAGTCCAACAATGAATACAATAACTCAGACATCTAGAGACCCTTCACCAACACAACTCAAAGAAGGGAAACACAAAAACTCTACAACTAAAAATGTGACCGGAGTTAACAACCACTGGTCATTAATGTCACTTAATGTCAATGGACTCAACTCACCTATAAAAAGGCACAGGCTAAGAGATTGGATAAGAAAACAGGATCCAACATTTTGCTGTTTACAAGAAACACACCTCAACCACAAAGACAGGCACCTACTCAGAGTAAAGGGCTGGGAAAAGGCTTATCAAGCAAATGGTCCCAAGAAACAAGCAGGTGTGGCCATACTAATCTCTAACAAAGTTGACTTCAAACTTAAATCAATCAGAAGAGATGGAGAGGGGCATTTTACATTCATTACAGGAACAGTTCATCAGGATGAAGTCTCAATCCTGAATATCTATGCCCTTAATATAAAAGCACCCACGTACATAAAAGAAACATTGCTAAATTCAAGGCAGCCATCAAACTGCACACACTAATAGTAGGAGACTTCAACATTCCTCTCTCACCAATGGACAGTTCAATCAGACAGAAACATAACAGAGAAATAAGAGAATTAATGGAGGTAATGAATCAAATGGACTTAAAAGACATCTATAGAACATTCCACCCAAGTATGAAAGAATATATCTTCTTCTCTGCAGCTCATGGAACCTTCTCGAAAATCAGCCAGAGAGTCGGTAACAAAACAAACATCCAGAGTTGCAAAAACATATTCGTAACCACCTGTGTCTTATCAGATCACCATGGATTAAAGTTAGAATTCAACAACAATGCTACCCCCAGAAAACCTACAAACTCAGGGAAACCGAACAGTCCACTACTGAAACATGCCTGGACCAAGGAAGAAATAAAGAAAGAAATTAAAGTATCCCTGGAATTCAATGAAAATAAAGAAACAACATACTCAAATTTATGGGACACTATGAAAGCAGTCCTAAGAGGAAAGTTCATAGCACTAAGTGTACACTTAAAGAAAACAGAAAAAGCACACATTGGAGACTTAATAGCCCACCTGAAAGCTCTAGAAAAAAAGAAGCAGACTCACCTAGGAGGAGTAGAAGACTGGAAATAATCAAACTGAGGGCTGAAATCAACAAAATAGAAACACAGAAAACAATCCAAAGAATCAATGAAACAAAAAGCTGGTTCCTGGAGAAAATCAACAAGATTGACAAACCCCTATCCAATCTAATCAAACGGCCGAGGGAAAATTTGCAAATTAATAAGATCAGAAATGAAAAGGGGGACATAACCACAGACACAGAAGAAATTCAGAGAATCATTAGATCTTACTACAAAAGCCTGTATGCCACAAAACTGGAAAATGTAAAGGAAATGGACACTTTTTTAGATAAATACCATATACCAAAGTTAAACCAGGACCAGGTGAACAATCTAAATAGACCTGTTAGTCGTGAAGAATTAGAAGTGGTTATCAAAAACCTCCCTACAAAAAAAAAATCCCAGAACCAGATGGTTTCAATGCAGAATTCTACCAGAACTTCCAAGATGACCTAATATCTATACTCCTTAATGTATTTCACAATATAGAAACAGAAGAGGCATTGCCAAATTTCTTTTATGAAGCTACAGTTATGCTGATACCAAAACTGCACAAAGACTCAATCAAGAAAGAGAATTATAGGCCAATCTCACTCATGAACATCAACGCAAATATCCTCAACAAAATACTGGTGAACTGAATCCAAGAACACATTAGAAAAATCATCCATTATGATCAAGTAGGCTTCATTCCAGAGATGCAGGGCTGGTTCAACATATGAAAATCTATCAATGTAATCCATCATATAAATAAACTGAAGAAAAAAACCATATGATCATCTCGTTAGATGCTGAAAAGCATTCGACAAAATTCAACACCCCTTTATGATAAAAGTATTGGAGAGATTAGGGATACAAGGGTCATACCTTAATATAATACAAGCTATATACAGGAAACCGACAGCTAACATTAAATTAAACAGAGAGAAACTCAAAGCCCTCCCACTAAAATCAGGAACATGACAAGGATGTACACTCTCACAATACCTCTTCAATATAGTGCTTGAAGTTCTAGCAATAGCAATAAGACTCAACCAAGAAAGAGAATTATAGGCCAATCTCAGCATGACTCCTTATCAACTGGAGTACTTACTGATATTGGGGATGAATCATAAACACTTTTTAAGATTTTTAAAGAATCTATCCATTGTTCTTATAATGACCAACTAATTGGCAACCATAATCATAATGGGATCAAGGGGATTCGAATTGGAAAGGAAGAAGTGAAACTTTTGTTATTTGCAGATGATATGATAGTGTACATAAGCGACCCCCAAAACTCCACCAAAGAACTTTTACAGCTGATAAACACCTTTAGTAATGTGGCAGGATACAAGATCAACTCCAAAAAATCAGTCTCCCTCTTATACACAAAAGATATGGAAGCAGAGGGGAAATCAGAGAAGCTTCACCTTTCACGATAGCCACAAACAGTATAAAATATCTTGGGGTAACTCTAACCAAGGAAGTGAAAGATCTATTTGACAAGTACCTTAAGGCATTGAAGAAAGAAATTGAGGAGGATACCAGAAAATGTAAGGACCTCCCTTGCTCTTGGATTGGGAGGATCAACATAGTAAAATTGGCAATTCTACCAAAGGCAATTTATAGATTCAATGCAATAACCATCAAGGTCCCATCAAAATTCTTCACAGATCTTGAGAGGACAATAATCAACTTTATATGGAAAAACAAAGAACCCAGGATAGCAAAAACAATCCTATACAATAAAGGATCTTCTGGAGGCATTACCATCCCTGACTTCAAACTCTATTACAGAGCTACAGTAATGAAAACAGTGTGGTACTGGCATAAAAACAGAGAAGTCGACCAATGGAAACGTATAGAAGACCCGAACTTTATCACCTCATTTTTGATAGAGGAGCTAAAAGTATACAATGGAAGAAAGAAAGCATCTTCAACAAATGGTGATGGCATAACTGGATATCAACTGTAGAAGAATGAAAATAGACCCATATCTATCACCATGCACAAAACTCAAGTCCAAATGGATTAAAGACCTCAAAATCAGTCCAAACACACTGAACCTGATAGAAGAAAAAGTGGGAAGTACCCTATAACAGATGGGCACAGGAGATCGCTTCCTATGTATAAACCCAGCAGCACAGACATTAAGGGCAACATTGAATAAATGGGACCTACTAAAACTGAGAAGCTTCTGTTAAGCAAAGGAAACTGTCACTAAGACAAAAAGGCAACCTACTGACTGTGAGAAGATCTTCACCAACCCCTCAACATACAAAGGTCTGATCTCCAAAATATATAGAGAACTCAGGAAACTAGACTTATAATGCTAATTAACCTAATTAAAAAATGGGGCACTGAACTGAACAGAGAATTCTCAACAGAAGAAGTTCAAATGGCCAAAAGACACTTAAGGTCATGCTCAACCTCCTTAACGATCAGGGAAATGCAAATCAAAACAACTTTGAGATATCATCTTACACCTGTCAGAATGGCTAAAATAAAAAACTCCAATGATAGCCTTTGCTGGAGAGGCTGTGGAGGAAGGGGTACCCTCATCCATTGCTGGTGAGAATGCAATCTTGTGCAACCACTGTGGAAATCAGTGTTTCTGTTTCTCAGGAAATTCGGGATCAACCCACCCCTGGACCCATCAACACCACTCCTGGTAATATGCCCAAGAGATACCCTATCATATGACAAGAGCATTTGTTCAACTATGTTCATAGCAGTATTATTTGTAATAGCAAGAACCTGGAAACAACTTAGATGCCCTTCAATGGAAGAATGGATCAAGAAAGTGTGGAATATATACACATTAGAGTACTATGCTGAGGTAAAAAACAATGACTTCTCAAATTTTGCATGCAAATGGATGGAAATAGAAAACACTATCCTGAGTGAGGTAACCCAGACACAAAAATATGAACATGGGATGTACTCGCTCATAATTGGTTTCTAGCCATAAATAAAGGATACAGAGTCTACAATTGGTGAACCTAAATAAGCTAAGTAAGAAGGTAAACCCAAGGAAAAACATATAGTTATCCTCTTGGCTATGGGAAGTAGATAAAATGGCTGGGGAGAAAATTGGGATCCTGGGGGTGGGGTGGGATGTGGGTAAGGGGAGATGGGGAGAGAAAAGGGAGAAGGGGAGGATAGGGGAACATGGGGAAAAAGGATGATTGGGAAAAAGGAAGGTTGGATAGGGGAGCACGGAAGCACAATTTTTAGTTAAGGGAGCCACCATAGGGTTGGAAAGAGACTTGAACCTAGAGTGGCTCCTTGGAGCCCAAGGCGATGTCCCCAGTTAGTTCCTTAGGCAGCTGAGGATAGGAAACCTGAAATGACCCTATCCTATAGCAATACTGATGAATATCTTGCATATCAACATAGAACCTTCATCTGGTGATGGATGGAGATAGAGACAGAGACCCACACTGGAGCACTGGACTGAGCTCCCAAGGTCCCAATGAGGAGCAGAAGGAGGGAGAACATGAGCAAATAAGTCGGGACCACGAGGGGTGCACCCACCCACTGAGACAGAGAGCTTATCTATTGGGAGCTCTCCAAGTCCAGCTGGACTGTGACTGAAAAAGCATGGGATACAATCGGACTCTCTGAACATGCCGAACATGAGGGCTGATGAGAAGCCAAGGACACTGGCATGGGGTTTTGATCCTTCTTAATGTTCTGGCTTTGTGGGATCCTAGCCAGTTTGGATGTTCACCTTCCTAGATATGGACGGAGGGGGGAGGACCTTGGACTTTCCACAGGGCAGGGAACCCTGACTGCTCTTTGGACTGCAGAGGGAGGGGGAGAAGATTAGGGGGAGGGGAGGAAGAGTAGGAGGAGGGAGAGAAGGGTGGGAGGAGGGGGAGGGAAATGGGAGCCTGGGAGAAGGCGGAAACTTGGTTTTTTTTTCTTTTCTCAATAAAAATAAATAAAAAAATGTCCATTTCTTTTGTATTTTCCAGATTTTTGGCATACAGGCTTTTGTAGTTAGATCTAATGATTCTCTGAATTTCCTCTGTGTCTGTGGTTATGTCCCCCTTTGCATTTGTGATCTTATTTATTTGTGTGTTCTCTCTCTGTCATTTAATTAGTTTGGATAGGGGTTTGTTGATCTTCTTGATTTTCTCCAAGAACCAACTTTTTGTTTCATTGATTATTTGGACTGTTTTCTGTGTTTCTATTTTGTTGATTTCTGCCCTCAGTTTTATTAATTCCATTCTTCTACTTCTCCTGGGCATGTTTGCTTCTTTTTTTTTTTCTAGAGCTTTCAGTTGTGTTGTTAAGTCCCCACTGTATGCATTCTCCATTTTCTTTTAGTGGGCACTTAGTGCTATGAACTTTCCTCTTAGCCCTGCTTTCATCGTGTCCCATAGGTTTAAGTATGTTGTCTCCTTATTTTCATTAAATTCAAGGAAGACTTTAATTTCTTCCAGGTGTGGTTCAGTAGTTGACTGTTCAGTTTCCGTGAGTTTGTCGGCTTTCTTTGGGTAGAATTGTTGTTGCCTTCTAACTTTAATCCGTGGTGATCAGATAAGACACAGGTGGACACTGATATTTTTTTGTATCTGTGGTGGTTTCCTTTTTTTCTGAGTATGTGGTCAATTTTCGAGAAGGTACCATGAGCTGCAGAGAAGAAGATATATTCGTTCCTATTTGGGTGAAATGTTCTATAGATGTCTGTTAAGTCCATTTGCTTCATTACCTCCAATAATTCTCTTATTTCTCTGTTATGTTTCTGTCTGATTGACCTGTCCCCTGGAGAGAGAGGTGTGTTGAAGTCTCCTACTACTAGTGTGTGTGGTTTGATGTCTGCCTTGAATTCTAGTAATATTTCTTTTACATAAGTGGGTGCTTTTATATTAGGAGCGTAGATATTCAGGATTGAGACATCATCCTGATGAATTGTTTGTGTTATGAGTATAAAGTGTCAATCTCGAGTTCTTCTGATTGATTTTAGTTTGAAGTCAGTTTTGTTAGAAATTAGTATGGCCACACCTGCTTTTTTCTAGGACCATTTGCTTGAAACACCTTTTCCCAACCCTTTACTCTGAGTAGATGCCTGTCTTTGTGGTTGAGATGTGTTTCTTGCAAACAGCAGAATGTTGGATTCTGTTTATGTATCTAATCTCTTAGCCTGTGCCTTTTTATAGGTGAATTGAGACCATTAAAATTAAGTGATATTATTGACCAGTGGTTGTTTACTCCGGTTATTGTTATTGTTTTTGGTAGTAGAGTTTGTGTGTCTCTCTTTGAGATGTGCTGGTAAAGGGTCTCTAGATGCCTCAGTTATTGTAGGCAGTGTTGGCAATGTTGGATTCCTTGGGTTGCGATTTTCCTTCTATTACTTTCTGTAGGCTGGATTTGTGGCTACATATTGTTTAAATTTGTTCTTATCCTGGAATGTCTTGTTTTCTCCATTGAAAGTGAATGATAGCTTGGCTGGGTATATTAGTTTGGGTTTGCATCCATGGTCTCTTAGTATCTGCAGTACCTCTATCCAGGACCTTCTGGCTTTCATGGTTTCCATAGAGAAGTCAGATGTAAGTCTGATCGGTTTACCTTTATAAGTTACTTGGCCTTTTTTCTTTGCAGCTCTTAATATTCTTTCTTTAACCTGTATATTTTGTGTTTTGATTATTATATGACGAGGATATGGTTTTTTTTTGATACAGTCTGTTTGGTGTTCTGAATGCTTCTTGAATATTTAAATGAATATCTTTCTTTATGTTGGGAAAGTTTTCTTCCATAATTGTGTTAAAAATATTTTCTGGGCCTTTGAGCTGTGACTCTTCTCCTTCTTCTATTCCTATTATTCTTAGGTTTGGTCTTTTTATTGTGTCCCACATTTCATGAATGTTTTGTGATGAGAATTTGTTGGCTTTGCAGTTTTCTTTGATCAGTGCGTTTATTTTCTCTATGGTGTCCTCAGAATCTGAGATTCTTTCTTCTATCTCTTGTATTCTATTGATTATGCTTGTTTCTGTAGACTCTGCTCATTGACCTAGATTTTCCATATCCAGCTGGTCCTCAGTTTGTGTTTTCTTCCTTTCCTTCATTTCAGTTTTCCATTGTTGAACTGTTTCCATTACCTGTTTGGTCGTTTTTTTTTTTTTGGTTTCCCAGGGTATCATGTACATATTTACTCATTTCTTAAACTTTTTGTTATACTTCCCATCCATTTCTATAAGGGCGTTTTTTACATGTTGTTTAAGGGACTCTATTGCTTTCATAAAGTCAATTTTTTCCACTTCTTCTGTTAGGGTGTTCAAATACTTCTGTTGTAAGATCATTGGGTTCTGGTATTTTCATGTTGTTTTTCAGGTTATTTGATGAATTCTTGCCTTGGTGCCTGCCCATCTCCTCCTAGTGATCCTATCTAATGGGTTTTTTAAAACCAGATCAGGTTTTCCTGTTGGCCAAGGGTTCCACTTACAAAATGCCCTCGTTCTGTTTCCTGGCTCCTGCCGCTCACCCTCCAAAGGGTCTTCAGGAACAGGACCAGGCTCCCCTTTTGCCAGTGACCTTGCCAACAAAAGATCTACCTCTTTGATTTAATTGTAGTGGGGCGATCTGCTCTCGATATTGCGCGCCTGTCCCACTGCTTGTGTCTGCAGCTGTGCCGTTCCATGCCGCTTGTGTCTGCCGTTGCGCCGGTCCCCCAAAGCCTATTCCTGATTGTGTCTTGCACTTGACTCTACTCTAGTGGGATGAACTGCTCACAGTGTGGGCTTCACTGTTTCATGCTTAGACCATCCCATGTCTACGCCTCTCCACCGCGTCTGCGCCGCGCCCCTCCGCCGCGTCTGCGCCGCGCCCCTCTGCCGCGTCTGCGCACCCTCCGGGCCTCCCATAAAGTTGTTTTTAAGTTCATTTTCTTTTGCTTTATGTGCTTTGGGATGTTCAGGTATTGCTTGTTTTTCAGGATCACTTGATTATGGTTGTGACATACTGCCCTTTATGTTTTTGGATGTATTTTTACACTAGTGTTTACACATCTGTTCTTCCAAGTGGTGTTTGAGCCTACAGGGGCTACTGATGTTGTGAGGAAAATTTGCCAAGGGCAGGATGATGGGATAGATGGGTTGGGTGGCTGAGTGGGTCTTTTGGGGAGCAGAGTCCAGTGGGTGGCGACAGTGTCGGTACATCCTACACACCTCTCTCTCAAACTTCTTCGGAAGTTGGAGTGAAAAAAAAATTAAAACAGCAACAAAAAAACCCAAATTGGCAAGAATTTCTCAGGAATTTTCCGAATAAATTTGAATCTCAAAAAAATATTCATAGTATATCTTTCAAATGAGTCTCAAAGTTCTTTCCTTTACCACTGGTGTTCATACATGAAGCAGGTATGGCTCTTATAATGACATGTGCTGTATCCATCAGAGTTGCCTGGAATTTTTAATATTACAACCATTAGGATAGTTCAGGCCCTTTCTCCTAAGTCTCCTGTACCCATATCCAGAATCTCAGCATCATGTCCTTCAATTTACCCAAACACTGGACTTTTCTAACACTCATTAGAGAAAACAGTTAGTCCAGCTCTCTCTCTCTCTCTCTCTCTCTCTCTCTCTCTCTCTCTCTCTCTCTCTCTTCTTATTTTATTCAATTTTCTGAGATAGGATTTCTCTGTAGTTTTGAAGCTTGTCTTGAAATTAACTCTGTAGATCAGGCTGGCTTTGAACTCACTGAGATCTGCCTGCCTCTGCTTCCCAAGTGCTCGTATTAAAGGTGTATTCCACCATGGCTTGACTCATTCCTTTCTTATAAGAAAGGTCATAGTAACAAAGATTACTTGTGAAATAAGTTATCAGAGTCCTGAGACTTTTTTCCTGGGAGGGATCTGGTCTCAATTTAGAAATTCAGGCAGAAACAGTAGTTTTTTAAGGCCTGTGTTGCACTGTTATAACACCATAGTCATCTGTTTCAAACATGTCAATCACTCAGAGACTGTGATATATACCTGTAAAATGGGTTTTGCTATTATCTTTAAAAGGTGTAACATGAGGGCCTGCCTGTTGGGTTTCTGTCCTGCCCAGTTCCCACAGCTGGTAAGCCCCAAAGAAAATCACACAGAGGTCTACATAAGTTAGAAACTGATTGGCCCATTAGCTCAGGATTCTTATTAACTCTTGTAACTTATATTAACTAATTATTCTAGTATATATTAGCCACATGGCTCAGTAGCTTTTTCATCATGGCAGGTCATATCCTGCTTCTTCAGTGTCTGGACAGGACTGTGAAGGACACTTCCTTCTTCCCAAAATACCCCTGTTCTCATTGCCTCACCTCTATCTCCTGTCTGGTTGTCCCACCCCTGCCTATACTTCCTGCCTGGCTACTGGCCAATAAGCATTTATTTAAAATGTAATTGACAGAATACAGAATTGTCCCCCACCAAAAAGGGGCTAGAGAAATGGCTCAGTGGTCAGGAGAACCATTGTTGTCTTCCAGAGGACTCACATTTGATTCCCAGCACCTGCGGTGGTGGTGGTAGGGACTAAAAACCTTCTGTATCTCTAGTTCTAGAGTATCCAATGTCCTCTTCTGTCCCATATGAGAACTGCATTCACAGAATTAGGGCAGATAAAATACTCACAAATAAAATAAAAATAAATAAATCTAAAAGAACAAAAAATGCAACAGTAAGATCTATAAGGCACATTCAAACAATTTTTGGAATTAGTGATCCTTAAAACTTTCACAGCAACATAATGACAAAGCTTTAAAAACTGTTATTTTAATATATTTTATGAACGTTTTTCAAGGAAAGAACATTTTACAGATATAGCAGGGCAGAAGCACAGAGGCTATGGCAGCATGCACAACACCCATTTCCATAATCTCAAGCCAGACACAGTCTTAGCCTTGAGTAGGGTAAGTGGCAGAAAGTGTCATACCTAGGTAAGAATTTTATTCACAATTAATAGCTACTGGAATAGTGTCTTTGTTAGGGTTTCTATATGAAGAGACTTTATGACCATGGACACTTTTATAAAGAAAAACATTTAACAAAGGAGTAAATACCCAAGAGTCCAGCTGCTGGTACCTAAAAGAACAGTTCAAACATACATTATTTGCCTTTCAAATTTTCAAAATCGCTGGGACCCACTGACCAGTAATCATACCTGAGTTAAGTCAGTGAGCTCTGGGTTCAGAGAGAGGCACTGAGCACACACATAAAAATGCCTTTACTACAACATAATAGGGCAGTGATGACTCAGCATATAAAGAAAGTTTCCATTAAGCTTGATGATTTGAGTTCAGTTCTCAGAAGTCTTATGGCAGAGGAGAGAGCTGACTCCTAGAGTTTGTGCTTATTCCTCCAAATTCTGAGAGTATGCACACAGCAGCACACTCACACTTATACACACTAAGAGAAAATACAAAAACTGCATAATAAAATTTCGTGTTTATGAGATAGGAGCATATCAAAGATAGTAATATACTAAAGTATAAAAAATGATTTTTTAGGGCAGAGCAAATGGTCAATGAACAAATAATCATATTGTAACTGATAATCTGAGTATGTGTCTTAACTATGAAATAAAATGTTCAAATAGACTTCTTAGTACGTCTCAGGTTATTTATAGGGTTTTGATGTTTGATTTTAAACATTAGATACATAATACATTCACTTATATGTAAATCGTTGCAAAAAATTATTCACATAGCAATATTCTGCAGTCTCCATAAAATACACAGAGGTGCTTATCTAAAACACACTCCATTATCTTGACTTAATAGTATAAAAAGGAAAGTAGATCAAGATAAGAAACACAACGATATCTGATATTTGATTGGTGGGGAGCGACTTGGTGATAGAATGTATCATACTCTCCTTTAAAAATGTCAGATCAGAAAAATACTTAAAGGATCTCAAAATATATTATTTAAGACAAAATCTCAATTAAAAATGGAACACCCTCACTTCCAATTAATACATATGTAAAAGTTACTATGGCAAACTGTGGAAAGATACATTGAACAATGAATGCATGGTGGTCCTGCCTGTGATCCTGCCCCTGGGTTGATGAGGGTAGGTGTGGAGGCCCAAAAGTGTGAACCTATTTTTATCCCTACAGTTGGTCATGATTTGCAAACGTATTTTTGTTCCTTCCTTTGCATTATGAGGTTACCTGGGGAGTAGCTGTCTTCAGGATACTTGGTCTAGTGTGACTTCACCGCCCAAACAGCAGAATGCCAGTGACTTGATGCCTCAAAGTGCTAAAGCAATTAACTGTTGAGTTGCCTTTTGCATCATGTTAAGGAAGTCTTTTGCTGCCTTTTGTACTGTGGTATAAAAGTGTATGGAAAATTAAACACGGACGATTTCCGTATTCACTGAAATGCCCTCCCGGTACTGTTCTGTGGTTTCTGTTTAATTATTTTCACACACATCTTCATATTTTATACTACTATTTCTAAATCCTCATGCCCCTACCCTGATAAGAGGTGTTTTTGTTGAGACTGGTCCCTGTCAGGTAGGAAGATAGGTTTAATCCTTGCTGCACAGCAGGCTGAAGGCTACTGTGCTTTCTCAGTAGAATTCTACTATAGTTTTACTTTCATGTTTTAAATTTATTTCTCCTCGTGTTGAGGATAGCACATATTTTGTGTAACTATGCCACAACCATCCTCCACCCTCAGAATGAAGTTAAAAGGCTGCTTATGAAATGGAGTCTCTCGGGGAAAGGAATAGCCTAAACTATTCCACTAAAGCTTAATATAATATGGAGTAACTGAGTAGAATGAAGCCTCATCTGAACACTGTCCTATGAAGATTATTGTAAGATGATAACTATTTTTTGTTGTTATATCTCAGTTTTCCACAAATGCCTAGCTAACTCCTTGCAGGTAACTTCTGTAATCTCCTGGGACGTAGGTTACACAATCAACCAATTAAATATGATTGCTGGAAATAATCTTCTACTTACATACATCAGTGCCCTATTATTATGTATCCCAGAAGTCATTATGCATTTCCACATTTTGTAGAATATTTTTGAAGTAATGTGTTGCAAACATAGTATAAGTGATGTTAATTTTTTTCATGGAGAAACATTGGCAATATCCCTGTGAGAAATATTGGAATGATCTGAATAATTTTATAGCAATAAAACTCTCATTTGGAGATGTGTTGCTAAGATATTGTAAGGAATATGTCAGTATCCTATATGTTCAATGATATTAGAAAACACATGAAAAAGATGTTTCCCTGCCTATTTTGAGAATTAAACATCAGGCATTCTGTGAGGAGACAGCTTTGTGGGAGGAGAACCATAAACAGTGATTTCTCTTTGTGCTACAGGACCATCTACAGATTTTGGTTTATGGGAAATAAGCACATTACTCTGTGTTTGCTATTTCACCTTAACTATTGATACTTTAAGTTGATATTTTCAAGTATTTCTGTACAATGTTTCAGCTTTATTTACTGTCTTCTCATGCAATTGTATTTATAGCTATTTCGTATGTATACATAACTAATATATAAATATTAGTTAACTTTAAAATTTTACAACTTAAATATATTTTAAATAAAACACTTTATCCATTAAGTGTGGAGAATGTAGCATATTCCTTCCTAGGTCAATTGGTCTTTTAATACCTTGACTTGTGGGTCTTTTGAGCATTGAATAATTATTTAGACTGAACAAGTCAAGTTCTTGTCACTGATATAGTTGCTTTAGATAATTCTAAACAGCATATTAAAATGTCTGCATATTTCAATGTTTTATATATGAATTATTAGTACATGACATAAAAATACATTCTGTTCTTGCTGTTTGATGCTTAAGAAAATTGCAAAAAATATTTTTTAGCAATTCAACTGAAACTGCTACATTAATTGAATTTAATGAGAAGAGTCTCAATATTTCTAAGATCAGGAATGAAGATTGAAAATTTAAGGCCTCCAATAATACAAAGAGACAAAATTTTTGGTGTGGATTTTTTTTAAAAAGAGGAATATTATTTAATTGTTTAAAATACAGAAATATGACATTTGTTGATTTTTTATTTTGTTGAGGAAATAGGTTAAAAATATTAATAGAAGTTACATTATTTATTTTTTTGGTTTGATGTCTATACTATTTCTGTAGGTAATTGAGTAAGGTGATCACTGATTTCCACAATGGTCAATAAGCATATGATGCAATAATCAAATTAGTATATTGTATAAAATAGTAAAAGTAATGGATGGTGGAAGAGTAAAAACATAAAATAGACTGGCTTTAAACATAGAAAATGGGTCTTCAAAGATATGATCAAAATTTAGACACTGTTACACACAGAGAAAGAAAGAAAGAAAGAGAACACTATGCTTGTCTTGTGGCTCATGTTCTTATTTCCTTGTTTTCTATGTTGATTTGAGCAGATTTATTGTAGACAAACCGTCAGGGATGAGGAACAGAACATCAGTGATGTACTTCATCCTCCTGGGTCTGACAGACGATCCTGACCTTCAGGTTGTGATTTTCTTTTTTCTGTTTCTCACGTATATGCTCAGCATTATTGGAAATTTAACCATCATCACACTCACGCTGCTGGATTCCCACCTGAAGACCCCCATGTATTTCTTCCTCAGGAATTTCTCCTTCTTGGAAATTTCGTTTACTTCTGCCTGTAACCCTAGGTTTTTGGTCAGCATCCTAACTGGAGACAAATCGATCTCCTATAATGCTTGTGCTGCCCAACTATTTTTCTTTCTTTTCCTTGGTTCAACAGAGTTTTTCCTTCTGGCATCCATGTCCTATGATCGCTATGTGGCTATCTGCAAGCCCCTCCACTATACAACCATCATGAGTAACAAGATCTGTCATCAGCTCATCATCGGCTCCTGGCTGGCTGGTTTCTTGGTAATTTTTCCACCACTGGCCATGGGCTTAGAGCTAGATTTCTGTGACTCCAACATTATTGACCACTTCACATGTGATTCCGCCCCTTTGCTCCAAATCTCCTGCACAGACACAAGTACCCTAGAACTCATGAGCTTTATATTGGCTTTGATCACGCTTATGACTACACTTATGCTGATAATTCTCTCTTACATCTATATCCTCAGAACTATTCTGAAATTTCCCTCAACCCAACAAAGGAAAAAGGCCTTCTCAACCTGCTCCTCACACATAATTGTTGTCTCCATATCCTATGGAAGCTGCATCTTCATGTATGTGAAAACATCTGCCAAGGCTGGAGTTACCTTGACAAAGGGGGTGGCGATGCTCAATACCTCTGTTGCCCCCATGCTGAATCCTTTTATCTACACTTTAAGGAACCAGCAGGTGAAACAAGCATTTAAGGATCTTGTGAGAAAGGTACTTGCCTCAAAAACACTTATCTGATATAGATGACAAATGAAACATGGGACAATTTCAACCATAAAACTAATGAACATATCTTTGTTTTAGTTCATCTCAGAAATGTCACCTTAATGCATTTTCTATATTCAGCTTACAGTTCACTTAATCAATTTATGAGCAAAAACATTATGAGATGGTTTCTAATGTTATATGATAATTATAAATGAAGTAATTTTGAATTATAGCTTACGTATTTCAAGTAATACATATATCAATACATCTTACATAATTTTGGAAAGATTAAGACAGGGAAACTTTGTTAATTCATGTATGTGTTAAGCAAATATATACACAAATATTCTTGCATGTATATTTATGTGACTATGTTTGTGTGTGTGTGTGTGTATATATATGCATACCTGACCTTTTACTTTGGTGGTGTTAGATAATATAATAAATATATTGTGTTTTTTATAGTTGTTATCATTTCTTAAATGAGACATAGAGGAAATTTAATGATATGATATGGGAATTATCTATTTATAAGCCATTTATTGAAAGTATGAAGTTCTCCAAATAGAAAAAAAGTGAAAATAAAAGCAAAATAAAATGCTAAAAGGAAAATGGAGATATTTATTTTTGTACAAAACATAAAACTTAATTTGCAACTTAATGTTTCAAAACGAAATTCTATTTATGGTAATGATAGTGAATCATCAGAAAAATATGTATTTTTTTCAGGTAATTGTTTGTAGATTATTTTTATATTTGTTGTGTTTCTAATTATTATTTATAGTGGTTTAAAAACAAAAAATGAAGTACAGCTTTAAGAATAATTAAACTGATTATTATTCTCATAGGGAGGAAAGGGAGAAGTGAAGGTGACGTGATTCTATTTCATTTAAATATATTTTAAAATCTTCCTGTTTTTCAAATTATTACAATTACAGTTGTTACCCTAATAAATGGGCAATAAAATATTTTTATAAAATATATTTCTTAAAAGAGGGACCACCCTGTGTCTCTGGACTAATCCTCTCTAGAACTGATACATAAGAAAATCCATGTAATTAGGACATATTCATACTTTTATATGATTTGTGGCATGGACATATTCTTTTAAGCAATTGCACAGTCAAGGCACTAAACTTCTGATACAAAGTTTCTTTTCTCCATTTAGTTTTGTTATTAGTTTTTTTTAAAAAACTGGCTTATATGCTCAGCAATAAATCTACTCACAAAATTAAATGTGCAACATAATGAGGTCAACTATACGGGAAGTGTTGTACAATATATCTGTCTAAAAGTTATTCATCTGTCATGATTGAATAAATAGCAGATTCACAATCCACCAACTCTCTATCCATACACAGTGACCACCATTCTCTCTGGGTTTGAATATTTTCATTATTGCATATTTGGAGAAGTGCAGTGTCATTTCAGAGCTGGCCTCCTTGATTTTGTATGGTGTCTTCCAAGTCCATCTATGCTGTGCCATATGGAAATATTTCCCTATAGTTTTATGCAGAATAATATCCAATAATATCTAATATATGTGATACATTTTATTTATCCACAACCTCTCAAAGGACATTAATGTTTTTACACATCTTGAATCTTGTGAAGGATGATGTAATGTACACACAGTGTGTCTTGAGGGTTCTGGTATGAATTTTGAATACACATCCAACGGTGTTATAATTACATCATTGATAGCTCTATTTTTAAAATGGCTTTTGTGCACATTTATTACTAATTTATTCATGTGTATGTTTGAGTTGTGTGTACGCGCATGTGTGTGTGTGTGTTAGTGTTGGCACAGAACAGGTTTAGAAGTCTGAGGACAACTTGTAAGATTCAGTTCTCCCTTCCACCACGTGGGACAAGATTGTCAGGCTTGGTGTCAAATTCACTTACTTGCTCGGTTCACCTTCTCAACCTTAGTTAGCTTGAGTTTAGGTTGTCTGGGGAACACTCAAGACATTCTTTGCAAAATCTGAAACATTTTAATATTTCCAATGGCACATACACTTCCATTTCTCTTCTGATACTTGACAACTTTAGCTATTTTGGGTGGGAAATGGCAGTCACCCAAATCTCAGTGCTTTTTTCTTTTTCTTTTTCTTTTTTTTTTTTTTTTTTTGCTGGAGGAATGTTAAAAAGAATTTACTTGGTATAAAACCGGATTTGTTGTTTAAAATGATTTTGTTGATGAAGAGGCACGTCTCATATAATTTTTAAAGTATAAATATGGGATAAGGAAAGGAATCAAATTGCATTGCAGAGCATAAAGATTAGCTACTAAAATCCACTCCCTGGGAGCAAGCCGGTGAGGTCACATTTCCGCAAAAAAACATTTTTTTTTATAAAGTCTTTTCTAGCTATGTGTCATAAGCATTTGCTGCCTGTCTCAGACCTAAATGCTAGGATTACAGGTGTACTCCACTGCCCTTAGTTCCACATTACTTGGGAAAAATAGGCATTCAAACCTTTGCTCAGGTTTTACAAATGTTGAGTTGAAAGGTACTCCTTATATATTTTTATGTTCACATCTCACTAAGAATATGATTTATAAAAATTTGTCTACATGCCACAAGCTGCCTTTATTTCTCCTGATCACTTCTCTGTGCAGAAGCTTTTCTGATATCTTCCTATTTATCTACATTGCTTGATTGTTGATTCATTCTCTGTGAGCCCTTATGAACTCAGATTAGTTGATTCTGTGGGTTTTCTTGTGGTGTGGTGCCCTTGACCCCTATGTCTCCTACAATATTTTCTCTTCATCTTCTGCAGGATTCCTGGAGGTTCGCTTAAAGCTTGTCTGTGGGTCTTTCTTAACAGTAAATCGAAACATCTCATACAGTGTATGGCAACATCATCTCATACAGAGTGTGGCAACATCTTATAGGGCAAAAAGTCACTTTTCTATCTGCTTCTGGCTTTCTACTATTTTCTCACTTCTTTGGTGAGCACGAATGAGACCATGTAGCTACAGTGTTCTTATTCAAGCACTTGGAGATTAGAGCACTTACTTTCCTGTTCTGTGTTTCCTTGGTTATTCTAGTTTTCATTTGACTCAGCTGTTTGTGTCAGATCCTTAACTACTATAAGTAGCATGAAAATTTTATTTTGTTTGTTTTCTTCAGAGAGTTTCCATTCAATACAAAGATATTTGGCAACAAGAACATTGATGAATCCAATAATAACATTTAAACAATGCAAATCAGAAGAGTTAGATAATAGAAATTAGAAAAAATAGTATGCTTGGAGGAATAACTAGAATGAGAGTTAAAGATCTGAATAAATAATTTACACAAAAGAAGAATGCAATAAAGACTACTGACTCTTGGCCACTGCTCCCAGCTACTGGGAAATGTGTTGATTTCTGTTCATGTCCCCAGTTCTATGAACATTTTCCTTAGACTGAAAGTTATTGGTAGCAATGATGGTAAACCTGAGTCTGCAAAAGTGTTTCCATAATGAACAAATAAGTAAGCAAGTTTTACGGCCAAACGGTCCATCTTCAGAAACAAGTTTCTTTATAACAGCAATTAATACTTGGATCCAAAATAAATAAAGACATAAATCACTAAGGTGAGTAAGATCCTCCAGGAATGCCTCCCACAGGTACACCAATTTGTACATATCATCACACATCCAACTTCCTTCAGAAGAGATATGGAAGTCACATTGAGAATAAGTTCCTTGACTTACAACAACAATAAGATGCATTGAAAGCATCATTAAGCCAACTTGCTATATCTAGACTGTTCCAGGTGTAAGCATCATGGGAAGAAATGTCCTTTATGGAAGAGAAGGGAGTAAGTCTAGGTCTCATATTTGAGACCCAGTAACAGGACTGGGTACATGATGAAACCCAGCATCAGGGTGAATACAATAATGCCACCAGGCCTGAATCCACAGACTCAGTCACCATTGCTGAATTCTTCCATTGTCCTTCCACCAACCTCAGACAGCAGAGAGAAAATAAGACACCGCTTGCCAGGGAGAAAGGAATGAAAGTTCCTGAAGACTGTGTGTTGCAGTTCAGAACCAGACCCCCCTCATTGTCCTTCTCCAAAGAAAACCCAAAGGCTTTCATTCCTAGGTCAGAGTTCTCTAACTGGTTGAACCCTGAAGCTCACAGGGACAGATTTATTTGGACTTAGACCATCACAATCGCCATCCCTCATAGAACTAGAGCACTATTTCTCTTCTAGTGATTGCACAGGCTGTTGTGGTACAGTCCAGCACAGCATTAGCCTTGGCAGCCAGGAGACTATGCAGCATCTCCTCTAGCCTTGGACAGCACAGCAATTTTTAAGTCGGTGAGGAAAACCTTATACTCTAGAGCTGCTCACACCACACTGAGACAAGGTGTGGCAAGCATCTATACCAGTCTGAATCATGACCAGCTGTAACAGGAGCCTGAACATACACTGAGATTGTTGATCTTCGTGATTGTGAGATTCATTTGTAAACCAGGTTAGCATCAGTCTTCACTGCCAAAGGACTGCTTTCAGCAATGATACCAAACCTAAAAACGACCCTGTGAGTCAATTATCTATCTATCAAATAATATTTTATTTTCTATGCAACTTTAAACTTTATCTAATACAAATAATAAAATACCAAATAATTGAACTACATGATTCAGTTAACAGGAAATAGTACTTTTTGTTTAAAAACGTCACTTCATAAACTAATCATAAAATTATTTTTAAGGAATACGCTTTCTTAAATCACTTTTAGCATGTAGAATAATTACAAAATTACAATCATCAAAGGCTTTTAAAGGATAAAATTGTTAAGTGAGATAAAGTCTATTTCTTCAAGTAACAGTCATTTAATTATTTGTGTTTACTGAATTAATATATGCTTATAAATCAAAACAATTTTGGATTTTATATTATTAGCATAAAAATACTTTCATAATGAATAAAAGAGAAAGTAAAAAGGCCTATGACGGATTAATTTCTAACCTTGGACAAGTTAAAATTGTACAAATAATTACATTTTAGGTATTCATTGTTAAAATAAAAACTGAAATTTGTTTTCTGCTTCAAGTTCCTTTTATGCTTTAGGTTAATCATTTAATTAAACGCTATTACCTTTGTGAAGCAGAAAATATTCTTCTAAGTACTGCTGCAAAGGCTTGTTTAACTTGCTTATTCCTCAGAGTATAGATGAATGGGTTTAACAAAGGGGCAACTGAAGTGTTAAGTACAGCTATTCCTTTGCTCAAAGCAACTCTTTCATTTGCTGATGGCTTTATGTAGATAAATATGCAACTTCCATAAGTGAGGGAAACAACAAGCATGTGAGAAGAACAAGTGGAAAAAGCCTTTTTCTTTTGCTGAGTTGAAGGGAATTTGATAATCGTCTTGACAATGTGAGCATAAGAAAGGATTACTACTGCTAATGTGACAATGAGTGTCATGAGAGCTAAGACGAAGGAAGTTAGTTCTAGAACATGTGTGTCTGAGCAAGAAAGTTGTAGGACAGGAGAAACATCGCAAAGAAAATGGTCAATGACATTTGATGCACAAAAATCCAAGTTAAGGCCAATAATCAGTGGTGGAAAAATCACTAAGAATCCAGTTATCCAAGAACCCAGGACAAACTGATGGCAAACTTTGCTGCTCATGATGGATGTATAGTGCAAAGGCTTGCAGATGGCAATATAGCGGTCGTAGGACATGGTAGCCAAGAGGAAAAACTCTGTGGCCCCCAAGAATATGTAAAAGAACAATTGACATATACAATTATTGTAGGAAATTGTCTTTTCCTTGGTTACAATGGTGATTAAGAATCTGGGAATGCAGGTAGTTGTGAACAAAACTTCCAATAAAGAAAAATTACGGAGGAAAAAATACATTGGTGTCTTGAGGTAGGGATCTAACAGTGTGAGGGCAATGATAGTTAAATTTCCTAGCATACTCAGCAAGTAATTTAGCAAAAGACACAAAAAAATTACAATCTGTAACTGAGAATTATTTGTTAGTCCAAGAAGGGTAAACTCTATCTGTCTTGTATGGTTCTTCATTTTTCTTTGTGATCTCACTCAAATTCTAGGAAAAAAAGATATAAAATCCATGTGAGAAGGTATGCATCCAATAAACAATAAATTACAGGATCCATATTTCTAAACACAGCCCTTTCAAATGTAATATTCCTGTATATTGGAGATATGACAGTAACTACATGCCAACAATTCTCCTGTAAGTGTTTAAGGTAATAGAGACTTCAACTCACTATGGAAATTAATCTGAGCAACTTGTACTCTTTCAATATAAACTTTGAGTTAATTGTAACTAATTATTGATGATTTTTAAATTAGTAAAAAGCTTTGTGCTGGGAATCAATGACAATTTATATTAAGTATAAGATTACTTATTTTACCTACGTGTAATTATGACCATGTGACTAATCAAAATTTATAGTTTAATTAGTAAGTTTTAAATTTCATGCTAAAGTGTAAGTCTTGTTACCTCTCATAGCATTTCAGTGAATTACTGACAAAATCATAGAGGAATATAATCAAGATATTTAAGTTTAAATGACAAAGTATATAATAGTTGAATTTATATAAATTGAACTATTATACAATAAATTTCAATAAATTGAAAGAGCTGATTAAATAATTATAACCCAATTTATCCAAAATTCAAGACATAAAATAATTGTTTTAAACATCAGAATTTTGTAATTTGCAATCAAAATCATAAAAATAAAACCGGACACAAAAATGCATTGCCTCTTTTGTGAAGAGGTCCTTAGTTTGACAACTATTTTCACCATGTAACATTGTAAGACTAAAAACAGATTGGTAATATCTCATTATGCTCTTTATATCCTGGTATCCTCAGCAACTACTTATCATCCAATAAGTGACTATTAACCAAAGATGAGTTGGTATAAAAGGTATGTACTACTTGAATGAGATTACAACATTCAGGTAGTACTTTGCATTTGCAATTCTATGTTCTTATTGTGTCTTACCGCCAATGGTGAAAAAGCAACAGCAAATGAATTTAGTCTGAATACTACCAAAGAAAAAATAGAACACAAGAAGCATTATACTGTTAATATAACATGCTTATTAGAATTTTATAATTGATGTCAGAGATCTCTAGGAATCTTTATTCTATCATTAATTGTTCTATAGTCTGGGAAATTAACTTGTCTCAGTTTTCATCTTATAAAGTATGTAAAGCAGTTTTAACTTCATCTACAAAGGTCAAATGAAATGAGCACAGAGAACTACAGCGTCTAGTTGCAATAAAAAAAACAACACAAAACACTGATAGACACAGGTGTGGTGGCGGTTCTTTTTTTTTATTGAGAAAAGGAAAAAAAAGTTTCCGCTTCCTTCCAGCCTCCCATTTCCCTCCCCCTCCTCCCACCCTTCTCCCCCTCCCCCCACTCCTCTCCCCCTCCCTCTCCAGTCCAAAGAGCAGTCAGGGTTCCCTGCCCTGTGGAAAGTCCAAGGTCCTCCCCCCTCCATCCATGTCTAGGAAGGTGAACATCCAAACTGGCTAGGCTCCCACAAAGCCAGAACATTTAGCAGGATCAAAACCCAGTGCCATTGTCCTTGGCTTCTCATCAGCCCTCATTGTTCACCATGTTCAGAGAGTCCAGTTTTATCCCATGTTTTTTCAGTCACAGTCCAGCTGGCCTTGGTGAGCTCCCAATAGATCAGTCCCACTGTCTCAGTGGGTGGGTGCATCCCTCTGGTCCTGACTTCCTTGCTCATGCTCTCCCTCCTTCCGCTCCTCATTGGGACCTTGGGAGCTCAGTCCAGTGCTCCAGTGTGGGTCACTGTCTCTATCTCCGTCTATCACCAGATGAAGGTTCTATGGTGATATGCAAGATATTCGTCAGTATTGCTATAGGATAGGGTCATTACAGGTTCCCTATTCTCAGCTGCCCAAGGAACTAACTGGGGACATCGCCTTGGGCTCCTGGGAGCCACTCTAGGTTCAAGTCTCTTGCCAGCCTTAAGGTGGCTCCCTTAACTAAGAATTGTGCTTCCGTGCTCACCCATCCAACCTTCCTTTATCCCAATCATCTTGTTTCCCCAAGTTCCCCCCATCCTCCCCTACTCACTTTTCTCTCCCCATCTCCCCTTACCCCATCCCAACCCACCCCCAAGATACCAATTTTCTCCCCGGCCATTTTGTCTACTTCCCATAGGCAAGAGGATAACTATATGTTTTTCCTTGGGTTCACCTTTTTATTTAGCTTCTTTAGGTTCACCAATTGTAGACTCCGTGACCCTTATTTATGGCTAGAAACCAATTATGAGTGAGTACATCCCATGTTCATCTTTTTGGGTCTGGGTTACCTCACTCAGGATAGTGTTTTCCATTTCCGTCCATTTGCATGCAAAATTCGAGAAGTCATTGATTTTACCGGTGAGTAGTACTCTAATGTGTACTTTCTTCATCCATTCTTCCATCTAGGTTGTTTCCAGGTTCTTGCTATTACAAATAATACTGCTATGAACATAGTTGAACAAATGCTTTTGTCATATGATAGGGCATCTCTTGGGTATATTCCCAAGAGTGGTATTGCTGGGTCCAGGGGTAGGTTGATCACGAATTTCCTGAGAAACCGAAACAATGATTTCCAAAGTGGTTGCACAAGATTGTATTCCCACCAGCAATGGATGAGGGTATTTGTTCTTCAACAGCCTCTCCAGCAAAGGATACAATTGGTGTTTTTGATTTTAGCCATTCTGAAAGGTGTAAGATGGTATCTTAAAGTTGTCTTGATTTGCATTTCCCTGATTGCTAAGGAGGTTGAGCATGACCTTAAGTGTCTTTTGGCCATTTGAATTTCTTCTGTTGAGAATTCTCTGTTCAGCTCAGTGCCCCATTTTTAAGTGGGTTAATTAGCATTTTAAAGTCTAGTTTCTTGAGTTCTTTATATATTTTGGAGATCAGACCTTTGTCTGTTGCGGGGTTGGTGAAGATCTTCTCCCAGTCAGTAGGTTGCCTTTTTGTCTTAATGACAGTGTCCTTTGCTTTACAGAAGCTTCTCAGTTTCAGTAGGTCCCATTTATTCAAGGAGGCCCTTAATGTCTGTGCTGCTGGGGTTATACATAGGAAGCGATCTCCTGTGCCCTTCTGTTGTAGGGTACTTCCCACTTTTTCTTCTATCAGGTTCAATGTGTTCGGACTGATATTGAGGTCTTTAATCCATTTGGACTTGAGTTTTGTGCATGGTGATAGATATGGTTCTATTTTCATTCTTCTACAGATTGACATCCAGTTATGCCAGCACCATTTGTTGAAGATGCTTTCTTTCTTCCATTGTATACTTTTAGCTCCTTTATCGAAAATGAGGTGATCATAGGTTTGTGGGTAAAAGTTCGGGTCTTCTATATGGTTCCATTGGTCGACTTCTCTGTTTTTATGGTAGTACCACACTGTTTTCATCACTGTAGCTCTGTAATAGAGTTTGAAGTCAGGGATGGCAATGCCTGTTGTGAGGTTGCTGGGTTCTGGTGGTTTCATGTTGTTGCTGGGTTCTGGTGGTTTCATGTTGTTTTTCAGATTGTTGGGTGAAATCTTGCATTGGCGCCTGCCCATCTTTTCCTCCGAATGCTCCCCTATGGATTTTCTTTTACAGGAGCAGGTCTCCTTGCCCACTGATGTACCTTCCCAGTGATGTCACTCACCCATGATGGCTCTCCTGGTACCCAGATTGGATCTCCATGCTGCTTGGGAAGCTCGTAAACAAAGGGCCTACCTTGTTTGCTGCAGACAGGCTATTGAGACAAAGGAACTACTGCCCTCCTGGTTGCCCTCCAGATTCGGATTCGGCCCCAGCGCCCAAACAGGCTGAGCTGGGAGATGTTATTTGGCAAAGGGGGGAAGGAGGCGGGGGAGGGTTCTGGATGCAAGCTTGTTGGGATAGGAAGAGAGAGGAGGTATGGGGCAGTATTGCCCCTGCAGGATGACCAGGAAGTGTAGGAGGGATTAGGAAGGTCTGAGTTCCCAGTACCGGGCTGCTGTTGTACTCACTCACCCCAATGATGGCTCTCCTGGTGCCCAGATTGGATCTCCGTCATGGTGGCGGTTCTTAACAGCTGTAATTTAAAAGGGGACAGAAATACCACATTTTTATTATTAAGTAAATGGCACACTTAACAGACATGTAGCATTCAGAATGTAGAATGTTCTGAAAACATGCGGGTTTCAGTGAGTATGCTAAGAGCATTTTATGATCCAATAAAAAGAAACTGAAATTATGTCTGTAGCATCTTTGTTTAAAAACACACTATCTTTTACAGATACTACTAAAACAGTGTTAGAGTTTACTTATCAATAACATGTAGTTTAATGTTCAAGGAATTAATTTCAATTTTTAAATTTAGACATAATATTAACAAATTAAGTGATTTTTTGTTATTAAATTTATACAAGTCAGCTTTGAAACCCTATAGACTCAGTAGTTACTCAAGCATATAACCACATCTGCTGAATTTGATTTAAAGCAATAGCAATATATTCTTTAGCCAATGCAATAATAATAATAATAAATAATTCAACGAAATTTAATTGCTAATACTTTTAAAGCATGTATTACTTGAGAAAAACAATGAAAAAGTCAAACTTCTGATAATGTCGAGAAAAATATTGTTTTATAAAGGTTATCTTAGAAATAAGAGACTGTGAAGGTCTATATTTAAAAACTAAAATCAGCCGGGCCACCTTTAATCCCAGCATGCCTTTAATCCCAGCACTCGGGAGGCAGAGGCAGGCAGATCTCTGTGAGTTCGAGACCAGCCTGGTCTACAGAGCTAGTGCCAGGACAGGCTCCAAAACCACAGAGAAACTCTGTCTTGAAAAACCAAAAAAAAAAAAAAAACTAAAATCATAAGGATTCAATGTGTGTGTGTGTACTAAAACTGTTCTGTTATTCTCCTAATAATATCTCACTGTGTTTGACATTATTTGTTCCCATCTGCTGCAAGAAAATTTTCTTTGATGATGTCTAAGCAAGGCACTGAGTATAGTGGAATGCTATTAGGAATCATTTTATTGTTAACATTCTTTGAATGGAACAATAATACTCGACTTTACCAATGGTCCCTGGGCTATCTAGTCTCAGGTTCTTGTTCAAACTGTAGTGTTGCATAAGGGTTCTATCTTTCAAAGTCAACTTTAAGTCAAATCAGATACTGGCTGGTTACACCCACCAGTTTGTGCCACCATTGCACCAGCACAGCTTACAGGCAGGACACCATTGTAAATAAAGGACTGTGGCTGAGTTGTTGTTCATCTTTCTCCTTTAGTGGTATGCAAAGTTCCTTCCTTTCCCATAGCATAGCACACATGGGTGAAGGCTTTATGTAGGCTCCAGCTCAACTTCCCCACATTCAATGTTGTGTAGGTGTTGTCTTCACCAGTGGGATCTTGCCATCAGTTTTTGGAGAATAATCTGTAGTTTGGCAACAGCCTGGGTTGTTAAGGGGTTCCCATGGGCCAACATCTGAATTAGATGTATACAGTCTTGGTTCTTGAAGCTTCCTTTGGTAGCAAGAAATGGCCAACGGGGGCTCTGCCTCCCTCATTATTTGGTGATACCATTTACTTTGCCTTCATATATGTATATATTTTAGGAAACTTCTACTGTATTAAGTTTTCATACTACACTTAAATGACCCTTAATTTTAGCTGCATTTCATTTTATTCCCTTCCTCTTCTCCTTCTTTCCAACCCCTCTCCACTTGTCCATTCTGTTTAACCCTTCCCAATCCATCCACAACAACCTATTTTATTTCCCTTTTCTAGTAAGAGCTATCTGTGTACCTTCTCATCCCTTACTCTATACTTAACTTCTGTGGTTCTAAAGATTGTAGTCTAGTTTTCATTGACTTAAGAGCTAATATCCACACATAAGCAAATACATACCATATTTGTCTCTTTGGGTTAACTGACTCAGGATAATTTTTCTATTTCTATCCATTTATCTTTAAATTTATTTTTTTAAGAGCTGGGTGTTATTCCACTGTGTAAATATACCACATTTCTTTATTTATTCATCTGTGAGGTGAATCTAGATTATTTCTCACATTATTACTAAAGTAGGAGTGGCTATGGTTGATCAAGTTTCTCTGTAGGAGGGTGAATTTCCCAGGAGTGGTATAGCTGACTCTTGGTGTAGATCTATGCTCAGCTTTATGAGGAAATGCCACACTGATTTTCATAGTGACTGTACAAGTTTACACTCCACCAGCAATGGATGAGTGTTCCCCTTATTCCATATTCTTGCCAGCATGAACTGTCATTTATTTCATTGGTCTTGAGTATTCTGAAGGATATAAGATGTTTTGTTTTGCATTTTCCTGATGGCTAAGGATGTTGAACATTTCTTCTAGTGTTTCTCAGGAATTTGAACCTTTTTTCAGAATTCTCTTGTTATATCTGTACCCCATTTTAAAAGTTGTGTTGTTTTCAAGACATGTATTTTCAGAGGTCTTAATGTATTTGGATATATCCTTCTATCAGATGTATAGTTTGTAAAAATCTTTTTTCATTCTGTAGGTTGGCCTATAAATAACATTGTCCTTACATATACTGAAACTTTTCATTTTCATGAGATTTCATATATCAGTTGTTGATTTTAGTGCCTGCTCTAGCAGTGTCTGTTTAGAGAGTCTTTTCCTGCACCAATGAGTTCAAGGTTATCTGATTTAATTTTGAGGTCTTTGATCCATTTGGAGCTGAGCTTTGTGAAGGATGCTATACATAAAATTATTTGCATTCTTCTACATGAAGAAATTCAGTTTGTCCAGCACCATTTGTTGAAGGTGCTGTAATTTTCCCAGTATGTATTTCTGGCTTCTTTATTAAATGAAAAAAAAAAAACAACAGCTGTCTATAGGTATGTTTACTTTTGTGTGTATCTTAAAGTTGATTTCATTGATATTTGTTTCTGTTTTTGTGCCAATACCAGCCTGATTTTATTACTATAGCTCTGTAGTACAACTTGAAATCAAGAATGGTGAGACCTCTAGCAGTCCTTTCTTTATTCAGGAATGCTTTAACTATCTGTTTTTGTATTGTGTTTTGATGACATATGTATATTTATTAAAACTTAAGTTGCCAGTTTGAATTAAAAATTACTGGGTCCAGTGTGATGGTTTGAGGAAGAGTATAAAATGCTGGTGCCACAATATGCTGACCCCGAGTTGAGCCAGGGAACCAGAGGTAGATGTAAAAAATTGAATCTCCAAAGTCTTTCTCTGACTGTACACATATGGGTCATGGTATTTGTGCTCCCTCACTTGCACTCCATGTCAGACACATACCTTCTCTACCATAAGTAGTAATAATAAAATTGTTTTTGAAGGAGTAAACGACAAAATTATGAATAAAGTAAACACAGTGAAAATTAAGAGTTGTTTAAAATGTACTTTCTAACTTCAATAAATTGGACTCAAAGACTCATTAATCATAATATAAAGAGCTCTTTAAGAATACATAATTTTGACAGTCTCATTCTTAGATTCTTGGAGGCAGGATTGCCATTTCAGACTGAGGTCGAGCCCCTACGCAGTCCCTTTTTAAATTACACAAGAATTGAGTAACTGGAGAGATGGGATCGTTTCCTCTGGTACCATAGGCAACTCAGCTGCCTGATGCGGGTAATCACAACCCAACCCAGTTCTTCTGGGAAGTAACCGCTGAGCGAGTGGGCCAGAGCCAGAGACTGCTACTGGTCTGGATGTGAATCTGGGACCTTCAAGGGAGTAGACCTAAGAGGACCCCTGAGGGTCTGAGCATGAGTCTAGGACCCTCGAGGTACTAGGCCTGAGCCAAGCAAGACCTCTGCCAGTCTGGGCATGAATCTTGGACCTCCAAGGGAGTAGGAAGGAACCAGAGATCTATGCGGGTCCAGGCATGAGACCTGGACCTCAGAGGGAGTAGGCCTGAGCCAGGACAGCTGTGGGTCCAGGAATTGTTCTGGGACATCAAAAGAAATAGGCAAGAACCTGAAACCTCTGCAGATCTGAGTGTGAGTCTGTGACCTCTGAGGGAGTAAGCCTGAGCCAGGTTCTCTGCAGTTTTGGGTGCACCCAAGTCTGGGAACTCTAAGGCAGTAGACTGGACCAAGAGACCTTTACAGGACCAACTCCAAGTCAGGGAATTCTGCAGGAGGGGATCCAGACCAGGATTTACAGAAACAGGTTAAAATCAGTAACCTTGGCCAAAATAAGCCTGAGACAGCAAACTCCAAGGGAGCACAGCAAAGCACGGGAGTGCTGAGCTATCTCCAGGAACATGGCATAACCAGCAGCGTAACTAGAACTGTGGCACTGACTATACCATGAGGAACAGCCATCTGAGCTTTGGATTCACTGGCACCTCAAAGTTTATCCAACAGAATCTCAGACAGACCCAACCACATCTATTAGAGGAAAAGATGAGGAGAAGAGGTAAGATCACATGCTACACCACAAAGAGCAACACAACACCAGTAAAACCTAAAGACCCTACAAAACAAGACATGAACAACTAAATATAGATGAAGCAGAAGAAATTGACCTAAAAAATAACTTTAGGAGAATGTTTGAAACTCTGAAAGAAGAAATGAGAACTTCTCTCAAAGAAATGGTGGAAAAGACAAACAAAAACTGGAAGACATCAACAAATCCCTTAAAGAAAACCAAGAAAAAGAAATCAAACATATGAAAGAAACCATTCAGGGCTTGAAAACTGAAATAGAGACAATAAAGAAAAGAGAAGATGAGTTAATTATAGAAATAGAAATCATGAGAAAATGATCAGGAGCCACAAACACAAGCATAAACAGCAGAATACAAGAGATGGAAGAAAGAATCTCAAGTACTGAAGATACAATAAGGAAATAGACTCATCAGTTAAAGAAAATATTAAATCTAAGAAAAGCTTAACCCAAAATATCCAGAAATATGGGACACCATAAAAAAGCCCAAATCTAAGAATAATAGGGATAGAAGAAGGAGAAGATCAACTCAAAAACACAGAAAGTTTATTTAACAAAATCATAGAAGAAAACTTTCCCAACCTAAAGAAAGATATGCCTATGAAGATACAAGTTAGAGAACACCAAATAGACTGGATCCAGAAAACAAGACCCCTCACCACATAATAATCAAAACACTAAACATATGGTGTGGGACAATTGTCTATATTCTCTCAATTATGTTTTAAATAAATGCCAATTGGTCAGTAATTAGGCAGGAAGTATAGGCAGGACAACCAGACAAGAAGTAGAACTGGGTCAATGAGAACAGAAGTATTCTGGGAAGAAGGAAGCTCTTTTCTGAGTTTTTTGAGCCCACAACAGAAGAAGCAAGATGTAACAACCCCGCTGAAAAAGGTACTGAGCCATGTGGCTAACATACATTAGAATAATGGGCTAATATAAGTTATAAGAGCTAATAAGAAGCCTGAGATACTGGGCCAATCAGTTTATACTAATGTAGAACTCTGTGTGATTTCTGTGGGACTTAATGACTGCAGGAACCCAGTAGGACAGAAACCCCAACAACAAACATACAAAGTAAAGAAAGAATATTAAGAACTGAAAAGAAAAAAGGCCAAGTAACATTTAAAGGTGGACCTATCACAATAACACCTGACTTTTCATTAGAAACAATAAAAGCCAGAAGGTCGTGTTCAAGCATTATACAGACATTAAGAGACCATGGATGCCAGCCCAGACAATTATACCCAGCAAAACTTTCAATCACCACAGAAAAACAAACCATGATATTCCATGACAAAACTAGATTTAACCAATATGTAGCCACAAACCCAGCCGTACACAAAATACTAGAAGGAAAACTCCAACACAAGGAAGTTAGCTACACCAACATAAACAGAGACAATTGATGATCTCATATCAGCAAATCCCAAAGGAAAAAAAATGCACAAATTAAGATCACCAACAATGACAATTAAATTAACAGGAGATCGCAATCACTGGTCATTAACATCCCTTAATATAAATGGGCTCAACTTACCTATAAAAAAGCACAGGCTAACCGATTGGATAATAAAACAGAATCCATCCTTCTGCTGCATACAAGAAAAACACCTCAAATTCAAAGACAGATGTTGCCTCAGACTAAAGGGTTGGGAAAAAATATTCCAATCAAATGGACCTAAGAAACAAGTGGATATAGCTATCCTAATATCTAACAAAACAGATTACAAGCTAAAATCAGTCAAAAGGGACAAAGAAGGACATTACATATTAGTCACAGGAAAAATCCATCAAGAGGAAAACTCAATACTAAACATCTATGCTCCAAATACAAGGTCATCCTCATATGTAAAAGAACCACTTCCAAAGCTTAAGTCATACATTAAACCACACACACTAATAGTGGGGGACACTCTCCTCCCCCCAAAGTCAGTAAGACAAAAAATTAACAGGGAAATAAGCGAAGTAACAGAAGTTATTCCTCAAATGGACTTAACACACATCTATAGAATATTTCATACAAACAGAAAAGAATATACCTTCTCAGCACCTCATGAAACCTTCTCAAAATTGACCATATACTCGGTAACAAAACAAACCTCAACAAATACAAAAAAAATTGGAATAACCATTTGTACCTTATTCGATCACCCTGGTTTAAAACTAGAAATCAACATTCATAATAATTCCAGAAAACTCACAAACTCATGGAAATTAAACAATGCTCACTTGAATCATCAATGGGTCAATGAAGAAATAAAGGGAGAAATTAAAGACTTACTAAAATTCAATGAAAATGACTACTCAAAATACCCAAATTTATGGGACATAATGAAAGCAGAATTAAGAGGAAAGGTCATAGCACTAAATGCCTACATAAAGAAACTGGAAAAAATCTACACATGTGAATTAACTGAACATTTGAAAACTTGAGAGCAAAAAGAAGCAAACTCACCTAAGAGAACTAGATAGCAGAAAATAATCAAATTGAGAGCTGAAATCAACAAAATAGAAAAAAAGAAGACAATACAAGAATCAATGAGACAGAGAGTTGGTTAATAGAAAAAAATCAACAAAAAGGACAAACCTTTATCCAAATAACCAAAAGATAGAGAGAGAATATCCAAATTAATAAAATCAGAAATGAAAAGGGGAACATAACAACATATATGGAGGAAATACAGAGAATCATCAGGTCATATTTTGAAAACCTGTACTCCACAAAATTGGAAAACATAAAGGAAATGGACAACTTTCTGGGATTAAAGATGTGCATCACCACTGCCCGACTTACATAACTTTTACACCAAGGCTCAGGGAAATTCCCAGAATAGGGTCAAATCAATTACAAGAGTGAGGGACCAGGAAACCTGCTTGTGACTTAGAGAAATTACAGGGAACATACATCCAAAATAGAGTTTTAAAGAATGATTTTGTTCATTATCTTATTCCTTGACTTGATATTTTTCTCTTTGCAAATATTCCTTCTCTGTAAAATGCATTTGGCTTTTCTGTAATCAAATGTGGGCATCCAGTTATTTTCAAATCTAAAAGAAGGTATTTGTTTTTCAACAACTGAATTTGGCAGTTAGAAATTATCAGTAAGTTATGCTTGCTCAAAATACATTGATCACAACCAACATTTCCAAAGGACTTTCCCCTCCTATTTTAGCAATGTAATTAAGACATGTATATTTGATATTCTTGGAAAAAATAACTTCTAACCTTTCATGTTTAAATGACTTCTAACACTGTCAAGATTTTCTCTAATTAGCCAACAGGAGCACCACAATTTTCTCTGCAGTTCTCTAGTGCGGTGTCTGGGTTAAAATTAAAACTAGAAATTCAGATACAAGTCCACAAAACAGACTTAAAATATGAGCTGTAACATAGGTGTTTTATGAAATGAAAAAGAAAAAAAGTTTATGACTGGATCGCTTCTATTTTGTGTAAGTTTCATTTTGTATATAATTATTCTTTAAAATTTTAAACAGTATGTTTTATTCTTTGGATATGTCATACATTTACAATGTGTATTGAACATATTTATTCATCACTGCCTTTGTCTCCTTTCAGTATCACATTCTCCCTCCAAGTTTCATGTTGTCTTTTTATTTCTTTGTTACGAGTAAAATATTCTTAAATGTATTAAAGGAAACTAAGTTTACTATTTCACTTACCATTAAAGAACTTGTTAGCATCCATCATCTTTTCTTGAGGATATGAACAACCAACCACACTTATAGGCAAATATACTCAGTAAAAATTATATTTAATTTTGTGAACAGGAAAATCAACACAAAGGAATCTTTTGGGTTAATTAAAAGCAGCCTATTAAGATGTGAATTTTTCAATCAAAGTGATATTTATTTGCAGTCACATCTCTGAGTGTCTCAGCTCATGCCTTAGATAACAAGAAATTTTATATCAATTTTTAAAATACCAGAATAATCCTGTGATTATGCATATATGTCCACCTAATCCAATCTCACGCAACTTCATAAAAATTGTTATTGCTGAAATTATCTGTTGGAAGCTAGCTAATGCCAATCTCCAATTATTTAAACAGTACCAAGGGCTCTCTCAAGGAAATCTAAGGGGACATAGTCCCCAAGGAAAAGAAAGAATCATTTAAAAACATGGAAAGCAACTTAAAAACACCAGTAAGCTTTTCATATTTATCATTGAATTAAAACAAGTTTAGATGGAGGTTGTGACTTAAATGAGAGATGAGTTGGGAAGATGACAAGTTCAATTCAGATTATTTACATCATGAGACCTTATCTCGAAAGTAAAAGCTCTACTTAAGATGTTGAGGCAGGAGGGTTGCCAAAACTATGAGGTGGATCTAGGTGACATAGTGATTACTAGACCATCAAGGACTATCATAGCAATATTTCCCTCCAAAAATTTTATTTTTACAAATATAATGATATAAAGTACCATAATGTTCATTACATTAAAAATAATCACTTTGGGGATGGAGGTTGGCACATTGGGTAAAGTGCTTGCTGTTTAAGCCTCAGAACATGAGTTTGGAGTCCCCAAACCCATGTAAAATCTGAATACAGTGTTTCTGCACCCTAGGGATGCTATTTCTGTGATCTAACTCACTGGTCAGATGGACAAGCAAAAACAGATTCAATAAAAGATTATATCTCAAAATTTAGGTCAAGTCATCAAGGACAGACATCATGATCTTAGACACTAGTCTCTATACATCTGACTGAGTGGAAACCTCCTCAATAAATAAATAAAATATGCAATAATGTAACAGAAATTTGAAATATAATAGAATTCTTTGACTTATTAAAATGTTAAAGGTATTAAATTATTTGCAAATAAATGTCCGTATACATTGATACAAAATATAAAATTAAACAGATAGTTTTTAAAAATAATTCAGATTCCTTATTTCCTTGAATTGATATACACTTCCTAATGAACCCTAAGTGTGGGCTAATGTTAACAGGAGATAACTTTAAAGTGATTGTTTTGCAGGCAATAGATGTCTCAGTGAATTCAGGTACTTGCTGCCAAGCCTGACAAACAGAGTTTGACCCTTAAGAATTTTATAGTAGAAGGAGAAAACCAATTGCCATACGTCATACTCTGGTCTTCATTGTTGGACACTGTTGAACACACACACACACACACACACACACGCCAGAAATAAATACAATATAAAATTTAAGATATTGTAGAGTTATTATTTTATATAGTAAAAATATTGACGCTAGATTTCTATTGAGATGTTTACAGATAAAATTTTATACCAAGAAAAATCTTATCTTACCTTTTAATTCTAAAAGAAATGAATATTTTTATTTACAGATAGGATCTTCCTATAGATCCCAGATTCACCTCAGCCTTGTGAGGTAAATGTGCCTTAGCATCTCAAGTGCAGGGATTGCAGTTAAGTGTCAGCATTCTAACAAAGTGATATATCTCTAGCAAAATCATCACTATTATGACATTGTATTTAAATAACAGAGCATAACTCCTTCAAACCTATATACCTTAGTTCTGCAAAATCAATATGATGAGTGAACAAAACACATGTGTTTTACATAATTAGAATGGGAATTATCTACTAGAATTCATTTTGGCAAAAAAACACATTCAAAATTATTAATTTTGTGAGATAACCTGTAATTTCAGAATGGTTATTCTGGGATGGTGGCATGGTGGTGAAATGTAAAGGTTTGAGGGTAAAGTAATATAGAAGGTTTGGAAAGACAACACTCTTAAGAAAAGTGGTATTTGAACAGTGTGTCTAGGGGCATAGTAAAGGCTTAGCTGTCAAAACCTATTTCAGTTGAATAACTCTGTAATAGCTAACAAAGCTGTTTAGCAGGAAGAATGTATGTTAACTAAATGGATCATCACTAATACATGACAATGAAACATTCTCTTGAGAGATTTGGTGTTATTTTTAAGATGTTGGTGCTTTGATTGCTACAAATCTGGATATATATATAAATGTAAAAATATATAAATATTTCACATTTTCTCAAGTTGAAAATGTTTTACTGCATAAAAGAGTCACAGATTTAAAAAGAACATATAGAAAAATGTCCAGAAGCCAAATATATTTCTAAAAGAGTTAATAAAATGAAATACCTTTGAAAATATTGCTTATTATTCTTAACTTTAAAACATTCTGATTAGGATACAGAATTGAATTTCAAGTCTTCAAAAGCATTTTACCTAAAACTTAAATTCTTGGTTAAAAAGGAGAATTAATTCTTAAAATGCCTTGGTTTCACTGGAGGAGTGTTTATCAACACATGGATGTGTATATGTGCCATTCTGTGACTGTACCATACACATAGGATGATATGCACAATAGATAAGTAATTTCAGAGGGTTGTTGTTACGTCCTTGTTCACATATCATATATCTATTTATGTAACAGTAATAATAAAATAATTGAGAATAGGAAGAGAGGTGGGAGGGTTTGGAGGAAAGAAAAGGAAAGGCATGGATGTTATAATTCTATTTTAATTATAATGTATAGGACTAATAAATGCATTGACTTAACATTTGTAGAGAGCTGCTGTGAGAGTATACAGCAGGTGACAATTAGTGTTCAGCAGGCAGACCCAGCAGATGCATGATTCCCAGGTGGGGAGCCCCATCTAGCATAGCTGTGAGGCCACTGACCGTGGACCCTAGTTGCTCTTGTCTGTAATTTCTCTCATGAGTCCCTTCATGACTCCCCTAAGAACTTCATTTCTTCCCTAATAACAGCTTCGCTTATATTCTGACCGCTTGTGTGTTATCGCATGTATATATTCTATCTATCGGGCACACATATAGCTGTGGATGATCTAGAGGATGATTCTACTTAAGTTGTGTAATAATGATTAACAGAAATACTAGGATATTCTTCATAATTCAGATTGACATAGGAGATTTCCCAGCTACTAAAACAGGCTTTTAGCCAAGACCTCAGCAGATTCAAAGCAGGCTGGTTGGACCTAGAAATAATATATAAGGTCATTCTCCAGATGTAGTTTTGTTGATTCAGTGCCAAAACTTGAAACAACTTTAGTCTGCATGTAGTCCCAGTCTTAGATTCAAGGTCCTGCTAACTAATTGTTATTGTTAAGTCTTGATTTCCAATGTCATTTGCTGAGTACCCTCACCAACTTAGAGCTACATGCATGGATCTTTGTGACATTCCTAGCCCAAGAGAAACTATGTGGCTTAACTTATGTTTAGAGTTTGGGCAGTGCCCTGAAATACAACCTATAATTGTCCAGAGTTTGGCTGTGACACGGGAGAAGCAGCAGACAGAAACAACCATGTTGAGAGAAGGCTGATGTGGGAGAGAGAAATGTGAGTAGAAGGAGAAGCATGAGAGAATATGAGAGGATAAATGAGTGAGGTGACTTGAGAATGAATGAGTGATGGAGAAGTATGTGGGTGTGAGTTTGTGTGTGTGAGGGAAAGCTATTTGTGTAGGAGCTGCTGCTATATAGAGGAGCTGCATCTAGGAACTGTCTCAAGTGCTGAGAGGATATGTAAATGAGATGCAGAGCTATGGTTGTGTGGAGATTTGTAACTGTAGGGGCAAGGAAAATGAAGCTGTGTAGACGAGAGATGTGGAGGAGAAATGTGCGTAAAGGGAAGATGCGTAATCATGTGAAATTGAATATCAAAATATGTATCTTGGTGGGACAGAAATGTTTGTACATGAACAGACACTGTCAAGAAAGACACTAAGATAAAGTAAAGGAGAATGTGTCATCAGGAAAGTGAGTGCTTATTCCTTTTTTCTTATGTTACCAACAGAAACAGTGTGTCTCCTTATTTACCCCTCAGATAGAAAAGTCTAGCCCCCATGGCATTCGTGGATTTTCTCATATACCCTGGTGTTTACTTCTGGGGGCTGGCCTCCCAAAAGTGAGCAATAAGCATTTTTTGTTTTTACATTTAATTTTTTTTATAAAAAACTATATAATCATTTCCTCTTTCCATATCTTCCCATATACATCCCTTGCTCTCTTTCAAAGCTATGACCTCTAGTTCTTTATATATTCATATACATGCGTACCCTACAACACATGGGCACAGGAGACTACTTCCTATGTATAACCCCAGCAGCACAGACATTAAGGGCAACATTGAATAAATGGGACCTCCTGAGACTGAGAAGCTTCTGTAAAGCAAAGGACACTGTCACTAAGACAAAAAGGCAACCCACTTACTGGGAGAAGATCTTCACCAACCCCGCAGCTGACAAAGGTCTGATCTCCAAAATATATAAAGAACTCAAGAAACTAGACCATAAAAGGCTAATCAACCCAATTATAAAATGGGGCACTGAGCTGAACAGAGAATTCTCAACAGAAGAAGTTTAAATGGCCAAAAGACACTTAAGGTCATGCTCAACTTCCTTAGCGATCAGGGAAATGCAAATCAAGACAACTTTAAGATACCATCTTACACCTGTCAGAATGGCTAAAATCAAAAACACCAATGATAGCCTTTGCTGGAGAGGTTGTGGAGAAAGGGGTACACTCATCCATTGCTGGTGGGAGTGCAAACTTGTGCAACCACTCTGGAAAGCAGTGTGACGGTTGCTCAGGAAATTCGGGATCAACCTACCCCTGGACCCAGCAATACCACTCTTGGGAATATACCCAAGAGAGGCCCTATCATACAACAAAAGTATATGCTCAACTATGTTCATAGCAGCATTGTTAGTAATAGCCAGAACCTGGAAACAACCTAGATGCCCTTCAATGGAAGAATGGATGAAGAAAGTATGGAATATATACATACTAGAGTATTACTCAGCAGTAAAAAACAAGGACTTCTTGAATTTTGCATGCAAATGGATGGAAATAGAAAACACTATTCCGAGTGAGGTAAGCCAGACCCAAAAAGAGAAACATGGGATGTACTCACTCATATTTGGTTTCTAGCCATAAATAAAGGACATTGAGCTTATAATTCGCGATCCTAGAGAAGCTAAATAAGAAGGTGAATCCAAAGACAAACATATAGGCATCCTCCTGAATATTAACCTTCATCAGGCGATTAAAGGAGACAGAGACAGAGACCCACATTGAAGCACGGGACTGAAATCTCAAGGTCCAAATCAGGAGCAGAAGGAGAGAGAGCACGAGCAAGGAACTCAGGACCAAGAGGGGTGCACCCACACACTGAGACAATGGGGATGCTCTATCGGGAACCCACTAAGGCCAGCTGGCCTGGGTCTGAAAAAGCATGGGATCAAACCGGACTTGCTGAACATAGCAGACAATGAAGACTACTGCGAACTCAAGAACAATGGCAATGAGTTTTTGATCCTACTGCACGTACTGGCTTTGGGGGAGCCTGGGCAGTTTGGATGCTCACCCTACTAGACCTGGATGGAGGTGGGTGGTCCTTGGACTTCTCACAGGTCAGGGAACCCTGATTGCTCTTCGAGCTGATGAGGGAGGGGGACTTGATCGGGGGAGGGGGAGGGAAATGGGAGGCGGTGGCGGGGAGGAGGCAGAAATCTTTAAGAAATAAATAAATAAATAAATTAAAAAAACTATATAATCATTTCCTCTTTCCATATCTTCCCATATACCTCCCTTGCTCTCTTTCAAAGCTATGACCTCTAGTTCTTTATATATTCATATACATGTGTACAAATACATATAGATACATACATATCATATAAACATACATATATTCCTATAAAGGAATAAATATAACCTTCTCATTTTAATATATATACGTGTGTGTGTGTGTGTGTGTGTGTCTACCCCAAATGTATCTTTTTCGGTGTTGGTCACTTGGAATTTGCTAACCAATTGGTATTCTTTTTTTGTGGAAGCCTATTTCTACAGATCTCAGCATTTCTTAGTTGCCTGTAGTTCTTTGTTTAGCATCCTGAACTTTCCCCTTTAGACCTGAGCATGCATACTGGTGTTTCTCTTATCCAGGTCATGTTCAGGGAGTCATGTTGGGAAGACTTCTAAATATCTGTCTTTATAACCACAGGTAAGTGTAGTCTCATCCTTTATTAAGGAAATTTATCTTTTCAATAAGGAAAGACCATTATAGTGGGTAAAAGTGGGGAGTTGTGGAACCCAGCTCCAGTGTTTACATCTATAGCAGAACTAATGCACCAGAGGCTCAAGATTTGTTACACAAGAGAAGGCAAAAAAGATTTTAAGAACAAGAGAAATAGGGAGTTTGCTGTGAGAATGTGCCTTCCAGAAATATAAGCTGCACCCTTGACAAACCAATAGCTGCCTAAGCATTGTTTGTATTCAGTAATCATTCAACGATACTTTCCAGTTAACTTAAAGAATATCCTACATCAAACAAAGAGACTTTAGAAGGTTTCAGAATACAAACAATATATTGCATTTCATTGCTCTTTCAAGATAAACAAGTTTAATTAACATATTTCCTCTTAAAATGAAAAACTCTACTTGTAAAAGATAAATGCAACTCCAACCATGAAGAAAATAAATATTTTCCATGGAAAGTTTTAGATATTCTGAATCTTTTTGTCTATTCCCTGAGCATTAAAGGTGATGGATAAAAACTGGTATAATGTTCTCTTAGTTTTTCCTAAGTAAAACACCATATTAAAAATTGGTAAGGCAGGGCAGTGGTGGTGCACGCCTTTAATCCCAGAACTTGGGAGGCAGAGGCAGGCGGATCTCTGTGAGTTTGAGTCCAGCCTGTTCTACAAGAGCTAGTTCCAGGACCCAAAGCCACAGAGAAACCCTGTATCGAAAAACCAAAAAAAACATGTTAAAATACATTCATTTTCCTTCATATAATGAAATAGAGTAGTGTTGGTGGCTGTGTCAGAGCAGCAGCAGGTAGGAATTGAAGTTCATTTGTCTTGCAGGGATTTTTCTCCTGGATGAGCTCAGGTTAGATTGAAATATTTTGACAATAGCTTTGAGGTAAAGAATCAAAAACAAAGCAGCACAATTATTACTAACTGACATACTTTCCTTGCGAAGATTGATTGTTGATCAAGGATGATGAGTAATTCCTTATACCCATTTCTTCCCTCAATACCCTGATATAAAAAAAAAGATTGATGAGCGGGTGTGCACCCTAAAGATTTAAAATAGAGCTTACTGATTGCTTTTTGTATACAAAAGTTAAGATTTGTGATTCCTTTAACATGCCTTATAAGATTATCTTTCAAGATAAGTAATAAAGTGATTTGTCTTGCTTTGTAACTGCAAAGATTCAGTCTACCAGTAAAAGAATACCTTGCTTGCTTATACTGGTCATCTGTAACAAGTTTCTTGGGTACAAATGTATGTGGGCTTGTGAGACTATTTATTTTTCATCTGTTAACACATAAAATGTTTAATCATGTTAAGGTATATGGAAAACAGGACGTTTTTACTTGTATTGATTGTAATCATTCACTTGAAAGATAGACTATAACCACATTGTTGTTTTTATATTGCCTGAAAGATTTAGCTGGGGTATATAAGCTATAAGAAAAAGAATAAAGAGTTAGAAAGAGTTAAAAAGAAAACATCGACAATGAGAGAGTTAGGAGAAAAACATCAAGAGAGCGAGAAGGAAAACACCAAGAGAGAGAGAAAAAAAAAATCATTTCAGGATAGAGATAAGAAAAGAGAATACAGAACACAGAATCAGAACATATAAGAAGAATAAAGAAAGAAGGATTAAGAGAGTGTGGAAGGGTCCTTTTCACTTAACCCCCTCAAATTAAAAAAATCATAATATGTGCCAGCTCTATATTTCAGCCCAGTGCTGCTGGGGACTGGTCCCCAAGGCAACGACTGAATAATCATTTCTTTGAGAAAGATGCAATCCTGTGTATTGTATTAACGAATGCCCTTTTCACTTGCTGATTCCTCAAGGTGTAGATAAAAGGATTCAGAAGTGGAGCCACTGAGGTGTTGAGCACAGCAATTCCCTTGGAAATAGATACTCTCTGCTTGACTGATGGTTTAACATACATGAAGATGCAGCTGCCATACGAGAGGGATATCACAATCATGTGAGAAGAACACGTAGAGAAAGCCTTCTTCCTCTGGCTGGTTGAAGGGATTTTTAGAATCGTCATGGCAATGTAGGTATAGGAAATTATGACCAGTAACAATGTGAGTAAGAGTGTCACCAAAGCCGAGACAAAGCCCATCGTCTCCAGGAGCTGCGTGTCTGTGCAGGAAAGCTGCAGGAGAGGAGTGGTGTCACAGTAGAAATGATCAACAATGTTGGAAGCACAGAAGTCAAGATTCAAGCCTAACAGGAGTGGTGGAAAGATGATTAGGAAGCCAGTAAGCCAACAACTGAGGACCAACTGCATACAGACTTTATTGTTCATGATAGTCATGTAGTGCAGGGGCTTGCAGATGGCCACATAGCGGTCATAGGACATGGCTGCCAGCAAGAAAAATTCGGATGCTCCAAATAGGATAGCAAAAAACAATTGAGTTAAACAATCACCATAAGAAATGGTTTTGTCCCCAGCTGCCATAATAGCAAGCAATTTGGGGATGCATGTAGTAGTGTAGGAAATCTCTAAGAAGGAAAAGTTCTGAAGGAAAAAATACATGGGGGTCTTCAGGTGAGCATCCACCAGGGTGAGTGTGATGATGATCAGATTGCCAGTGATGCTGAGCAGGTAGGTAAGAAGCAGGAAGATGAATAAGAGAACTTTCCACAGCGGGTCATCAGTCAAACCTGCTAGGATGAAATCTGTCACCTTTGTGTGGTTCTTCATTGTGGTCCTCTGGTTGTTATCTGCTCTAAATGGACAAGAGAGAGGTGGGTGGAGGGAGGTTATCACTACAGAAGCATGCTAGTGATAAGTAATGCTGAAGTACCCTAGTTGTTGAGAAGGCAAGGGTTCAGACAGCAACACAGTACTCATCAACGATCTAAAGAGAGTTGTGCCAGGAAAATAGTAGCTTATAGCTTCATGGCATCTGGACAGAAAACAAAATATTAACTTATAATTCTATTTGTGAATAATTTATATAATAGTGCTAATCATTCATCTCTTTTATATTAATGCATAAGGAAAAATTAAAGGAACTGAAAATGCTTTTCTCTTACTTTCTTATATCTCTTAAAATTGATATGGTATTACCTTTCTCTCAATTAAAGAGGTTGGCTTGAGCAAAATTTTAAAAAGTTTGCATACAAATCCAAATTTCCCTAAATCACAGCAGTGTGTATTTTTATCTCCCCCTCACTCTCCCTGTCCCAGTCCCCCCACACGCATGCACGCACACACATGCAAACACAGGAACAAGCACATTCACATGCCTTCTTCAGTATCTCATATAAGACTATCATCAATTACCTCAACTAATCAGGTTTAAGGATTTTAACCCTATCACTGCTTTCATGACTGTGTTCTTATATCATAAGTTTAAATGAAGTCTAGGCAATACTTTCCTTTCCAGTCTTATTAATATCTCAATTGCTTTAATTTTTGTTGTTATCTTATATTCTGTGTACTTTCTACTCCAATACCAAGTCAGTGGGAACAGTCTTGTACAACCAATATTAGTAGCAAACTATAGTGGTTGCTTTCTGGGGTAATAATATTGACAATGCAGTAAAATAAATTAATATTAGTGTAGCGAAACACCAAAAATGCAAACATAGAAATATGGTTTTAGAGGTAGGGGTATCAAGACATAGCAATCTGGAAATCTAGTGAGATAAAGATCTTTAGAGATGGATCATGGGCTTGAAAAAGAAAAAGGTTAGTGAAGCTCAATTGTTCTGTGAGAGGGACTGTTCTGCATGAAAATTTTCTCCACCGATTATTAGTACTTTTTTGAAAAAAGTATTTATTTTACATCCAGGCCACAGTTTCCCTTCCCCCTCAATTCTCAGTCTCTTCTGCAACTGTCTCTGTTCCCAACTCTCAGCCCACTCCTCATCCTTTACTTGTCAGGAAAAGACAGGTCTCCCCTGGATATCAATAAAATGTAGCATAACAAGTTGCAGTAAGACTAAGCACTTCCCCATATATTAAAGTTGGACAAGGATATCCAGTATGAGGAGTAGGATCCCAGAAGCCAGAAAAAGAGTCAGAGACTGCCACGGGTGCCACTGTTAGGAATCCCCAAGGAGGGCCAAGCCACAGAGCTGTAACAGACATGCAGAGTGCTTAGGCTAGAGTGTTAATCTCATGTGAGCTCCCTGGTTATTGGTTCAGTCTCTGTGACCCCCTATCAGCTCTTATCAGTTCAGTGTGTGGATTTTCTTAGGTGGCCTTGACCCCTCTGTCTCCTACCATTCTTTCTCCCTCTCTTCTACAGGATTCCCTGAACACAGCCTAAGGTTTGGCTGTGGATCTGCATCTTTTTCCATCAGTGGCTGGATGACACTTTGTTGACAGTTGAGCTAGGCACCAATCTGGTTATAACAGATGGCAAATTAAAGCTATTAAATGCTATTGCCGGAAGTCTTAGCTGGGGTCATTCTAGTGGCTTCCTGGGAGGTTCCCTTGCATTAGACTTTTACATGTCTCTGAAATGCCACCCCTTTCCAGGTGTCCCCGCTCCACCTTATCACTCATGTTCCCATATCCACCTATCCTCATTCAATTCATTAAAGTCTCTTTTATTCCTCTTTCCAGGGAGGTCCAAGCATCCCTCCATGAACCTTCCTTATTACCTGGTTTCTCTGTGTCTGTGAGTTGTAGCAAAGTTATCTTTTACTTTAAGCTAGTATACACTTAAGAATGAGTAGATGCTATATTTGCCTTTCAAAGATTGAAAACCTCAGTCTTTGGGATCTGTGTGGTCTGAAAAGCAGGAGCTGAGTTTCAACAGTATATCATGAGTACCTTAACACAAGTTTTAGGAAGCATGTAATTCCCTAAAATAAGATATAAAATCCCTGGCTATGATTTAGGTAAAGAGATGCAGGAACTGAGAACATGCTTGGTGTTGCACTCAGTCCTTCAGTTTAAGGTTCTGAGTCTGGTGGATCACAGGGAGAGAGTGTGTTATTAGCAATATTACTACATGTATTTTGACAGGGTATTAAGTAACAAAATTGTGGCAAATGCCAGGGAAGCAAATTATTACCTTGTTCAACCATCATCAGGGAAGATTCTTCATGCTGTAGATGGGAACAAACAGAGAGACTCACAGCCAGACATTATGCAATGAGATACCTTGAGACACTCAGCCCTAAATTTGATATCTCTATTAAATCGCCCTTGACAGAGCTAACAGAACCTCAAAGAAGAGGAGACAGAAAGATTGTAAGAGCCAGAGGGGATGGAGGACATCAGGAGAACAAGGTCTTCTAAATCAATATGAGCAAATCTCATATGAACTCAGAGACCAAAGTAGCTAGAACATGGCCTGCATGGGTCTGCATATACATCATGGCTTCCACTTTGATGTTTTGATGGGATTCTTGAGTATTCCTACAAGTGGGTCTCTGTTTCTTGTGTCTTCTCTTAGGCTCTTTTCTTTGTTTGTTTTGTCCAATTCCAGTGTGTTAGTTTTTTTATATTTTACTTTAAAAAATAAAATTTAACTCTGCTCCAAAAGAAACAAAATTGCTTGGTTTTTTGTACAGCTAGCATACTGAAGATAGTAATTAAAAATAATGATATCTCTAGAGAAAACTAGGGAATCTTCACCATCAAACATATAAACAAGTTAAATTTTCATGATTCTCAGGACATTATCTGACAATGCTGTCTTAAGCTATCAAAATGATCATTCACTGTCTTCAAAGTATGCATTAATATTAACTAATAAAATATTTTAATATTAATATAAATACTAAAGATACATATTCAAGAACAAACTAAGCTACTTTTTAATAATATCAAGAGTTGTTTAAAAAAATTAATGTAGATTTTGTGATAGGTGTAAGCTTAAGTAGAAACTCCAAGAATAGGAAGGAGCCTGAGGAGGGGCAGGGTGGGGGCTCACTCACATCATCCTTTGGAATAAGGGGCAGAGTCTGCTGTTGTTGTGTACCTATGATGCCAATAAAAACGAGAGAAAGGAAATGTTTTTGTAGGATATTTCTTTCACATTCAGATAACTGTGATGATATCTCTTACAATGTTCCCGAATTTACACAAATCATCTCATGGCAGCAATGATAAGAATCCCTGCAGCTAAGACACAAACATTAGAAATTCAGCACTTAAGATCATACTTTTGTCTAACTTCAACAATTACATGTATCAATTAATCCTCGACACCCAAAACAAAGTTTACACTAGAAATTGAACCCATGAATGAAACTTCATATTAACTGTATTAACAATTTTGAGTGTCAAATTAATATTAAAATAAAAGGAATTTTCAATTTTCAATTGTCAAGTTATTCCATGGTCTTCTTCTTCTTTTCCTTAAGTAAAAATATAAAAAGATGAATAAAAATATGTTGAATCTCAAAAAATAAACAAAATAAATTATAATAGACATAGCAGTCATTGTTATATTTAAATTTAGCCAATATTAATTACTTTCATTTATTTGAATCCAATATCAGTTTGTCAAAAAGTCTTCAAAATACAGACATTTACTTGAAATATTAGAACAATACCTTAAAAGAATACAGGCACAGTTGTACTTGGACAAAGAGATCTGAGTGTTCATATTTAACTGTCCTATCATAACGCTGATCTGAACAAAGGCTCTATTGTGCTCTCTGAATGCATCTGACTCTAAACCAGAATTCATGGCTTCTTTTTCTCACTGTTAAGGTCCTCTTATAAATGATTTCATTATCTAATTTATTTTAGATTGACTAGAGTGTAGGGTCCCCTTATCTCATTATAGTTACTTATGTTTTAAATCATTTCCTACTTATTGCCCACATAGCTACAAAATTAATCATATTATTTGGGGGTTTTCCTGATCTTATTGCCTCAGTGAAAATGTCAACAAAGGATGGAAATTCTCATGAGATTTTGAGATTCACATCAACATTTCCCAAGGTTATTACACTTTTTATGCTATCCAAATGTGTTCCCCAGACCCCACCACCACCCATGTGTTTAAAAAGTTATTCTTTCAAAGACTGCTATAAACTATGTCTCTAGAGATCCCAATGCACATTGCTCAGGCATTTAAGAAAACAACCAAACAGAAAGCATTTTTATAATGAAACTTCAGTAAAGTTGGGCTCCCTTAGGTAGCTTTATCCAAGATCGAGTGATTTATTTCATTTATTTATTTTACATCCAGGCCACAGTTTTCCCTCCCTCCTCTCCTCTTTGTTTCTTTTCCAACCCCCTCTGTTCTCAATCTCCAATCCACTCCTCCTCCATATGTGTTCAGGAAAGGACAGGTCTCTCTTGGATATCAATAAAATGTAACATATCAAGTTGCAGTAAGACTAAGTAAGCATCTCCCCATGTATTAAGGTTTGGCATGATGACCCAGCATGAGGTGTAAAAGCCATCAAAAGCCTAAAAGCCAGTAAAAGAGTCAGAAACAGCCCCTACTCCCACTGTTAGGAGTCCCACAAAAGGACCAATCCACGAAACTATAACATATATGCAGAGTACCTAGGTCAGCGCCATGCAGGCTCCCTGGTTGTTGCTTTAGTCTCTGTGAGCCTCTCTGAGCTCAGGTTGGTTGATTCTATGGGGTTTCTAAGGTGTTCTGACCCCTCTGTCTTCCTCTATCCTTTCTCCCCCTCTTCTCCAGAAAGGCCAGAGCTTGCCCTAATGTTTTCATTAATGGCTGGATGAAGCCTCTTGGATGACAACCGGGTTAGGCACCAATCTATGAGTATTAGAGAATATTCTTAGGCACCATTAGATTGACATCCCCCCAGTCCTGTTAGGTTCTACCATAGGTCTCTGAGTCATCCAGCCTTGTGGGTCCATGCCGCGCACCACAGCCCCCGTCTGCGCTCTATTCACTAGAACCCAGTTCCCGAGCCTTGGGCAAGGTGCTGGAGGTTGAGAATACACAAGCAGAGACAGACCAACACACAGACCTTCCAGCACTGGTACCAAAAAGCCCCCCTTTAATAGCACCATGAAGGCTTAAATACCCTGCAGTCAATGGCCAACAGGTGAAAATCCCATCCTCTGATCCTCTAAGCTAGGCACAGCTTCTAGTAACTTCAATTAGAAGGCTCTAGACAGGGAAGAACAGCTGAAAGCCAGGACTCAATTGGTCCCAACAGGTCCTTGTGCTTCAGGCAGTGTCAGGGAAGGTTTTACTCTCCTGTCCTGGAATTTAGGCTAGGTCAGCGATTGGCTGGCCACTCCCTCACTCTCTAGGCCACCCTTACCCTATCACATTCCATAGGCAGGACAGACTGTAGGTTGAAGGTTATGTGGTTGGGTTGGTGACCCAAGTAATCTATAAGACAAATGCTTTTGTTTTATATGGCGTTTCTGAAGGTTGAGAGCCCCCACCTAAATCTAGGGGTTGCATAACAAGAGCCTTAGTCTCCTTTAACTGGTGACAGAAAGCAGAAGTAAAAGAACTCAGGTAGATTAGAGGGAAAAAATGATATAGGTAACCCACTCCTGTAAAAAATGAATCAATTCACTTCAGTGATCCAACTGAGTCTCACCTTCCAACAGTGATGCACTGAGGAACTAAGGTTTTGACACAGGCATATCAGAGGAGAAGCTCAAGCACTGCCAGATCTTTTGTGTTCGAGTTTCTGCCTGAGGGGAATGTTGAGCAGATTGATCTCAGTTTTCATTTAGGTCAAGGAATGCATCATTCTCTGGAAGATCATGATAGAATCTTACATTTTAAAAGATTTTATTGTTGACCTCCCACTTGGTTTTCTCTCAACTACTATCTAGGAAGATGACTTGAGGAACACCTTACAGCTGTGTTCATTGGCCCCTCTTGTATCCGAACAGGTGAGTGACGGGGAGGTTTTTGTATAATAAAAATTGTCAATCTGCAGATATTATGGAGAGCTGAGTACATCATTCAAATAAATTTCCTGTTGCACAACTGTGTAAAATCATTCACCAAAGTATTGATAGTGACAGATGTTATTTATTTATTTATTAAAAATTTCCATCTCTTTCCATTTCCCTCCCACTTCCCCTAATCCCTTTCCCCCTCCCTCTCCAGTCCTAAGAACAGCCAGGGTTTCCTGCCCTGTGGGAAGTCCAAGGTCCTTGTGTGTATTTATTTTCCTTTTCTGAAACTTCAAGGGATGGAACCATAAATCCTGTCTCATTTTAAGCCTTCCATTTTTTTTTTGTTGATAGGATGATAATACCATCTTTTTCTTTTTTTCTTCTTTTTTATTTAATTGTTTTTTATTGAGTTATATTATTGTAAGGACAGGAAAAAATAAAACTTTGAAACATCAAGAGTTAGTTGAAAACGGGATCTCTAACTAGGTCACTGAATTCAAGCATAAACCACAAAATGTTCCTGAAGCTGGGCCACCTGTTAACACCTAGCTCTGTGGTCTATCAGGGAACAGCAGAAGCAACAGCTTTGGGGAGGGGGGCATGCTAGAGATAATTCACACCTGCTGCTATGTGAGACCAACACCATTGACCAAAAATAAACCCAGCCTGTGGGTTTTGCCTATATATGTCAGTCCCAGTTGGTAACATGGGCTCTCCCTACTGCGCTGCATCATGTGTGGTGGCTGAGTTCCCAGCCTGTCTTGGACTTTAAATGCTGAGTAAACCTTGCTTTTGCATTCTGAACTTGACTGGATTCCAGTGATCCCTCTGAGGGTCTCATCTTTGGCACATTATTTTTTTTCTGGTCCCCTCTTTTCCTCCCTGTCCCTTTCTCTCTTCTCTCATAATCCCCATGCTTCCAATTTACTCAGGAGATCTTGTCTTTTTCTACTTCCCATGTAGATTATATCCATGCATGTCTCTCTTAGGGTCCTCATTGTTGTCTAGGTTCTCTGGGATTGTGAGTTGTAGGCTGGTTTTTCTTTGTTTTATGTCTAAAACCCACTTATGAGTAAGTACATATTATATTATATTTGTCTTTCTGAGTCTGGGTTACCTCCCTTAATAAGATGTTTTCTGGATCCATCCATTTGCCTGTAAATTTCAAGATGTCATTATTTTTTTCTGCTGTGTAGTGCTCCATTATGTAAATGTATCACATTTTTCTTATCAGTTCTTTGGTCAAAGTGCATTTAGGTTGTTTTCAAGTTCTGATTATGACAAATAATGCTGCTATGAAAAAAGTTGGGCACATGTCCTTGTGATATGATTGAGCATCCTTTGGGTATATTCTGAAAAGTGGTATTGCTGGGTATTGAAGTAGGTTGTTTCCTGGTTTTCTGAGAAATCACCATACTGATTTCCAAAACGGCTGTGCAAGTTTGCACTCTCACCAATGGAGGGATGATCCTTTTATCCCTTATCTTCTCCAGCATAAGTTGTCAGTGTTTTTGATCTTAGCCATTCTTGTAGGCATAAGATGGAGTCTCAGAGAAAACCTCCCATTTTTAAATAAACATTTATTTAATACTCATCTATGCTTTTGTATCTTTTTTATTTTGTTAGTAAACAGAAAAATTTAATTATTAGTATTTTAATCTTAAAGTAGTGTATTTGATTTGTTACATGAACAAAACATAACCATTATAGTTACAAGTTATCAGTACATAAAAGGAGAGAAACATTAGGAGATAGGTTTACAGTTTTATTTAGAGACATCATATGTTTTCATGTTAACCATTACATCAATAAAAACATCTCTTCTATGTAAACAAGTATCCACGATTCACTAATAATGACATTAAAATCAAAGTAAGATTAAAGATTGTATGTATGCTTTGTTTTATTTCTTGAGTTAAGCTTTGACTTTGTTAATCAATAATCTGTATGAGCTAAGTCAAATTACATACCTAAAATGAATTTTTAATTTTGTTTCTGAAAAGGCAACAGATATATAATTTCTCTTAAATGTTATTGAAATATATAATTCACCTCAAAAAAGCACTTTACATTAGCTATCACTATGTAGGACTCATCTTTCAAGAATTTCATAAGGATCGTGTGTGTGTGTGTGTGTGTGTTGTTTGTGGGTGCAATTACAGAATTATTGTCAAGTATATGTGCATTAATGCCAGAGTTGCTAATCTATGTGTCTTCTATCCCTCTCCACCTTATTTTACTAATGATTCTAATATATGGATCCATCACACATGTCTACTATTCCACTTATTGAAGAACACATTTATTGAGTACATATTTAGACACTTAATGAACCAAATGTCTTCTAATTTGTGTACAGATGTTCATGTGTATATATACTTTCAAACATTTGCTAAATAATGAAGAGTGTGATGTTTATGTTATACAGAAAGACTCCATTTCGTCTGTAAGAAATTGCTTACCTACAGTCAGTGACTACATTATTTTCATTTTCACAAATGTTATAGTTTGAATATAAATTATTTCTCATAGGCTCATGTATTAAAGCTGAGGGTACCCAAATGGTAATCCTTTGAGGAAGGTTTTGTAAACATTAGAAGATAGGTTCCTGATGCATGTAGTAGGGCACTCTGGATGAGTGCCATTAGATCTTGAGTTTGTGTGTATGTGTGTGTGTGTGTGAACATGTGTGTCTAGGCACAGACTGGGTGAGACTGATTGTGGACTCTTAATGACTTTCAAAGGTTGTTAGGAGACGTTTTCAGTCTACAACCAGCTATTGGAATAACACCTGATCTAATTGCTTATTTAAACAAAACCTTAGATGATGACGAAGACTTAAATAGTCCTAGAAAATTAACAGCAGATGCTAAAAAGAAATTGATTGTCATTGAAGAAAAATTACAGGAGGCAAATATGGATAGGGTGAATCCAAATCTTTTTTTAAGCCAGAACCTTCCATCTTCATACACATAATCACAAAGCCATTTTACAAGATAAATTCAATTAATCAATAAATGTCCCCATAGTCTGTAAGAATCCCAACACTTTTCAAAAGTCCAAAGCCTGTTCTCTGAACTACGAGTGCCTATATGATAAAAAGATTACAAGCTTCCAGTATACATGGCACAGAACAAATAGTCCTCTTCAAAAGGAGGAATGGGGACATAGTGGGGACTAATCAGACCAAGGCAAGACTGAAGTGTAGCATGGCAGACACCAAGGGTTCATGAGGCTCCAGATAGCTTGGGTTGCCTCCCCTCTCCCTCCAGTGCTGTCTGTAGCACTCACTGCCTCTTGATCCAGCCCCTCCTCATGTCTATGTAATCTTCCTGATATGAACAAAGATATTCTAAAGAGACTGACACTTTCCCCTCTCTTTGGCTATCGAACTATAAATAATGGCTCCCCAAGAAACTGGAATTTCCCATAAATCTCATGCCTGAGAAGGAAGGCTGGTACCAGCCAGAGGAGGAATGTGTTTCTGGGAAAGAGATTTCACACAGTTCTGACAACTTGTTAGATGGCCTTGCAGGGGAGATTGGATACTATGATTTGTTAGTGATAGATGGGACATCTTGAGCAGAACCTTGCTTCTCTACTTCAACCCGGACCTCACATCAGGACCACAGAAATAGACTTGACTGTACTTGGAACTCTTTGTTCTTCTTCCTAATGTGGCCACACCTGATTGGGATGTCCCTCTGTATGCTGTGAATATATTTTTATTATCATTGGTTAATAAAGAAGCTTATTTGGTGGTGGCCGGGCAGAATAGAGCCAGGTGGGAAATCCAAGGAAAGATAGAGTCAGGGAGATGCCAGCTGCTGCCAGAGAAGCAAGCAAGATGTAAGAGGTAGTTAATAATAAGACTGAGCTAATAGGCCAACCAGTTTGTAATTAATATTAAGCCTCAGGGTGGTTATTCAGAAACTGTCAGGCAGGAAAGAAACCTCCAGTTACACACACTGAATCAATCACCGTTTCCTGCATTTCACTACGACTTGCCCATTGAGGATGAGTGGCCAGCCTGGGTTGTTAGAGCTGTTATGACTCAGGCTCTCATTAGTCACGGCAGGAGAAAAGACATTTTGGGTACTGTCACGTGTAACTGGTCACTGGTGTGTGGGTTCACGCGGGTCCGAGAAATGAAGACTCGGAGACACATGAGAATAAACTTCACCTCTGTGGCTGCAGGGGACTCAGTCTGGGTGAACTGAAGTGCTGTCCCTTCGCCTCAAGGCAGCTTCATTTTTCATGCATTTACACTTGAGCTAGTAGATTTCCAAATCTCCAAACAAACGGATTGAGGCTTCCAACAGTACAATGCCAGGTGCAAATACCTGATTCGTGAGGTCCCATGGTTTTCTTTCTTTCTTTTTTTTTTGTGAATCCAAATCTTAATTGCATTCTAGTCATATTGCCTTCCAGAATTTTCCCCACAGGAATTTTAATGAAATGGAAAGATATTATCTTAGAATAGATCTTTTTACCATATACACCAAGTAAAAAATTAAAAACTTGTGTGGAAAAAGTCTCTGAATTAGTTATAAAAGAAAAATTGAGATTTCATCAACTAGCAGGAATAGACCCAGCAGAGATTATAGTGCCTTCTACTACAGATGAAATTAAAAAGTTATGGGAAGACAATGAACCTTGGCAAAGTGTTTGTGTTTGTGTTATTTTGTAGGAGAGATTAATAGAAATTATCCCAAAAGCAATAAAATTAACCTTATAAAGAGAACTACTTGGATCTTTTCCCACATGGTACAAGACACACCAATAATTGGAGCCCATACAGTCTACACTGATGCAAATAAATAAGGAAATGCATGTTTCAAATCAGAAGATTAAGTAAGGTGAAACAAATCCCTTATACTTCTGTCTAAAAGGCATAATTATAAGCTATTCTCATGGTACCAAGGAATTTTAAAGAAACTCTTAATATAGTTGAGGAACAAGTTTGTGTAGACAGCAACATTTGTTGATTACTGTGTGTGTGTGTATAAGAAGGCAGAGGTGGAGATTGTCTTTGGCTGGACAGCCATTATAATTAGCATTGTCAAGCTTCAGCTATTTGGAGAAGGGAAATTCTAATAGCACAATTGTGTAAGATCTTCCAGCAAAATGTAGGCAACGACAGCCCTGATAATTTTTTCTGTATTCATTTGCCTTTTCCAAAATTTTATATAAATGGAACCATGCAGTATATAGATTATAGCCTTTTATTGTTTCTTTTAGTTAACAATAGTATTTAAATTCATTTGTAACTTTCTACAATTGTAGGTTTCTACCCCACTGCCAGTCCCGAATAACCACTCTGAGGCTTAAAATTAAACACAAACTGTTTAGCTGCTGTGGGACAAGAGTTTTTACCCTGTAAATATTTGTTTCTCATACTTGTTTAATACAATGCTGATTGATCGGTAGCCAGGCAGGAAGTATAGGCAGGGCAACCATGCAGGAGGTAGAGGCGGGATAATGAGAGCAGGAGAATTCTGGGAAAAGGATTCTACAGTGTGCTGTCGTGACACAGAGGAAACAAGATGTGACTGCCTTGCCAAATAAGGTACCAAGTCATGTGGCTAACTCAGACTAGAATTATGGGTTAATGTAATTATAAGAATTAGTAAATAAGAAGCCTGAGCAAATGGAAAAATTGGTTTATAACTAAGGTAGACCTCTCTGTGATTCTTTGGGACTTAATAGATGCAGGACCAGGTAAAACAGAAAAACTCAGTCAACATTTGACCTGTTAGCTCAGGCTTCCTTTTAACTAGCTCTTAAAATTTAAATTAACCTTTTTTTCTTATTCTATGATTTACCACAAGGCTTGTGATTTGTGACATCACATCTTTCTTTCCCGGTGGTGGCTGGAATCTCCCAACCCTGCCTTCTTTCTCCCTGTCTCTCAGCTTGGATTTCCCACCTAGATATATTCTGCCTGAACAAAGGCCAAAGCAAAATAGTTTCATCATTGAACAATGTAAAAAAGCATATTCACAGCAGCAGCATATACCACATTGAATTTCTTTTTTTCATAGCTTACCTATTGAATTGCTTATGATCTTTCCATATGGACATTTCACATACTTCACTTATTTATTATTTATTTATTCAATCATTTGCAGTTACAGAACTTTATAACTTTATTTTAAATCAGCCATAAGTACTCAAAGATAAAAAATTTGAAAACAAAATAAATTACCGGAAACAAACAAACAAATAAAAACAACAAACAAAAAGAAAGCTAATGGGAACAGCTATAGTTGTGCATATCCTGTTCATTACCATGGCAGCAGATTAATTCTATTGTTATAAACAGAGGATAACACTGGACTAGGGAAAGTTAAAAGGTCTTGCTGTGATTGTGCTGGTGGTTGTTTTCCTAAAGAAACTTACCTGTGATTTTCTCATTTGATGGACCTCTGATCTTAACTAGCAAATAATACTAGTATCAGGGGTCATGAGAATTATAGCAGGTGACAACTAACGCTCATTGTCAACCCACCAGAGGAGTGATTCTGATGATATGCCTGTAATATGTTTTATACTATAATAAGTAAAAGACTAAAAAATTGTTTCATTTTCTTAGAGACATATGCTGGACCATTATCTGTCTTTATTTGTGCAGGTATACCCATGATGTCCTTAACTTTTAATAAATGTGTGATTACTGAATCAGCCTTTTCTGATTTATTTGAATTGATTTAGAATATATTGGTTCTGGTTATTTTTGTGCAATGTACAATGTAGGGAAGAATCCTAGTAATTTACTTTATGAGGTTACTTCTATTGCTTTTGAAATAATCGCTATTAATTTCTCCCCAAAATTAGTACAAGTTCTTTGCCATGGTTTATTGTCTTCCCATAACTTTATAATTTCATCAGTAGTAAAAGGCATTATATTTTCTGCTGGGTCTGTTCCTGCTAGTTGACAAAGTCTCAATTTTCCCTTTATGATTAATTCAAAGACCTTTTCCACATAAGTTTTTAATTTTTTACTTGGTTTATGTGATAAAAAGATACATTCTAAGATAATATCTTCCCTTTGCATTAAAATTCCTAGGGGGGAAATTCTGGAAGGCAACATGACTAAAATGCAGTTGAGATTTGGATCCACCTAATCCACATGTGCCTCCTGTGATTTGGCCTCAAGCATAGTTAATTCCTTCTCAGCTTCAGATGTCAGCTCCTGGGGACTATTTAAGTCTTTGTCATGATCTAAGGTTTTGTTTAAATGAGTTATTAGACCAGGCATTATCCCAACAGTGGGTCATAGATTGGAAATGTCTCCTAACAATCTTTGAAAGTCAGTAAGACTTCATAATTGGTCTCTGCTAATTTGTGCCTTTTGTGTTCTAATTCCCTATAAACATATTTTATAGCCTAGGTAATTGACAAAATCTACTCTTTGTATTTTTTCAGGAGAAATTTGTAATTCACATTTAGGAAAAACTTTCTTTACTTCTTCAAACATTCTTTCTAAAGTTTTTTATGTTTGAATCAGATAGCAAAATGTTATCAATGTAAAGGTAAATTATAGATTTGGGGAATTGTTTGTGGATTATTTTGTATGACTGACTCACCAAGTATTGGCACAGGGTGGGGATATTGAATATTCCCTGTAGGTGGGTAGTTTATTGATATCTCCTAGTTGATTGAGAATTATTAAAAGAAGGCACTGTGAATGCAAATTTTCTCTGTCCTTTTCTTGTAAAGGTATAGTGAAAAAAAACTTTTAAATCAATAACTATAAGAAGCCATAATTTAGGTAATAGGGAAGGCAAAAGAATTTCTGACTGTAGAGGGCCCATAAATTGATTTACCTTGTTAACAGCTCTTAGATTGTCACCATTCTCCATTTTCCAGATTTCTTTTTAACATCAAATCAAGAAGAAATCTGAGGGCTGGTTGATACTTCAATAGATTGAGCATTTAGTTGCTCCTATACCAGCTATTTCTCTTTTGTTAAAGGCTATTGATTAACCAATATTGGTTTCTCAGTTAAATATGTTAAAGGTAGGGTCATTAGTACCTCTAGTTGCTTTATGTTCTTGTACAGCCTGAATGGCTGGTGACCTTTATTTATAGTACCTTATAATAAGTTTCTGGAACAGCAGGAATGTTAATCTGGATATTTATTGCTACAGGAGGTCACAATCCTGTACATTCACTGTGATAAAAGCCACATATGGCCTCAGACATTCTCCATGTCCTTCGAATCCTATGCATTCAACACATATCATACTTCGTTTCACTTGAGATAGGTTTCAAATTTCTAAGAATTGAACATCACCTATGTCCAGTAATCCCTCAGTTATAATGTTATATATGCACCTTCTTAGCTTTGGTCTTTTATCATTTATAGAAATCTGCCAAAACATATTTTCCTATTTTCTATTGAAATTTGTGATTCATCCTCAATGTTTATTCAATCATCCAGAACAGTATAGTCTTTTTACAGCAGGCAATGTTTTTTTTTTTTAGATTTTCCTAGTGAGACATGTTCTCCACAGTGACTGAGAATGACTGGACCATGTTTAACTTGGGGGTCCTATGAGAGGCTCCCCAAGGAATTTCCAAATGGTAGCAGGTTGCCTTGTTTGTCTTTTGTTGATCTACATTCATTGGCCCAAATTTGGCTTTTGCCACATCTTTTAAATAATCCAGAAGATTGATATCTTCTATTTTTGACATTCCCAGAGAAGACATTATTTCTAGGTATTCCTTGTCGACAATTCCTTATAAGATGTCCTATTACACCACAATGAAAACATTTGACATTTTCATGTCTCCTCATACCTTTGGAAACTGCTTCTCCTACACAAGCCTCAACTTGTGTAAAGTTGTAAAATGTCTCAACTTTCTTTGGAAGTAAGATCCATTCATTGGTGCTCATCTAACCTTTAAAGGTCCAAGTATCTTTTTGTATTCTAAGTTGGTATTTACAAAAGCCAGAGATTCAATAAATACTCATCTAGCTTATGGGTCTGTTACTCCTATTTGTATAGCCTTTGTTAATCTTTGTAAAAAGTCACTAAAGAATTAATTCTCTTTTGACTTGTTTAATGCTAGTATATGATTCACTTATTTTTCCTAGTTCTTGAATCCCATTCCAATCATTTAAAGCTGTTTTATGGCATAGGGACAAGATAAAGAGCTTGATCCTGTCAATCAACATAAGTGTCCTTGCCAAGAATTTGAATTTGGGAAGCCTCAAATCCTTTTGCTCTTCCCTGTTCCAAAATTTTTGTGTCTTCTCACTAGTATCATTTCCACAGTAGTTGTGGCCTGTCTTCCAGGACTGCTGAAACTAATTAAAGCCACTCATGTGGCATAGTCTTATTGCTTAAAGCTCAAGTTATCACCATCTCCCTAACAAATGGTAAAAGAAAGCCATAAGATACTATTGTTTAGTTAATCTCCTTTATATTGTTCATAATATAATTTGATTTTTACATTCTCTCAATCCTTTTGCTTATTTAGTACCAGATATGATATGATGTCAGAGGAGATTACAAGGTAGGTAACTAGAACCCTGGATAAGCCATCTCTGATTCTGATACATACTGGCATGGCTAAATCCTGTCCTTGTACCTCCACCCATTGCCTATCTAGTCTGATAATTTCCTCAAACATTTCTGATCTTTTTACTACTGTCTTTTGTAAAGCCTGAATCTCTTGACCTGTGAATATTTCTAATGATTTCATCTACTCCCATAACATCTGATTCTCATTCTGCATATATAATTCCAAGGTATGAAATTTTTCCATTTATGATAACTTCTCATCCTTGAATATTATTTGGATGGTGTGTAGAATGCTTTTCTGGAGAAATATTCTATCTGATAACTTATCATAAGTTTTTAGCAGATTTTCAGTGTCAATTTCAACATTCTTTCAGGTAATTTTTCAGCACCCTTTGACATGGACTGACTTTTGTCTGTCAAATTAATATTATTTTTTCAATGATATCAATTTTTCAACTTACTTTTGAATTTTGATGATACAAATTTTGTCATCTAGCTGTTCATTATTAGTCTGTAAAGACTGTATCATTCTAAAAGTGCCTCATTCTTGACTATGTTAGCAAACCATTTTGGTAAGAATCTAATATGAAAAACAAAGTTAAGTCCCTATATCAAATAAATGGATGCATCAAAAAATATTTGTCTGTGTATAAATCTGATCAAGAACTCTGAATTTGTGTGGTTTGAAAGAGAAATGTCCTCTATAGGCTTCTGTATTTAAATACTTTTGGTGCTGTTTGGGAAGGGTGGATTATAGAGCCTATAGAATTGGCAAACTCATTGGAAAAGTACCTTGTTGAATGCAAGCTTTGAAGGTTTATGACCTCATTCCACTTCCTGTTTTTTTATATCTGTTTATGTTTTAAATGTGATAAGGCAAACTCATGTTCCATCCATCATTCCATTCCTTCCCTGCAACAGTGATCTCTTTCCCTCTGGAATCATGAGCTGAAAGAAACCCTACTTTTCTGTTTTTGGTCATGGTATTTTGTCAAGAAACAGAAAGAAACCATCTTCAACAAATAATGCTGGCATAAGGATGGTGGCATGTTAAAGAATGCAAATAGATCCATATCCATTGCCATGCACAAAACTCAAATTCACATGGATCAAAGGCCTCAACATAAATCCACTTATACTGAATCTGACAGAAGAGAAAGTGGGAAGTAGTCTTGAATGCATTGACACAGGAGACTACTTCCTGAATATAGCATCAATAGCACATACATTGAGATTGACAATTAATAAATGAAACCTCCTGAAACTGGAAAAAACTTCTGTAAGGTCAAGGACATTGTTAATAAGAAAAAAATGACATCCTAGAGCATGGGGAAAGATCTTCACCAACCCCACATCTGACAGAGGGCTGATCTCCAAAATATGATAAAAACTCAAGAAACTAGACATCAAATTACCAAATAATTCAAATTAAAAACTAGCAAATTAAAAAATGAGATACAGATGTAAAAGAAGTATTTTCAGCAGAAAAATCCTAAATGGTAAAAATACTCTTAAAGAACTGTTCAACGTCCTTAATCATCAGAGAAATGCAAATAAAAATGACTCTGAGATACCATCTTATACCTGTCAGAATAATTAAGGTCAGAAACAATGATGACAGCATATGTTGGAAAGGATATGGAGTAAGAAGAACTCCTTCACTGCTAGTGGGAGTGCAAACTGGTACAGTCACTTTGAAAATCAATATGGTGATTTCTCAGAAAAATGGGAATTGGTTTAACTCAAGACCCAGCTCTATCAATCTTGGCATATTCTCAAAGGATGCTCAATCATACCACAAAAACACTTGCTAAATTATGTTCACAGCAGCATTATTCCTAATAGCCAGAACCTGGAAAACAACCTAGATGCCTTTCAACTGAAGAATGAATAAGGAAAATGTAGTACATGTGCACATTGAGTATTAATCAACTCTAAAAACAATGACCTCATGAAATTTGAAGGCAAATAGATGGAAATATAAAAAAAAAATATTCTGAGTGAGGTAATCCAGACCCAGAAAGACAAACTTGGTTTGTACTCACTCAAAAGTGGATATTAGGAGTAAAGTCAAGAAAACCAACCTGTAATCCACGGCCCCAGAGAGGCTAGATAACAAAGAGGGTCTAAAGAGGGATACATGGATTTCCCTGGAAAGGGAAAATAAAAGAAATATCCTTAGTAAACTAAGTGGAGGAGAGGATGGAGGGATGGGAATTTCAGGAAGCGGGTTGGGTGGGTTAGTATGGGAGGTGGGTTGGGGCAGGACAGAGGGAGAGAGTTATGAAAGAGATGTCTTGATGAGGGGCTGCATTTGTGTTTTAGGGAGAAACCTGGTGCCAGGAAAATTCTCAGGAATCTACTAGGGTGACCCCAGATAAAACTCCTAGCAATAGTCGAGAGGATACCTGAACTGGCCATCTACTCTAAGCAGATTGGTGATTACCATACTTGTAATCAGAAAGCCTTTATCCAGTAAATGATGGAAGTAGACACAGAGATTCACATCCAAGCACTGGGCCAAGCTCCAGGAGTCTTGCTGAAGAAAAAGAAGAGGATTATACAAACTAGTAGGGTCATGATGGAAGAACCCACAGAGACAGCTGACCTGAGTTCCTGGGAGCACATGGACTCTGGACCAACAATTAGGAGCCTGCATGGTACCAACCTTGGCCCTTGCATGTATGTGACAGTTGTGTAGGTTGGTCTGTTTTAAAGCTCCTAGTAGAGAGATCAGGATCTGTTCATGGCACTTAGCAGGTTCTTGGGGAACTCTTTCTCCATGCTGCGTTATGTTTCCCAGCCTTTATTAGGGGGTAGAGCTCCGTCCTACCTCACCTTGAGGAGCCATGCTTTGTTCAATCCTATGGAAGGCCTGTCCCTTTCTGAATGGAGCAGGAGGAGTGGATGGGGAGAGGGCTCCATGGAATCTTATCAAAGAAATTTCTTTATGCAATGCATAATTGTTAATAAAAAAAACTCAAACCTGAACAAAGTTTAGCAAATATGTTTTTTGGAGTGCTCAACCACAAATAGGGCATCGATATAACTCCCCATTCACCCAAAGCTCAGGGACTATTATGGAAGATGGGCAGAAAGATTGTAATGACCAGAGATTAGGAAGGACTAAAGTAAAATGATGCATTTAGGACATGACAGCACTGCTGCATCGGTGAACTCACAGCAGCTGTGGGTGTCTGCCCAAGACGTGCACAAACTCAAGATGATCCCCATTACAGAGATAGGGAAAGGGCTCAGAAGACTGCCTTTAGTTGAAGCGTTATTGACCATTGATAGCTTATAATCAAAGGATAGTCAATTTTCTTTGAAATTGTGTCCCTTCGTAGGTTGACCACACTTTAGTGGATGACTTATGAATATATGGGCATCACAAATTGGACACCTGAAATTATTTTTAAAAGGAGTAACAATGTTAGTGTTGATAGGAGGTTGGATATGATGGGGAGAAATTAGGAGTAGGAGGATTGGAATTGAGCACAATCAAAATACATTATAATCATGTATAAAAATCAAAGAATTAATAAAATATATTAACAAGAAATTGACTGGGAAATACTACAATAAATCCAATATTTTTAACTACTTAAAAAAATGGAAAGTTCATGTTCATTCATCAATGCCCTCCCCTCATGGTTCAGGGATCTAGGTGGAAGAGAAAACAATGTCTTCTAGACGCATCAGGACTGACAGAGGTTATGGCAGCACAGACAGTCCCTTTACAGGTTCAAGCCAGATCAGGACCTAGCAGTAAGATGGGAGAGTAGATTTGGGTTCCTTCCAGAACCAAGAAGCTATCTGCATCTCACATCCACTTACAAGATAGACTTAATTTTCTCCAATGGAGTCCCACTATGTATTTTAAGTACACCTCGGGCATGTCCCATGCACAGGAGTTACTGTATAAAATGAAACAAACTCAGTTTATTTCTGTAAACTTTTTGTCTCATTTTGCACTGTGCATTTTTTCTTATTGGTAAGAAAAAAAAAGAAAGAACATAAAATTGGAGGTTGGGAGATTTGGGGAGATACTGTAGAAATATGATCAAAATACATTATATGGTAAAAATTTAGTTAAAACATTTAAAAATATGTTATGATTTTTTTCAATAAAAAAGATGGTCTTCATAAAACAGCAAACAACCCAAAACCCATCCCACTATGCTTTTTAAAGGCATAGGATTCAGTTCCCATAGGATTCATATATCGCTGTCCTCATTCAACGGGCCAGGGAATGATGTTTTCTCTTGCCAGTCACAGGGCTCTACAGCCACTGAGCTGTCAGCTTTCATTACATCCTAAAATCTTCTGCAGATGTTGCTTTGAGTGTCATTTCCGCTCTATGGTCTACTCTCCTCTTCTGGCACATCTAATCATATGTATATCATAACTTTCCTTAGTTCCACACAGAGCAGAACAAACACTATTTCATTTTTGGTTTCTTCAGTTCAGTATTCATGTATATCTAAAAATTATTTTATCTCACATCATTCATCATGGATTTGTTATCTCATCAACTCTTTCAATCATTTCATATTTCCATACTGCTTCAAAGCCAATAAAACATATATTACATAAAACGTGAGTATTTTTTAATTTCAAGGTAGAATTAAATTTTAGAGATTTCCCAAAGTGTTATTTCTTCCTCAGAAATGTTTTTTTTTTTTTTTTTTTACAATGCTGTAGTTTTCTCTATCAGTTAGTGATGCCAGTATCTGTGAAACACTGTCTGGCATCATCTGTAACAAACTTAATCTTCCATCAGTTTTGACTCATTTAAATAATAGATTTCTTAATAAAAATATTTTCTGTTCTGATTTTCTGCAATTTGTTCTTATATGGACCTTCAGAATGAATTATCCCTTTAGTCTAGATTATATGTTACCTGAGTTTCAGATTGTTTTTTTGAAAGATTTTATCTACTTATTTACATTCGGTTACTATCTGAAAATTTAGTTAGGCTTTGCTCACTAGCCAGGCTGTTAGTAGATAGATATCAATGTGCTGTGTTTTTTTTTTTTTGGAGACTGTAAGAATAAAACAGGGTGGACTCCTACAGAAGACATATTTCTTGTCAAGTTATGCTAACATTGTCACAGGCAGATATAATAGCTATCCCCTTCTCATATTTTATAAAAAGATAATTTAGAAGCCCTCCATGCTCAGAAGTTTTAGGAAGTTTAACACATTTTGAAGAAAATTGAAATTTTACTATAGGTCTTAGATTTCATTTTACATCAGTATTACAAGATTCCCTATAGATACTATTAACTTTGTTATTTTGCTTTTAGACTTGATGATGAAAATAGTTAATTAGTGTACTTTTCTCAAAAATCCCCAAGGTTTTATACCAGGTCTGAGTGAAACATAATTCATTATTAAAGAACATGACAACTTCCAGTGGTATGGAGACAAAGTTATACTTACTGAAGATGGGATGAGGCAGTGGCTATAATTCCTCAGTCACAACAAAACAGGAGCACACTACTGTTTGGGAAAACATTAATTATTCCCCTTGTAGGGGAGAGAAAACAATGGACTAAAGAAAGGATGTAACATAATAAATTCTGATTAAAGAGTGAGAAATAGAAGTATTTTTAAATGAGCTGAATTTTAACCTGAACATGTTCTCCATTGAAACTGATAAGGCAAAGAAAAAACTATGGGTTAGGAAAAATTACACATTTTAAAAGAATTATTCATATTGGATGTTTACAAAATAATAAAATTCAACAGTGTATCTACAAACAAAACCTCTGTTGAACTCAAGGAAGGTAAGTATTTTTGGTGTTTGTCATTCTGTATCTGAAGAGGTTGTATTATGGATAGTTCTGTCTTCCACATAGATTATTCCACCTAAATCCAGCACTAGAGAAATTCAGAGCACATCCTTGTGACTCATGGCTAAGCTTTCTCTATATGAAAACTGGTCACTCTTGTTTATTAGAAAAACTTTGTGCATAGAAACTCACAGTGACTTTTACTCAAACTTTAAAAATTAGGTAATATAAGAACTAACTTTGGAGGAAGTACAGGATGTAAATTATTTCTTAAACAAAGGCACTCAAGTTGAACTGGAAAATAATTGAGGAGAAATGTTTTAAATTTAATGTCACATGCTTGTTTTCTAATTGAAATAAGTTTAAATTTAAAATGCATAAAGTTGCTTTTCCAACTGAACTAGGTCTATTTAGTAGTACCAAAGAACTCTGAAATTAACAGATACCACTAAGAAATAATCATTTTGAATTATTTATTTCAAGATTAATTTTCATTAATTTTGCCCCTTAAAAATATCTAAATTTATTCCGGATGTGGTGGTGCATGTCTGAAAGTCCAGCACTCAGGAGGCAGAGGAACCTCTGTAAGTATTAGATCACCTTGGACTATACAGGGTAACTTTAACTAACTCCTGAACTAAAACTTAAGATACTAAACATTCTCACATCAAACACATGCCAAATTTATCAAAGAGAACATCCATGTGGACTTTAGAAAATCCAGATGATACTGACGTTCAACTCCACTGACAAGTACCCAAAGTAACCAAACATTTATCTCACTTTCTATGTTTCCTAAATACATTTATAATTACACCTTTGAATTTTTTCTGATAATATTTTACTTGGTCTAATTCTAAGGGATAAAATAATATTAATCCTGTTTTCTGTGTAGTCACAATTAAAGATGTATGTTTTTGTTTGTTTGTTTGTTGTGTTTTTTTAAAGACCGCCTTGGATAGTGAGTTCCTGGCTAGCTTGGGATACATGCCCAGTCTCAAAACTCAAATTCCTCCCCTCAAGGCTCATGCAGAAGAGGAGTTTGAAGGAATCTAAGAGTCAGAGGGGACGGATGTTCCCAATAAAACAGTTTTCCCAGTCAATGAGACTGTGAGCAACTGGACCAGCTCTGACAGGAAAGGTGAACATGTGGTCTCATTCCTGAAACCATTTGCAGCTGATACCAACTGACAAAGTGAAAATCAGCTCTCTATAATGGAGTCTCTTGGATATATCAACCACACTCCAGCACAGGCCTCATGCCCAAGAGTAGTTGGCAAATAAGAAACAAACTTTATGGCTTTTTGGAGAGCTTTTTGTTTCATTTTGTTTTGATTTGTTACATTTTTTTAACTCGTTTGTTTTGTTTGTTTGTTTTGATTTAATGTTTCTGTGGAGTTTTCTTTTTGAGAGAGAGAGACAGAAAAAGAGCATAAAGTTGGGTGGATAGAGAGGATTTGGAGGAACTAGGGGAGGAGAAACATGATCAAAATATATTATAATAATATACAAAATGCCTTGCTTGTGAAAACAATGAAGGATGTTTCAATAAAATGTCTTTTACTCAAACTAGTCTAAAATATCACTTGGGAATCAGTAGGAGTGGGAGTTGTATTTTCAAAATGTGGGGGGAGAGAAGAAATGTGTAGATACCACAAAAAATAATGTAGGATTTTTTTCCAACTAAAAAAAATAGCTAAAAATAATCAGAAAGGAGTGTCTTGAAAGTGGGACTGGGTAAGTTGTTATGCTTGTAGTTCTAACCAATGAATAAATGTGGAGACATAGAAGAAAGAAAACTGCTTCTCATTGCCTTGCTGGATTCTTCGTACAACATTTAAATCTTTTCAGATGAGATCAATTTACATTTATTACTTTTCTCCAGGCTGGAAGCATTTAGAAGACACTTAGACATGAAAAATCACACACTTGTGACAACATTCATCCTTCTAGGATTGACAGATGACCCGGAGTGGCAAATTGTAGCCTTCCTTTTCCTATTGATAATGTATCTCCTCAGCATCGCTGGAAATCTTATCATTATCCTTCTCACCTTGCTGGATTCCCACCTCAAAACACCCATGTATTTCTTCCTTCAGAAGTTTTCCTTCTTAGAAATCTCACTGACATCTACCTGCATCCCTAGATACCTGGTCAGCATAGTCACCACAGATAAAACTATTTCCATCAAGGCTTGCTTCACACAATTATTTGCTGCCTTTGTCTTCGGAATAGCACAGTTTTTCTTGCTGGCTGTCATGTCCTATGACCGCTATGTGGCCATTTGTAAACCCCTTCATTATACAACCATCATGAACACCAGAGTCTGTACTTTGCTGTTTGGCACTTGCTGTTTAATTGCTTTGTTGGCGATCTGCCCTGGAGTCATCGTAAGTCTGGATTTAGAATTCTGTGATACTATTATTGAACACTTTTTATGTGACTACTCTCCCATCTTGAAACTTTCCTGCAGTGATACAAGGTTCATGCAACTGATCAATTTCATTTTTGCTATCATTATTCTCTTTATTACCTTGGCACTAGTAATGTTCTCTTATGGGAAAATCATAAGTACAATTCTGAGGTTCCCCTCTGCCCAGCAGAAAAAGAAGGCCTTCTCTACCTGTTCCTCCCACATGATTGTTGTCTCCATCTCTTATGGCAGCTGCATTTTTATGTATATCAAACCTTCTGCGGAAGAGAGGATAGCTTTAAACAAGGGGATTGCCATACTCACTATTTCACTTGCCCCAGTACTAAATCCTTTCATATATACCTTAAGAAACAAACAAGTCAAAGAAGCCCTGAAGGATGTCATTAAAAAATGTACCTCAGCTACTTCAAAACAGTGACTTTGGCTTGACCTAAGTGTGCTAGTAAGATGACTGAAAATTATAGGCCATCTCAGCTGTTTTGACATATCTCTCTGTATTGTGGTAGTTACTGAAGGTTACTTTTTTTAGATTTTTATGTTTTTAGTGGTGATATCTGTTTCATATTTTCTCTATATGTTGCTGGAATCACTTCATTCTCTAAATTTAATGCTATGAAGCATTTTTTTCATAATTCACTATGAATTTTTTGTGGAAATATCATATGTATATGATTTCTAGGAAATATATACTGAAACAAAATATTATTTAAGAATTGTTTTAATAATAACTTATTGTAGTCTATAAATCTCTCGGAACAGTTTCTTCTGCTGTAGTTTATTAAAATGTATTTTTGGAAACAAATTCCTTCTTGTATTTTATTCTATGTGTCATATATCATGTATCTTGATATCATTTATTTCCCCATCCCTTCCTCTTGACCCTCTGTTCCTGCACACACACCCTCAAAATAAAACAAAACTTAAAAAAGGGGGGTGGGGAAGTTTCTAAAATCTTGTCGTGGAAGCTGCAGTGTGGCACAATAATTCATGCAGTAAACCACTTTGTCCATAAAGCTTTTCTTGCAAGTGTTTGTTTCAAAGAGCCATTAGTTTGGTTTGAGGTCTCTGGTTTCTACTACACTATCGCTGCTGGGCCCTCATTAGGATTCTTCTTGTTGCTCTGTGTTGTGACAATGGTGCTATTTTGGGTCTTTGGGTCAGGTCCCTTCGGTTACTCTAGCAGATAATCAATGAGGTGGTTGTTAGGGCTGCCAAGTCCTAACTTTGAGTCTGGGCCTGGGTGACTGTAGGATTGATCTGCCCACCAGATTACTCCGTTCCTTGCCACCAGGGTGAGTTCTCCAGCATTACCCTGACTAATACACCTCTTACCACAGTGAGCCAGGTGTGGTGGTGAGTTCTCCTGCTTTCGGGCCCTCAGAGTTGGCTCTCCCATGCTTACACTATTAGGGCCAGCTCTGTTGTGTTGCCCAGATGACATACAAGAGTCACTCACCCAGGTGCTATAGCTTGTAAGGAGTAAGCTTAGGGAGAGCAACACTCCTGTTTTGTTTCTTTTTTTTTTGCTTTTTTTGTTGTATTTATTTATTTTTTCATGTAGTTATTTAGTTAGTTATTTTGAGATAGACAGGGTTTCTCTGTCTTAGAACTCACTCTATAGACCATACTGGGCTTAACTCACAGAGATATGCCTGCTTCTGCCTCCCAAGTGCTGGGTTTAAAGGCACCCTCCTACTCTTATGACCCCAGAGCCAGCTCCTCCACTTGTCTTTTGATGAGAGGTAGGGAGGAGGACGTCTCTCCTCAGCCCATGCTACCACATGTCCAATAAGAAATGGAAATAGCTCTCCTTTGCTCATCACATCAGAGCTGTGTCACCCTCAACTCGGACTACCAGGTAGCTCTGTTCTACTACCTAGGCAAGAGGCAGGGACCAATTCATGAGTGTTGCAGCTGGTAACTCTTTTGTCTATTGTAGACTGTCAGAGTTGTCTCTGTTTTGCTTAATAGTGACTGATAGTAATTTTATATCTATATCCTTTCTTTCTTTTCTATAGGTCATCTACAACATTTTCACTTTTTATTTTCTGTTTGTCTCAAGAAAATATTTCCAAATCTTTATTTGCAAAGCAGACTATTATTTACAGTCATCCTTACTACATATCCTTGTGACATCTTTCATGTCTTTCTTTTTGAAAATTTCTGGTTTTCTGAAATAAAGAAGCCAAGAAAACATAAAAGCATCAACATGCCCATCAGTTCTCAGCTCTGTGTATGTGTCTATTCTATCAGATTCCAATTAATCACCAGCACAATTTTGCTATGGGAAAATTCCCCTTCAGCCAGTAACCTTTAAGATACCAGCCTACATGGGTGTGTTTTCTGATATTGTAAAAAGCAACTCTAAATAATGCACCTGCTCTCTTGCTTGTTTGTTCAAGAAAAGGATAGAGAAAAGTTTGTCTTCACGGTGCCTACTTATAATAATTCTCAGTGTACCAGGAGATATCAATGGAGTATTCCCCCAGAGGGAATGCTCAATAGCCCTACCCTGTGCCAATTCTTTGTCAGCCAGCCATTGGAAATAATACGTAAGCAATTTCCTAAGTCTATAATCTACCATTGCATTGATGACATTTTGTTATCTGATTCAAATACAGATACTTTAGAAAGGATGTTTCAAGAAGTAAAGAAAGTCTTGCCTAAATGGGGATTACAAATTACTCCTGAAAAGATTCAAAGAAGAGATTCTGTTAATTACCTAGGTTACAGAATAGCCTTACAGAAAATTAGAACACAAAAGGCACAAATTAGGAGAGACCAGTTGTGGGATCTTAATGGCATTCACAGATTATTTGGAGACATTTCCAGTCTACAACCAGCTGTTGAAATAACACCTGATCTAATAATTCATTTAAACAAAACCTTAGATGGTGATAAAGACTTGAATAGTCCTAGAGAATTAATAGCTGAAGTGAAAAAGGAAATGATGATTGTTAAGGAGACATTTCAGGACTTACATGTGGATAGGGTGAATCCAAATCTTAATTGTATTCTAGTCATATTGCCTTCCAGAATTTCTCCTACAGGAATTTTAATGCAGAGGGAAGTTATTATCTTAGAATGAGTCTTCTTTAACCACATAAACCAAGTAAAAAATTAAAAACTTATGTGGAAAAGGTCTCTGAATTAATTATAAAAGGTAAATTGAGACTTCATCAATTAGCAGGTATAGACCCAGCAGAGATTATAGTGCCTTTTACTGCTGAAGAAATAAAAAAATTATAGGAAGACAATGAACCATGGCAAAGGACTTGTGCTAATTTTTATTTTTGGGGAGAAATTAATTAGCAATTGTTCCAAAAGCAATAGACCTAACCTTATAAGGAGAACTTCTTGTATTCTTTCCCAAATTGTACTTGATGTACCAATAACTGGAGCCCATTCACTTTATAATGATGTAAATAAATCAGGGAACGCAGGTTACAAATCAGAATAATTAAGTAAGGTGGAACAAAGCCCTCATAATTCTGTCTATAAAGCAGAATTATATGTTATTCTTATGCTACTAAAGGATTTTAAAGAACCTCTCAATATAGTTACTGATTCACAATATGCATATTGAAACTGCTGTATTTATACCAGATGATACAGAATTAACTTTATTATTTATCCAGGTGGAATTCATAGTCAGGAATAAACTTTGTCCTATATACATAACACACATCCGATCCCATATGGGTCTGCCAGGTCCTCTAATACAAGGTAATGTAGAAGTTGATCAATTACTGATTAGAAACATGTTTCAAGCCTCTAAATTTTATTTAAAAAATCATGTCAATAGTAAAGGTTTAAAGAAAGAGTTTTCTATTACATGGCAACAAGCTAAGGAGATTATAAAGAGATGTCCTACTTGCTCTTTCTATAACCAAACACAATTGCCTGCAGGGAGTAACCCTAAGGGTACTCAAAGGACTAAAATCTGGTAGATAGATGTGTTCCACATTGCAGAATTAGTAAATTAAAAGAAGTATACCACACCATATATCCTTCAAGATTTCTGAGCATGGCAGTATCCAAGGACACATCACATAATTAATTCAGCAGGTCACTACAAAAATGGTAATGTGGATGAGACTCCTTGCAGTGGTTTGAATTAGAATGACCCCCATAAGCTCATAGATTTGAATGCTTGGTCACCAGGGAGTGGCACTATTAGGAGGTATAGCCTTTTTCAAACCACCACACTCTCCCTATATTCTTGTAGTAAGGAGGAGCTGGCTGTGTCCAGTTTCTCCCAGACTGGTTAACACCCAGGCCAGAGGGCTCCTTGTCATCCCGGCCACCCAGCTAGCTTATACCTGAAATAACCACAAAGAAATTGTATTAATTAAATCACTGCCTGAACCTTATTTCTAGCCTCATATTGGCTAACTTTCACATATTTGTTTAACCCATCTTCATTAATGTGTATTGCCACTTGACTATGGCATACCAGCATGAGTCTAACCAGTGTCCATCTCGAGCAGGAGAACCATGGCGTCTGCCTGTCTCTGATTTCTTCCTCCCAGAATTCTCTTCTGTCTTCCCTGCCTACCTGAGTTCCACCCTATCAGCTAGGCGAAAGCAGTTCCTTTTTTTTTATTGAGAAAAGGAAAAAAAAAGTTTTCCCCTCCTCCCAGCCTCCCATTACCCTCCCCCTCCTCCCAGGCTTCTCCCCCTCCCCCGACTCCTCTCCCCCTCCCTCTCCAGTCCAAAGAGCAGTCAGGGTTCCCTGTCCTGTGGAAAGTCCAAGGTCCTCCCCCCTCCGTCCATGTCTAGGAAGGTAAACATCCACACTGGCTAGGCTCCATCAAAGCCAGAACATGAAGTAGGATCAAAACCCCATGCCATTGTCCTTGGCTTCTCATCAGCCCTCATTGTTCGCCATGTTCAGAGAGTCCGGTTTTATCCCATGCTTTTTCAGTCATAGTCCAGCTGGCCTTGGTGAGCTCCCAATAGATCAGGCCCACTGTCTCAGTGGGTGGGAACACCCCTCGTGGTCCTGACTTCCTTGCTCATGTTCTCCCTCCTTCCGCTCCTCATTGGGCCCTTGGGAGCTCAGTCCAGTGCTCCAGTGTGGGTCTCTGTCTCTATCTCCATCTATCACCAGATGAAGGTTCTATGGTGATATGCAAGATATTCGCCAGTATTGCTATAGGATAGGGTTGTTTCAGGTTCCCTATTCTCATGCGCCCAAGGAACTAACTGGGGACATCGCCTTGGGCTTCTGGGAGCCACTCTAGGTTCAAGTCTCTTGCCAGCCCTAAGGTGGCTCCCTTAAGAATTGTGGTTCCATGCTCCCCTATCCAGCCTTCTTTTATCCCAATCATCCTGTTTCCCCAAGTTTCCCCCAACCTCCCCTACTCACTTTTCTTGCCCCATCTCCCCATAACCCCAACCCACCCCACCCCCAAGATCCCATTTATCTCCCTAGGAATTTTGACTACTTCCCATAGGCAAGAGGATAACTATATGTTTTTCCTTGGGTTCACCTTCTTATTTAGCTTCTTTAGGTTAACCAATTGTAGACTCCGTGACCGTTATTTATGGCTAGAAACCAATTATGAGTGAGTACATCCCATGTTCATCTTTTTGGGTCTGGGTTACCTCACTCAGGATAGTGTTTTCCATTTCCATCCATTTGCATGCAAAATTCGAGAAGACCTTGTTTTTTTACCGCAGCGTAAAGTACTCTAATGTGTACTTTCTTCCTCCATTCTTCCAATGAAGGGCATCTAGGTTGTTTCCAGGTTCTGGCTATTACAAATAATACTGCTATGAACATAGTTGAACAAATGCTCTTGTCATATGATCGGGCATCTCTTGGGTATATTCCCAAGAGTGGTATTGCTGGGTTCAGGGGTAGGTGGATCCCAAATTTCCTGAGAAACCAAAACACTGATTTCCAAAGTGGTTGTACAAGATTGCATTCCCACCAGCAATGGATGAGTGTACCCCTTCCTCCACAGCCACTCCAGCAAAGGCTATCATTGGTGTTTTTAATTTTAGCCATTCGGACAGGTGTAAGATGGTATCTCAAAGTTGTTTTGATTGGCATTTCGCTGATTGCTAAGGAGTGATGTGGGAGTGTCATATATCAATCTGTTGATTTTATTGGTTAAGCAATAAACAAACTGCTTGGCCCTCATAGGTAAAAACATAGGTGGAAGGAGTAAACAGAACAGAAGGTTAGGAGGAAGAGGAAGTGAGCTCAGACTGACCACTCTGCTCTCGGGAGCAGAGACGCCATGCTATTACCTCCAACCCAGGATGGACATAGGCTAGAATCTTCCCGGTAAGCGCACCTTGGGGTGCTAGAAAGATTATTAGAAATGGGCTAGTCCAGGTGCTAGGATTAGCCTAGAAGAGGCTAGATATAATGGGCCAAGCAGTGTTTAAAAGAATACAGTTTCCTTGTAATTATTTTGGGTACAGCTAGCCATGTAGGCGGCCGAGGTGCTGGGGACGCAGCCCCGCCGCACTTATTACTACAGTTGAGCATGCCCTTAAGTATCTTTCAGCCATTTGAACTTCTTCTGTTGAGAATTCTCTGTTCAGTTCCGTGCCCCATTTTTAAATGGGTTAATTAGCATTTTAAAGTCTAGTTTCTTGAGTTCTCTATATATTTTGGAGATCAGACCTTTGTCTGTTGCAGGGTTGGTGAAGATCTTCTCACAGCCTTTTTGTCTTAGTGACTGTGTCCTTTGCTTTACAGAACCTTCTTGGTTTTAGTAGGTCCCATTTATTCAATGTTGCCCTTAATGTCTGTGCTGCTGGGGTTATACCTAGGAAGTGATCTCATGTGCCCATCTGTTGTAGGGTACTTCCCACTTTCTCTTCTATCAGGTTCAGTGTGTTTGGACTGATATTGAGGTCTTTAATCCATTTGGATTTGAGTTTTGTGCATGGTGATAGATATGGGTCTATTTTCATTCTTCTACAGTTGACATCCAGTTGTGCCAGCACCATTTGTTGAGGATGCTTTCTTCCTTCCATTGTATACTTTTAGCTCCTTTATCAAAAATGAGGTGTTCATAGGTTTGTGGGTTAAAATCCGGGTCTTCTATATAATTCCATGGTCGAATTCTCTGTTTTTATTCCAGTACCACACTGTTTTCATTACTGTAGCTCTGTAATAGAGTTTGAAGTCAGGGATGGTAATGCCTCCAGAAGATCTTTTATTGTATAGGATTGTTTTGGCTATCCTGAGTTTTTTTGTTTTTCCATATAAAGTTGATTATTGTCCTCTCAAGATCTGTGAAGAATTTTGATAGGACCTTGATGGGGATTGCATTGAATCTGTAAATTGACTTTGGTAGAATTGCCATCTTTACTATGTTGATCCAATCGAAGAGCAAGGGAGATCCTTCCATTTTCTGGTATCCTCTTCAATTTATTTCTTCAATGCCTTAAAGTTCTTGTCAAATAGATCTTTCACTTCCTTGGTTAGAGTTACCCCAAGTTATTTTATGCTATTTGTGGCTATCGTGAAACGTGAAGCTTCTCTGATTTCCCTCTCTGCTTCGATATCCTTTGTGTATAAGAGGGCGATTGATTTTTTGGAGTTGATCTTGTATCCTGCCACATTACTAAAGGTGTTTATCAGCTGTAAAAGTTCTTTGGTGAAGTTTTGGGAGTCGCTTATACACTATCATATCATCTGCATATAGCGAAAGTTTAACTTCTTCCTTTCCAATTCGAATCCCCTTGATCCCATCATGTTGTCTTACTGCTATTGCTAGAACTTCAAGGACTATATTGAAGAGGTATGGCGAGAATGGACAGCCTTGTCGTGTTCCTGAGTTTAGTGGGATGGCTTTGAGTTTATCTCCGTTTAATTTGATGTTAGCTGTCAGCTTGCTGTATATAGCTTTTATTATATTTAGGTATGACCCTTGTATCCCTAATCTCTCCAATACTTTTATCATAAAGGGATGTTGAATTTTGTCAAATGCTTTTTCAGCATCTAATGAAATGATCATATGGTTCTTTTCTTTCAGTTTATTTATATGATGGATTACATTGATAGATTTTCGTATGTTGAACCAGCCCTGCATATCTGGGATGAAGCCTACTTGATCATAATGGATAATTTTCCTAATTTGTTCTTGGATACGGTGTGCCAGTATTTTGTTGAGGATTTTTGAGTCAATATTCATGAGTGAGATTGGCCTCAAATTCTCTTTCTTGGTTGAGTCTTTGTGTGGTTTTGGTATCAGAGTGAGTGTAGCTTCATAAAAGGAATTTGGCAATGATTCATCTGTTTCTATATTGTGAAATACATTAAGGAGTATAGGTATTAGGTCTTCTTGGAAGTTCTGGTAGAATTCTGCATTGAAACCATCTGGTCCTGGGCTTTTTTTGGTAGGGGGAGGTTTTTGATAACAGCTTCTAATTCTTCGCCACTAACAGGTCTATTTAGGTTGTTCACCTGGTCCTGATTTAACTTTGGTATATGGTATTTATCTAAAAAAGTGTCCATTTCTTTTACATTTTCCAGTTTTGTGGCATTACAGGCTTTTGTAGTAAGATCTAATGATTCTCTGAATTTCCTCTGTGTCTGTGGTTATGTCCCCCTTTTCATTTCTAATCCTATTAATTTGCATATTCTCTCTCTGCTGTTTGATTAGTTTGGATAGTGGTTTGTCAATCTTGTTGATTTTCTCCAGGAACCAGCTTTTTGTTTCATTGATAGTTTATATTGTTTTCTGTGTTTCTATTTTGTTAATTTCAGCCCTCAGTTTGATTATTTCCAGTCTTCTACTCCTCCTTGGTGAGTCTGCTTCTTTTTTTTCTAGAGCTTTCAGGTGGGCTGTTAAGTCTTCAATGTGTGCTTTTTCTGTTTTCTTTAAGTGAACACTTAGTGCTATGAACTTTCCTCTCAGGACTGCTTTCATAGTGTCCCATAAGTTTGAGTAGATTTTTTTTCTTTATTTTCATTGAATTCCTTGAAGACTTTAATTTCTTTCTTTATTCTTCCTTGATCTAGGTGTGGTTCAGTAATTGACTGTTCAGTTTCCATGAGTTTGTAGGCTTTCTGGGGGTAGCATTGTTGTTGAATTCTAACTTTAATCCATGGTGATCTGATAAGACACAGGTGGTTATGAATATTTTTTTGTAACTGTGGAAGTTTGCTTTGTTACCAACTATGTGGTCGATTTTCGAGAAGGTTCCATGAGCTGCAGAGAAGAAGGTATATTCTTTCCTATTTGGGTGGAATGTTCTATAGATGTCTGTTAAGTTCATTTGATTCATTACCTCCATTAATTCTCTTATTTCTCTGGTAGTTTTCTGTCTGATTGACCTGTCCATTGGTGAGAGAGGAGTTTTGAAGTCTCCTACTATTAGTGTGTGTGGTTTGATGGCTACCTTGAGTTTTAGTAATATTTCTTTTATGTACGTGGTTGCTTTTATACTAGGAGCATATATATTCAGGATTGAGAATATATCCTGATGAATTGTTTCTGTTATGAGTATAAAATGTCCCTCTCCATCTCTTCTCATTGACTTAAGTTTGAAGTCAACTTTGTTAGAAATTAGTATGGCCACACCTGCTTGTTTATTGGGTCCATTTGCTTGGTAAACCTTTTCCCATCCCTTTATTCTGAGTAGGTACCTGTCTTTGTGGTTAAGGTGTGTTTCTTGTAAACAACAGAATGTTGGATCCTGTTTTCTTATCCAATCTCTTAGCCTGTGCCTTTTTATAGGTGAGTTGAGTCCATTGTCATTAAGTGATATTAATGACCAGTGGTTGTTAACTCTGGTCACATTTTTAGTCGTAGAGTTTGTGTGTTTCCCTTCTCTGAGTTGTGCTGGTGAAGGGTCTCTAGATGTTTGAGTTATTGTGGTCATTGTTGGACTCCTTAGTTTGTGGTTTTCCTTCTATTACTTTCTGTAAGGCTGGATTTGTGGCTATGTATTGTTTAAATTTGTTTTTATCTTGGAAAATTTTATTTTCTCCATTTATAGTGAATGAAAGCTTGGCTGGGTATAGTAGTCTGGGCTTGCATCCATGGTCTCTTAGTTTCTCAAGTACATCTATCCAGTACCTTCTGGCTTTCATTGTTTCCATAGAGAAATCAGGTGTAAGTCTGATAGATTTACCTTTATAAGTAACTTGGCCTTTTTCCTTTGCAGCTCTTAATATTCTTTCTTTATTCTGTATGTTTTGTGTTTTGATTATTATATGGCGAGGAGATGGGTTTTTTTTTTTTTTTGGTCCAGTCTATTCAGTGTTCTGTATGGTTCTTGAACCTTCAAAGGAATATCCTTCTTTAGGTTGGGAAAGTTTTCTTCTATAATTTTATTAAATATATTTTCTGGACCGTTGAGCTATACTTATTCTCCTTCTTCTATCCCAATTATTCTTAGGTTTGGTCTTTTTATTGTGTCCCAGATTTCCTGAATGTTTTGTGATGAGAATTTGTTGGTTTTGCTGTTTTCTTTGATCAGTATGTTTATTTTCTCTATGGTATCTTCAGTGTCTGAAATTCTTTCTTCTATCTCTTGTAATCTGTTGTTAGTACTTGTCTCTGTAGTTCCTGTTCATTTACCCAGATTTTCCATCTCCATTCTTCCCTCGGTTTGTGTTTTCTTCATTACTTCCATTTTATTCTTTAAGTCTTGAACTGCTTCCCTTACCTGTTTGATTGCTTTTTCTTGTTTCTCCTTGTTTTCTTGGGTATCTTTGAGCGATTTATTCATTTCCTCTACCTTTTTGTTTGTGATCTCTAATTGTTTATGACAGTTTTTCACCTCCTGTTTAAGGTCTCTTATTTTCATATAATTCACTTTTGAGTCGATTTCTTCTAATTCTTCTAGGGTAAGGTGTACAATTCTTCTTATTTCGGGATCCCTGGATTCTGGTGATGTCATGTTGCCTTTCAGGTTGTTGGAGGAATTCTTGCCTTGGTGCCTTCCCATCTCTTTTTTCAAATGGAGCCAGGAGAGGCCTGGTGTCTTTGTCCAGTCTTTGCTGTGACTGACTCTCTGGATGTAACTCTTCAGTGTAGAAGCATGAACCGTCCTGTCCAGACGGAACTCCTCAGCACCGAAACATAGACGCCTGGTAGTCCAATGACCCGCGGACAAAAGGGAGAACTTGGGGGGCAGGGCAGGGACAGGTAGAACACAGGACACCCTGCCACAAAAGCTGAAGGTGCCCATGCTCCCTTTCGGAGGGGGGTCCTTGAGGCCTGCCCGATAGGCAGGCACTCACCTCTCTGGGTGGGTAGCCTTAGTGTAGGAGCTGAAAACTGTTCCTGAGCAAATGACCTAGCAGAAAATGCATGCTTGGGGGGGGGTTGTGCATAAAAAAGACAGCCCTGCAGAAGGAGCTGGGGGAGGGGGTTTGTGCTCTCTTCCGGGACAATCCACCCCTGGATAGCACACACTCACCCGTCCAGATGGAGCTCCTCAGTACCTAAACAGGGCCGTCTGGTAGCCCGATGATCTCGGGACAAAAGGAAAAACTGGGCAGGCGGGGCGAGATCCAGGAGAGCACAGGCACCCCTGGAGCAAAAGCTGAAGTTGCCTGGGCTCCCTTTCGGGGGTCCTTGAGGCCTGCCCGGTAGGCAGGCACTCACCACTCTGGGTGGGTCGCCCATCCAGATGGAAATCCTCAGTACCTAAACATGGCCACCTGGTAGCCCAATGATAAGGGGACAAAAGGAAAAACTGGGTAGGCAGGGCGAGATTCAGGAGAGCACAGGCACCCTTGGAGCACAAGCTGAAGGTGCCCGGGCTCCCTGTCAGGGGTCCTTGAGGCCTCTATACAGTACATTTTTAAATGAGCTGCACAAACACAATACCATAATCAAAAGCAGAAATATACATATAACAAAATTGGCCAAAATTCATATCAATAAACCTATAATGCAAAGTATTTATGTCTATAACATATCACCCTTTAAAGGTAAGCAAACATTTATAAACAATCATTTAGGGAATTTGGGCTTCCTGCTTTTTGTTGGATGAATTCATTTGGGGGGGGTCAGAGAGACCTTTTGAGTTTTGGTCCATCAAACCACAGTAGTATGAGGAATCCACAGACTCTCATCTTCTGTGAAAACAAAAGCAGACCTTTTTTTCCAAAGCAACATATTCTTAGGCACAAATTTTGAAATCAAGATACCTTTAATATATATATTGGTTTACCTTAGCAGCATACACACTGAAATCTCTCTGTAGTTAGCTCATTCACAGTCAAAAAATGAAAGAAAACACAATAATATACATAATCCAGACTCTCTGTGTATTTTCCATCTTTATATGGCTTATTTTCTTACTCTATTACTTTTTCTACAAGTTTATTTACTAATTTAATCTATGACTGCCTGTATTCTTTTATATTATAACTGTCTATACTCCTTTTCCTCTCTCTCAAGCCTGTGTACATTTAGCCAACACTGTGACTCATTAGAGGTCTTTTCCATCTGGATTTGTGAAGAACATTTTTAAGGTTAATTGGGCATGGCTAGGACAAACTCCATGGTCATGCCTGTTGGTTCTACTTATTCCAACATGGAAGATTCATGTTTGCTGCCTCTGAGAGCCATTCTCTCCATCCCAGGTAAAACATCACAGCAGGTCAGTGTCACCATTAAACAATTTGTAACATACTGTTCACATACCCCATTTAAGTGCTTGGTTTTCTGAAGGAGCCAGAGCTGTATGTGCAACTACCATGAACCAGGAAGCTGCCATTTCTTAAAAAAAAGAAAAGCTGAGTAGTTTTCTTTTTCTGATAATGCTGAATCAGGAAGACTTCTCTTAAATGAACCACGAGCAAGTAGAGCCCATTCAAAAAAATGCAACTAAACTTTGTTGTGTGTGTGTGTATAAAATTTTTTACAAGCTCTCTCAAATTTTATGTGAATTTAGCTGATACACGTTGGCATGCCAATCTGTAGTCAGAGGCTACTCATTTGTTTCAGGCTGCCCAGACCTAAAATAATTCCTCAGAAATATTATTATTTATACCACTGTTGGGCCAATAGCTTAAGCATATTTCTAGCTAGCTCTTACATCTTAAACTAATCCATTTATATTAATCTGTTTATCGCCACATGGCCATGGCTTACAAGCAAGGTTCCAGCTCATCTGTCTCCTGCTGCAGCCACATGGCATCTCACTGACTCCCCCTTCTTTCTCCCAGCATTCAGTTTACATTTACCATCTAGCTCTATTCTGCCCTATCACAGGCCAAAGCCCCTTCTCTATTCATTAATCAATAAAAACAACCCTATCCTATAGCCATACTGATGAATATCTTGCATATCACCATAGAAACCTCATTGGCGATGGATGGAGATGGAGAAAGAGACCCACACTGGAGCACTGGACTGAACTCCCAAAGTCCAAATGAGGAACAGAAGGAGGGTGAACATGAGCAAAGAAGTCAGGATCACAAGGGGTGCACCCACCCACAGAGACAGTGGGGCTGATCTATTGAGAGCTCACCAAGGCCAGCTGGACTGTGACTGAAAAAGCAGGGGATAAAACCGGACTCTCTGAATATGGCAGACAATGAGAGCTGCTAAGAAGCCAAGGACAATGGCACTGGGTTTTGATCCTGCATCATGTTCTGGCTTTGAGGGTGCCTAGCCAGTTTGGATGTTCACCTTCCTAGACCAGGATGGAGGGGCAAGGACTTTGGATTTTCCACAGGGCAGGGAACCCTGGCTGCTCTTCAGACTGCAGAGGGAGGGGGAGAGAAGTGGCGGGAGGGGGAGAGAAGTTGGGGAAGGGGGAGAGGAGTGGGGGGAAGGGGGGAGGAGTGGGAGGATGGGATGAGGCGGAAATTTTTTTCCTCAATAAAAAAAAATTTAAAAAAATAAAAATAAAAACAACAAATATACAAAAAGATTTATTGAGACAGAAAAAAGGAGATGATGTGAGAAAGTTCTGGTAAATGATTACTCGCTAACATTTAGTATGGGCTGAGGGTACCCCTTCCTCCACAGCCACTCCAGCAAAGGCTATCATTGACAGGTGAAAGATGATATCTCAAAGTTGTTTTGATTTGCATTTCCCTGATCACTAAGGAGGTTGAGCATGACCTTAAATGTCTTTTGACCATTTGAACTTCTTATGTTGAGAATTCTAGGTTCAGTTCCATGCCCCATTTTAAATAGGTTAATCAGCATTTGAAAATCTAGTTTCTTGAGTTCTCTATATATTTTGGAGATCAGACCTTTGTCTGTTGCGTGGTTGGTGAAGATATTCTCCCAGTCAGTGTGTTGCCTTTTTGTCTTAGTGACAGTGTCCTTTGCTTTACAAAAGCTTCTCAGTTTCAGTAGGTCCCATTTATTCAATGTTGCCCTTAATGTCTGTGCTGCTGGGGTTATACCTAAGAAGTGAACGACTGTGCCCATCTGTTGTAAGGTATTTCCCAATTTCTCTTCTATCAGGTTCATTGTGTTCGAACTGATATTGTGGTCTTTGATCCATTTGGACTTGAGTTTTGTGCTTGGTGATAGATATGGGTCAATTTTCATTCTTCTACAGGTTGACATCCAGTTGTGCCAGCACCATTTGTTGAAGATGCTTTCTTTCTTCCATTGTATACTTTTAGCTCCTTTATCAAAAATGAGGTGTCCATAGGTTTGTGGATTAAAATCTGGGTCTTCTATACGATTCCATTGGTCTACTTCTCTGTTTTTATGCCAATACCACACTGTTTTCATTACTGTGGCTCTGTAATAGAGTTTGAAGTCAGGGATGGTAATACCTCCAGAAGTTCCTTTATTATATAAGACTGTTTTGGCTATCCTGGGTTTTTTGTTTTTCCCTATGAAGTTGATTACTGTCCTCTCAAGATCTGTGAAGAATTTTGATGGGACCTTGATGGGGATTGCATTGAATCTATAAATTGCCTTTGGTAGAATTGCCATTTTTACTATGTTGATCCTCCCAAACCAAGAGCTAGGGAAATCCTTCCACTTTCTGGTATCCTCTTCAATTTCTTTCTTCAAATCATTAAAATTCTTGTCAAATATATCTTTCACTTCCTTGGTTAGAGTTACCCCAAGATATTTTATGCTATTTGTGGCTATCGTGAATGGTGATGCTTCTCTGATTTCCCTCTCTGCTTCCATATCCTTTGTGTATAGGAGGGCGACTGATTTTTTGGAGTTGATCTTGTATCCTGCCACATTACTAAAGGTGTTTATCAGCATTAGGAGTTCTTTGGTGGAGTTTTTGGGGTCACTTATGTACACTATCATGTCATCTGCAAATAATAAAAGTTTAACCTCTTCCTTCCCAATTCGAATCCCCTTGATCCCCTTATGTTGTCTTATTGCTATTGCTAAAACTTCAAGCACTATATTGAAGAGTTATAGAGAGAGTGCACAGCCTTACCGTGTTCCTGATTTTAGTGGGATGGCTTTGAGTTTTTCTCTGTTTAGTTTGATGTTAGCTGTCAGTTTGCTGTAAATAGCTTTTATTATATTTAGGTATGACCCTTGTATCCCTAATCTCTCCAAAACTTTTATCATAAAGGGATGTTGAATTTTGTCAAAAGCTTTTTCAGCATCTAATGAAATGATCAAATGGTTTTGTCTTTCAGTTTATTTATATGATGGATTACATTGATAGATATTCGTATGTTGAACCAGCCCCGCATCTCTGGGATGAAGCCTACTTGATCATAATAGATAATTTTTCTAATGTGTTCTTTGATACAGCTTGCCAGTATTTTGTTGAGGATTTTTATGTCAATGTTCATGAGTGAGATTGGCCTGTAATTCTCTTTCTTGGTTGACTCTTTGTGTGGTTTTGGTATCAGAGTGAGTGTAGCTTCATAAAAGGAATTTGGCAATGCCTCTTCTGTTTCTATATTGTGAAATACATTAAGGAGTATAGGTATTAGCTCTTCTTGGAAGGTCTGGTAGAATTCCGCATTGAAACCATCTGGTCCTGGGCTTTTTTTGGTAGGGAGGTTTTTGATAACAGCTTCTAATTCTTCTCGAATAACAGGTCTATTTAGATTGTTCACCTGGTCCTGGTTTACCTTTGGCAAATGGTATTTATCTAAAAACGTGTCCATTTCTTTTATATTTTCCAGTTATGTCGCATATAGGCTTTTGTAGTAAGATCTAATGATACTTTGAATTTCCTTCTGTGTCTTGGTTATGTCCCCCTTTTCGTTTCTGATCTTATTAATTTGCAAATTCTCTCTCTGCCGTTTGAGTAGTTTGGATAGGGGTTTGTCAATCTTGTTGATTTTCTCCAGGAACCAGCTTTTTGTTTCATTGATAGTTTATATTGTTTTCTGTGTTTCTATTTTGTTGATTTCAGCTCTCAGTTTGGTTATTTCCAGTCTTCTACTCCTCCTAAGTGAGTATGCTTCTTTTTTTCTAGAGCTTTGAGGTGTGCTGTTAAGTCTCCAATATGTGCTTTCTCTGTTTTCTTTAGGTGGGCACTTAGTGCTATGAACTTTCCTTTTAGGACTGCTTTCATAGTCTCCCATAAGTTTGAGTATATTGTTTCTTTATTTTCATTGAATTCCAGGTAGACTTTAATTTCTTTCTTTATTTCTTCCTTAATTCAGGTATGGTTCAGTAGTTGACTGTTCAGTTTCCATGAATTTGTAGGCTTTCTGGGGGTATCATTGTTGTTGAATTCTAACTTTAATCCATGGTGATCTGATAAGACACAGGTGGTTACTAATATTTTTTTGTAACTGTGCATGTTTGCTTTGTTACCAACTATGTGGTCGATTTTCGAGAAGGTTCCATGAGCTGCAGAGAAGAAGGTATATTCTTTGCTATTTGGGTGGAATGTTCTATAGATGTCTGTTAAGTCCATTTGCTTCATTTCCTCCATTAATTCTCTTATTTCTCTGGTAGTTTTCTGTCTGATTGACCTGTCCATTGGTGAGAGAGGAGTTTTGAAGTCTCCTACTATTAGTGTGTGCGGTTTGATGGCTGCCTTGAGTTTTAGCAATGATTCTTTTACATACGTGGGTGCTTTTATATTAGGGGCATACATATTCAGGATTGAGACTTCATCCTGATGAACTGTTCATGTTATGAGTATAAAATACCCCTCTCCATCTCTTCTGATTGATTTAAGTTTGAAGTTAACTTTTTTAGAGATTAGTATGGCCACGCCTGCTCGTTTCTTAGGTCCATTTGCTTGATAAGCCTTTTCCCAGCCCTTTACTCTGAGTAGGTGTCTGTCTTTGTGGTTGAGGTGTGTTTCTTATAAACAACAGAATGTTGGATCCTGTTTTCTTATCCAATCTCTTAGCCTGTGCCTTTTTATAGGTGAGTTGAGTCCATTGACATTAAGTGATATTAATGTCCAGTGGTTGTTAACTCTGGTCACTTTTTTAGACATAAAGTTTGTGTGTTTCCCTTCTTTGGGTTGTGTTGGTGAGGAGTCTCTAGATGCTTGAGATATTGTGGTCATTGTTGGACTCCTTGGTTAGTGATTTTCCTTCTGTTACTTTCTGTAAGGCTGGATTTGTGGCTACGTATTGTTTAAATTTGTTTTTATCCTGAAAAATTTTATTTTCTCCATTTATAGTGAATGAAAGCTTGGCTGGGTATAGTAGTCTGGGTTTGCATCCATGGTCTCTCATTTCCTGCAGTACATCTATCCAGGACCTTCTGGATTTCATGGTTTCCATGGAGAAGTGTGGTGTAAGTCTGATAGGTTTACCTTTATAAGTAACTTGGTCTTTTACCTTTGCAGCTCTTAATATTCTTTCTTTATTCTGTATGCTTTGTGTTTTGATTATTATATGGTGAGGGGATGTCTTTTTTTGATCCAGCCTATTTGGTGTTCCGTATGCTTCTTGAACCTTCATAGGTACATCTTTCTTTACATTGGGAAAGTTTTCTTCTATAATTTTATTAAATATATTTTCTGGACCATTGAACTGCACTTCTTCTCCTTCTTCTACTCCTATTATTCTTAGGTTTGGTCTATTATTGTGTCCCAGATTTCCTGAATGTTTTGTGATGAAAGTTTGTTGGACTTGCTGTTTTCTTTGATCAGTGTGTTTATTTTCTCTATGGTGTCTTCAGAATCTTAGATTCTTTCTTCTATCTCTTGTATTCTGTTGGATATGCTTGTTTCTGTACTCTCTGTTTGTTTACTTAAATTTTCCATGTTCAGCTGGCCCTCTGTGTTTTCTTCTTTGCCTCCATTTCAGTTTTCAAGTCTTGAACTGTTTCCATTATCTGTTTGATTGTTTTTCCTTGGTTTTCTAGGGTATCATTCACTGATTTGTTCAATTCTTCAAATTTTCTGTTATATTTCTCATCCATTTCTATAAGGGCATTTTTTACATGCTGATTTAGGGCGTCAATCACTTTCATGAAGTCAATCTTTTCTGTTTCTTCTTGATTAAGTTGTTCATTTCCCCCCCGTTGTGAGGTCACAGGTTTCTGGTGGCTTCATGTTGGTTTTCAGATTGTTGGGTGAATTTTTGCATTGGCGCCTGCCCATCTCTTCCTCCGAATGCTCCCCTATGGATCTTCTTTTTCAGGATCTCGTCTCCTTACATATTGATGTACCTTCCCAGTGATGGCTCTCCTGGAGCCGAGATCAGATCTCCGTGCCCAATGATGGCTCTCCCTAATGCTGGCTCTCCTGGCACAGAGATCAGGTCTCCATGCCCAATGTTGGGTCTCCTAACACCGAGATCAGGTCTCCGTGCTGGTTGGGTAGCTCGTAAACAAAGTGTCTACCTTGCTTGATGCAGGCAGGCTAGTGAAACAAAGGAACTCCCACCCCCTAGGTTGCCCTGAGGATTCGGAGGGGACCCAGCGCCCAGACAGACTGAGCTGGGTGATGTTATGTGCCCAGAGACGACAAGGGGGCTGAGGTGGGGAGGGATGCAAGCTGGCTGGGATAGGAAGAAAGAGACAGTATGCAGGGCATAGAGGCCCTGCAGAGAGCACAAGAAGGATAGGGGGTTGAGGAACTTCTGAATTCCCTGTCCCGGGCTGCTGCCACGGGGTCAGAAACTACCCCGATGTTGGGTCTCCTGGCCCCAAGATCAGGTCTCCGTGCTGGTTGGGTAGCTCGTAAACAAAGCACCTACCTTGCTTGATGCAGGCAGGTTAGTGAAACAAAGGAACTCCCACCCCCTAGGTTGCCCTGAGGATTCGGAGGGGACCCAGCACCCAGACAGGCTGAACTGGGTGCTGTTATGTGCCCAGAGATGGCAAGGGGTCCAAGGTGGGGAGGGATGCAAGCTGGCTGGGAGGGGAAGAAAGAGGCAGTATGCAGAGCGTAGAGGCCCTGCAGAGAGCCCAAGAAAGATAGGGGGGATGAGGAACTTCTCAGTTCCCCGTCCTGGGCTGCCCCCATGGGGTCAGAAATCACCCCAATGTTGGGTCTCCTGGCCCCAAGATCAGGTCTCCGTGCTTGTTGGGTAGCCCGATGTTGGGCCTCCTGGCGCCAAGATCCCACTTTTACATTTCTAACTAAACTTTTGGTAAAATTCATAGGCTTACAAGAAATGTGATTCTCTTTCAAAGTAAAGAGTATACAGAGAAAAGGAACACTGCTCTCAATTGTAAAAATACTTTGACATATCCCAAACAAAGGTGGCTTTTTTTCAGAGAAACACATGTGCGTTTCTCAAAAAGCATTTCATAAAATTCAAACATTCTCAAAAGAACGTGATTATCTTTCAAAGTAAAGCTTCTACAGTGAAAAGGAACACCGTTCTCACTTCTAACAATATTTTGACATATCCCAAACAAGGGCTACACATTTCAGAGAAACACATGTGCATTTCTCACAAAAGCATTTCATAAATTAGTACTTTTTGAAAGAATGTGATCATCTTTAAATTAAAGCTTCTACAGAGAAATGGAATACTGCTCTCACTTCTAACAATACTTTGACATATCCCAAACAAACGCTTCCCTTTTCATAGAAACACATATGTGTTTCACACTAAACCATTCGAGAATTCACTACACTTTCAAAAGAACGTGATTATCTTTAAAATTAATGCTTGTACAGAGAAAAGGAATAGTCCTCTAACTTCAGACAATAATTTGGCATATTGCAAACAATGGCTTCCATTTCATAGAAACACTTGTGCATTTCTCACTAAACATTTCATGAAATTCATGAACTTATAAATGAATGTGATTATCTTTCAAAGGAAATGTTTTACAGAGAAAAGGAACACTGCTCTCACTTGTAAAAATATTTGCCATATCACAAACAATGGCTTCCCTTTTCAGAAAAACACGTTTCTAACTTAAACTTTCATAAAATTCATACGCTTAAAAGAAATGTGATTCTCTTTCAAAGTAAAGTGTGCACAGAGAAAAGGACCACTGTTCTCACTTCTAACAATACTTTGACATATCCCCAATAAAATAGAAGTAAAGCTTCTACAAAGAAAAGATACACTGCTCTCCCTTATTAAATACTTTGACATATCCCAAACAATGGCTTCCATTTTCAGAGAAACAGATGTGTGTTTATAGCAAAAGCATTTCATGAAATTCATGCAATTTCCATACAATGTGATTATCTTTCAAAGTAAAGCTTCTACAGAGAAAAGGAATAATGCTCTCACTTATTGAAATACTTTGAAATGTCCAAAAAACGGGTTCTTTTTACAGAGAAACACATGTGCATTTCTCACAAAAGCATTTCATCAAATTCATACACTTTACAAAGAATGTGATTATCCTTCAAAGTAAATTTTCCACAGAAAAAAGGAACACTGCTCTCACTTCTAACAATAATTTGACATATTTCAAACAATAACTTCTCTTTTCAAAGAAACTCATGTGTGTTTCTCACAAAGCATTTCATGGAATTTATGCACTTTACACAGAACGTGAATATCCTTCAAAGTAAAGCTTTTACAGAGAAAAGAACATTTCTCTCACTTCTAACAATACTTTGACATTTATGAAACAATTGCTTAAATTTGAAAGAAACACAAGTGTGTTCTCACAAAATCATTTCATGAAATTCATATACTTTCCAAAGAACATAATTATCTTTCAAATAAAGGTTCTTTAGTGAAAAGGAATAATGTTCTGAATTCTAACAATACTTTGACATGTCTCACACTATGGCTTCTCTTTTCAAAGAAACATGTGTGCGTTAGTAAAAAAAAGCATTTCATGAAATTCATATTCTTTCCATAGAACATGATAATCTTTCAAAGTAGAGCTTCTACAGAGAAAAGGAACAAATGCTTTCACTTTTAACAATACCGTGAAATTTCTCAAACAACGGCGTCTCTTTTCAGAGAAACACATGAGCGATTCTCACCAAAGAATTTCATGGAATTAATACAATTTGCAAACAACGTGATTATCTTAGATAGTAAATCTTCTATAGAGAAAAGGAACACTGCTCTCTCTTCTGAAAGTACTTTGACATATCTCAAACTAAGACTTCTCTTTTCAGAGAAAACCATGTGCGTTTCTCACAAAAGCATTTCATGAAATTTATACACGTTGCAAAGAACATGATTATCTTTCAAAGTAAAGCTTCTCAATGGAAAGGAACACTCTACTCAATTCTAAAAATACTTTGACATATTTCAAATAATGGCTTCTCTTTTTAAAGAAACACATGTGTGTTTCTCACAAAAGTATTTCATGAAATTCATACACTTCCAAAAGAACGTGATTATCTTTCAAAGTAAAGCTTCTACAGAGGAAAGAACACTTCTCTCACTTCTAAAAATACACTTACATTTCCAAAACAACTGCTTCACATTTCAATGAAACATATGTGCGTTCTCACAAAATCATTTCCTAGAATTCATACACTTTCCAAATAACGTGATTATATCTTTCAAATTAAAGTTTCTTCAGTGAAAAGGAATACTGTTCTCAATTCTAACAATATGTTGACATATTTCAAAATATGGCCTCTATATTCAAAGAAACACATATGCGTTTCTTACAAAAGCATTTCATGAAATTCATAAAGTTTCCAAATAACGTGATTATCTTTCAAAGTAAAGCATCTACAGAGAAAAGGAACACTGCTTGCACTTCTAACAGTACTTTGACATATCTCAAACAATGGTTTCTCTTTTTAGAGAAACACATATGTGTTTCTCACAAAAACATTTAATGAAATTCATATACTTTCCATAGAAGGTGATTATCTTTCAAAGTACAGCTTCTACAAAGAAAAAGAACACTGCTTTCACTTCTAACAATACTTTGAAATACCTCAAACTATGGCTTCTCTTTTTAGAGAAATACATGTGCATTTCTCACAAAAGAATTTCATTAAATTAATACACTTTCAAAGGAACATGATTATCTTTCATGGTACAGCTTCTACAGAGAAAAGAAACAGTGCTCTTACTTCTAACAATATTTTGAAGTATCTCAAACAACGGCTTCTCTTATCAGAGAAACACTTGTGTGTTTCTCAAAAAAGCATTTCATGGAATTCATACACGTTCCAAAGAACGCGATTATCTTTCAAAGTAAAGTTTCTACGGTGAACAGGAATACTCTTCTCACTTCTTCTAAAAATACTTTGACATATTGCAAACAACTGCTTCATTTTCAAAGAAACATATGAGAGTTTCTCACAAAAGCATTTCAATAAATACATACACTTTGCAAAGAATGTGATGTTCTTTCAAAGTAAAGCTTCTACAGAGAAAAGCAACACTGCTTTCAATTCTAACCAAACTTTGAAATATCTCAAAAAATGGCTTCTCTTTTCAGAGAAACAACTGTGTGTTTCTCACAAAAGCATTTCATGGAATTCAAACACTTATAAAGAACGTGATTATCTTTCAAAGTAAAGCTTCTACAGTGAAACGGAACACTATTCTCACTTGTTACAACACTTTGACATACTGCAAACAATGGCTTCTATTTTCAAAGAAACATATGTGCATTTCTCACCAAACCATTTCATGAAATTCATACACTTTCCAAAGAACGTGATTATCTTTCAAAGTACAGCTTCTACAGAGAAAAGGAAAACTGCTCTCAGTTCTAACAATACTTTGACTTATCTCAAACTATGGCTTCTCTTTTCAAATAACACATGTGCATGTCACACAAAAGAATATCATGTAATTCATACACTTTCCATAGAACATGATTAACTCTCAAAGAAAAGATTATACAGTGAATGGAACAATCTTTTCACTTCTAACAATATTTTGACATACATCAAACAACGGCTTCTCTTTTCAGAGAAACACATGTGCGTTTCTTAAAAGAATTTCATGGAATTCGTACACTTTCCAAATATTGTGATTATCTTTCAATGTACAGCTTCTACAGAAAAAAGGAACACTGCTCTCACTTCAAACTACACTTTGTCATATCTTAAACTAAGGTTTCTCTTTTCTGAGAAAAACATGTGCGTTCCTCACAAGAGCATTCCACAAAATTCATATACTTTTCAAACAACATGATTATCTTTCAAAGAAAAGGTTCTACAGAGAAATGGAGCACTGCTTTCACTTGTAATAATACTTTCTAATATCTCAAACAAGGGCTTCTCTTTTCAGAGAAACTCAATTTGTTTCTCACAAAAGAATTTCATGGAATTCATTCATTTTACAAAGAACGTGATTATCTTTCAAAATACAGCTTCTACAGAGAAAATAACACTTCTCTCACTTCTAAAAATAGTTCTACATTTCTGAACCAACTGCTTCACTTTTCAAAGAAACACATGTGCCTTCTCACAAAAGCATTTCTTGAAATTTATTCACTTTCCAAAGAACATGATTATCTTTCAAAGTAAAGGTTCTTCAGTGAAAAGGAATACTGTTCTCAATTCTAACAATACTTTGACATTTCTCAAATTATGGTTTCTCGTTTCAAAGAAAGACATGTGCGTTTCTCACAAAAGCATTTCATGAAATTCATACACTTTCCAAAGAATGTGATTATCTTTCAAAGTACAGCTTCTACAGAGAAAAATAACACTGCTCTCACTTCTCAAAGTACTTTGACATATCTCAAACTAATATTTTCTTTACAGAGAAACACATGTGTGTTTCTCAAAAAAGCATTTCATGGAATTCATACAATTTACATTGAACATGATTATCTTTCATAGTAAAGTTTCTACAGTGAAAAGGAACACTCTTCTCAATGCTAACAATACTTTGTCATATTGCAAACAATTGCTTCTCTTTTCAAAGAAACATGTGTGTTTCTCACAAAAGAATTTCATGGAATTAATACACTTTACAAAGAAGGTGATTATCTCTCAAAGTACAGTTTCTACAGAGAAAAGGAACACTCTTCTCACTTCTAACTATACTTTGACATATCTCAAACTAAAGCTTCTCTTTTCAGAGAAAATCATGTGCATTTCTCACAAAGCATTTAATGAAATTCATACAATTTGCAAAGAACGTGATTATCTTTCAAAGTAAAGGTTCTTAATTGAAAAGGAATACTGTTCTCAATTCTAACAATACTTTGACATATCTCAAACAATGGCTTCTCTTTTCAAAGAAACACATGTGCATTTCTCAAAAAACATGTCATGGAATTCATACATGTTCCAAAGTACGTGATTATCTTTCAAAGTAAAGTTTCTACAGTGAAAAGGAACACTCTTCTCACTTCTAAGAATACTTTGACATATTACAAACAACTGCTTCTCTTTTCAAAGAAATATATGTGTATTTCTCACAAAAGCATTTCATTAAATTCATACACTTTCAAAAGAACATGATTATATTTCAAATTACAGCTTCTACAGAGAAAAAGAACATTTCTCTCACTTCTAACAATATTTTGACATATATCAAACAATGGCTTCTCTTTTCAGAGAAACACATGTGCGTTTCTAACAAACGAATTTCATGGAATTCATACACTTTTCAAAGAACGTGATTATCTTTCAAAGTACAGCTTCTACAGAGGAAAAGAACACTGCTCTCACTTCTGAAAGTACTTTGATATATCACAAACTTAGAATTCTCTATACAGAGAAACACATGTGTGTTTCTCAAAACAGTATTTCATGGAATTCATACACTTTACATAGAATGTGATTATCTTTAATAGCAAAGTTTCTACAGTGAAAAGGAACACTCTTCTCACTTCTAACAATACTTTGACATATCTCAAACTGTGGCTTCTCTTTTCAAAGAAACACATGTGTATTTCTCACAAAAGCATTTCATGAAATTCATACGCTTTCCAGAGATTCTGATTATTTTTCAAACTAAAGCTTCTACAGAGAAAAGAAACACTGCTGGAACTTCTAATAGTACTTTGATATATCTCAAACAATGGCTTCTCTTTTCAGAGAATCACATATAAGTTTCTCACAAAAGCATTTCATGAAATTCATATACTGTCCATAGAACGTGATTATCTTTCAAAGTAAAGGTTCTTCATTGAAAAGGAATACTGTTCTCAATTCTAACAATATTTTGACATATCTCAAACTATGGCTTCTCTTTTCAAAGAAAGACATGTGCGTTTCTCAAAAAACATTTCATTAATTTCATACACTTTCAAAAGAACATGATTAACTTTCAAAGTACAGGTTCTTCAGAGAAGAGGAACACTGCTCTCTGTTCTACCAATATTTTGAATATCTCAAACAATGGCTTCTCTCTTCATAGACCCATGTGTGATTCTCACAGTAGCATTTTATGGAATTCATACACTTAACAAAGAATGAGATTATCTTTCAAATTAAAGCTTCTACAGAGAAAAGAAACTCTGCTCTCACTTCTAACATTACTTTGACATATCTCAAACAATGACTTCACTTTTCAAAGATACACATGTGCATTTCTCACAAAAGAATTTCATGAAAATCATACACTTTCCAATGTACATTACTATCTCTCAAAATAAAGCTTTTACAAAGAAAAGGAACACTGCTCTCACTTCTAACTATACTTTGACATATCTCAAACTAAAACTTCTCTTTTCAGAGAAAAACATGTGCGTTTCTCACAAGAGCATTTCTTAAAATTCATATACTTTCCATGGAATGTGATTATCTTCAAAGCAAAGCTTCAACAGAGAAAAGGAACACTGCTTTTCTTTCTAACAATACTTTGAAGTATCTCAAACAATGGCTTCTCTTTTCAGAGAAACAAATGAGTGTTTCTCACCACAGCATTGCATGGAATTCAAACATTTTCCAAAGAACGTGATTATCTTTCAAAATAAAGCTTCTACAGTGAAACAAAACACTATTCTCACTTCTAACAATACTTTGACATATTGCAAACAACGGCTTCTCTTTTCAAAGAAACATATGTGTGCTTCTCACAAAAGAATTTCATGAAATTCATACACTTTCCAAAGAACATGATTATCTTTCAAAGTACAGCTTCTACAGAGAAAAGAACACTGCTCTCGCTTCTAACAATACTTTGACATATCTCAAACTACGGCTTCTCTTTTCAAAAAACACATGTGCGTTTCTCACAAAAGCACACCATGGAATTCATACACTTTCCATAGAATGTGATTAACTCTCAAAGTAAAGGTTCTACAGTGAATGGAACAATCTTTTCACTTCTAACAATATGTTGACATATATCAAACAACGGCTTCTCTTTTCAGAGAAACACATGTGCTCTTCTAACAAAGAATTTCATGGAATTCATACACTTTCCAAAGTTCATGATTATCTTACAAAGTGCAGCTTCTACAGAGAAAAGGAACACTGCTATCACTTCCAACTACACTTTGTCATACCTCAAACTAATGCTTCTCTTTCCAGAGAAAAACATGTGCGTTTCTCACAAAAGCATTTCATGAAAATCATTCACTTTGCAAAGAACATGATTATCTTTCAAAGTAAAGTTTCTACAGAGAAACAGAACACTGCTTTCACTTCTAAAAATACTTTGAAATATCTTAAACAAGGGCTTCTCTTTATAGAGAAACACATTTGTGTTTTTCACAAAAGCATTTTATGGAATTCATTCACTTTACAAAGAACGAGATTATTTTTCAAAGTACAGCTCCTACAGAGAAAAGAACACTTCTCTCACTTCTAAAAATAGTTTTACATTTCTGAAACAACTGCTTCACTTTTCAAAGAAACACATGTGCCTTCTCACAAAAGCATTTCTTGAAATTTTTTCACTTTCTAAAGAACATGATTATCTTTCAAAGAAAAGGGTCTTCAGTGAAAAGGTATACTGTTCTGAATTCTAGCAATACTTTGACATATCTCGAACTAAGGCTTCTCTTTTCAAAGAAACACATGTGTATTTCTTACTAAAGCATTTCATGAAATTCATACACTTTCCAAAGAATGTGATTATCATTCAAAGTAAAGCTTCTGCAGAGAAAAGGAACACTTCTCTCTCTTCTAACAGTACTTTGACATATCTCAAACTATGGCTTGCCATTTCAGAGAAACACATGTGTGTTTCTCACAATAGCATTTTCTGGAATTCATACACTTTCCAAAGAATGTGATTATCTTTAAAAGTCAACTTCCACAATAAAAAGAACACGCTTCTCAATTCTAACAATACTATGAGATCTTGCAAACAATGGCTTCTCTTTTCAAAGAAACACATGAGCGTTTCTCACAAAAGCATTTCATGAAATTCATACATTTGCAAAAAAACATGATTATCATTTAAAGTAAAGGTTCAACAGAGAAAAGAACACTTCTCTCACATCTAAAAATACTTTTACATTTCCAAAAAACTGCTTCTCTTTTCAAAGAAACACATGTGCAATCTCACAAAAGCATTTAATGAAATTCATACACTTTCCACAGAACGTGATTATCTTTCAAAGCAAAAGGTCTTCAGTGAAAAGTAATACTGTTCTCAATTCTAACAATACTTTGACACATCTCAAACTATGGCTTCCCTTTTCCAAGAAACACATGTCATTTCACAAAAGCTTATCCTGAAATTCTTACACTTTCCAAAGAACGTGATTATATTTCAAAGTAAAGCTTCTAAAGAGAAAAGGAACACTGCTTGCACTTCTAACAATACTTTGACATATTGCAAAGAACTGCTTCTCTTTTAAAAGAAACATATGTGCATTTCCCACAAAAGCATTTCATTAAATTCATACACTTTCAGAAGAACATGATTATCTTTTAAAATACAGCCTCTACAGAGAAAAAGAACACTGCTCTCATTTCTAACAATATTTTGACATATATCAAACAATGGCTTCTCTTTTCAGAGAAAGACATGTGTGTTTTTCACAAACGAATTTCATGGAATTCATACACTTTCCAAAGAACGTGATTATCTTTCAAAATAAAACTTCTTCAGAGAAAAGGATCACTGCTTGAATTTCTAACAGTACTTTGACATATCTCAAACAATGGCTTTTCTTTTCAGAGAAACACAAGTACGTTCCCCACAAAAGAATTTCATGGAATTCATACACATTACAAAGAATGTGATTTTCTTTCAAAGTACAGGTTCTACAGAGAAAAGGAACACTGCACTCACTTCTAACAATACTTTGACATATTTCAAACTAAGGCTTCTTTTTCAAAGAAACACATGTGCGTTCTCACAAAAGCATTTCATGAAATTCATACACTTTCCAAAGAATGTGATTTTCTTTCAAAGTAAAGTTTCTACAGTTAAAAGAAACACTCTTCTCACTTCCAACAATACTTAGATATATTGCAAACAATGGCTTCTCTATTCAAAGAAACACGTGTTTTTCTCAGAAAAACATTTCATTAAATTCATACACTTTCAAAATAACATGATTATCTATCAAAGTACAGCTTCTATAGATAAAAGGAACACTGCTCTCACTTCTAACAATCCTTTGATATATCTCAAACAACGTATTCTCTTTTCAGAGAAACCCATGTGCGTTTATCACAAAAGAATTTCATGGAATTTATATATTTTAAAAAGAACATGATTATCTTTCAAATTCAAGCTTCTACAGAGAAAAGGAACACTGCTCTCACTTCTAACAATACTTTGACATATCTCAAACAATGGCTTTACTTTTCTTTTTTTTCATATTTGTTTATTTATTAAGGATTTCTGCCATTTCCCCTCCACCGCCTCCTATTTTCCTCTCCCTTCCCCTATTAAGTCCCCTCCCTCATTAGCTCGAAGAGCCATCAGGGTTCCCTGACCTGTGGGAAGCCCAAGGACTGCCCACCTCCATCCAGGTCTAGTAAGGTGAGCATCCAAACTGCCTATGCTCCCACAAAGCCAGTACGTGCATTAGGGTCAAAAACCCACTGCCATTGTTCTTGAGTTCTCATTATTCTTCATTGTCCGCTATGTTCGGGTAGTCTGGATTCATCCCATGCTCTTTCAGACCCAGGCCAGCTGGCCTTGGTGAGTTCCCGATAGAACACCCCATTGTCTCCGTGTTTGGGAGCACCTCTCGCGGTCCTGAGTTCCTTGCTCCTTCTCCCTCTCCTTCTGCTCCTGATTTGTACCTTGAGATTACTGTCCGGTGCTCCAATGTGGGTCTCTGTATTTGTCTCCTTTCATCACCTGATGAAGGTTAATATTCAGGAGGATGCCAATGTGTTTGTCTTTGAATTCACCTCCGTATTTATCTTCTCTGGGAACATGAATTATAAGCTCAATGTCTTTTATTTATGGCTAGAAACCAATATAAGTGAGTACATCCCATGTTCCTCTTTTTGGGTTTGGCTTACCTCACTCAGGATAGTGTTTTCTATTTCCATCCATTTGTATGCAAAATTCAAAAAGTTCTTGTTTTTTACTGCTGAGTAATATGTATATATTCCATACTTGTATATATTCCATACTAATATGTATACTAATATGTATACTAATATGTATACTAATATGTATATATTCCATACTTTCTTCATCCATTCTTCCATTGAAGGGCATCTAGGTTGTTTCCAGGTTCTGGCTATTATAAACAATGCTGCTATGAACATAACTGAGCATATACTTTTGTTGTATGATAGGGCCTTTCTTGGGTATATTCCCAAGAGTGGTATTGCTGGATCCAGGGGTAGGTTGATCCCGAATTTCCTGAGAAACTGCCACACTGATTTCCAGAGTGGTTGCACAAGTTTGCACTCCCACCAGCAATGGGTGAGTGTACCCTTTTCTCCATAACCTCTCCAGCAAAGGCTATCATTGGTGTTTTTCATTTTAGCCATTATGACTTGTGTAAGATGTTACATTTTTTTGTAGTTTTTTTTATTGAGAAAAAATTTCTGCCTCCTCCCATCCTACTACTCCTCCCCCACTCCCCCCACTCTTCCCCCTCCCCTACTCCTCTCCCCCTCCCCCCACTCCTCTTCCTCTCCCCCCACTCCTCTCCCCCTCCCTCTGCAGTCTGAAGAGCAGCCAGGGTTCCCTGCCCTGTGGAAAGTCCAAAGTCCTTGCCCCTCCATCCTGGTCTAGGAAGGTGAACATCCAAACTGGCTAGGCACCCTCAAAACCAGACCATTATGCAGGATCAAAACCCAGTGCCATTGTCCCTGGCTTCTCAGCAGCCCTCATTGTCTGCCATATTCATAGAGTCCAGTTTTCTCCTCTGCTTTTTCAGTCACAGTCCAGCTGGCCTTGGTTAGCTCGCAATAGATCAGCCCCACTGTCTCCGTGGGTGGGTGCACCCCTTGTGGTCCTGACTTCTTTGCTCATGTTCACCCTCCTTCTGTTCCTCATTGGGACTTTGGGAGTTCAGTCCATTGCTCCAGTGTGTTATCTTAAAGTTGTCTTGATTTGCATTTCCCTGATCACTAAGGAAGTTGAGAATGACTTTAAGTGTCTTTTGGCCCTTTGAAGTTCTACTGTTGAGAATTCTCTGTTCAACACAGTGCCCCATTTTATAATTGGGTTGATTAGCCTTTTACAGTCTAGTTTCTTGTGTTCTTTATATATTTTGGAGATCAGACCTTTGTCAGTTGTGGGGTTGGTGAAGATATTCTCCCAGTAAGTGGGTTGCCTTTTTGTCTTAGTGACAGTGTCCTTTGCTTTACTGAAGCTTCTCAGTCTCTGGAGGTCCCATTTATTCAATGAGGCCCTTAATGTCTGTGCTGCTGGGGTCATATGTAGGAAGTGGTCTCCTGTGCCCATGTGTTGTAGAGTACTTCCCATGTTCTCTTCTATCAGGTTCAGTGTGTTCGGACTGATATTTAGGTCTTTAATCCATTTGGACTTGAGTCTTGTGTATGGTGATAGATATGGATCTATTTTCATTCTTCTACAGATTGACATCCAGTTTTGCCGGCACAATTTGTTGAAGATGCTCTCTTTTTTCCATTGTATACTTTTAGCTCCTTTATCAAAAATCAGTTGTTCATAGGTTTGTGGGTTAACTCAGGGTCTTCTATTCAATTCCATTGATCAACTTCTCGGTTTTTATGCCAATACCAAGCTGTTTTCAATACTGGAGCTCTGTACACATGTATGTTTCTCACAAAAGCATTTCATGAATTCATACACTTTCAAAAGAATGTGATTATCTTTCAAGTACAGCTTTTATAGAGAAAAGAAACACTGGTCTCACTTCTAACATTACTTTGACATATCTCAAACAGCTTCTCTTTTCAGATAAACACATGTCTGTTTCTCACAAAAGCATTTCATGAAATTCATATACTTTTCATAAAACGTGATTATCTTTCAAAGTAAAGATTCATCAGTGAAAAGGAACACTGCTCTCAATTTTAACAATACTTTGACATATCTCAAACAACGGCTTCACTTTTCAGAGAAAAACATCTGCTTTTCTCACAAAAACATTTCATTAAATTCATACACTTTCAAAAGAACGTGATTATCTTTCAAAGTACAGCTTATACATAGGAAACAAACACTACACTCACTTCTAAGAATACTTTGACATATCTCAAACAATGGCTTCACATTTCAGAGAAACACATGTGTTTTTCTCACAAAAGAATATCATGAAATTCATACACATTCCAAAGAATGTGATTATCTTTCAAAATAAGGATCTTTCATCACCTGATGAAGGTTAATATTCAGGAGGATGCCTATATGTTTGTCTTTGGATTCACCTTCTTATTTAGCTTCTCTAGGATCGCGAATTATAAGTTCAATGTCCTTTATTTATGGCTAGAAACCAAATATGAGTGAGTACATCCCATGTTCCTCTTTTTGGGTCTGGCTTACCTCACTCAGGATAGTGTTTTCTATTTCCATCCATTTATGAAAGGAGAAAGAGACCCACATTGGAGCACTGGATGGAAATCTCAAGGTTCAAATCAGGAGCAGAAGGAGAGGGAGCACGAGCAAGGAACTCAGGACCGCGAGGGGTGCACCCACACACTGAGAAAATGGGGATGTTTTATTGGGAACTCACCAATGCCAGCTGGCCTGGGTCTGAAAAAGCATGCGATAAATCTGCACTAGCTGAACATAGCAGACAATGAGGACTACTGAGACGTCAAGAACAATGGCAGTGGGTTTTTGACCCTACTGCACGTACTGGCTTTTGAGAGCCTAGGCAGTTTGAATGCTCACCTTACAAGACCTGGATAGAGGTGGGCGGTCCTTGGGCTTCCCACAGGTCAGGGAACCCTGATTGCTCTTCGAGCTGATAAGGGAAGGGGACCTGATGGGGGAGGGGGAGGGAAATGGAAGGCGGTGGCAGGGAGGAGGCAGAAGTCCTTAATAAATAAATAAATTAAAAAAATAAGGTTCTTTAGTGAAAAGGAATAATGTTCTTAATTCTAACAATACTTTGACATGTCTCAAACTATGGCTTCTCTTTTCAAAGAAACACATGTGCGTTTCTCACAAAAGCATTTATTGAAATTCATACACTTTCCAAATAACGTGATTATCTTTCAAAGTATAGGTTCCTCAGTGAAAAAAAAAAAAAACACTGTTCTCAATTCTAACAATACTTTGACATATTACAAACAACGGCTTCACATTTCAAAAAACAAATGTGCGTTTCTCACCAAAGCTTTTCATGTAATTCATATACTTTCCATAGAGCGTGCTTATCTTTCAAAGTACAGTTTCTACAGAAAAAAGAAACACTTCTTTTACTTTTAAAAATACTTTGAAATATCTCAAACAACGGCTTCTTTTTTCAGAGAAACACATATGCATTTCACACAAAAGCATTTCATGGAAAACATAAACTTTACAAGAACGTGATTATCTTTCAAAATACAGCTTCTATAGAGAAAAAGAACACTGTTCTCACTTCTAACAATACTTTGACATATTGCAAAATATGGCTTCTCTTTTCAAAGAAACACGTGTGTGTTTCTGACAAAAGCATTTCATAAAATTCATACACTTTACAAAGTACGTGATTATCTTCCAAAGTAAAGTTTCTGCCAAGAAAAGGAACACTGCTCACCCTATTAACAGTAATTTGACATATCTCAAACAATGGCTTCTCTTTCAGTTAAACATATATGTGTATCTCACAAAAGGATTACATGAAATACATACACTTTAAAAGAACGTGATGATCTTTCAAAATAAAGCTTTAAGGCGAAAAGGAACACTGTTCTCACTTCTAACTATACTTTGATCTATCTCAAAATAAGGCTTCTCTTTTCAGAGAAAGACAAGTGCATTTCTCACAAAAGCATTTCATGGAATTCATACACTTTACAAAAAACATGATTATCTTTGAAAGAAAAGCTTCTACAGAGAAAAGAAAACTTCTGTCACTTCTAACAATACTTTTACATTTCTGAAACATCTGCTTCACTTTCAAAGAAACACATGCATGTTACTCACTAAAGCATTTCATGAAAGTCATATACTTTCCAAAGAACGTGATTATCTTTCAAAGTACAGCTTCTAAAGAGAAAAGGAACAATGGTTTCACTTCTAAAAATACTATGAAATATCTCAAATAACAGCTCCTCTTGTCAGAGAAACATGTGTGTGTTCCTTAAGAAAGCATTTCATGGAATTTACACACTTTCCAAAGAACGGGATTATCTTTCAAAGTAAAGCTTCTACAGTGAAAGGTACACTCTTTTCTCTTCTAACAATACTTTAACATATTGAAAATAACTGCTTCTCTTTATGTACCGGTGTTAATAAATGCAGGCAAATATTAAAGGATATAAACCACTTTAATATTTAAATAAACTTACAAAACCAAGGTTCCAGCATAGTGCAGAAGACAGGAAACAAAGAGGGAGGGCGCAGCCTCTGTGCACTCGATTTATCAGTCAACAATTGCCTGAGGCAAACCAGCCCTAAAAGGGGCGGGTATAACCCTACATCTTTACAAAGAAACACATGTGCGTTTCTCACAAAAGCATTTCATTAAATCTATACACTTTCAAAAGAACGTAATTATCTTTCAAAGAAAAGGTTCTACAGAGAAAATGAACATGACTTTCACTTCTAACAATACTTTGACGTATGTCAAACAATGGCTTCTCTTTTCAGAGAAACACATGTGAGTTTCTCACAAAAGCATGTAATGAAATTCATACACTTTCCAATTTTTTTTTCAAATTACACCTTCTACAGAGAAAATGAGCACAGCTTTCACTTCTAACAATACTTTAACATATCTCAAAAAACAGCTTCTCTTTTCAGAGAAACACATGTGCGTTTCTCACAAAAGCATTTAATGAAATTCATATACTTTCCAAAGAATGTGATTAACTTTCAAACTAACAGTTCTTCAGTGAAAATAAATACTGTTCTCAATTATAACAATATTTTGACATATTGCAAACAACTTCTCTTTTCAAGAAACACATGTGCATTTCACAAAAGCATTTCATAATATTCATACACTTTCAAAAGAACGTGATTATCTTTCAAAGTACAGCTTCTACAGAGGAAAGGATCACTGCTCTCACTTCTTACAATACTTTGACATATCTCAAACAATGGATTCTCATTTCAGATAAATAAATGAGTTTCTCACAAAAGTATTACATGGAATTCATACACTTTAAATATAACATGATTATATTTCAAAGTAAATCTTCTTCAGAGAAAAGGATCACTGCTCTCACATCTAACATATTATGACATATCTCAAAGAACGGCTTCACTTTTCAAATAATACATGTGCATTTCTCACAAAAGCATTTATTGAAATTCATACACTTTCCAAATAATGTGATTATCTTTCAAAGTATAGGTTCCTCAGTGGAAAAAAAAAACACTGTTCTCAATTCTAACAATACTTTGACATATTCCAAACAATGGCTTCACATTTCAAAAAACAAATGTGCGTTTCTCACCAAAGCTTTTCATGTAATTCATATACTTTCCTTAGAATGTGCTTATCTTTCAAAGTACAGTTTCTACAGAGAAAAGAAACACTGCTTTCACTTCCAAAAATACTTTGAAATATCTCAAACAACGGCTTCTCTTTTCAGAGAAAAACATGTGCATTTCTCCCAAAATCATTTCATGGAATGCATACATTTTCCAAAGAATGTGAGTGTCTTTCAAAGTAAAGGTTCATCAGTGAAAAGGAACATTGCTCTCAATTTTAACAATACTTTGACATATCTTAAACAATGGCTTCACTTTTCAGAGAAAAACATCTGCTTTTCTCATAAAAGCATTTCATTAAATTCATAAACTTCCAAAATAACGTGATTATCATTCAAAGTACAGCTTATACAGAGAAAACAAACAATACACTCACTTCTAAGAATACTTTGATATATCTCAAACAATGGCTTCATATTTCAAAGAAACACATGTGTGTTTCTCACAAAAGAATATCATGAAATTCATATACATTCCAAAAAATGTGATTATCTTTCAAAATAAGGTTCTTCAGTGAAAAGGAATAATGTTCTTAATTCTAACAATACTTTGACATATCTCAAACAGCGGCTTCTTTTTTCAGAGAAACACATGTGCTTTCTCACGAAAGCATTTCATGGAAAACATACACTTTACAAAGAACGTGATTATCTTTCAAAGTACAGCTTCTATAGAGAAAAGAAAAACTGTTCTCACTTCTAACAATACTTTGACATATCTCAAACAATGGCGTCTTTTTTCAGAGAAACACGTGTGCGTTTCTCACTAAAGCATTTCATGAAATTCATACACTTTACAAAGTACGAGATTATCTTCCAAAGTAAAATTTCTGCCGAAAAAAGGAACACTGCTCGCACTATTAACAGTAATTTGACACATTTCAAACATTGGCATCTCTTTTCAGTTAAACATTTATGTGTATCTCACAAAAGCATTACATGAAATTCATACACTTTAAAAGAATGTGATTATCTTTCAAAGTAAAGCTTTAAGGAGAAAAGGAACATTGTTCTCACTTCTAACTATACTTTGACCTATCTCAAAATAAGGCTTCTCTTTTCAGAGAAACACAAGTGCGTTCCTCACAAAAGCATTTCATGGAATTCATACACTTTACAAAGAATGTGATTATCTTTGAAAGAAAAGCTTCTACAGAGAAAAGAAAACTTCTGTCACTTCTAACAATACTTTTACATTTCTGAAACATCTGCTTCACTTTCAAAGAAACACATGCATGTTACTCACTAAAGCATTTCATGAAAGTCATATACTTTCCAAAGAACGTGATTATCTTTCAAAGTACAGCTTCTAAAGAGAAAAGGAACAATGGTTTCACTTCTAAAAATACTATGAAATATCTCAAATAACAGCTCCTCTTGTCAGAGAAACATGTGTGTGTTCCTTAAGAAAGCATTTCATGGAATTTATACACTTTCCAAAGAACAGGATTATCTTTCAAAGTAAAGCTTCTACAGTGAAAAGTACACTCTTTTCACTTCTAACAATACTTTGACATATGTCAAACAACGGCTTCTCTTTTCAGAGAAACACATGTGAGTTTCTCACAAAAGCATGTCATGAAATTCATACGCTTTCCAAACGTAATTATTTTTCAAATTACACCTTCTACAGATAAAATGAACATGACTTTCACTTCTAACAATACTTTAACATATCTAAAAAATGGCTTCTCTTTTCAGAGAAAAACATGTGTGTTTCTCATGAAAGCATTTAATGAAATTCAAACACATTCCAAAGAACGTGATTATCTTGCAAAGTAAAGCTTCTACAGAGAAAAGGAACACTGCTCTTACTTCTAACAATACTTTGACATATCTCAAACAATGGCTTCTCTTTTCAGAGAAACACATGTGAGTTTCTCACAACAGCATGTAATGAAATTCATATATTTTCCAAAGAACGTGATTATCTCTCAAACTAACAGTTCTTCAGGGAAAAGGAATACTGTTCTCAATTCTAACAATACTTTGACATATCTCAAACCACAGCTTCTCTTTTCAGAGAAACACATGCGTGTTCTAACAAAAAAAATTTCATAAAATTCATACACTTTGCCAATACGTGATTATCTTTCAAAATAAAGCTCCCACAAAGAAAAGGAACACTGCTCTCACTTCTAACAATACTTTTACTTCTGAAACAACTGCTTCACATTTCAGAGAAATACATGTGCGTTCTCACAAAGGGATTTCATGAAATTCATATGATCTCCAAAGAATGTGATTATCTTTCAAAATAAAGGTTTTTCAGTGAAAAGGAACACAGCTCTCACTTTTTTTATAAATTTATTTATTTCTTAAAGATTTCTGTCTCTTCCTCGCCACCCAATTCCCTCCGCCTCCCACAATTAAGTCCCCCTCCCTTGTAGCCCAAAGAGCAATCAGGGATCCCTGACTGTGGAAAGTCCAAGAAACCCTCACCTTCATCCAGGTCTAGTAAGGTAAGCATCCAAACTGCCTAGGCTCTCATAAAGCCAGTAAGTGCAGTAGGATCAGAAACCCATTACCATTGTTCTTGAGTTCTCAGTAGTCCTCATTGTCTGCTATGTTCAGTGAGTCTGATTTTATCCCAGGCTTTTTCAGACCCAGGCCAGTTGGCCTTGATGAGTTCCCAATAGAACAGCCCCATTGTCTCAGTGTGTGGGTGCACCCGTTGCTGTCATGAGTTCCTTGCTCATGCTCTCTCGCCTTCTGCTCCTGATTTGGACCTTGAGATTTCTGTTCTGTGCTCCAACGTGGGTCTCTGTCTGTGTCTCCTTTCATTGCCTCATGAAGGATAATATTCAGGAGGATGCCTATATGTTTTTCTTTGGGTTCTCCTTATTTAGCTTCTCTAGGATCACTGCTCTCACTAATAATAATACTTTGACATATCTCAAACTATGGCTTCTCTTTCAGAGAAACACCTGTGGTTTTTCACAAAAGCATTACTTGAAATGCATACACTTTCCAAAGATTGTGATTATCTTTCAAAGTAAACCTTCTACAGACAAAAGGAACACAGCTCTCACTTCAAACAGTACTTTGAAATATCTCAAACAACAGCTTCTCTTTTGAGCAAAACTCTTGGGTGTTTCTCACCAAAGCGTTTAATTATATTCGCATGCTTTTCAAGGAAACTGTTTATTTTTCAGTGTACAGCTTAGACAGAGAAAAGGAACACTGCTTTCACTTCTAACAATAGTTTAACCTATATTAAACCATGGCTTCTCTTTTCAGAAAAACACATGTGTGTTTCTAACAAAAGCATTTCATGAAATTCATACACTTTATAAAGAATGTGATTACCTTTCTATCTAAAGCTTCTACACAGAAAAGGAACTCTGCTCTCATTTTGAACAATACATTGACATATATCAAACAACGGCTTCTCTTTTCAGAGAAACATATGTATGTTTCTCACAAAAGCATTTCATGGAATTCATACACTTTACAACGAACGTGATTATCTTTCAAAGTAAAGGTTCATCAGTGAAAAGGAACATTCTTCTCCCTTCTAACAATACTTTGACATATCTCAAACACTGTCTTACTTTTCAAAGAAACACATGTGCGTTTCTCACAAAAGCATTTCATGAAATTCATACACTTTCCAACAAACGAGATTATCTTTCAAAATAAAGCTTCTACAGTGAAAAGGAACACTGTTCTCCCTTCTAACAATACTTTGACATATCTCAAACTACGACTTCTTTTTTCAGAGAAAAATATGGGTGTTTCTCAGAAAAGTATTTTATGAAATTCATACACTTTCCAAAGAACGTTATTATCTTTCAATGTAAAGGTTCTTAATTGAAAAGGAATTTTGTTCTCAATTCTAACAATACTTTGACATATCTCAAAAAAGGCTTCACTTTTCAAAAAATCATATATACATTTCTCAAAAATCCGTTTCATGAAATTCATACACTTTCCTAAGAACGTGATTATCTTTCAAAATAAAGCTTCTATAGAGAAAAGGAACACTGCTGTCACTTCTAACAATACTTTGACATATCTCGCACTACAGCTTGTCTTTTCAGAGTAACACATGTGCGTTTCTCACAAAAGCATTTCATGAAATTCATACACTTTCCAAAGAACGTGATTATCTTTCAAAGTACAGCTTCTACAGAGAAAAGGAACACCATTGTCACTTCAAACAGTACTTTGACATATCTCAAAAAACGGCTTCACTTTTAAGATTACACATGTGCATTTCTCACAAAAACATTTAATGAAATTCATACACTTTCCAAATAATGTGATTATCTTTCAACATAAAGCTTCTGCAGTGAAAAGGAACATTCTTCTCACTTCTAAAAATACTTTGTCATATTGCAAACAATGGCTTCTCTTTTCAAAAAACGCATGTGCTTTTCTCACAAAACCATTTCATGAAATTCATACACTTTCAAAAGAACGTGATTATCTTTCAAAGTAAAGCTACTAAAGAGAAAAGAACACTTCTCTCACTTATAACAATACTTTTACTTCTCAAACAACTGCTTCACTTTTCAGAGAAACACATGTGCATTCTCACAAAGAAATTTCATGAAATTCATAAACTTTCCACAGAATGTGATTATCTTTCAAAATAAAGTTTCATTTCTTTTTAAAAAAATTTCTGCCTCCTCCAAGTCTCCCCCTCCTCCCCCCCTTTCCTCACTCTATTCTCCCTCCCCCACTCCTCTTCCCCTTCCCCCACTCCTCTCCCCCTCCCTCTGCAGTCTGAAGAGCAGTCAGTGTTCCTTGCCCTGTGGAATGTCTAAAGTCCTCCACCTTCCATTCTGGTCTAGGAAGGTGAACATCCATACTGGCTAGGCTCTCACAAAGCCAGAATATGAAGTAGGATCAAAACCAGTGACATTGTCCTTTGTTTCTCAGCAGTCCTCATTTTCAGCCATTTTCAGAGTCTGGTTTTATCCCATGCTTTTTCAGTCACAGTCCAGCTGGCCTTGGTGAGCTCCCAATAGATCCGCCCCACTGTCTCCATGGGTGGGTGCACCCCTTGTGGTCCTGACTTCTTTGATCATGTTCTCACTCCTTCTGCTCCTCATTGGAACTTTGGGAGCTCAGTCCAGTGCTCCAGTGTGGGTCTCTGTCCATCATCACCAGATGAGGGTTCTATGGTGATATGCAAAATATTCATCAGTATGGCTATAGGATAGGATCATTTCAGGTTCCCTATCCTCAGCTGCCCCAGGAACTAACTGGGGACCTTGCCTTGTGCACCTGGGAGCCCCTCTATATCCAAGTCTCGTGCCAACCCTAGGATGGCTCCCTTAATTAAAATATGTGCTTCCCTGTTCCCCTATCCAACCTTCCTTTATCCTAAACAATCCATTTCCCCAAGTTCTCCTCATCCTACCCTTCTCACTTTTCTCTTCCCAACTCCCCTTACCCCCCTTCCCACCCCACCCCCAAGATCCGAATTTTTTGCCCGGCAATCTTGGCTACTTCCCAAACCCAGGAGGATAGCTCTATGTTTTTCTTTGGGTTCACCTTCTTATCTAGCTTCTTTAGGATGAAAAAAATTATAGACTCACTGACCTTTCTTCATGGCTAGAACACAATTATGAGTGAGTACATCCCTTTTTCATCTTTTTGGGTCTGGGTTACCTCACTCAGGATAGTATTTTCTATTTCCATCCATTTGCATGCAAAATACAAGAAGTCATTGTTTTTTACCACTGAGTAGTACTCTAATGTGTATATATTCCACACTTTCTTCATCCATTCTTCCATTGAAGGACATCTAGGTTGTTTCCAGGTTCTGGCTATTACAAATAATGATGCTATGAACATAGTTGAACAAATGCCCTTGTCATATGATTGGGCATTTCTTGGGTATATATTCCCAAGAGTGTTATTGCTGGGTCCAGGGGTAGGTTGATCCCGAATTTCCTGAGAAACTGCCACACTGCTTTCCAAAGTGGTTGCACAAGTTTGCATTCCCACCAGCAATAGATGAGATTACCCCTTCCTCCACAATCTCTCCAGCAGAGGCTATCATTGGTGTTTTTGATTTTAGCCAATCTGACTGGTGTAAGATAATATGCCAAAGTTGTTTTGATTTTCATTTCCCTGATCACTAAGGAAGTTGAGCATAACCTTGGGTGTCTTTTGGCCATTTGAAATTCTTCTTTTGAGAATTCTCTGTTCAGATCAGTGCCCCATTTTTTAATAGGGTTAATTAGCATTAAAGTCTAGTTTCTTGAGTTCTTTATATATTTTGAAGATCAGACCTTTGCCTGTTGCGTGGTTGGTGAAGATCTTCTCCCAGTCAGTGGGTTGCCTTTTTGTCTTAGTGACAGTGTCCTTTGCTTTACAGAAGCTTCTCAGTTTTAGTAGGTCCCATTTATTCAATGTTGCCCTTAATGTCTGTGCTGCTGGGGTTATACATAGGAAGTGATCTCCTGTGCCCATCTGTTGTAAGGTACTTCCCCCTTTATCTTCTATCAGGTTCAGTGTGTTCAGATTGATATTGAGGTCTGTGATCTATTTGGACTTGAGTTTTGTGCATGGTGATAGATATGGGTCTATTTTCATTCTTCTACAGTTGACATCCAGTTGTGCCAGCACCATTTGTTGAAGATGCTTTCTTCCTTCCATTGTATACTTTTAGCTCCTTTATCAAAAATGAGTTGATCATAGACTTCTGGGTTAAAATTCGGGTCTTCTATATGATTCCATTGGTCGACTTCTCTGTTTTTATGTCAGTACCACACTGTTTTCATTACTGTAGCTCTGTAATAGAGTTTGAAGTCAGGGATGGTAATGCCTCCAGAAGATCCTTTATTGTATAGAATTGTTTTTGCTATCCTGGGTTTTTTGTTTTTCCATATAAAGTTGATTATTGTCCTCTCAAGATCTGTGAAGAATTTTGATGGGACCTTGATGGGGATTGCATTGAATCTATAAATTGCCTTTGGTAGAATTGCCATTTTTACTATGTTGATTCTCCCAATCAAGGAGCAAGGGAGGTCCTTCCATTTTCTGGTATCCTCTTCAATTTCTTTCTTCAATGCCTTAAAGTTCTTGTCAAATAGATCTTTCACGTCCTTGTTTAGATTTACCCCAAGATATTTTATGCTGTTTGTGGCTATCGTGAAGGGTGAAGCTTCTCTGATTTCCCTCTCTGCTTCCATATCCTTTGTGTTTAAGAGGGCAACTGATTTTTTGGAGTTGATCTTGTATCCTGCCACATTACTAAAGCTGTTTATCAGCTGTAAAAGTTCTTTGGTGGAGTTTTGGGGGTCACTTATGTACACTATCTTATCATCTGCAAATAATAAAAGTTTAACCTCTTCCTTCCCAATTCGAATCCCCTTATGTTGTCTTATTGCTATTGCTAAAACTTCAAGCACTATATTGAAGAGGTATGGAGAAAGTGGACAGCCTTGCCATGTTCCTGATTTTAGTGGGATGGCTTTGAATTTCTCTCCGTTTCATTTGATGTTAGCTTTCGGTTAGCTGTAAATAGCTTTTATTATATTTAGGTATGACCCTTGTATCCCTAATCTCTCCAAGACTTTTATCATAAAGGGATGTTGAATTTTGTCAAAAGCTTTTTCAGCATCTAATGAAATGATCATATGGTTTTGTCTTTCAGTTTATTTATATGATGGATTACATTGATAGATTTGCGTATGTTGAATGAGCCCCGCATCTCTGGGATGAAGCGTACTTGATCATAATGGATAATTTTTCTAATGTGTTCTTGGATACAGTTTGCCAGTATTTTGTTGAGGATTTTTGCGTCGATGTTCATGAGTGAGATTGGCCTGTAATTCTCTTTCTTGGTTGACTCTTTGTGTGGTTTTGGTATCAAAGTGACTGTAGCTTCATAAAAGGAATTTGGCAATGACTCTTCTGTTTCTATATTGTGAAATACATTAAGGAGTATTGGTATTAGGTCTTCTTGGAAGTTCTGGTAGAATTCTGCATTGAAACCATCTTGTCCTGGGCTTTTGTTGGTAGGGAGTGGACGAGTAGAACACAAGACCCCCTGCCTCACTAGATGAAGGTGCAAGTGCTCCATTTCCAGGTGTCCTTGAGGCCTGCCCTGTAGGTAGACGCTTACCACTCTGGGTAGGTAGCCTTAGTGTAGGAGCAGAATACTGTTCTTGAGCAAAGGACATTGCAGAAAACGTAGACTTCGGGGGGGGAGTCATTGGTAAGATATTCAGCCCTGCAGAAGGAGCTGGGGGAGGGGGATTTGTGCTCTCTTCTGGGACAATCCGCCCCTGGATAACACACACTCAGCCATCCAGATGGAATTCCTCAGCACCTAAACAGGGCTGCCTGGTAGCCCAATCCAAAATAAAGGTTCTTCAGTGAAAAGGAACACAGTTTTCACTTCTAACAATACTTTGACATATTGCAAACAACGGATTCAATTTTCAAAGAAACACATGTGCGTTTCTCACAAAAGCATTTCATGAAATTCATACATTTTCCAAAGAACGTGATTATCTTTCAAAGTAAAGCTTCTACAGAGAAAAGGAACACAACTCTCACTTCTAACAATACTATGACATATCTCGAACAAAGGCTTCCCGTTTGAGAGAAACACAAGTGCGTTTTTCAGAAAAGCATCTCATGAAATTCAAACACTTTACAAAGAACGTGATTATCTTTCAAAGTAAAATTTCTACAGAAAAAAGGCACACTACTCTCAATTCTAACAATACTTTGACATATCTCAAAGAATGGCATCTCTTTTTAAAGAAACACATGTGTGTTTCTCAGAAAAGCATTTCATGAAATTCATACACTTTCCAAAGAACGTGATTATCTTTCAAAATAAAGGTTCTTCACTGAAAAGAAACACTGTTCTCACTTCTAAAAATTCTTTGACATATCTCAAACAATAGCTTCACTTTTCAAAATAATTTGCATTTCTCACAAAAGCATTTCATGAAATGCATACACTTTCTAAAGAATATGATTATCTTTCAAGTAAAAGTTCTTCAGTGAAAAGGAACACAGCTCTCACATTTTTTTATAAATTTATTTAATTACTAAACATTTCTGTCTCTTCCCCACCACCCAATTCCCTACCCCTCCCCAAATCAAGTCCCCCTCCCTTGTAAGCCCAAACAGCAATCAGGGTTCCCTGACCTGTGGGAAGTCCAAGCATCCCCCACCTCCATCCAAGTCTAGTAAAGTGAGCATCCAAACTGCCTAGGCTCCCACAATGCCAGTACGTGCAGTAGGATCAGAAATCCATTGTTATTGTTCTTGAGTTCTCAATAATCCTCATTGTCTGCTATGTTCAGTGAATCTGGTTTTATCCCAGGCTTTTTCAGATCAAGGCCGGCTGGCCTTGGTGAGTTCCCAATATAACATCCCTATTGTCTCAGTGTGTGGGAGCACTCATTGAGGACCTGAGTTCCTTGCTCGTGCTCTCTCTCCTTCTGCTCCTGATTTTGACCTTGAGATTTCTGTCCTGTGCTCTAATGCGGGTCTCTGTCTCTGTCTACTTTCATTGCCTGATGAAGGTTAATATTCAGGAGGATGCCTATATGTTTTTCTTTGGGTTCTCCTTATTTAGATTCTTTAGATCACTGCTATCAATTCTACAATACTTTGACATATCTCAACCTATGGTTTCACTTTTAGAGAAACACATGTGGTTCCTCAAAAAAGCATTTCTTGAAATTCATACACTTTACAAAGAAGGTGATTATCTTTCAAAGTGAAGCTTCTACTGAGAAAGGAACACACCTCTCACTTCAAACAGTACTTTGAAATATCTCAAACAATGGCTTCTCTTTTGAGAGAAACACAAGTGAGTTTCTCAGAAAAGCATTTCATGAAATTCATACACTTTCCAAAGAACATGATTATCTTTCAAATAAAGGTTCTTCACTAAAAAGAAAAACTGTTCACTTCTAACAATTCTTTGACATATCTCAAACCACAGCTTCACTTTTGAAAAAAATGTGCGTTTCTCAAAAAAGCATTTCATAAAATTCATACACATTCCAAAGAATGTGATTATCTTTCAAAGTAAAAGTACTTCAGTGAAAAGGAACACAGCTCTCACTTTATTTTATAAATTTATTTATTTATTAAAGATTTCTGTCTCTTCCTCACCACCCAATTCCCTTGGCCTCTCCCAATCAAGTCCCCCTCCCTCGTCAGCCCAAAGAGCAATCAAGGTTCCCTGCCCTGTGGGAAGTCCAAGGAACACCCACCTGCATCCAGGTCTAGTAAGGTGAGCATCCAAACTGCCTAGGCTACCACAAATCCAGTTTTTTGCAGTAGGATCAAAAAAACATTGTCATTAATCTTGAGTTCTCAGTAGTCCTCATTGTCCACTAATTTCAGCGTGTCCAGTTTTATCGCTGTCTTTTTCAGACCCATTCCAGCTGGCCTTGGTGAGTTTCCAATAGAAAATCCCCAATGACTCAGTGTGTGGGTGCACCTGTTGCTGTCCTGAGTTCCTTGCTCGTGCTCTCTTTGTGCTCCTGATTTGGACCTTGAGTTTTCTGTCCGGTGCTCCAATGTGGGTCTCTGTCTCTGTCTCCTTTCATTGCCTGATGAAGGTTAATATTCAGAAGGATGCCTCTATGTTTTTCTTTGGGTTCTCCTTATTTAGATTCTTTAGGATCACTGCTCTCAATTCTAACAATACTTACATATCTCAAATCATGGCTTCACTTACAGAGAATCACCAGTGGTTTTTCACAAAAGCATTTCTTGAAATTCATACACTTTACAAAGAAGGTGATTATCTTTCAAAGTAAAGTTTCTACAGTGAAAAGAAACACACCTCTCACTTCAAACAGTACTTTGAAATATCTCAAACAAAGGCTTCTAATTTCAGAGAAACTCATGTGTGTTTCTCACAAAAGCATTTAATTAAATTCATACACTTTCCAAAGAATGTGATTACCTTTCAATGTAAAGCTTCTACACAAAAGGATCTCTGCTCTCATTTTGAACAATGCATTGACATATATCAAACAACAGCTTCTCTTTTCAGAAAAACACATGTGTGTTTCTCACAAAAGCATTTCATGGAATTCATACACTTTCCAAAGAACGTGATTATCTTTCAAAGTACAGGTTGTTCAGTGAAAAGGAACAATGTTCTCACTTCTAACAATATTTTGACATATCTCAAACAATGACTTACTTTTCAAAGAAATACATGTGCGTTTCTCACAAAAATATTTCATGAAATTCATACACTTTACAAGGAACGTGATTATCTTTCAAAGTAAAGCTTCTACACAAAAAAGGAACACTGCTCTCACTTCTAACCATGCTTTTACATATCTCAAAGTATGACTTTTCTTTGCAGAGAAACACTTGTGCGTTTCTCACAAAAGCATTACATGAAATTCTTACACTTTCCAAAGAACGTTATTATCTTTCTAAGTAAAGCTTCTACCGAGAAAAGGAGCACTGCTCTCACTTCTGACAATACTTTGACATATCTCAAACAATGGCATCTCATTTTAGAGAAACACATGTGTGTTTCTAACAAAAGCATTTCATGAAATTCATACACTTTCCAAAGAATGTGATTACCTTTCAATGTAAAGCTTCTACAGAAAAGGATCTCTGCTCTCATTTTGAACAATGCATTGACATATATCAAACAACGGCTTCTCTTTTCAGAGAAACACATGTGCATTTCTCACAAAGCATTTCATGAAATTCAAACACTTTCCAAAAACGTGATTATCTTTCAAATACAGGATCTAAAGGAAAAAGGAACACTGTTTTCACTTCTAACAATACTTTGACATATCTCAAACAATGACTACTCTTTTCAGAGAAACACATGTGCATTTAACACAAAAGCATTTAATGGAATTCATACACTTTCCAAAGAACATGATTATATTTCAAAGTAAAGCATCTACAGTGAAAAGGAACACTCTTCTCACTTCTAACAATAATTTGACATATTGCTAAGAATGGCTTCTCTTTTCAAAGAAAATCATGTGTGTTTCTCACAAAAGAATTTCATGAAATTCATACATTTTCTGCAGAACGTGAATATCTTTCAAAATTAAGCTTCTACAGAGAAAAGAAACACTGCTCTCACTTCTAACAATACTTTGACATATCTCAATCTACGGCTTCTCTTTTCAGAGAAACATATGTGCGTTTCTAACAAAAACATTCCATGAAAAGCATACACTTTTCAAAGAACGTGATTATCCAATAAAATACAGCTTCTACAGAGAAAAAGAACACTGCTCTCACTTCTAACAATACTTTGACATATCCCACACAAAGGCTTCTCTTTTCAGAGAAACACATGTGTGTTTCTCACAAAAGCTTTTCATGAAATTCATATACTTTCTAAAGAATGTGATTATCTTTCAAAGAAAAGGTTCTTAAGTGAAAAGGAACACTGTTCTCACTTCTAACAATACTTTGACATATCTCAAACAAAGGCTTCACTTCACAAAGAAAAACATGTGCATCTCTCCTAAAAGCATTTCTTGAAATTCATACACTTTTCAAAGAACATGATTATCTTTCAAAGTAAAGTTTCTACAGATAAAAGGAACACTGTTCTCACTTCAACAATACTTTGACATATTGCAAACAATAGCTTCTCTTTTCAAAGAAACACATATGGGTTTCTCACAAAAGCATTGCATGAAATTCATACACTTTTAAAAATAAGTGATTATCTTTCAAAGAAAAGCTTTTACAGAGAAAAGAACACTTCTCTCACTTCTAACAATACTTTTACTTCTGAAACAACTGCTTCACATTTCAGAGAAATACATGTGCATTCTCACAAAGGGATTTCATGAAATTCATATGCTCTCCAAAGAATGTGACTATCTTTCAAAATAAAGGTTCTTCAATGCAAAGGAACACTGTTCTCACTTCCCACAATTCTTTGACATATCTCAAATAAAGGCTTCACTTTAAAAAAAAGTGCATTTCTCACAAAATCATTTCATGAAATTCATACACTTTCCAAAGAATATGATTATCTTTCAAAGTAAATGTTCTTCAGTGAAAAGGAACATAGCTCTCACTTTTTTTATAAATTTATTTATTTTTTAAAGATTTCTGTCTTTTCCCCGCCACTCAATTCCCTCCACCTCCCCCAAGCAAGTCCCCCTACCTCGACAGCCCAAAGAGCAATCAGGGTTCCCTGCCATGTGCTAAGTCCAAGGAACCCTCACCTTCATCCAGGTCTAGTAAGGTAAACATCCAAACTGCTTAGGCTCTCACAAGCCAGTAAGAGCACTAGGATCAGAAACCCATTGCCATTGTTCTTGAGTTCTCAGTAGTCCTCATTGTCCTCTATGTTCAGCGAGTCCAGTTTTATCCCAGGCCTTTTCAGACCCAGGCCAGCTGTCCTGGGTGAGTTCCCAATAGAAAATCCCCATTGTCTCAGTGTGCGGTTGCACTTGTTGCGGTCCTGAGTTCCTTGTTCATGCTCTCTCTCCTTCTGGTCCTGATTTGGCCCTTGAGATTTCTGTCCTGTGCTCCAATGTGGGTCTCTGTCTCTGTCTCCTTTCATCGCCTGATGAAGGTTAATATTCAGGAGGATGCCTATATATTTTTCTTAGGGTTCTTGTTATTTAGCTTCTCTAGGATCACTGCTCCTACTTCTAAAAATACTTTGACATATCTCTAACTATGGCTTCTCTTTCAGAGAAACACATGTGGTTTCTAACAAAAGCATTTTTTGAAATTTATACACTTTACAAAGATTCTGATTATTATTCAAAGTAAAGCTTCTACAGAGAAAAGGAACACAGCTCTCACTTCAAACAATACTTGAAATATCTCAAACAACTGCTTCTCTTTTCAACAAAACTCATGTGTGTTTCTCACAAAAGCATTCAATTATATTCAAACACTTTCCAAAAAACATGATTATTTTTCAATATACAGCTTCGACAGAGAAAAGGAACACTGCTTTCACTTCTAACAATACTTTAATCTATCTTAAACCATGGCTTCTCTTTTCAAAAAAACACATGTGTGTTCCTCAAAAAACCATTTCATGAAATTTATACACTTTCCAAAGAATGTGATTACCTTTCGAACTAAAGAGTCTACAGAGGAAAAGAACTCTGCTCACATTTTGAGCAATACATTGACATATATCAACAACATTTTCTCTTTTCTGAGAAACACCTGTGTGTTTCTCACAAAAGCATTTCATGGAATTCATACACTGTCCAAAGAACGTGATTATCTTTCAAAGTAAAACATCTACAGTGAAAAGGAACACTTCTCTCACTTTTAACAATACTTTTACATTTCTGAATCAAATCCTTCACATTTCATAGAAACACATGTGCGTTTCTCCCAAAAGCATTTCATAAAATTCATACACTTTCCAAAGAACGTGATTATCTTTCAACGTAAAGGTTCTAAATAGGAAGGAACACTTCTCTCACTTCTAACAATACATTGACATTTCTGAAACAAATGTTTCTCTTTTTAGAGAAACACATGTGCGTTTCTCACAAAAGAATTTCATGAAATTCATACACTTTCAAAAGATTGTGACTATCTCTCAAATAATTGCTTCTATAGATCAAGGAACACTTCTCTCACTTCTAAAAATATTTTGACATTTCTGAAAATACTTATCATTTTCGAGAAACACATGTGTGTTTCTCACAGAAGCATTTCATGAAATTCATACACTTTCAAAAAAAATCTAAATATACTTCAAAGTAAAGCTTCTACAGAAAACGGAACACTTCTCTCACTTCTAACAATACATTGACAATTTCAAAACAACTGTTTGTCTTTTCAGAGTAACACATGTGTATTTCTCACAAAAGCATTTCATGAAATTCATAAACTTTAAAAAAAACGTGATTATCTTTCAAAGTAAAGTTTCTACCGAGAAATGTAACACTGCTCTCACTTCTCAGAAAACTTTGACCTGTCTCAAACAAAGGCTTCTTTTTTTTAGAAAAAAATATGTGTGTTTCTTACATAAGCATTACAATTAATTCACACTCTTTAAAAAGAACGTGATTATCTTTCAAAGTAAAGCATCTAGAGAAAAAGGGACACTTCTCTCACTTCTAACAATATATTGACATTTCTGAAAAAACTGCTTCTCTTTTCAGAGAAACACATGTGCGTTAATCACAAAAGCATTTCAAGAAATTTATACACTTTCAAAAGAACGTGATTATCTTTCAAAGTAAAGCTTCTACAAAGGAAGGAAAACTTCTTTCACTTCTAACAATAAATTGACATTTCACGAAACAAATGTTTCTCTTTTCAGAGAAACACATGTTCATTTCTCACAAAAGCATTTTATGAAATTCATACACTTTACAAAGAACATGATTATCTTTCAAAGTAAAGCTCAAAAGAGAAATGTAACGCTGCTCTAACTCCTAACAATACTTTGACATATTCTATACAACAGCAGCGCTTTTCAAAGAAACACATGTGTGTTTTTCACAAAGCATTTCAAGAAATTCATACATTATCTTTCAAAGTAAAGTTTCTACAGTGAAACGGACAACTCTTCTTACTTCTAACCATACTTTGACATATCCAAAACAACAGCTTCTGTTTTCAGGTAAACACATGTGTGTTTCTCACAAAAGCATGTCATGAAATTATACACTTTACAAAGAACATGATTATCTTTCAAAGTAAAGGTTCTAAAGAGGAAGGATCATTTTCTCTCACTTCTAACAATACATTGACATTTCCGAAACAAATGTTTCTCTTTTCAGAGAAACACATGTTCATTTCTCACAAAAGCATTTCATGAAATTCATACACTTTCAAAAGAATGTGATTATCTCTCAAATAATTGCTTCTATAGATCAAGGAACACTCCTCTCACTTCTATCTGTATTTTGAAATTTCAGAAAAAACTGCTTATCATTTTTGAGAAACAGATGTGCGTTTCTCACAAAAGCATTTCATGAAATTCATACAGTTTCAAAAAAAACAAGATTATACTTCAAAGTAAAGCTTCTACAGAGAAAGAAAAATTTCTCTCACTTCTAACAATATATTGACAATTCCAAAACAACTGTTTGTCTTTTCAGAGTAACCCATGTGCGTTTCTCACAAAAGCATTTCATGAAATTCACATAATTTGAAAAGAATGTGATTATCTCACAAAGTAATGCTTCTACAGATAAAGGAACACTTCTCTCATTTCTAACAATACTTTGACATTTCCAAAACAACTGCTTCATATTTCAGGGAAACTAACATGAGTTTCTCAAAGAAGTATTTTTTGAAATTCATACACTTTCAAAAGAATGAGATTATCTTTCAAAGTAAAGCTTCTACCGAGAAAGGGACACTTCTCTCATTGCTAACAACATATTGACATTTCCAAAAAAAAAAGTGTTTCTCTTTTCAGAGAAACACATGTGTGTTTCTCAACAAAAGGATTTCATGAAATTCTTACACTTTCAAAGGAAGTGATTATCTTTCAAAGTAAAATTACTACCGAGAAAAGGAACATTGCTCCAAATTTTAACAATACTTTGACATATCTCAAACAATGGCTTCTCTTTTCAGAGAGACACATGTACATTTCTCACAAAAGCATTTCAAGAAATTCATACACTTTCAAAAGAACATGATTATCTCTCAAAGTAACACATCTAAAGATAAAGGAACACTTCTCACACTTCTAAAAATACTTTTATATTTAAGCAACAGCTGCTTCACTTTTCAGAGAAACACATGTGCGTTTCTCAGAAAAGCATTTCATGAAAATCATATACTTTCCAAAGAACATGATTATATTTCAAATTAAAGTTTCTTCAGTAAAATGGAACACTGTTCTCACTGCTAACAATACTTTGATATATCCCAAACAACGGCTTCTCTAATCAGAGAAACACATGTGTGTTTCTCACAAAGCATTTCAAGAAATTCAAACATTTTCCAAAGAATGTGATTATCTTTCAAAGTAATGCTTCTACAATGAAACGAACAACTCTTCTCACTTCTAAAAATACTTTGACATATCCCAAACAACTGCTTCTGAATTCAGAGAAACACATGTGTGTTTCTCACAAAAGCATTTCATGAAATTCATACACTTTCCAAAGAACGTGATTATTTTCAATGTAATACCGAGAAAAGGAGCACTGCTCTAATTTTTAGCAATACTTTGACATATCTCAAACAATGGCTTCTCTTTTCAGAGAGACACATGTACATTTCTCACAAAAGCATTTCAAGAAATTCATACACTTTCAAAAGAACATGATTATCTCTCAAAGTAACACATCTAAAGATAAAGGAACTCTTCTCACACATCTAAAAATACTTTTATATTTAAGCAACAGCTGCTTCACTTTTCAGAGAAACACATGTGCATTTCTAGAAAAGCATTTCATGAAAATCATATATTTTCCAAAGAACATGATTATCTTTCAAAGTAAAGTTTCTTCAGTAAAATGGAACACTGTTCTCACTGCTAACAATACTTTGATATATACCAAACAACGGCTTCTCTCTTCAGAGAAACACATGTGTGTTTCTCACAAAGCATTTCTAGAAATTCAAACATTTTCCAAAGAATGTGATTATCTTTCAGATAAAGCTTCTACAATGAAATGAACAACTCTTCTCACTTCTAAAAATACTTTGACATATCCCAAACAACTGCTTCTGAATTCAGAGAAACACATGTGCATTTCTCACAAAAGCATTTCATGAAATTCATACACTTTGCAAAGAACGTGATTATTTTTCAATGTAAAGCTACTACCGAGAAAAGGAACATTGCTCCAAATTTTAACAATACTTTGACATATCTCAAACAATGGCTTCTCTTTTCAGAGAGACACATGTACATTTCTCACAAAAGCATTTCAAGAAATTCATACACTTTCAAAAGAACATGATTATCTCTCAAAATAACACATCTACAGATAAAGGAACACTTCTCACACATCTAAAAATACTTTTATATTCAAGAAACAACTGCTTCACTTTTCAGAGAAACACATGTGAGTTTCTCAGAAAAGCATTTCATGAAAATCATATACTTTCCAAAGAACATGATTATATTTCAAAGTAAAGTTTCCTCAGTAAAACAGAACACTGTTCTCACTGCTAACAATACTTTGATATATCCCAAACAATGGCTTCTATATTCAGAGAAACACATGTGTGTTTCTCACAAAGCATTTCAAGAAATTCAAACATTTCCCAAAGAATGTGATTATTTTTCAAAGTAAAGCTACTACCGACAAAAGGAACACTGCTCTCATTTTTAACAATACTTTGACATATCTCAAACAATGGCTTCTCTTTTCAGAGAAACACATGTGCATTACTCACAAAAGCATTTCATGAAATTTGTTGACTTTAAAAAGCACATGATTATCTTTCAAATTAAAGCGTCCACCGAGAAATGTAGCACTGCTCTCACTTCTAAGAATACTTAGACATGTCTCAAACAATAGCTTCTCTTATCAAAAAAACACATGTGCGTTTCTCACAAAAGCATTTCAGGAAAATCATGCACTTTATAAATAACGTGATCTTTCAAAGTAAAGCTTCTACAGAGAAAGGGAACGCTGTTTTTACTTCTAACAATACTTTGACATATCTTAAATAAGGCTTTTCTTTTCAGAGAAACACATGTGCGTTTCTGATAAAAGCAATTCAAGAAATTGATACACTTTACAAAGAACGTGATTAACTTTCAAAGTAGAGTGTCTAGAGGGAAAAGGAACACTGCTTGCAAATCTTATCAGTACTTTGACATATCAAAAATATCTTCTTTTGTTTTCAGAGAAACACATATGTTTTTCTAACAAAAGCATTTCATGAAATTCATATACTTTCCAAAGTACATGATTATCTTTCAAAGTACAGCTTCTACAGAGAAAAGGAACATGGCTCTTACTTCTAACAATACTTTGAAATATCTCAAACAAAGGCTTCTCTTTTCAAAGAAACACACGTACGTTTTTCACAAAAGCATTTCATGAAATTCATACACTTTCAAAAGAACGTGATTATTTTCAATGTAAATCTTCTATACAGAAAAGAACACTGCTCACACTTCTAACATTACTTTTACATTTCTGAACCAACTGCTTCAGGTTTCAGAGAAACACATGTGCGTTTTCACAAAAGCATTTCGTGACATTCATACAATTTCCAAAGAACGTGATTATCTTTCAAAGTAAAGCTTCTACAGTAGATAGAACACTTCTCTCAATTCTAACAATACGTTTCTTATTTCAGAAAAGATTGCATCACTTTTCAGAGAAACACCTGTGTGTTTCTCACAAAAGCATTTCTTTAAATTCATACACTTTCAAAAGAACGTGATTAACTTTCAAAGTAAAGCTTCTACAGTGAAAAGCAACACTGTTCTCACTTATAACAATATTTTTATATATATCAAAAACGGCTTGTCTTTTCAAGGATATACATATGCGTTTCTCAGAAAAGCATTTCATGAAATATATACATTTTCAAAAGAACATGAATATCTTTCAAAGTAAAGCTTCTACAGAGAACACAAACACTCTTCTTACATTTAAAATTACTTTGACATATCCCTAACAACGGCTCTTCTTTTCAGAGAAACATGTGTGCATTTCTCAGAAAAGCATTTCATGAAATTCATACACTTTCAAAAGAACATGATTATCTTACAAAGTAAAGCTTCCAATGTAAAAAGGAATACTGTTATCACTTCAAACAATACTTTGACATATAGCAAACAATGTCTTCTCTTTTCAAGGAAACATGTGCGTTTCTCACAAAAGCATTTGATGAAATTCATACACTTTCCAAAGAACATGATAATTTTTCAAAGTAAAGCTTCTACAGAGAAAAGGAACACAGCTCTCACTTCTAACAATACTTTGACATATCTCGAACAAAGGCTTCTCTTTTCAGAGAAACACTAGTGCATTACTCAAAAAAGCATTTCATGAAATTCATACACTTTACAGAGAACGTGATTATCTTTCAAAGTAAAGCATCTACAGAAAAAGGAAACACTGCTCTCACTTCTAACAATACTTTGACATATCTTAAACAAAGGCATCTCTTTTTAGAGAAACACATGTGTTTCTCACAAAAACATTTCATGAAATTCATACACTTTCCAAAGAACGTGATTATCTTTCAAAGTAAAGCTTCTACAGTGAAAGGGAACACTGTTCTCACTTCTAATAATACTTTGACATATTGCAAACAATGATTTCTCTTTTCAAAGAAACAGATGTGCGTTTCTCACAAAAGCATTTCATGAAATTCATACATTTTCCAAATAACGTGATTATCTTTCAAAGTAAAGCATCTACAGAGAAAAAAAACACTTCTCTCACTTCTAACAATACTTTTATTTCTGAAACAACTGCTTCATTTTTCAGAGAAATTCATGTGCGTTCTCACAAAGGGATTTCATGAAATTCATTCGCTATCCAAAGAACGTGATTATCTTTCAAATAAAGTTTCTTCAGTGAAAAGGAACACTGTTCTCACTTCTAACAATTCTTTGACATATCTCAAACAACAGCTTCACTTTTCAAAAAAAGTGTTTTTCTCACAAAAGTATTTCATGAAATTCATACACTTTCCCAAGAATGTGATTATCTTTCAATGTAACGGTTCTTCAGTTAAAAGGATCACTGCTCTCACATTTTTTATAAATTTATTTATTTATTAAGTATTTCTGTCTCTTCCCCACCACCCAATTCCCTCCTCCTCCCCCAATCAAGTCCCTTACCCTCCTCAGCCCAAAGAGCAATTAGGGTTCCCTTCCCTGTGGGAAGTCCAAGGAACCCCCACCTCCATCCAAGTCTAGTAAGGTGAGCATACAAAATGCCTAGGCTACCACAGAGCCAGTAAGTGCAGTAGGATCAGAAACCCATTGCCATTGTTCTTGAGTTCTCAGTAGTCCTCATTGTCCGCTATGTACAGCGTGTCCGGTTTTATCCCAGGCTTTTACAGACCTAGGCCAGCTGGCCTTGTTGAGTTCCCAATAGAACATCCCATTTCTCAGTGGGTGTGTGCATGCCTTGAAATCCTGAGTTCCTTGCTCGCGCTCTCTCTCCTTCTGCTCCTGATTTTGACCTTGAGATTTCTGTCCTGTGTTCCAATGTGGGTCTTTGTCTCTGTCTCCTTTCATCGCCTGATGAAGGATAATGTTCAGGAGGATGCCTATATGTCTTTCCTTGGGTTCTCTTTATTTAGCTTCTCTTGGATCACTGCTCTCACTTAAACAATACTTTGACATATTTCAAAATATGTATTCTCTTTCAGAGAAACACATGTGGTTTCTCACAAAAGCATTTCATGAAATTCATACACATTCCAAAGAACTTGATTATCTTTCAAAGTCCAGGTTCTACAGTGAAAAGGAACACAAGTTTCACTTCTAACAATACTTTCACATATGCTAGACAATGACTTCTCTTTTCATAAAAAGACATGCGCGTTTCTCACAAAAGCATTTCATGAAATTCATACACATTAGAAAGAACGTGATTATCTCTCAAAGTAAAGCTTCTACAGATAAAGGAACACTTCTCTCATTTCTAACAATCCTTTGACATTACCGAAACAAATATTTCTCTTTTCAGAGAAACACATGTGTGTTTCTCACAAAAGCATTTCATGAAATTCATACACTTCCAAAAGAACGTGATTATCTTTCAAAGTAAAGCTTCTACAGAGAAATGTAACACTGCTCTAACTTCTAACAATACTTTGACATATCTCAAACAATGGCTTCTCTTTTCAGAGAAACACATGCACGTTTCTCACAAAAGCATTTCATGAAATTCATACTCTTTAAAAAGAACGTGATTATCATTCAAATTAAGCTCCACAAAGAAATGTAACACTGCTCTAACTTCTAACAATACTTTGACACATTACATACAACTACATCTCTTTTAAAAGAAACACATGTGCGTTTCTCAAAAAAGCATTTCATGAAATTCATTCATTTTCCAAACAATGTGATTATCTTTCAAAGTAAAGCTTCTACAGTGAAACGAAAACTCTTCTCACTTCTAATAATACTTTGACATTTCCCAAACAAATATTTCTCTTTTCAGAGAAGCACATGTGCGTTTCTCACAAAAGCATTTCATGAAATTCATACACTTCCAAAAGAACATGATTATCTTTCAAAGTAAAGGTTCTACAGAGAAATGTAACACTGCTCTAACTTGTAACAATACTTTGACATATCTCAAACAACGGCTTCTCTTTTCAGTGAAACACCTGTGTGTTTCTCACAAAGCATATCAAGAAATTCATACATTATCTTTCAAAGTAAAGCTTCTACATTGAAACAGACAACTCTTATCACTTCTAACAATACTTTGACATATCCCAAACAACAGCTTCTGTTTTCAGGTAAACACATGTGTGTTTCTCACAAAAGCATGTCATGAAATTCATACACTTTACGAAGAACATGATTATCTTCCAAAGTAAAGGTTCTAAAGAGGAAGGATCATTTTCTCTCACTTCTAACAATACATTGACATTTCTGAAACAAATGTTTCTCTTTTTAGAGAAACACATGTGCGTTTCTCACAAAAGCATTTCATGAAATTAATACACTTTCAAAGGAATGTGATTATCTCTCAAATAATTGCTTCTATAGATCAAGGAACACTTCTCTCACTTCTAAAAATATTTTGACATTTCTGAAAATACTTATCATTTTCGAGAAACACATGTGCGTTTCTCACAAAAGCATTTCATGAAATTCATACTCTTTCAAAAAAAACGTGATTATACTTCAAAGTAAAGCTTCTACAGATAAAGGAACATTTCTCTCACTTCTAACAATACAATGACAATTCCAAAACAACTGTTTGTCTTTTCAGAGTAACACATGTGCATTTCTCAGAAAAGCATTTCTTGAAATTCACATACTTTACAAAAAATGTGATTATCTTTCAAAGTAAAGTTTCCACCAAGAAATGTAACACTGCTCTCACTTCTCAGAATACTTTGACATGTCCCAAACAAAGGCTTCTTTTTTCAGAAAAACATATGTGTGTTTCTTACATAAGCATTTCAAGAAGTTCATTCATTTTCCAAACAATGTGATTATCTTTCAAAGTAATGCTTCTACAGTGAAACCAACAACTCTTCTCACTTCTAATAATACTTTGACATATCCCAAACAACAGCTTCTGATTTCAGAGAAACACATGTGTGTTTCTCACAAAAGCATTTCATGAAATTCATACACTTTCCAAAGAACATGATTATTTTTCAATGTAAAGCTACTACCGAGAAAAGGAACACTGCTATCATTTTTAACAATTTTTCACAAATCTCAAACAATGGCTTCTCCTTTCAGAGAAACACATGTGCATTACTCACAAAAGCACTTCATGAAATTCATTGACTTTAAAAGGCATGTGATTATCTTTCAAATTAAAGCTTCAACTGAGAAATATAACACTGCTCTCACTTCTAAGAATACTTTGACATGTCTCAAACAACAGCTTCTCTTATCAAAGAAACACATGTGCGTTTCTTACAAAAGCATTTCAGGAAAATCATACATTTTATAAAGAATGTGATCTTTCAAAGTAAAGATTCTACAGAGAAAAGGAACACAGCTCTTACTTCTAACAATACTTTTACATATCTCAAACAAAGGCTTTTATTTTCAGAGAAACTCATGTGCGTTTCTCACAAAAGCAATTCACGAAATCCAAACACTTTCCAAAGAATATGATTGTCTGTCAAAGTAAAGGGTCTACAGAGAAATGTAACACTGCTCTAACTTCTAACAATACTTTGACACATCCCACACAATGGCATCTCTTTTCAAAGATACACATGTGTGTTTCTCAGAAAAGCATTTTATGAAATTCATATACTTCATAAAAAATGTGATTATCTTCCAAGTAAACCTCATACAGAGAAAAGAACACTTCTCTCACTTCTCACAATACTTTTACATTTTTGAAACAACTGCTTCAATTTTGAGGGAAACACATGTGCTTTCTCACAAAAGCATTTCATGAAATTCATACAATTTCAAAAGAATGTGATTATCTCTCAAAGTAATGCTCCTACAGATAAAGGAACACTTCTCTCATTTCTAACAATACTTTGACATTTCCAAAACAACTGCTTCACATTTCAGGGAAACAAACATGAGTTTCTCACAGAAGTAATTTTTGAAATTCGTACACTTTCAAAAGAACATGATTATCTTTCAAAGTAAAGCTTCTACCGAGAAAGGGACACTTCTCTCATTGCTAACATTATATTGACATTCCCCAAAAAATTGTTTCTCTTTTCAGAGAAACACATGTGCGTTTCTCACAAAAGGATTTCATGAAATTCTTACACTTTCAAAGGACATGATTATCTTTCAAATAAAGCTACTACCGAGAAAAGGAACACTGCTCTCACTTTTAACAATACTTTGACATATCTCAAACAATGGCTTCTCTTTTCAGAGAGACACATGTACATTTCTCACAAAAGCATTTGAAGAAATTCATACACTTTCCAAAGAACGTGATTATCTTTAAAGTAAAGCCTCTACACCAAAAAGGATCACTGTTCTCACTTCTAACAATACTTTGACATATTACAAACAATGGCTTCTCTTTTCAGAGGAACACATGTGTGTTTCTCACAAAATCATTTCATGAAATTCATACACATTCCAAAGAACGTGATTATCTTTGAAAGTAAAGCTCTACAAAGAAATGTAACACTAATCTGACTTCTCACAATACTTTGAAACATTCCATACAAAGGCATCTCTTTTCAAAGAAACACATGTGCATTTCTCACAAAAGCATTTTATGAAATTCATATACTTCACAAAGAATGTTATTATCTTTCAAAGTAAATCTCATACAGAGGAAAGAACACTTCTCTCACTTTTCGCAATACTTTGACATTTTTGAAACAACTGCTTCACTTTTGAGAGAAACACATGTGCTTTCTCACAAAAGCATTTCATGAAATTCATACACTTTCAAAGAATGTGATTATCTCTCAAAGTAAAGCTTCTACACATAAAGGAATACTTCTCTCATTTCTAATAGGCCGCGGCGCGCCTGTCTGAGAGGCAGTGGAGGGTGGGTGCACATTTTTTTCCTCCCCACTCCACCTCCTTCTCCAAAGGACTGGGGTAGACCAGTATTCCCTGCCTTCGGTCATCCATTTTTTTCCTGGGGATGCAGTGGATCTACCAGATGTCCCGCTGGACTCTCTCTCTATATATATATTCCTAGACCTGACTCGTCGACCAATTGGCTCTCTGTGCACTTTTCTTTTCACAGACTAGAATAGAAGCGGGTCGACCAGTTGTCCAATAAAGTGTTGGCCTTAAAATGCTAAGTCCTGAGGTTGACCAGTTGGCCTTGTGAACGTGGGTCGACTAGTTGTCTTTTTTCATGTCCTCATTGACTGATGTAATTTTTAAATGTATTGGTGGTTTGTTTATCTGTTGTTTCTTTCTCTATCCCAGTCCGCCCTACTCACTCACATTCATTTTATTTATTTATTTATTCATGGATAGATAGATCGATCGATGGATGGGGCAGGGGGAGAAGGGGGGAGCTAGTGTTCTCGGTGGTCATCTAGTTGTAAATAAGGCTGGGAATAAATAGCTGAATATCAATTCATACGAATAATATTAAAACTGTTCAAGTAAAAAACAATTGCTTTCTTCTCTGTTTGCCCAGAGATCTGACTGACTGCAACTTGGAAAGAAGATGGCCCTGCTGGACAGTGACCTCCCTCCTGCTTTGGGTGGGGCGGCTGAGTGAACGTGGGTGCGTCAAATAGTTTACATGTTTTGTCTTTTATGGATTGAATGGATGTGATGTGTTTCATTTTTTTTCATGATTACTTGCTTGCTTGATCGAGCAATGACTTCTTGTGTATTTCTTTGCTTGCTTACTTATCTGTCAGTTCAGCCCATCTCATTTACTTCTTTAAAAGGCTGGAGAGAAGTACTGGCTGCTCTTCCAGAGGTCCTGAGTTCAATTCCCAGCAACCACATGGTGGCTCACAACCATCTGTACTGAGATCTGACGCCCTGCTCTGGCGTGCAGGCATACATCAAGGCAGAATGTTGTATACACAATAAATAAATAAATAAATAAATAAATAAATAAATAAATAAATATTTTTTTAAAAAATGACCCACCTAGTTATTTACTTACTTACTTACTTACTTGTTCATTCATTTTTTCACTTCCTTATCTCCTTTCATATATCTGTTTATTTATCTGCTAATTTAGCCTGACTCATTTATCTACTTATTGAATGTTTCAATTATTATTTATTTTTATTCATTTATTCATTCTTTATTTGTCTATTTTATGTATGTATTTACTTACTTTCTTAATTTTTTTTACTTTTTAAAATTTACTTAATTTTTTTCTTTCTTTGGGAATGTAGATCATTTATTTCCTTCTTTCTTTCTTTCTTTCTTTCTTTCTTTCTTTCTTTCTTTCTTTCTTTTTCTTTCTTTCTGTCTCCTGACTGTCACTGGCTAAGAAAATGGTGGCCTCCATGTCACTGGTTCTGGGTGAGTGTCAGCAAAGCAGCTCCTGAAATGGAATTTGATGAAGGTATAGATAGATAGATAGATAGATAGATAGATAGATAGATAGATAGATAGATAGATAATATAGATGGGATGCACATGCACTCGCACATACATACATACATACACACACATATGCACGCATGTGCATGACATGTACAGATGGGGGGGTTCCAATGTTTTCAGAGGAAGGTGCTCGCTTGTAATTATAAATGTGCTGGTAAATAAGGCTGGAAATAGCTGAATATTAAATCATTAAAACTCTTCAAATAAATAAAAAGCAATTCAATTTCTCTCTCTCTCTCTCTCTCTCTCTCTCTCTCTCTCTCTCTCCCCTCACCATATACCAGCACACACATCTGAACTGACTGAAACATACAAAAGAAGAAGAAACACAGAAAGAAGACATCCCTGCTGGACAGGATCTGATATGAGATGAGAAATATTTCATCGAAAGGCTGCCAACAGCATTTCATTGAGAAGAGATTCCACATTTTATGCTGTACAGTTAGTTAGTTAGTTAGCTAGTTAGTTAGACAGATTAAGAGGGGCCTGCCTGTGAACTGGGGTGGGGTGTGGCTTCTCAGGTCATGTCAGGTCAGGGAGGGGCTGAGGAGTGTCCCATTGGCCTTGACAATAGGCTCCAGTCAGGTGTTAAAGTCAGGGTCTGGGAGTTCCTCAAAGGGAATGACTGGAGACCCTTGCTTACCTAAAAAAATGCCTGGCCTTGGAAAAGGATGTGAGGAAAGCAGGCACTTGAAACTTCAGTTTCACATCTTACCAGAAAGCTCCCTCTCAGAAGGGAAAGAATCATCGCGATGTCTTACTCTTTTCCCAAGGATACCCTACCATTCTGATCATTCTTACTGAATTAAGTCTTCCATTGTAAATAAATAAATAAATAAATAATAAATAAATAAATAAATAAATAAATAAAGTAAGTAAGTAAGTAAGTAAGTAAGTAAGTAAGCAAATACCTGGATGGATGAACAAACAAATAAATACAAAGTTCTCTGTTGTTGACTTACTTTTGGTTTCTCTCTTTTTGAAACTCTCTCTCTCTCTCTCACACACACACACACACACACAAAACACTAAATATACAATAAAAGGAAGCATAACACCTTTATTCAGGGGGCAGAGTGAACTCTGAAAATTTTCCAGGCAGGGCTATAGAGAGAGATGCTCCATGTCGGGCTGAAGAGATAGTATAGGTTCAATTCCCAGCATCTACATGGCAGCTCACAGCTGTCTGTAATCCAGGAGCCTGAGAGCCATGGCAAAAACACAAATGCACATAAGATAAAAATAAATAAATTTTTTAAACGTGGGGGGAACAGACAGAATATAAGAACAAACTGAGAAACAAAGAAAGATAGTGTTGGCTGGCTAGCTGGCTTTCAGTTCCCTGACAGAAATAAGCACATTATGGAGGAACTACAAAGTTGTTACACTATGTGGGTGTGATGAGGAGAGATTGTGAGTGTCCTGTCAGAACAAAGTTAGTCCCATAGTTGATGAAATTCATTATTCCAAAACTTCAGCAGAATATATACCAAGTTTGCAAATGTGTGATCAGCTTGTGATAGGTTGGGCTGGAGATGCTGAGAACTGGGGAGACCTCAATGCAAGAGCAGACACTCATTCCCATGAAGAGAGAGAGAGGGAGGGAGGGAGGGAGGGAGGGAGGGATCATTAATTCCTATACTCAAGTTTAAGGAAAGATGAATGGCTATGGAGAGACCACTCACAGATATGAAAAATCATTTCCTAAAAATCAAATTTCTCAGTCAGTATGCAACTGCTGTGGTACTTCTCCTAGATAGAGAAATACACACACACACACTGATTCCTTGATCTAGAGCCACAGTACACATGCTGTGGAAAAGGGGACATGAACAACTTGAATCACAATATTCATCAGAGCATGAGAAGAGTGTAAAAAGGACATCAAAGGAGAGATAATTGTGGTCCTTCCTTCCTTCCTTCCTTCCTTCCTTCCTTCCTTCCTTCCTTCCTTCCCTCCCTCAGGAAGTGACTGGCAGATGAGACTTTGTCCAAGCAGGTTCTGAAATACCTGACTTGAGTTTCCCCCTCTGTGGGTATTAGTCAGTCATTCATTCCTCCCTTCTTTCTGTAGGAAGGTGGTGCTTGTCCTCAGAAGTTACTGGTTTCCTCTGCACCAGGGGAAAGCTTTCTAAGCCTTATTCAGACCTATAGAGGATGCACCATGACTTCAGAGAACTCAGGGAGTATAGGGGTGGGTGCTTGATGCTTCAGACTCATATCATTGAAGGACATAACATAGTCTGGATTCACAGAGATTCACAACACAGAGCCATTGTCACTTACTAACAGCCCAGGACACCCAGAGCTAACAAGAAATTGCAGTCTCAGCTGGGCTGTGGTGTGTGCATGCCTTTAACCACAGCACACACACACAGATCTCTGTGAATTCAAGGATGGCCTGATTTACAGAGTGAATTTTAGGACAGCCCAAGATACACAAAGAAACCCTTTCTTGAAAAACAAAACAAAACAGCAAAAGAAAGAAAGAAAGGAAAATAAAAAGACAAAAAAGAAAAAAAATGACAGTCTCTTCCCACTCTCTCATCCATCGGCTCGTAAAGAGCTCTCAAGCAGTTGAACTGGAGACCAGGGTGTCATTCATAACTGGGAAGCCAGAAACCTTAGGGGGTCACAGGAGTCGGACTGACTGCAGCACTTGATACCTCAACCCTGCTAATGGCTGTGATATAAGGCATGGTAAAATATGGGCTTTGGCAGAGCACTACTTCCCTTTCTCTATTTTTATTGCTACACAATGAAAAGGACTTGGCATGGGGGGGATGATGTGCAGTGCTGGTATTGAAATCTCACTGAATCCTTCCGCACTCCTTGCTTGTCAATTCTCTACTTTGTCAAATGAACTATCGTGAATCTTTGATGTAGGTTGGCCCTTTAGGAACTCAGAGAAACAACACAGGCCTATTGCATCCTAAAAACCTCCCAGTTCCTGAGCCCTAGCCCTGGAACTCTCAAAGCCATCACATCCAGAAATCTCTCTAGTCCCTGCTAGTGGTAAACTCACTTCATCTTCCCCAGGACCACTAATTATTTCTCCATGTTTTCCTGTGAGATCTGGGGCCAGCTTTCTTCTTCCTCCCTCTGGCCTCTCCACGATCTCCATTCTCTAGACCAGCATGTCTAGAACCGAGTCTTATAGGCACCGAGAGATTGTGTCTTAAGGGCAGTTGGCGTTTCTAGGACACAAGTGACATCAAAAAATCCCGAGAGCTCTCCAGGATACCATAGAATTTCCAGAAAAGGGACTGCTGATGTCGTGAGGCATGGCCTTTACCTCCTTGCTAATATTTCTCCCCAAACTGACCGACAGACAAACCAGAACCTGAGGCTTCCTTTCCAGGAGTCCCTCCTGTGACAAAGAGGGAGCCATTCAGGATCTCCTCCTTCCAAAACCAGAAATTTCTCTCTACTTAATTAAAATCTTTTCACTACTTCCTTCACCCATGGGGAGTTAGTTAGTTGAACACTCACCTTTTTCATGAATGACCCTTACTCCCTCTCCTGAACATCTCATATTACTGATTCATGCCCAGTAATATGAGAAATTAGGCCAGGAGGACACGGAAGGTGAGGGTTGAGTCCTCTAAGTGAACAAGCACTTAGGGAAGGCTGAACTTAAGGGAAATTGACTCTGAGTGGCAAGACATGAATAGCTACTGCCAAGGCACAGAAGCAGGCATCGGGCTGAGGCACCAACTGGGCTCTCAGCATCCTGCTGCATCATCAGAGCTGTGTGGGAAACTCAGCCCAAAGGAGGGGCCATGTTCAAAGGGAGAGGGCATTTTCTAGGACAGCACTGTTTTCTTTTTCTTCTTTCTTTCTTTCTTTCTTTCTTTCTTTCTTTCTTTCTTTCTTTCTTTCTTTTATTCTCGAGACAGGGTTGTTCTGTAGTTTTTTGGTGCCTGTCCTGGAACTAGCTCTTGTAGACCAGGCTGGTCTCAAACTCACAGAGACCCACCTGCCTCTGCCTCCAGAGTGGAGTGCTGGGATTAAAGGCGTGAGCCACCACTGCCTGGGCCGGCCATTTTTTAAAATATTTATTTATTTACTTATTATGTATACAATATTCTGTTTGTGTGTATACCTACAGGCCAGAAGAGGGCACCAGACCTCATTTCAGAGGGTTGTGAGCCACAATGTGGTTGCTGGGAATTGAACTCAGGACCTTTGGAAGAGCAGTCAGTGCTCTTAACCACTGAGCCATCTCTCCAGCCCCGGCCATTTCTTTTTTAACTCAGACAAAACTTCACCCAAAGTATCTTACAGGGTTGGAGGTCATTAGTTAGTCTAATGCTGTTGGAGACTGTGTAGGGCTGAGATAGAGTATAAGGTGAGTTGTTTTTGAAAAGATTGCATTCTAGCTTCTCATTAAGTCTCATTGTAAAGCAGTCAACTTTAAAATGAAATCCGTAAAATGCATTCTCTATGGCTAGGAACACACAGTGCATCTTTTCTTGCCATATGTCAGAGCGCAGCAGCTCTGATGCTCCTGTCACTCTGGGGATGCGGCACTTCTGAATTAACTTTCCCCAGTCTACTTTCTTAGGAGGCAGTCTCATTTTTAATCAACATTTAGAGCAACCTCAGATTGGAGCAGAGTATTTCAATTTTAAAAACACATTCTAAAACCTTGAAACTATGACTCTTATATTCCTGGGTTGTTGTTGTTGCTTCTACAGTGGTGATTTTACTTAAATTATCTAATGGGTGAAGAGTCTTGTTATTTTAGTATAAGAGTGTGTCAATGAAATTTGTGGTATTTGTGTACATGTTCTGAGGAGGACAGATCCCCTGGATCTAGAGTTACAGGCAGCTGTGATCTACCTGATGTAGCTATTTACTGCTAGCTAGTGAAGGAAGGAACAAGAACCCTTATCTACTGAGGTGTGTCTCCCTGAGGGCCCAGTGAAAGGTCTTAGGTCAGAACATACATCTGTTTCCTGAGTTGAAGCTTTAGCTGTTTTTTGTCTGAGGAGAGTGCCAGGCTCTGTGTGCGGCTGAGCTTTTTTCTTCCTGGGCCGGGCTGGGCCACACCTGCTTCCAAGAATTTTGCTTATTCCATGTAGCCTGTGGTGGGATAACTCCTTCCTTCCACAAACGGGATGAACTGGGATGACTTCTGTTCGTTGTGAACGGCAGCATCTACATTCATCCTTTTGCATTCAAAGCAAGAGGGTTTATTGGATGTTTCTCTGGGGGTCAGAGAGGCAGGATTTCAGGCAACAAAACCAAGAAACAAATCATACTACAAAGCCTAATCCAGAGATGAGATGACACCACTGACATGAGCAAGTTTGCTAATCGATTTAGGTGGTCTCAGTAGTGCCGTCCCTAGGCTTGTGACATTGGGCCTCGCCTCTCTTGGTGGTTGCAAACCCTTCCCTAGGGATTTTGCTTCCCTAGGGCTTTCCTTGATAAATGAACCAAACTACCTACCTACCTACCTACCTACCTACCTACCTACCTACCTACCTACCTACTTTAAGGGATGTATTGTGGGTCAAATGTGTGAGATTATCTGTTAAGGTTTCTGGTGCCCAAATGACTCTTCAGTGTACCCAAGAATCCCAAACTTTTAATCACCCCCAACTCCTTCTTGCTGACTCCCATCATGCCAACATAATTGCCTAGAATTGCAGTCTGGTCACCAGGAAACACTGGCCTACACCAGTAGGAAGGATCCAAATTGGGTTTTATTGAATCGGTAGTCACCTCATACAACAACTGAAAAGCTAGAAAGTTAAGTTGTAAATCCTATGATTTACAACTTACACAGATGATATGAGCACATCAGTTCTAACAGCGTCTTGTTCCAGGAAGTCTGTATAGCCACAGACTACAGAGTATTCTATTTTTTTTAATTTATTGAGCTCTACATTTTTTCTTTGCTCCCTTCCCTGCATCTCCCCTCCTCCCCCAACCCTCCCTCAAGGTCCCCATGCTCCCAATTTACTCAGGAGATCTTGTCTTTTTCTGCTTTCTACTTCCCATGTAGATTAGATCTATGTAAGTCTCTCTTGGTGTCCACATTGTTGTCAAAGTTCTGGGGTTGTGGTTTGTAGGCTGGTTTTCTTTGCTTTATTGTTTAAAAACCACCTATGAGTGAGTACATGTGTGATAATTGTCTTTCTGGGTCTGTCTGGGTTACCTCACTCAAAATAATGTATTCTAACTCCATCTATTTTCATGCCAAATTCAAAATGTGGTTTTTTTTTTGGTTTGTTTGTTTTCTTTCTGCTGTGTAGTACTCCATTGTGTACCACATTTTTTTTCTTATCCATTCTTCAATCGAGGAGCATTTAGGTTATTTCTAGGTTCTGGCTATGACAAACAAACATAGTTGAGCACGTGTCCTTGTGGCACAATTGAGCATCCTGTGGACATATACCCAACAGTGGTATGACTGGGTCTCGAGGAAGGTTGTTTCCTACTTTTCTGACATCCAAAGGGGACATACCAGCTTGCGTTCCCATCAGCAATGCAGGAGTGCTCTCTCTTCCCCACCACCTCTCCAGCATAAGTGGTCATCGGTGTTTTTGATCTTGGCCATTCTTACCGGTATAAGATGGAATCTCAGAGTTGTTTTGATTTGCATTTCTCTGATGGCTAAGGATGTTGAACATTTCCTTAAGTTTTAGATTCCTTGGTTGAGAGTTCTCTGTTTAGGTCTGCACTCCATTTTGTGAATTGGATTATTTGTTCTTGAGATGACCAATGTCTTGAGTTCTTTGTATATTTTGGAGATCAGACCTCTGTCTGATGTGGGGTTAGTGAAGATCTTTTCCCATTCTGTAAGGCCGTCATTTTCTCATATTGACTGTGTCCTTTGATTTTCATAAGCTTTTCAGGTTGAGGAGGTTCTGTTAATGTATTAATTGTTTCTCCTCAGTGTCTGTGCTGCTGGGGTTCTATTTCGGAAGTGGTTCCCTGTGGCAATGCCTTCAAGTGTACTTCCCACTTTCTCTTCTATAAGGTTCGGTGTGGCTGGCTTTATGTTATGTTGAGGTCTTTGATCCATTTGGACTCAAGTTTTGTGCATGGAGATAGATATGGGTCTATTTTTGTTTTTCTACATCTTGATATCCAGTTACGCCAGCACCACTTGTTAAATATGCTTTCTTTATTCTATTGGATATTTTTGGCTTCTTTATCAAAGATCAGGTGTTCGAAGATGTGTGGATCGATATCCAGGTCTTCTATTCGGTTTCATTGGTCCTCCTGTCTGTTCTTCTGCCAGGACCAGGCTGTTTTCAGAACTGTAGCTTACAGAGTGTTCTTTCAGGTGGGACACAGAAGAGGTTAACTACGGTACCTTAGTTCTGCTTTTCTAGCAGACCGGAGCCCAGCTGACAGGAATCCAGTAGAGATGGTGTCAAGGTTCACACTGACACTAACAGCTGTAACTTGAGCAGGATTTGTGATCCACATGAAATTTGCAATGAATTGCAGCAAATCTGTGACACTCTAACTTGCTCAGGCTCAGTATTTGAACATACAGATGTTTGCAATGATCACTGGCTTCAGGATTTTTTTTTTGTTTGTTTTGTTTTTCCATGAAACAGGGTTTCCCTGTAACTGAAGTTTAATGGCCTGGTGTCTTGAAGCGTCCTCGCTACTTCTATTTTTGTGGCTTACTGCTTCAAAACACTTCTCCATTTCTTTATCCCTAAGGGAAAAGAAATATAATCACTAAATACTTCTTAAAAAGCATTCTTCCTTGAAATATATAGACCACTGAGAATAATCCTTGACAGAACAGGAATACAAAATCCTTATCAAACCACTTTAAGATTCAATTGAACAGAAAACATGTTGTTCTGGGGGGCTGGAGAGATGGCTCAGCGGTTAAGAGCATTGCCTGCTCTTCCAGAGGTCCTGAGTTCAATTCGCAGCAACCACATGGAGGTCTGGTGCCCTCTTCTGGCCGGCGGGCACACACACAGACCAAACATTGTAAATACATAATAAATAAATAAATATTTTTTTTAAAAAGAAAACATGTTGTTCTGTACTGAAGCTCTGAGGTCCCATTTTATGAACAGGCTGTTTAGGACCAACTTGAAGACATCTGGAAAGAAGCTGTGTAATGACTGACATTCCTCCTAAGACTCACTTCCAAGTTTTAGCACTTTTGTAGATAATACACATTTAAGCATAAGGGTGCCTACCCATTTTCTCATTCAAGTAATGTTCTCATCATTCAGTGATTTCTCCTCCCTTTTCCTTTTGGGGAGTGGCAGGATTAGATCAAGAAAAGAAGGATGCGTATGTGGCAAGTCGGTGCCCATTCAGAGTCCCCCACACATTTTTGAGGACAGAACAGAGAAACAAGATCGGCGGGGGGGGGGGAGTGTTCCGCTAATTGAAACTAGAGTTATGGATGGCTGCCAGCTGTCCCTTGGCTTCTGTAAGTACAGGAACTCAACAAAGACAGAGACATGCCAGACAGGAGGTTTTGGTAAAAATCTGAACTGAACTGAATAGAAACTGGCTATTACGTATTAGTGTTTTCAGAGTTATGTCTGAGGAACCTTCTACTTAAATGAAATAAAACCAAATCCTTTCTAACATCCAGGTGTACTGTGAGGGGGCATGGAAAACAAAACAAAAAGATAAGAGGGATTTTAGTTGTTCCAAAAACCCTCAGGAGCAAAACTTCCCCAGGAGAATAGCAAGAGTTCATTGGGCAACTGTCTGTCTCCTGTTTCATTGTTTCAAGTTTTTCTCACTTGAGACTGGATGGTGTCAGCCATAAGATTTTCATTTTTTTTGTTCACGTGAGATTCTAGTTTTTTTTTTAATTGAGTGATGGACACATGTTCCCTCCCTCTAGTTCTATTGGCTGTACAGCTTTGACCAAGAAAGCAGGTTGGAGTTCATCAAAGAATTTCTCTCCATTTTATATTTCACCCATTTTTGATTGCTATTAAGTGCCATCTAGTTGGTTTGTGGTGTTTCAGCAACACTTTCCTTACTCTTCTGTTTCTTTTTTTGTGCTTGGTTTTGTGAGACAGGGTTTATCTAGGGAACAGTCCTGGAATGTCCTTGGTAGGAGAGGCTGGCCTTGAACTCACTGACACCCTCCTGCCTCTCTGTCATTTCTTCCTACTTGGTTTGTGTTTGGTTGCTGTGTTGAGTTTTCAGATGTCCTGAAAAAAAGATCAATATCATTTCTTTCCTAACACTGTGTCCTTGTGACACAAACATTAAAGGGTGTGGCTACAGCTCCACAGGACCTCTTTGTTATGGATATCTGCAGCCTTTCCTGTTGGAGTTGGGAAATTGAAAGTTGTTGACTTGAATTCAGTCATTGCAGGAAAAAACCCAAAAAAACAACAAACCAAAAGAAAACCTTTGTTTATTGTATTATTTCACATTTTAACTGCATTTTTTTCTTTTCTGAGACAGGAATTGGCTTTTTATTTATGTTCCAGACAATCTATCTCACTACATGGCCCAGTACTTCTTTCTGAACACTTCCATAAAAGTAGTCAGCTGCCCAAAATATACTGCTGCTGCTGCAATTTTAGAAAAAATTAAGTAAAAATAAATAACCTGAGATAAACAAAGAAAAAAAGGAAAGCACCTGTTTTTCCTTCCTTCCTTCCTTTCTTTTTTTCTGTTTTCTTTTATTATTATTATTCAGGGTTAACTCATTATATAAACCAGGCTGTCATCTTGGTGACATTATGGTTTTGTTTTTTCTTATTTCCTGTCTGAAAATTGACAAATTGACATTTCTTCTTCTCTCTCTCTCTCTCTTTCTCTCTCTCTCTCTCACTCATTTAATTTATATTTATTTTATTTTTTTGGTTTGTGTTTTTGTTTTGATTTTCAAGGCAGGGTTTCTCTGTTGCTTTAGAGCCTGTCTTTGAAATTAGCTCTTGTCGACCATGCTGACCTCAAACTCCCAGAGATCCAACTGTCTCTCTGGGTCGGGATTTTGTACATAGCAGAACCTGGAGAGCTAGTTTGGTGGCTCTTCCTGAGAAATTGGATTCAATTCCCAGCACCTGCATGGCAGCTCATAGTGATTGTAAATCCAGTTTCTGGGTGATCTGACACCTTCATACCACTGCAATAAAATAAAGTTAAATAAATCATAAAAAAAATTCTTTAAGAAATTAAAATTAGGCCGGGCAGTGGTGGCGTATGCCTTTAATCCCAGGCCTCGAGAGGCAGAGGCAGGCAGATCTCTTGGAGTTCCAGAACAGGCACCAAAGCTACAGAGAAACCTTGTCTCAAAAAACCAATAAATAAATAAATATATATATATATATATAACATAATATAATATAATATAATATAATATAATATAACATAATATAATATAAAGGGTGAGGCTACAACTTGATTGGTCTGCTTAGATATGCATTTTTTAATTTTTTTTTTGTTTTTTTTTTAGAATGCATATTTTTGTTATAGTTGTTTTTGTTTTACTGGGCAGGAAAAGATATCCAAGTGGGAATTTTTCCACAGCTGTTTTAATTTTCTCAGACTCAGTATTTAGTATGAGAAGTGGGGTGTGGGGTAGGTTGTACAAACAAAAATACTGAAGAAAAGGAGCCCCAAGAAAGCAAGCGAGTGGTTGCCATGGTGAAATGTCTTTGGAAGGCATTTAGGTGACTGGGAACTGCCCTTGCTGCCTCCCTGCTTTCCTCACTCTCACCAATCCATAATTGTGGCAGCCCCTTGGCCCACATAGTCCTTTCACTGATTGGTCAGACACACTCTTTGTTTTATTTTTTAATTTTTGAATTGTGGGTGAAGTCAATTAATTGAGCTCTCAGATGATGATGATTATTATTAGTTGATTTGTGGTTTTTCTACATAGGGATTCCCTGGAACTCACTTTGTAGACAAGACTGGACTCAGACTCACAGAGATCTAGCTGCCCCTGCCTCTACCTCTGCTTCCTAGTGCCGGAATTAAAGGCTTGTACTAAACACACTTTTAGTTTCTCTGTGTCTGTCGTCGTGTTGCCTGTGGAACAAGGTAGCCTCAAACTCACAGCGATCTGCCTGCCTCTGCCTTTCCTGATCTCTGATGGCTGAGAACTGAGAATAAAGAAATGTGCTGCCACCATTACCCAGCTAGGCAGCTGCCCAAAATATACTGCTGCTGTTGCTGCTGCAGCAATTAAAAAAATAAAATAAAATAACCTGAGATAAACAAAGAAAAAAAGGAAAACACCAGTTTTTCTTCCTTCTTTCCTTTTTTCCTTCTTTTCTTCCTTCCTTGTTTTCTTTCTGTTTTCTTCTTTTATTATTTTTTTGGTCCAGGGTTTCTCTGTATAATACCTTTAACTCACTATATAAACCAGGCTGTCATCTTGGTGACATTATGGTTTTGTTTTTTTTTTTTATTTTTCCTGTTTGATCATTTCTTCTCTCTCTCTCTCTCTCTCTCTCTCTCTCTCTCTTTCTCTCTCTCTCTCTCTCTCTCTCTCACACACACACACAGATTTAATTTATGTTTTTTATTTGTGTTTTTGTTTTGATTTTCAAGGCAGGGTTTTCTCTGTTGCTTTGGAGCCTGTCTTTGGAACTAGCTCTCGTCAACCAGGCTGGCCTCAAACTCCCAGAGATCCACCTGCCTCTCTGCCAGATATGGAACCAGTCCTTTTGAATGCTTTCATCCTTCCTGGTCTTTAAAAATTTGAAATGAAATTAAGTTCTACACAACTGGAAAGACTGTCTCAAATAAAAGTTAAAGAAAATGTTCTGAAATAGGGCACCTTCCCTGCCGCCCTGCCACAAGAACACACTTGGTGCACAGCAAGAGATAAAAAAAATTGAAATTAAACTAAATGTACATGAAATTAACAGAATGAGATACTAAAAACTTAGTTGGGTTGTCACTGTGGTGCACATCTTTTATTCTATCATCCAAGAGACAGAGACAGGTGTATCTCTGTGAATTCCCAGGTTTTGGAGAGAGGCCCCCATCCCAAATTAAAATATATATATATATATATATATATATATATATATATATATATATATATGTTCAACCAAAAAAAAGAAGGAAGAAAAGAAGAAACTTTATGAACTGTCTTCTTTGTTCTAGAATCTTCTTTTGATTTGCATTTCTCTAATGACTAAGCATGTTGAACATTTCCTTAAGTGTCTTTCAGCCATTTTAGATTCCTCTGTTGAGAGTTCTCTGTTTAAATCTGTACTCCATTTTTTGAATTGAATTATTTGTTCTTTTGATGACGAATTTCTTGAGTTCTTTGTGTATTTTGGAGATCAGACCTCTGTCTGATGTGGGGTTAGTGAAGATCTTTTCCCATTCTGTAAGGCCTTCGTTTTGTCTTGTTGGCCATGTCCTTTGCTTTACAGAAGAATCTTTTTAGTTTCAGGAGGTCCCATTGATTAATTTTGTTTCTCTCAGTGTCTGTGCTACTGGGGTTCTATTTAGGAAGCGGTCTCCTGTGCCAATGCGTTCAAATGAGTTTGATATTTTTATATTCTTTTATTGTGGATGAAGTTAATTATTTGAACTCTCAAATATTTTTATTGTTATTATCTCTTTATTTGTCTGTTTATTTGTGGTTTTTCAACATAGGGTTTTATTGTGTACCCTTGTATGCCCTGGGACTCACTTTGTAGACAAGACTGGCCTCAGACTCACAGAGAGCCATCTGCCTCTGCCTTCTAATGCTGAGATTAAAGGCATGCACTAAACAACCTATTTTATATATTTATTTTCCTAATAATTTATTTATTTTTATTTTATCGGCATTGGTGTTTTGCCTGCATGTATGTCTATCTGAGGGTGTCAGATCTTGGAGTTACCGACAGCTGTTGACTGCCATGTGGGTGGAAGGAATTGAACCTGGTTCCTCTGGAAGAACAGTCAGCACTCTTAACCACAGAGTCATCTCTCCAGCCCCCACCTGTTTTTTTTTTTTTTAAAAAAAACAGGGTTTCTCTGTGTCACTTAGCCTGTCCTGAATCTCAATCTGCAGAACAAGGTAGCCTTAAACTTATAGTGATCTACCTGTCTTGGTCTTCCTGATCTTGAAGGTGTTTTATCATTTCTCTCTCTGTCTGGGCTATCTATCTATCTATCTATCTATCTATCTATCTATCTATCTATCTATCTATCATCTATCTATCCATTCATTTATTAGTTTATTTATTTATTTATTTTTATTTTCTGAGACAGGATTTCTCTCTAGCGTTGGAGTCTGTCCTGTATTCAGACCTGGTCACAGCTGTACCTGAAAGTAAAATAAAACAATCAAACAAACAAACAAAAACAAAAACAAAGCAAAGCAAAACAAAGCAAAGCAAAAGCCAGGCAGGACTATATGGTTGACCTTCCCTTTCCCCCTCCCCCAAGGGCTTCTCAGAGGCAGTGAGGCCTCCTGCAGGGAATCCACAGAGCCTCTGCCCAAGGCTCTCCAGGGAATTCACTCTCTCCCTTTCCCCCAGCCCCAGGGCTGCCAGCCACATCTATCTCAGGTATAGGTGGCAGGCACTCTGGCTATCCAGGACATGACAGACAGACACACAGAAGCAGGGAGAAACGGTGCCCACTCTCTCACTAGATGCAGGCATGCAGGAGGAACAATGAAAAAAGTGAGAACTGGAGAGATGGAATTTCTGGAATGTCCAGAAATCACATGGTGGGGATCTAGTGCCCTCTTTTGGTGACAGGGAGTACAGCAGAGATTTGGGTTCTTGTGCTCCTGAGACCTAACCCTCACAAGGCAGCAGCTCATAAGTGATTGTAAATCCAGTTTCACAAAACTGCAAATAAAATAAAGTTAAATAAATCATAAAAAATTAAAAAAAATTGAAATTAAAATAAGTTCTACACAACTGGAAAGATTGTCTGAAATAAAGTAAAATAAAATGTTCTAAAATAGGACAACTTCCCTGCCTCCCCCACAGGGACACACTTGGTGCAGACCAAGAGATACAAACACAATTTGAAATTAAACTAAATGTACAAGAAACTGAGCCTGGTTATTGTGATGCACATCTTTTATTCTATCATCCAAGAGACAGAGGCAGGTGGACCTCTGTGAATTCCCAGGCTTTATAGAGAGGCCCCCAACCCAAATAAAAAATATATATAAAAGTTTAACCAAAGACCCCCCCAAAAAAGGAAGGATGGAAAGAAGAAGGAGACATTATAAACTGTCTCCTTGGTCCCAGAAACTAGTGCACAAGTCTTTTAATCTCACTTGGTAAATGAGTTTGGATTTGAACTCACAGATGTCCTTCTGCCTGTGTCTCCCAAATGCTGGGATAAAGGCTTCCCTAATTCTTGTATTTTTCTTTTTCGAGACAGGGTTTCTCTGTGGTTTTGGAGCCTGTCCTCGAACTAGCTCTTGTAGACCAGGTTGGTCTCGAACTCACAGAGATCTGCCTGCCTCTGCCTCCCAAGTGCTGGGATTAAAGGCGTGCGCCACCACCGCCCAGCTCTAATTCTTGAATGGCATACTGAAAGTAGTTATTCCTACTTAGTTTGCGTTTTATTTTTTTTTAAAAAATTCATGCCTATTTATTTATTTATTTTTGGTTTTTCAAGACAGGGTTTCTCTGTAGCTTTGGAGCCTGTGCTGGAACTAACCCTTGTAAACCAGGCTGGCCTCAAATTCACAAAGATCCACCTGCCTTTGCCTCCCAAGTGCTGGGATTAAAGGAATGTGCCACCACCACCCACCTTTATTTGTTTCTTTTATTTATTTTTGTTAAGCTCTACATTTTTCTTTGCTCCCTTCTATGCCTCTCCCCTCCCCATCAACCCTCTCCCAAGGTTCCCATGCTCTCAGGAGATCTTGTCTTTTTCTACTACTCATGTATTTTAGATCTATGTATGTCTCTCTTAGGGCCCTCATTGTTGTCTAGGTAGGTTATCTGGGTTTGTGGTTTGTGAGCTTTTTTCCCCTTTATGTTTAAAAATCACTTATGAGTGAATATATGTGATAATTGTCTTTTAGGGTCTGGGTTACTTCCCTCAAAATGATGTTTCCTAGCTTCATTCATTTGCCTGCAAAATTCAAGATGTCATTATTTTTTTTTCTGCTGTGTAGTAAGTACTCCATTGTGTAAGTGTACCACATTTTCCTCATCCATTCTTCAGTCAGAGGGCATTTAGGCTATTTCCAGGTTCAGGCTATGACAAACAATGCTGCTATGAACATAGTTGAGCCCAGAGGTCTGATCTCCAAAATATACAAAGAACTCAGCTTCTTTTGTAAAGCAAAGGAAATGGCCAACAAGACAAAACCAAAGCCTACAGAATGGGAAAATATCGTCACTAACCCCACATCAGACAGAGGTCTGATCTCCAAAATATGCAAAGAACTCAAGACATTGGTCATCTCAAGAACAAATAATCCAATTCACAAAATGGAGTAGGGGGAGAGGTGGGGCAGACCTTGGATGCTAATTCTGCTAGCTGCTGGGTGGGAAGAGCGATACCCTGGAGGAACCAAGGCAGGTGGGCCCCAAGAGGCAGCCTAACAGGCACAGCAGGGCCATTGTCTCTCTTGCCATTGTTTCACCACTGACCTGAGTTTCTGGAGACTCTGTCCCCAACTGGGAACAAACTGTCATTTTTCTTGCAAGATTAGCTATACCAGACTCCAGTATCAAAGGTTGTCTGATTGCCATGCCTCTGATAAATGGCATTATCTCCTCCATGGCCCAGGCCCCCAAGGTCCTCATCCTTTCTCACACAGTTGAAGTTCTTTTGGGGTTTGTGTCTTTGTTCCTTGCTGTCCCCTCTCTTTCTGCCTGTTCCTTTTGACTCCTCTCACCAACAACCATGACATAACTGCTTACTTGAATGGGAGAAGGTCATCTACTCTGGAGTTCCTCCAGCTAATGACCCTCTCTCAGATGTGCACCCCTCCCCATGTCCCACCTGCCAGGCCTTTGTGTCTTTGAGGTCCCCAACCCAGCTGTGCCAGGCAGGCCCTGCCTGGCCCACCTTTCAGCCAGACCCAGGTGTGACCTCCTCACAGAGCAAGACAGGCCCTACTCTTCTGCCCTTGTGGTTCCCGGAGGGACAGAACAAAGGGTCTTGTCTCTGTACTGCTATCCACTTTGGCTGGGAAAAGCCTCCACTATTAGGCACGTTAGAAAAATGCAGCTGATGAGCTTGGGATCTGCTCATTTCCTAGTCAGGGATCCCTGAGAAGCGATTCAGAGATTCAGCCTGGAGGACTGTGCAGTGATGAATAAGCTGGCAGAGTTGACTCACATAGATTGCGGCTCTGCAGGGTGTCATAAGCACATGTGTGGACGTGTGAGGTGGAGTCAAGCTAGAGCCAATTCTGTCAGTTTTGTGTCTGCCACAGACTACTAGATGGACAACCCACAGGCCATCATGAGGTTCTGAAGGCCAGGAGTCCAAGACCACGTACAGGCATGGCCTCCTCCTCTGGGGTTCATGGTAATCTACCCCAGGCTCATGGGTAGCCCCATCTTCCCCCTTTGTCTACTGTCTTCGTTCTTTGAGCTTGTCTCTGTGTCTTAACTAGGAGGACACTAACCTCATAGATGAAAGTCCATGTTGGGGATCTCGCTTCATTTTAATCGTCATTGTAAAGAAGCTAGTTTCCTGATGGAGTTGTCTTTAAAGTCAGAGATGGGGATCTTGGAGTGGCCTCACATGCAGTCCCAGCAGATATGCTGAGACAGGAAGGAAGATCCTGAGTTGAGACCAACCTGGGCTGTACAGCTACAGTTTCAATAACCAAAAAGTAAAAGTAAGCATCATGGGCTTTAAGAATTGAGCTCATGAGCAAAGGGTGAGGGCGTCTTGGCCCTTAATGCTAGATCAGTGACAAACTTGGGTTTCAGCTTGTAGAGGGCTTTGGGAAGACAGATCATCCCCACCACACTGTGTTCATCCAGTTACTTCTCTGTTGAATAAACACTTTAAGGAATGAGTAAGTTGGTTGACCACGTCAACTCTGGAAAACCCCTGGTAAGGGAGTTTTCTGGATTCTATCCTCTTATGTTCACAGTAAATCAGAGAGGCTGGGATTCTGTCTGGAAGGAGCTGGTGATCTTTGGGGACTTTTGCAGAGAGGGATTGCCCAAATTGGCCTTGAATTCCCAGTCCTCTTCCCTCAGCCTCTCAAGTGCAGGATGACAGGTTTTGAACCACCACACATAGAATTTTGGTATTTCAAGACAGGGTTTCTCTGCAGCTTTAGAACCTGTCCTGGAACTAGCTCTCGTAGACCAGGCTGTCCTCCAACTCACAGAGATCCACCTGCCTCTGCCTCCTGAGTGCTGATATTAAAGGTGTGCACCACCACCATCTGGCTTACACCTGGCTGGCTTTCTTTTGTGGTTTGCAAGGGACTGTGAGTGCCGGGTAAGGGGCCAGGTGAAATTTACAAACAGCATGAAGTGGGATGCCCTATTCATATCTTTCTGTGTCACGGAGAACAACATACCAAAGCTACTCCATCATGATCAGCTACTGTCTGAGACAATTAGTTTAAAGAAGCTTCTGGAAGGGTTTCAGAATCTTTCAGTGAGAATGGAGGGTTGATTGGGAGCCAGGCTTGTAGTTGGCCCTTGGGGACAGTGAGGGGAATAGGAAGTGTTTTGTCTGTGTAGTCAGGAGCTCACACCCTGGCAGGAGCTGTGAAGGTGTCCAGGGTCAGAAACCTTCTTTCTAGAGCCACAGGGAAGGCTGGCGATATGGCTCAGTGGTTAAAATTGCTTGCTGCTTTTCCAGAGGACCAGAAATATGTTCCCAGCAAGTCACTGTGGGCAGCTCACAGTCACCTGTTAACTCCAGCCCTAGGTGACTCTGATGCCATCTTCTGCCCTCTGCAAACACTGCTAACACAGTATAAGTCAGCACAGACACACATAATTCAAAATAAATAAGCTCTTATGGAGACCAGGGAGCCAGACCTTGGAGGTAATAATGCTGCTTCCTGAGCAGCAAAGCCACAACTGTGCATCAATATCAGCACCCAGACCTGGGTTCTTCCTGTCACCCTTCCCAGAGTCAGAGCCACCTTCATCTGTTCTTGAATGAGTGAAGCCAGTAAGGGACTCCCCTCTGTGTCCTTAGGTCCCTGGAACTTCCCTAGGTACTCATTTCCTGGTGAGGATGCTGGGGTCCCTGGACTTGGCTTGGGATGGTGACAGGATCTCCTTGTCCACAGAGATGGAATTTATCAGGGTAGGTGGGCATGAGTGTGGAAAGGAATTGTGAGCAACTGGTCCACTGGGGACTTGGTCAGACTTTCCTCATGGGCTTAGCAGGGAAAGACAGGTTGGAGGTGGAGTATGGACTCGGCCACCAAGGCAGGTGGTTATTTCTTGAGGTCACTGTGTTTACGTAACTTTGCTGGATCTATCATGAGACTTGTGGGCATGGGGAGGAGCCAAGATAACTTCTCCTGTACCCCTGAGACTCCAGGGCACCCCTGAACTGTGTGGCAGTCACTCTGTGACATTTTGGGGATGGTAGTTGTTCTCTATAGCAGGCAGTGTTCCGGCCTTGGTCTGTGAGGATTCAGTGACACCATACTTCCTGATGACATTGTTTCCTGAAGACACTCAGCCCAGTTTCAGTCACTGATGTACATGAGAGACACGCTTTCCACACTACCGGTCCATGCCGGCCCTAGGGCCTGGGCTTTGTTTGGTGACATGAGTGCCACCGACCTCCCTCATGGATAGGTGGTTTAGGTGGTGAGTGTTACCAAAGGACAGGGCTTGTGGTGTTGGGTCTCCCATTTAGATCCATTCTCATAGGTCACAGAGGTCCTGCTGGGTCAGGAAGTTGGAGTCCCTGTGGACTTTGGAGGAAATTGGACAGGAGTTTGTTACTGTTAATATTTGGGATTTTGTTCTCACTGTTGGAACCAAACCTGGGTCCCCACATGCTGGGCAAGGGCTCTGCCACAGCAGAGGGTCATTTACAAATCCAAACTCATAAATTCTCCCAAACCTGGAAATTTTTGAGCCACTCACATGATTACATGGATAGAATATTCCTCATGCAACATCATGAGATGGATTGCCATCAACAGAGACCCAGTGCAAATGTTGCCGGGCTGACCGATGAATGGCAGGGTGGAGGCAGAAGCTTTTTGGCTTATAGTTGGTTGGAATCATCAGCATGATATTTTTTGGGGGAGCCAAACTGCTGGCCTGGAACTTGCAGTCTTCAATCTCCTTTGTAGCAATCTTCTGCTTCAGTTTCCCAAGTACTGGGATCACAGGCATATATGCCAAGCTGCCTTTTTTGTATTTGTAAATGTTGTAAAATCCAGAAATATCAAAAATCTAACATGCTATGTTCCCAGGCATTTCCCACAAAGGATTCTTGACCTTTGGAAACATAGGAGACAGTATTTTTTGAGTGACTACTTCATTCCCAGCCTGAGGCCCAGACCCACATATCCAGTAAGATGGAGAGTCCCATGGTATGACATCACTTGGGAGTTCCCACACAGAGAGCCATTAGGCTGGGGAAACCCACTCAAGAGCCTGACACTAGGTCCCTACCACACTCAGGGCCTTAGATGACCCCAACTACAGAACCTTAATTGGCCTTTCCTCCTAGACTGTAAGTCAATTGCCCTTCAAAACAAGTTGGGAGCCCAGTCACTCTGAGGCAGGAGGGTTAGGAGCCTAAGGCCAGTGTGGACTCCATGGGTGGACCCTGTTTCAGTAATCAAATGGGGGGGTGGTGATTTCCTGCCCTCCCAGGGGCCCTGCGACTGGAGTAAGACTTAGCTGTCTCACCAACTTTAAGCAGCAGGCAGGAGGTTGGTGTCTTTCAGGTGGCTCTGCTTCTGGAACCTAGAGTTCAGTGGTCTGTGGAAATTGTAGAAAGGTCCACAGAGATATCTGTTCTGTGCATGGGACCTGTCTGCTTCCCAGGGTGCTTTTCCTTTATTTTGCAGCCTGTGAGGCATGGGGGATGATCCCAAACCTACTCACTTCTAGGGCCTGTGCCCTGCCTTCCACCTGTACCCATAGCTTGCCTGCTTGTCCTAGGTCTGACATCTGCCACTGTAAGCTCCCCTGACACCTGCAGAGAGCACTGCATGGGATCCTGCCTTGTCCTGACTCTTATCAGTTCCCACAGTGTCCCTATCAAACACATGTGACTGTCTAAACTTTTTCCCACATTTGTAGGGCCTCAGAATCTGACCATCCTTCTTTGACTCATCTCACGACCGTACAGGACCCATTTCCTAACTAGCCACAGCTGACCTGTGCCCACACTGCCCTCACTTGTCACCTGCCCCATGCTCCTTCAAAGAAGACAGGCAGACCAGGATGGGAGGTTAGTTGTTGGAGAGCCTTCCTAGTGTATGCAAAACCCCAAGCTCCATATTAGCATCATGCAAACATGCCTTGACAACCAGACAGGAAAGAAGATCATGGTGAGTTGGAGGCCAGCCAGATTACACGAGACCTTGTTGATAAAGAAATACGGACACTGGCTTTTCAGGACATAAGCAGGTAGACCTCAGGCAGGGAGAATGACTTGAGAAATGGGTGACAGAGTGGGTGGCAGATGGTATTTAAAGTGGCCCAGCTCATACTTCTCCATGGTACCTGATCCTCAGATGTCAAGAGTAGCCTCAGAATGGAAAATGGCATGTTCTGAGTTCTGTTGTGGAGTTAGGGGGACTCCACAGGGCCTTTGCACCATGTTTATGCTTGAGAGTAGAAGGCCGCAGCCACCTCCAGGGCTTGCTGGCAGCACCCCATAACCATTGCATGTAGAACACCCCATTTCTCCTCTTGGGCACATAGATATGGATGCTAAATTGCCATGAGTGGCCACAAGCCAGGAGGCTTAACACAGCTGGGATGAAACTTTTGGGTTCTGGAGGCCCAAAGTCCCAAATCCAGGAGACTGCCTTCTTCAGAGGCTCCAGGTGGAGGCTCCTTCCTGCTCCCTCCAGGATCTTGGGCTTGGGTGGCCTATGGCTCAGGTCACATCCCAGCAGTCTCCATGTCTGCCTCCCTTTAATTTGTATGTTCTTTTTTATGTCCTTATTTGAGACAGGGTCTTGATGAGTAGCCCTGCTGGTGTGAACTTCTAGACCCCTTGCCTCAGCCTCTCCTGTGGGGTCAGCCTAGGGGCTCTAGCTCTATGGTAGTAGAGTGTTTGCCTGGTGTGGGCAAGGTGATGGGTTCCATTCCCAATGCTGAAAAGAAAAGAAAACCCCCAAATTTGAGTGTATTCACAGCATACAGGGGAGACTCCCACATCACTCAAGTGCTGTGTGTCCATGTTAGCCCTGTGTCTTCTGAGAGTGCCAGACATTGTTTTTAGGGATTGTTCTATCTTCCTATGATATCTTCTCACCTCTTGTTCTGTCGAGATTCCCTTCCAAGTTGTTGTAATAAGAGCAGTGGGGCTGTGTCCCCAGCACCCCGGCCGCCTGCACGGCTAACTTTACCCGAAATAATTACACAGACACTGTATTCATTTAAGCACTGCTTGGCCCGTTTCTATCTAGCCTCTTCTAGGCTAATTCTCACATATTAATTTAGCCCAATTCTAATCATCTGTGTTGCACCCCAAGGTGCTCTTACCGGGAAGATTCTAGCCTATGTCCATCCTGGGTCAGAGCTGAATCGCGTCTGTCTACCCGGGAGCTGGGAATATGACGTCTCTGCTCCAGAGCAGAGCTGTCGAGTCTGAGCTCACTTCCTCTTCCTCCCAGAATTCTGTTCTGTTTACTCCTCCCACCTATGTTCTAAGCTATGAGGGCCAAGCAGTTTGTTTATTGCTTAACCAGTAAAATCAACAGATTGATATATGACACTCCCACATCACTTACCCTTTATCTGTTTAAACAAAAAAGGAAGGCTTTAACTTTAACATAGCAAAATTACATATAACAAAACAGTTATCAAGTAAAAATTATAATAACCTTTATCATAACTAAGGAAAACTATAACTATAACTAACTATTAACTCCATCAAAGACTCCAGAAGAATACAATATTACCTAAGTAAACAAGAAATCTAAAACTCTAGTAATGACAGAGACATCTTGCTGCCTGGACAGTCACCAAAAGTTCCTCTGTACCATTGGGGCATCCATCTTTGGCCTACAGGCCCATAGTTTCCAGCAGGCATTTCCACAAAGCAGGAAATTTCAAAGGCAGTCACTATCTGCTTGTCCTGCAGAATGTCTTGCAGACTCTTTCATGAATCAGGAACCCCGAAAGATCATCTCACCTTTAGGCAAGTTCAGCAGTCCTCTTTCTGTGGGTTCTTTGTGTCCAGTTTATGCAACAGTCCAGACAAGAGCAGTTTCTTGTCCAAATGGCTATCAAATTCCATAAGGATCCTCTTCGATGCCCATCTTCCTCTTGAAGTAGATTAGTGCTGCCAGGAGCAGAGTGTCTCATTGTCATGAAAAGTCCTAAGTTATTAAAACATTAAATAGCATATTCCGTAGTCTTTGAAAGATATAAAAAATGCCGATCTAACTGAAATATATATCTATATATCTAGAAAATCTAACTAACATGACTACAAGCTTTACTATTATCGATGATTATCCATTAACAACCTATATTTCTTAATTATACAGTACATTTTTAAATGAACTACACAATCACAATACCTTAATGAAGATCAGAAATACATATACATATAACAAAATTGACATTAAATCTCTATCAATAAAATAAAATCTATACTAATGCAAATTATTCATACCTATATTTTATCCCCCTTTAAATGTAAAAGAACATTTATAAACCATATTTGGGAACATGGGCACAGTTTTTTCTCTCCAAACTGCTTCCTGCTGAATGGGGGCGTCATTAATTGGGTCTTTCATGGTATATCCTGTGTGCTAGTTTCATCTCAGTTGGCAGTTGAGCAAACCAATTTTCTGAAGGTTCACAGCAACCCTTCAGGAGGGCGTGGTCGATCATACCATATCAGAATAGAAGAAATGAACAGGGTCTCATCCTCTGTGAAAACAAAATAAGAAACTCCTTTCCAAAGTATCATATCCTTAGATCCAAATTTTAAAGTCAAGACATTTTCAAAATATCTATGTGGGATTAGTTCAGCAGCATTTATAAACAAATATCTTTTAGCAACTGTTGCTCCTTCCTCGGCATTCAAACATTTCAAAGAGAGCATAATAGCATACAGTATCAAGATTCTCTGTGTATTTTTCATCTTTGTGCAGCTTTGTTTTAACCTCTATTTTATTTATTTTTACTTTTAACTTTTTGCTTTTTGAGACAGGTTCTCTGTATCTTTGATCTGGAATAACTCTGTAGACCAGGCTGTCCTTGAACTCTCAGAGATCCGCCTGTCTCTGCCTCCCAGGCATTGGGATTAAAGGTGTATGCTACTACACCTTGAACTCACAGAGATCTGTTTGTCTCTGCCTTCTAGGCACTGGGATTAAAGGCGTGTGCTACCACACCTTGAAGTCACAGAGGTCAATCTCCCTCTGCCTCCCAAGTGTTGGGATTAAAGGTGTGTACTACCACACCCAACTACTCTCTTTCTTCCTTATTTTTGTTTTTTTTTTACTTTGAGAACTTTAATTTTTGTCTGCATATATTTTTAACACACTGTAAACCATTTAGAAATTTTCTTTGTCTTTGAATCTCTCTTTACTGTATATCTCTCTTTTTCTGACCTCATGAGCCTTTAAATTACTGAGCAATATAGGCGGGATTAAAGCCGTGGCTTTGCCAGCTAGATCCAGTCCATTCCTTAGCTTTCCAACCTCATGGCTGAGGTACTGGCTATAGCCATGTTTACTGCCACAACTCTATGGCATTTCAAGGTCCCTGCCAGCAAGTAAGTTTCAGCAGCCTGTGCTTGCAAACCGCACAAACCGCCTGCATAAAAGAGTCAGAGTTTGCCCTGGCAGGACAGCCCAGAAAGCCGGCATTTTTAAATGGCCCAACTTTTTTCCTGCTACGACTGAAAACTGAAAAGCATGTGTTCATCTTTTCATCAACACCGTTTAAGTGTTTCATGGCAGGACCTCTTAATGAGCTCCAAAATAATTACACGAAAACTATATTCATTTAAACACTGCTTGGCCCATTTCTATCTAGCCTCTTCTAGGCTAATTCTCGCACCTGGACTAGCCCATTTCTAATAATCTTTGTAGCACCCCAAGGTGCGCTTACCAGGAAGAATTCTAGCCTGCGTCCTTCTACCAGGGAGCTGGGAGCATGACTTCTCTGCTCCAGAGCAGAGCTGTCGAGTCTGAGCTCACTTCCTCTTCCTCCCAGCATTCTGTTCTGTTTACTCCTCCCACCTATGTTCTAAGCTATAAGGACCAAGCAGTTTGTTTATTGCTTAACCAATAAAATCAACAGATTGATATATGACACTCCCACATCATCAAGTAGCTTCATACTCCAAGGTTCCCAGGGGGTGTGGATCCCAGCAAGCTGTCCAGACAACTTCCAGCCTGGCCAATGGTGTCCTCCATGATGGCTCACTGAGAGCTCTAGGTAAAAGTTGCAGACCTCTGCTTTGCCCCCATGGCCCTTGGGCATCCTGAAATGTGGCCCTTCAGCAATGTCTGGGCTACAAGACACCTATAGTTCTTCTAATATTCCATGCTGGACTTTGGCTGGAGTCCGGTCAACTCAGAATGGAAACCAGGGCCTTGTGCATGGTAGGCAAGTGCTGTAGCATTCGGCCAGACCTGCAGCCCTTTGCTGGGGTATTTTAGGCAGAGGTTCCACCAGTGAACCCTACCCACCCCCAGCCCTTCACTCTCAGGTTCTAGGCAGGGATTCCACCCATGAACCATGCCCCAACCCATCTCCACTTGAGGGAGGAGGGAGTTTCTTTTTTTAAAAAATATTTATTTTATTTATTTATTATGTATACAGTATTCTGGTTGTGTGTATGCCTACAGGCCAGAAGAGGGCACCAGACCTCTTTACAGATGGTTGTGAGCCACCATATGGTTGCTGGGAATTGAACTCAGGACCTTTGGAAGAACAGGCAATGCTCTTAACCACTGAGCCATCTCTCCAGCCCCAGAGGAGGGAGTTCCTATTGTGAGATACTGTTTCCTGTCAGTGAACCATTTCTCCTATAAACTGAACTATGAGATGTTCATTCTCTCTCTCTGTGTGTGTTTCTCTCTCTGTGTCTTTGTCTCTCTCTCATTTCTTTCAAGACAGGGTTTCTCTTTGTAGCTTTGGAGCCTCTTCTAGAACTTGCTCTGTAGACCAGACTGGCCTAAAACTAACAAAGATCCACCTGCTTCTGCCTCCCGAGTGCTGGGATTAGAGGCAAGTGCTACCACCACTGCCTGTCATGAAGTGCTCTCTTAACTCCCAACCTCTCCTGTGCATAGTACTGTCTTATGTCTGGGGCTGGGACCAACACTGGAAAAGGGCTGTTCTGTGGCTCCTCAGCTCTGATCTCTGCAACTGTCAGATCAGCTGGTTTCAGCCAATCATCAGCACATTTCGGATCCTTCCAAATTAATTAATGGGCATGGTTGTGCATGTCTGTGGTCCTAGCCCTCTAGAGCGTGGTTCTAGCCTTCTTGACCACATCCTAGTTTCCAGAGAAGGGCGTTGCTCATGGGGACCATGAGCCCCAGGCCCCTCTGGGCCTCCATTCCCCTGCATGGAGGCCAGGCACATTTGCATGCTTCTGGGGAGCCATGCCTTAATATTTTTGAGGAATTTATGTTCTGGCCTTGACCTCTCTGCATAGATATTTTGAATGATTTTTTTCTATTTATTTGCACATTAAAGTTAAATATTGATGCCAAGCCTCGGGGTCTGCCCACCATTTCCTACAAGAGTACTGGCCAGGTCTTGCCTATGGTTGTCTCAAGTGGTGTTAAGAGCCAGCTCCAGAGCCCTTGTGCAGAACAGCAGAAACTTCATGAAATGACAGCAGATCATTTCCTTCCTTCCTTCCTTCCTTCCTTCCTTCCTTCCTTCCTTTCTTCCTTCCTTCTTTCTTTCTGTCTCCTGACTGTCACTGGATAAGAAAATGGTGGCCTCCATCTCACTGGTTCTGGGTGAATGTCAGCAAAGCAGCTCCTGAAATGGAATTTGATGAAGGAATAGATAGATGGGATGCATATGCGCTCGCACATGCATACACACACACACACACACACACATATGCACGCACGTGCATGACACTTACCGATGGGGGGGGTTCCAATATTTTCAGAGGATGATGCTCGCTGATAATAATAAATGTGCTGGTAAATAAGGCTGGAAATAGCTGAATATTAAATAATTCAAACTCTTCAAATAAATAAAAAGCAATTCCATATCTCTCTCTCTCTCTCTCTCTCTCTCTCTCTCTCTCACACACACACACACACACACACACCATATACCAGCACATCTGAACTGACTGCAACATACAAAAGAAGAAGAAACATGGGAAAGAAGACTCCCTGCTGGACAGGATCTGATCTGAGATGAGAACAAATTCATCAAATGGCTGCCAACAGCGTTTCATTGAGAAGAGATTCCACATTTTATGCTGTACAGTTAGTTAGTTAGTTAGATAGATTAAGAGGGGCCTGTGAACTGGGGTGGCGTGTGGCTTCTCAGGTCACATCAGGTCATGTCAGTTCAGGGAGGGGCTGAGGAGTATCCCATTGGCCTTGACAATAGGCACCAGTCTGGTGTTAATGTCAGGGCCTGAGAGTTCCTCAAAGGGAAGGAATGGAGACCCTTGCTTACCTAAAAAATGCCTGACCTTGGAAATGGACTTGTGGAAAGCAGGCACTTGAAACTGCAGTTTCACGTCTTAACATAAAGCTCCCTCTCGGAAGGGAAAGTCATCGTGATATCTTACTCTTTTCCCTATACTCAAGTTTAAGGAAAGATGAATTGCTATGGAGAGACCACTCACAGATATGAAAAATCATTTCCTAAAATTCAAATTTCTCATTCAGTATGCAACTGCTGTGGTGCTTCTCCTAGATAGAGCAAAACACACACACACACACACACACACACACACACACACTGATTCCTTGATCTAGAGCCACAGTGCACATGCCGTGGAAAAGGGGACGTGGCCAACTTGAATCACAATATTCATCAGAGCATGAGAAGAGTGTAAAAAGGACACAAAAGGAGAGATAATTGTGGTCCTTCCTTTCTTCCTTCCCTCCCTCAGGAAGTGACTGACAGATGAGACTTTGTCCAAGCAGGTTATGAAATACCAGACTTGAGTTTTCCCCTCTGTGGGTATTAGTCATTCCTCCCTTCTTTCTGTAGGAAGGTGGTGCATGTCTCTCAGAAGTTACCTGGTTTCCCTCTGTACAAGGGGAAAGCTTTCTAAGCCTTATTCAGACCTATAGAGGATGCTCCGTGACTTCAGAGACCTCAGAGAGTATAGGGGTGGGTGCTTGATGCTTCAGACTCATGTCATTGAAGGGCAGAACATAGTCTGGATTCACAGAGATTCACAACACAGAGCCATTGTCACTTACTAACAGCCCAGGACACCCAGAACTAACAAGAAATTGCAGTCTCAGCCAGGCTGTGGTGTGTGCATGCCTTTAATCACAGCACACACACAGATCTCTGTGAATTCAAGGATGGTCTGATTTACAGAGTGAGTGTTAGGACAGCCCAAGATACACAAAGAAACCCTTTCTTGAAAAACAAAGCAAAACAGCAAAAGAAAGAAAGAAAGAAATGGAAAAAAACAAAAGAAGAAGAAAAAAGAAAAAAATTGCATTCTCTTCCCACTCTCTCATCCATTGGCTCTTAAAGAGCTCTCAGGCTGAACTGAAGACCATGGTGTCATTCATAACTGGGAAGCCAGAAACCTTAGGGGGTCACAGGAGTCGGACTGACTGCAGCACTTGATGCCTCAAACCTGTAAGGCAAAGTAAAATGCAGGCTTTGGCAGAGCGCTACTCCCCTTTCTCCATTATTAAGGCTACACAACAAAGAGGACTTGGGGGAGGGACTGATGTGCAGTGCTGGTACTGAAATCTCACTGACTCCTTCTACACTCCTTGCTTGTCATTTCGCGACTTTGTCAAATCAACTATGGTGAATCTTTGATGTGGGTTGGCCCTTCAGGAACTCAGGGAAACAACACAGGCCTATTGCATCCCAGAAACCTCCCAGTTCCTGAGCCCTAGCCCTGGAAATCTCAAAGCCATCACATCCAGAAATCTCTCTAGTCCCTGCTAGTGGTGAACTCACTTCATCTTCCCCAGGACCACTAATTATTTTTCCATGTTTTCCTGTGAGATCTGGGGCCAGCTTTCTTCTTCCTCCCTCTGGCCTCTCCATGATCTCCATTCTCTAGACAACATGTCTAGAAGCGAGTCTTATAGGCACTGAAAGAGTGTGTCTTAAGGGCAGTTGGCGTTTCTAGAACACGAGTGACATCACAAAATTCCGAGAGCTCTCCGGGATACCATAGAATTTCCAGAGAAGGGACTGCTGATGTCGTGAGGCATGACCTTTACCTCCTTGCTAATATTTCTCCCCAAACTGACAGACCAACTGGAACCTGAGGTTTCCTTTCCAGGAGTCTCTCCTGTGACACAGAGGGAGCCATTCGGGATCTCCTCCTTCCAAAACCAGAAATTTCTCTCTGCTTCATTAAAATCTTTTCACTACTTCCTTCACCCATGGGGAGTTAGTTAGTTGAACACTCACTTTTTTCATGAATGACCCTTCCTCCCTCTCCTGAACAGATATTCATACTCAGTAATATGAGAAATTAGGCCAGGAGGATATGGAGGATGAGGGTTGAGTCCTCTGAAGTGAACGAGCACTTAGGGAAGGCTAAAGTTAAGGGAATTTGACTCTCTCTGAGTGGCAAGAGATGAATAGCTGCTGCCAAGGCATAGATGCAGGCATCGGGCTGAGGCACCAACTGGGCTCTCAGCATCCTCCTGCATCGTCAGAGCTGTGTGGGAAACTCAGCCCAAAGGAGGGACCGTGATCAAAGGGAGAGGGCATTTTCTAGGACAGCACTGTTTTCTTTTTCTTTTTATTTTTTTTTGTTCTTTCTTCCTTTCTTTCTTCTTTCTTTCTTTTTTTTTGATTTTTGAGACAGGGTTGTTCTGTAGTTTTTGGTGCCTGTCCTAGTACTAGGTCTTGTAGACAAGGCTGGCCTCAAACTCACAGAGATCCACCTGCCTCTGCCTCCCGAGTGGAGTGCTGGGATTAAAGGCGTGAGCCACCACCGCCCGGACCAGCCAATTTTTTTTTAAAACCTCAGACAAAACTTCACCCAAAGTATCTTACAGGGTTGGAGGTCATTAAGTTACTTAGTTAGTCTAATACTGTTGCAGACTGTGTTGGGCTGAGATAGAGTATAAGGTGAGTTGTTTTTGAAAAGATTGCGGGCTAGCTTCTCATTAAGTCTCATTGTAAAGCAGTCAACTTTAAAATGAAATCCGTAAAATGCATTCTCTATGACTAGGAACACACAGTGCATCATTTCTTGCCATATGTCAGAGCGCAGCAGCTCTAATGCTCCTGTCACTCTGGGGATGCGGCACTTCTGAATTAACTTTCCCCAGTCTACTTTCTTAGGAGGCAGTCTCATTTTTAATCAACATTTAGAGCAACCTCAGACTGGAGCAGAGTATTTCAATTTTAAAAACACATTCTAAAAACCTTAAAACTATGACTCTTATATTCCTGGGTTGTTGTTGTTGTTTCTACAGTGGTGATTTTACTTAAATTATCTAATGGGTGAAGAGTCTTGTTATTTTAGTATAAGAGTGTGTCAATGAAATTTGTGGTATTTGTGTACATGTTCTGAGGAGGACAGATCCCCTGGAGCTAGAGTTACAGGCAGCTGTGATCTACCTGATGCAGCTATTTACTGCTAGCTAGTGAAGGAAGGAACAAGAACCCTGATCTACTGAGGTGTGTCTTTTTTCCTGAGGGTCGAGCAAAAGGTCTTAGGTCAGAACATACATCTGTTTCCTGAGTTGAAGCTTTAGCTGTTTTTTGTCTGAGGAGAGTGCCAGGCTCTGTGTGCGGCTGAGCTTTTTTCTTCCTGGGCCGGGCTGGGCCACACCTGCTTCCAAGAACTTTGCTTATTCCATGTAGCCTGTGGTGGGATATCTCCTTCCACAAACGGGAGGAACTGCGATGACTTCTGTTTGATCTTCATTGTGAACAGCAGCATCTAGATTCATCCTTTTGCATTCAAAGCAAGAGGGTTTACTGGATGTTTCTCTGGGGGTCAGAAAGGCAGGATTTCAGGCAACAGAACCAAGAAACAAATCATAGTCCAAAGCCAAATCGTTCTCCAGCGATGAGATGATATCACTGACATGAGCATGTTTGCTAATTGATTTAGGAGGTCTCAGTCCTCTGTAAGGTAGTAGCACAATCCCTACATGTGTGACCTTGGGCCACACCTCTCTTTGTGGTTGCAAACCCTTTCCTAGGGATTTTGCTTCCCTAGGACTTTCCTTGATAATGGATTCTCAGACCCTAACCCAAGTAGGTGGGGGAATGAACCAACCTACCTACCTACCTACCTACCTACCTACCTACCGACCTACCTACCTACCTACTTTAAGGGATGTATGTGGCTCAAATGTGTGAGATTATCTGTTAAGGTTTCTGGTACCCAAATGAGTCTTCAGTTTACCCAAGAATCCCAAACTTTTAATCACCCCCAACTCCTTCTTGCCAACATTATTGCCTAGAATTGCAGTCTGGTCGCCAGGAAACAATGGCCTACACCAGTAGGAAGGATCCAAATTGGGTTTTATTGAATCTGTCGTCACCTCATACAACAACTAAAAAGCTAGAAAGTTAAGTTGTAAATCATATCCCCACACAGATGATATGAGCACATCAGTTCTAACAGCATCTTATTGCAGGAAGTCTATATAGCCACCGACTGCAGAGTATTCTCTTTTTTATAATTTTTTAATTTATTGAGCTCTACATTTTTTCTTTGCTCCTTTCCCTGCATCTCCCCTCCCCCCAACCCTCCCCCAAGGTCCCCATGCTCCCAATTTACTCAGGAGATCTTGTCTTTTTCTGCTTTCTACTTCCCATGTAGCTTAGATCTATGTAAGTCTCTCTTGGTGTCCACATTGTTATCTAAGTTCTGGGATTGTGGTTTGTAGGCTGGTTTTCTTTGCTTTATTGTGTAAAAACCACCTATGAGTGAGAACATGTGTGATAATTGTCTTTCTAGGTCTGTCTGGGTTACTTCACTCAAAATAATGTTTTCTACCTCCAACTATTTTCATGCCAAATTCAAGATGTGTGTTGTGTGGGTTTTTTTTTGGTTTGTTTTTTTTTTTCTGCTGTGTAGTACTCCATTGTGTACCACATTTTTTTCTTATCCATTCTTTGATCGAGGAGCATTTAGGTGTTTTCTAGGTTCTGGCTATGACAAACAAAGCTGCTGTGAACATAGTTGAGCACGTGTCCTTGTGGCATGATTGAGCATCCTGTGGACATATACCCAACAGTGGTATGACTGGGTCTCAAGGAAGGTTGTTTCCTACTTTTCTGAGAAATCACCACAGTGATGTCCAAAGGGGACGTACCAGCTTGCATTCCCATCAGCAATGCAGGAGTGCTCTCTCTTCCCCACCACCTCTCCAGCATAAGTGGTCATCGGTGTTTTTGATCTTGGCCATTCTTACCGGTGTAAGATGGAATCTCAGAGTTGTTTTGATTTGCATTTCTCTGATGGCTAAGGATGTTGAACATTTCCTTAAGTGTCTTTCAGCCGTTTTAGATTCCTCTGTTGAGAGTTCTCTGTTTAGGTCTGCACTCCATTTTGTGAATTGGATTATTTGTTCTTGAGATGACCAATGTCTTGAGTTCTTTGTATATTTTGGAGATCAGACCTCTGTCTGATGTGGGGTTAGTGAAGATCTTTTCCCATTCTGTAAGGCTGTCATTTTGTATTGTTGACTGTGTCCTTTGCTTTTCATAAGCTTTTCAGGTTTAGGAGGTCCCGTTAATATATTAATTGTTTCTCTTCAGTGTCCGTGCTACTGGGGTTCTATTTAGGAAGTGATTCCCTGTGGCAATGCGTTCAAATGTACTTCCCACTTTCTCTTCTATAAGGTTCAGTGTGGCTGGCTTTATGTCCATTTGGACTCGAGTTTTGTGCGTGGAGATAGATATGGGTCTATTTTCATTTTTCTACATGTTGTGTAAGACTTTAAGACAATCCTGAAGCCATTTTTGACAATTCTGAATCCTCTCAGCCTCTGTGCCATAGTGCTTCCCCTCCTCCCCTGGGAACCAAGGACCTAACAGCTACATTCGCACGTACTCAGTTCCTAAACAATTACCCATATACATATGTTTTGATTCAGTCCCCTGGGAAACAAGGTCAAAATGACCTTTTACCTCATCTGATCTGGCAACAGCTCTCCAGTCAATTATTGGTAATAGCCCTTTCAAATAAGCCAATCAGAATAGTCAAAGAACAACACCCCTTGCTTCTGTGGCCCCATTAAAAGTAGACTGTATCAGCTATTTGAGGTCCCTTGGCTTCCTGAATGCTGGGGGACCCTGTCATGACAGAATTAATAAAATTCTCATGCTTTTGCATCGGCTGTGGTGTGTGAGATGGTCTCTGAGGGCGACTCCTTCTAGGTGTTTGGACGCTAGAGTTCAACAGTTGATATCCAGTTATGCCAGCACCACTTGTTAAATATGCTTTCTTTTTTCTATTGGATATTTTTGGAATCTTTATCAAAGATCAGGTGTTCGAAGATGTGTGGATCGATATCCGGGTCTTCTATTCGATTCCATTGGTCCTCCTGTCTGTTCTTCTGCCAGGACCAGGCTGTTTTCAGAACTGTGGCTTACAGAGTGTTCTTTCAGGTGGGGCACAGAAGAGGTTAACTACGGTACCTTAGTTCTTCTGCTTTTCTAGCAGACTGGAGCCCAGCTGACAGGAATCCAGTAGAGATGGTGTCAAGGTTCACACTGACACTAACAGCTGTAACTTGAGCAGGATTTGTGATCCACATGAAATTTGCAATGAATTGCAGCAAATCTGTGACACTCTAACTTGCTCAGACTCAGTATCTGAATATACAGATGTTTGCAATGATCACTGGCTTCAGGATTTTTTGTTTGTTTGTTTGTTTGTTTTGTTTTTCCATGAGACAGGGTTTCCCTGTAGCTGAAGTATAATGGCCTGATGTTTTTGTGACTTACTGCTTCAAAGAACTTCTCCATTTCTTTATCCCTAAGGGAAAATAAATACAATCACTAAATACTTCTTAAAAGACTTTCTTCCTTGAAATATATAGACCACTGAGAATAATCCTTGACAGAACGGGAATACAAAATCCTTATCAAACCACTTTAAGATTCAATTGAACAGAAAACATGTTGTTCTGTACTGAAGTTCTGAGGTACCATCTTATGAATAGGCTGTTTAAGACCAACTTGAAGATATCTGGAAAGAAGCTGTGTAATGACATTTGTCCTAAGACTCACTTCCAAGTTTTAGCACTTTGTAGATAATACACATTTAAGCATAAGGGTGCCTACCCATTTTCTCATTCAAGTAATGTTCTCATCATTCAGTGATTTCTCCTCCCTTTATATTTATTTATTTATTTATTTATTTATTTATTTATTTATTTTTGGTTTTCTGAGACAGGGTTTCCCTGTAGCTTTGGTGCCTGTCCTGGAACTAGCTCTTGTAGACCAGGCTGGCCTTGAACTCCCAGAGATCTACCTGCCTCTGCTAAAGGTGTGAAGCACCACTGCCCAGCTTAGCCTCACAGTTTAATGGTTCAGCAAGGAGTTCTAGCTGTTAGGAAGGGCTGGTGACCTTGAACTTTACTAGTCTCTGAAATCTGCCTTCTCACTTTTACCTGGTGCCCTCGGGGGGCCAGAAGTGGAGGCCAGGGCCCCTGCAACAGGAGATTTCCTAGATCACCTACAGGTGCTTAGGATTCCTGGGCCTGCTTAGAGAAAGACGCAAGACAAGAGACACAGAGGAAAATTTTTTTTTTTTTGGTTTTCTGAGGCAAGGATTCTCTATAGACGACCAGGCTGGCCTCAAACTCACAGAGATCTGTCTGCTGCTGCCTGCCACAGAGAAAATTACAACAGCCATGGAATAATATGAAAAATTCTGACTTTGATATAATTTCCAGGAATACTGACGTAGTGAATTATTTGAAACGTTTTCACTTCAGACAGAAAAAAATAAAAATATCATTTTATTGATTTCTTTTAGAGGGTCTCTTTCCCACCAGGATGGTTTGCACTTGCTGGGTTGTTGAAAGTGATCTCCTGATCCTTGTATTTTCAGTTCCTGAGTGCTGCCGGCAGGACTGGACATGGGCTCACCATATACTTGAGTTTTTGATGCAGTACTGAGAGCCTGGAGCCCAAAGGCCAAGGCTTCAGCTTCCCCTGCCCCTCTGACATAAGCCAGATACATAAATGATTACCCAGCAGCAGAAGCATGGAATGAGCTTCTCAGACTCTTTACAGCTCCTGAGTAATGAGGTACTGGGGTTACAGCAGACATGGCAGAGGATGCAACTATGCCATGGCTCACTTCTCAGCCACTAACTGGCCCCTGCCTTCCTTTGTTCTTTTGTTTCTTCATTTTCTTTCTTTTTATCGGTCTTTTTTTCTTTCTCTTGGATGACAGAATAAAAGGTGTGTACCACAACAACCCAGCTTTGTTTTTAGTATGTTGTTCTATTAATTTCTTGTACGTTTAGTTCAATTTTAATTTTTTTGTTTTGTTTTTTGAGACAGGGTTTCCCTGCATAACAGTTCTAGCTGATCTGGAATTAGCTCTTGTAGACCAGGCTGGCTTCGAACTCCCAAGAAATTCACCTGCCTCTGCCCCCTGTGTGCTGGGAATAAAGGCATGTGACAACACTGCACGGCCAATTTCAAATTTTATTTAAACCTCTCTC